>OW569336.1:15250455-16488788 GCA_937595015.1 Polyommatus icarus | reverse complement strand
CCAGTTTAGTTTGCCAGCTCCTCATATGTCAAGACTGTTGTAAGTCTTGACATAATTATAATTACATATTATGATCTGTGACAGTGTACGATTAACACTGAGACAGTACAGATTGATAGTGTCCCATACTGGAATGAAGGAAAAATGCTATGTTATGAATTTAAGCAGCAGAACTACTATATCCACAATAACCACCAGCCCAGAGAGCAGATGCAGAGTTAGTTTCTGATTTTACATTTGTGACAGTGTTTAATACTGTCCCAATCGAATGAAGGAAAAATTCTGTTCTAATTTTGCTTCAAATCACATAGTTTGTATTTTGGAAATACATACAAAGATGTCCTTTTTATCTACAAAACAATACAAGCACTGCTATGTATGTTTAAATTTATACACAGCATTTAGCTGCACGAAAATAGCTTATGAATTAATTTAGACTACTGTACTGTATTATATACACCCAACAAAAACACAAAATATTACCAAAATGCATTTAGTTTTTCCTTCACATGCATGCAAAATTTTAGCAGCTGTGTCACAGTTTCAACTAGGACAGCTCCCAACACTAACTACTGAATTTTTACTGAAATCAACTTAAACAGTGTCTTATTTATATAAGCTTTTGAATGTTAGTTGTTACACATGATTTGAAAAAAGAAATATAAGGCGTCGCACGGCCGCGCCGGTATAAAATATATAGCCACTGAAAAATGATTAAAATCCCATGATCCTTCACGTGGTCTACTTCTTATCTGTGCCAAATAACATAAAAACTGCTCCAGAAATTCACGAAATAAGCCCTTTAAAATAATTTCCCCGGTTTTTTCCACATTCTTCTATTAGTCTTAGCGTGATAAAATAGCCTTCCTCAATGAATGGGCTATCTAACACTGAAAGAACCAGTAGTTCCTGAAATTAGCGCGTTCAAGTTAGCCCTTTCAAATAATTTTCCCCGTTTTTTCCACATTTTCCTCTATTTCTTCACTCCTATTAGTCTTAATGTGATAAAATATAGCCTATAGCCTTCCTCGATAAATGGGCTATCTAACACTGAAACAATCATCGAAATCTTGTAATAAATAATAGTAATGTTTTAACTTTTGCACCACATGGATAAAAATTACACCGCGCACCATGTGGGGTTTGTCAAACCCCAAGATTTATCTGGGCAAGGAATACAAAATTTGTATTTATTATTTTATTTTATTTCAAATAACTATTTTTTGTCTTATTTAATTGTAATATAAAACGATATTAAAGTTAAATATCTTCCATTTTTAATCTTTTACAGCCAAAAATGTAAATTTAGTAATATTTTACCAAGTAAAACATAGACACTTCTTTGGGTCAGCTCCTACAATTAAAAAGTTATCTTTTATTTCCCATTCTGCTTATAATTTTAAAACTAACTTTATAAAGTATACAAATTTAAAAATATTAACTTAATATAATCAGTCAACACGATATTCAGGCAAGTTGAAATTAGTACATTTTTTACAATGAAACTGGGCACAGTATATTAGCAAATAGGTACATTATTCTGCTCACAACCGTATTTGAGTTTTCAATTTATATTCCTGATACAATTTGAATACTTCTTCACTGATCTTGATAATATTTTTGGTGGTCCAGGAGCTGTTTTGCCAAGAAATTCGTGAAAGTGCTTATGAAAACCTCTCAGTATCTACGGATTATAACTTTGCGAATTTCAAATCTTCTTCATCATACTTAATATCACATCATAATCAAAATCATACTTAATTTGTTCTAAAACCTGTCCAGAAATGCTAATTAAGTCGAAACAAATTCAGATATCCCTGAAATATAGATTTTTTCATATTCCACAATACTACGTCTACGTAACTTTTTGACGACGTCCTGAACTACGTGGGGTTTGTGGGACCCCAGCCCACTTTGTGCATGTCTGTTCTTTGCATCGGCGACATAAATGCTAAACCACTGCCATCAAACGCTAGGACAACGTCTTAACTCCAGCAACTAAAAGCGTCAATAAAATCACGAATTTGTAAAAAGTTATGAAAGTTTTAGTACGTCTGGGGTTTGTCAGACCCCACGTGGTGCATGGAGGGTTAAAGGGAACAAAGTCACACGAGGGAAAATAAAGCGACTTTGTTTAATAATATGTATAGATTAAACTTTCATACATAGAAGCAACACATACTAGAAAAGGCCATCTAATCGTAAGAGTCAGACATTCTGTTCTCAGCGCAATACAACCGAGGCGGGTGGAGGGGGCGGTCTCGCGGGCGCGGCCGCGGCTTCGTGCCCCGCAACAAGAATACCCTCAAGTTTGAGAACGACTACGACTTTGAGCAGGCCAACACCGAGTTTGAGGAGCTTAGGAGCCAGCTTGCCAAGACCAAGATTGTTGATGAGGTTGTTAAGCCTGAGGCTGTAGCTGAGGTATGTATTGTATGCTTCTTTATAATCTTACTAGTGGAAAGCTAGATAAGTTATTTCACGGTCCATTTACTTTCATGTTTCTAACTCAAGAAATGACAGGCTTTCATTCAAACTTCCAACCCCTATTTCACCCCCTTCGGGGTAAAATTTTCAAAATTCCTTCCTTCCTTCCGTGTCTACTCAATAAAACGACCCTACTCACCAAATTTCGTGGCTTTAACTTTAACAGTTTTTATCAGCGATGATGAATCAACCAGTCAGTCAGTCAGTCAGGACATGTAATTTTATAAATACTTATAGATAATATTATGTTGTGCTACAATGTGTGAAATTCGTTTCACAATTAGATTTTTCAAAAAGTATCCTAGATCATGGATGTCCTTTCCTGACTCTCAAAGTATTCTTATTATGTATTTTGCAATACATATTTTGTACTATATCACACTAGATGTTGCCTAAAACTCTGTTGCACTCTCTTAAAGGCTCTTAAAAGTATCTCTTACCAAATTTCATCTCCATGGACTTCAATTTATTAAAAGGCATTTCATTCGTAAGTAAAAAAATAAATAAACAGTATTTCCTTATCATAGCTCCATCTTTGACTGTCTGAAATGTCTTTTTTCCAAGAAAAAAAAAAAGACGGTTGGAGAGTAGTGTTTTGTGTCGAACTCGACTCGAACTCGGTTGTCTGTAAAGTCGGTTTACTGAGGATAGTTGAACGTGACAACGTCATAGCCTTAAACGGAACACCTCAGAGCCTCAGAGGTAACGCCGCATATTGCGTCATGTTTCTTCGTGCGCGCAGCCCATATCGAATTATAAGATGTTGTCACGTCAAAAACATATTGTATTGAATAATAATTGAGAAACGTCTTCCTTTTTTGAAGTCTGTAAATTAGTCACCAATATTAATTTAACCATTATTTTGCAGGGTGAAGTGGACAAGAAGGATGATTCTGGCAACGAGACTGGTGCGGGTGAGCCCGAGGTAGAAGATGACTCCTACAGCGGATACGATAAGAAGAAAAGCTTCTTTGATAACATCTCCTGCGAGGCTGTTGAGAGGTATGTTTGCTATAGAAACTATTTTTCTTAAGCTACCTATTCATCATTTTGCAGGAGCTACTTTAAAAACTTTAACTTTATTATTTTTGCATTGGATAGTCCTATAACCAAGGAAGGCTTAAGGCGATAATATAACATTATGCTGTGAAGAAACGGAGAAAATTATCATTTGAACGCGCTAATATCTTATAATATACGACCGATTTTTACAATACTTGGCATGATAATATAGAGCAGATCACAGGGAAAGAGACTACTTTTTTGTGGTGAAGTGAATGGTTGCCTCAAAATATCTCATTTAGAGAGCTTAGGGCCAGGCCACAACACTGCGTTGCGACGTCGTATCGCAAAAACAACCTCTGAAAAGCAATATATTTTTTGCGACGCGACGCCGCAACGCAGTATTGTGGCCTGGCCCTAACAGACGAACGGCAGTCGTCGACAAGTGCCGTTCGCTTGTGCGCGCTTTCGGAATGTCTTGAAGAACGAGGTAGAGAGCACTAACTCGGTTTGTAATACATCTAATCTTAACATGTATTTGACAGGTCAAAGGGCCGCAGCCAGCGGACGGACTGGCGGACGGAGCGCAAGCTCAACTCGGAGACGTTCGGTGTGGCGTCCGCGCGCCGCGGGGCGTGGCGTCCGCGCGCGGCGTGGCGGCACAACCCCCACAACCCACACAACCCCCACAACCAGCATAACGGACCGCACCATCCGTGAGTTACCTTGAATCATACGTGGGAGAGCCATGCTTCGGCACGACCGGAGAAATACCACGTTCTCATAGAAAACCGGCGTGAAACAGCGACAACCCCAATGAAAATTATATTGTACTATTAGAGAAGGTGATGGCGGCCCTTCTTATTTTGGTCCCGTTTTGTCAAACCAAGCCGACAGATGACGACTTACATTTAGTTGACATAATCCAACCAAATGACGTAGGTCCGTCCAATTTCTTCGCTGGCAAGTGCCTAAAAACTGCCATCCTCTTTTTGTTACATTATAGTGATTGACTTGGACTATGTCGTGTTGACAGTTGGTGGAGGCCGATGCGCGGCGGGCGCGGGCGGGGCGCGCACAACACGGGCCGGCCGCAGCGCCCGCAGAACGCGCCCGCACCCCCCACTGCCGCCGCCGCTCAGTAGACCTCATGTATATGCCAGGTACGTAAATCCATACTTCCACACTAATATTATATTATAAATGCGAAAGTGTGTCTGTCTGTCTGTCTGTTACCTCTTCACGGCCAAATCGCTGAACCGATTTTCCTGTTTGGTATGGAGATACTTTGAGTCCCGGGAAAGGGTTTTTATCCCGGAAAAATTTACGGTTTCCGCGCGATAAACGAATTTTGGTAGTTTAAAAATATGAACCTCATAGGTCTACATGGTGTATGTGGTTTTCATTTGTGCTTTCTCTCTTTTCAGCAAAGTAAATGTGTGATGCCGAGTGTATGAAGAATCTTAATTTATTATCGCGAGGACTAACAAATGGATAAGTAACGGAAAAGTGTAAGCTGGTGATGAAGTGTTTCATTATGTAATCAATAGTGTGAAGAAGCTGAAGAAACGGGTTGTTGTTATACGGTACGGATTCAAGATGATGGACATTGCTTTGGTGTGATAGTGTTGTATCCAATATATGGAAGGAGACAATGGACACTCCCGTCAGCTCGAAAGAATCAATCTTCGTCCGGCCACTCTCTTATTGTTACACATGAGTAGGCTATGTGTTCAAACATTGGGCTACGTTGACTACCTATAATTAGATATACGTCACATGTCGACCGTTGCGATATTAGGCTAAATTCTGTGATAGAGGTGTCAACGATAATTTTAAAATCGGGAAATAGACTCCTATAGAATAATTTAAATTTATTATTGCCCAAATTGAATATATTTTCCTAGCTTCACACGTACTATGCGCAATTGTGCCTATCGGAGTTGTAACGAGTGTTAGTTAATGTGTTTTATTTTCAAAGTGTCGTCGCACTTTGTTTCTTATTTAAAATTAAAGATTGAAAGACGTTAGGCGGTCCCACCATAGTGTAATGCTAGCTTAGAGCAGCGAGTCTGCATGTATAAATGTGTTGATTATATTGGCTCAGAAATCTCATAAAGTTGAAAGTGAGCAAATCAATTGTTGGTATTTAGATAGTAAAGGCATGCAAGTGGGACTGCACTCTATGGCAGTTTTGGAATGTAATAAATGTGTAGTAAAAGACTTGTTTATATTGTATAGAAGTGCTGCCTTTGGGATCCGAGCCGCAGCAGGCTACATTGGTTTCTTAGTGTTGTCACACAATTTTAGTATACTTGAAAGGGACAGTTTCGTTTCTTGGATCAATATGTAATTATTTTAAAAGTCGAGCCGCAAGCATCACTGTGGATAGTTTGAAATAAAATTTTTGACTAAATACAATATATTTGTAAATCTGTAACTCGACAGCTGTACCTGGTGATTGTAATGATGAAAATATACATTTACTACAAATCTTCCAGATTGATATTTCATTAAAACTTTGTTTTATTTACTTGTATATTTTTATTGCAACTGAAAACTTAAGCTTAATTAATATTAAACATTACATTCGAGATACACCTTTAACAAGCCCATAAGAATTTATAAAACATATCAAAACATTTCTCCCCTTTCTCACATCATAGAGGCTATGATTAATATTTATTTCAATGCAAGGTACATACATAAATCTAATAAAATTTTATTAAAATATTTAATAGCAATAAAACTTAAAAAAAAACACTGTGCCGAAAGACAAAATAACCATCAAAGTTATATAATATTATAATATTTTGTCGGACAGACCACACAATTTGTTATAGTAATGCAATTGTTATAGTAACATGCATAATAATTTAAATAACAATGACACTATACTTGCAATCATTTTATGCGGGCTCTACACTCGCGGCGAGAATTGCGGCCGCGATTCGCGCCGTGAACACGATTCGAACAAATACGAAGCCGCGAAGCGCCCGCGAAACTCTCCACACTCGCGGTTCACGGCCTTCGCGGGCTTTCGCGCCGCGAGTGTAGAGCCCGCATTAGAGATTTGGGCCTCTTTCTCACATTTTTGCCTGAATGACTTTTAATAAAGTCTGGTTACCAAACAAGTTCAGTTATTACTTTACTAGTTTCTTAGTTATGTGAAAATGGAGCTATCTCGCTATCAACGCATACCTTTTGGAAACTATATAGATAGCTCAATATTCGTGCGCGAGATAAACTGACCTGACTGGTCAATGACCTTATATTGTTGTTCGTAGACCAGATTGAAGGTTCCTCAGTCCTCACTCCTCAGACTGTAATTTTCATGAATTGAACAATTCTTATTAGGCCAATAAGGCTATCCTCTTATGCGGGCTATATACTCGCGGCGCGCTTTGCGGCCGCGATTCGAGCCGTGCACACGATTCGAACAAATACGAAGCCACGAAGCGGCCGCGAAACCCTTCACACTTGCGGTTCGCGGGCTTTCGCGCCGCGAGTGTAGAGCCCGCATTACTAATAAAAATATTTACACAGCAAGTAATAACCAAGGTCGTCTTGTCTCTGTCTGGCACATTGAAGTCACGTGACAGATAAAGAAGGCGATCCTTGAATAGTTTCGTAGTGTGAATAATTTCTTATTATTTAGTAATGCGGGCTCCACACTCGCGGCGCGAAAGCCCGCGAAGGCCGTGAACCGCGAGTGTGGAGAGTTTCGCGGGCGCTTCGCGGCTTCGTATTTGTTCGAATCGTGTTCACGGCGCGAATCTCGGCCGTAGTTCACACCGCGAGTGTAGAGCCCGCATAAAGAAGAACAGAGTTTAGATCGCATTTTGATTGCATTTGCGCTCCAAATTATTTAATACACAAAAGCTTTTTCATACAATACATGATATAAAATACATCTTATAATAATAGCCTTACTTGCTACAACTACTGAACGAGTATTTACACAACCGTCAATAAAAAGTGTAAGTATGAATTCTAAAAGGATACGCATAAGACATTGCTTGAGACTTGAGCAAGAAAATGTTATGAAGATTGTAAAGATAGGCGGTAGACCTGTGAATATACTTGAAGCTCTTATCATTATTATCTCTATCCCCTATCGAGTATCGACAAAGGTTTGACCACAGACAAAATGTAAGTAACATTTTTTTATTTATAATTTAGATAATGATCAGTGATCACTTTAGAGTTTAGACTGATTTGTCTGAGTTTATGAATACTCGAACTCAGGGCTCGAAAGTCGAAAGTCAAGAATATAGAGCTCAAGACTAAACTAAAGAAGTAAAGATTATCGTTTTTGGTGAGAGCTAAGGAAAAATTATTCTGGACTGTCGACTGCAGTTTGTCGGTCGAAAATTGTATTTTTTAAAATATTATTATTTAATTACTTAGTAACATGTTTGCAAGTTTATTTTACGTTCTACCTACATATTTTTGAGAAGTCATCTTTCAGTAGCTACAAGTATGTAAGTACCTATTTTGAAAATTTTCTAAGTGTAAAGAATTTTGAACGGTGTATTTTATTTAAAACTACAGTCGATTACAAAAATACATTACGGTTCTTGCATAATAATATTATTTAATTATCAATATTTTGAATACCTTTAAAATGGCTATGTACACTGCGTTTAACTATGATGAGCAACGGTGTAAACTGGATATAAAACGGTATATTAATAATTTTTTTACAGAAAATGTAAATAAATACCAAAGTTCTAAAATACTCAATTCTCAGGGTAGTAACTAAATATTAGGCATATTTTTAAATTTTAAGTTTTAAAATCCATTTTCTGTTGGTCATAGACTATAGAACCTTGTGGGTACAGTCAGCAGCGCAAATGCGTTTAAAAAATCTTAACTTTGAACAAACTTTGAATTTGATTGACTTTTTATATCGATTTCTGCTATTTGTAAGCACTTAGGATTATGACTGCACTAATTAATTAAAACGTTTTTTTTAAGTGTTATCATGCATGATCATCGTAACCTTCCACAAGATAATAAGTTAAAAAATACACTTACAAATCACTATGTCATATTATTGTTTACACTAAACTTTATTATTGTTATGTAGATAAATGTAATTTAAAATTCTACATAATATTCCAAGTTATAACAGTAGGTTAATATTCGTTTGTGCCTATAATTTTACTGCTGTTGGCACCCATGAATCATGATGCTAGAAAATGCAATACATGTCTCGCAATACCAATTATTATCGCAAGTTCATGTTTCTTTATGGTTAATAATACCAAATATCGTTGGCCGACAAAACATTAGCGTGTTATAAACCGTGTTTAACCGCGCCACTCACGAGCTGGCTGCCCATTCTCCACGATCCATACAGTGCCACTCTGAGCTTTCGTCAACACTTCAATTAGGGTCCTCCCAACGTGTTCAGGGCTAAAAAAGTATAATATTAAAATCATATTAAATCAATTTTTAATTTATAATCAGTTCAATAAAAATTTACCGAACGTTATTTTTTCATTGTACTTACTGCCTATCGTAAACACATTACTGCAAAAAAGCTTATAGTAATTTCAGAAAAGAATATTCTTTACCTTTGTGTCTTGCAGTTGGCGTTATCCCGCTGCCAGGCTGCTTCGTATTCGGACGACATGAGTTGTTTACGGATCTCCTTCACGAGGCCGGTATCCGTAAGACCGGGGCAAAGCACAATACTCCTCACGCCAGTCAAATTAACGTGGTACTGATCCTGTAAAAATATCACCAATGGTAAAGACATTAGACACCAATAGTAAGTAAGAAATTATAAAAGTTCAGACACTAGGAGTTAGGACTGACTGTCAATCATACATTAATGTACCTATCAATTAATTTATTATGTGCTATTTATCGCTGAAATTTATTGATAATTAATTTATGAAGACAGATGAGTAACCGCTTAGTTTATTTATAGACGAGTGAGTTCAAGTCATCTCAGTATGTATTCAATTTTATTTTCACATAAATAACGAGCAATGACCCTATAGGCTATACATCAATTGCAGAAATAACTTTCTAAGTCTGTTACTTAGATCCCTCATCCCACACATAGTAAAAAATAGCTTACTCCATAAGCCCGAGTTAATCCAACAACTGCATAGTTGGTTGCTGTGTAAATAGGCGTAGACACTTGAGGTCTTGCAAACGCAGTTGATGCAGTGTTGATTATGGTACCCCCTTGACCACCGCGGTCCTTGCCCATGAATCGGTAAGCGAGTAAAGTGCCGCGAATCACACCATTCTAAAAAATACAATAAATTAAAAACCATTTAAATTGTATTAATACAGGTAATATAAAATACAATATTTTAATAAAGTTTTTATTATTAAGCTCGAAGGACAATGATTCTGTATTGTTAATACTTATTTTGTAACATTATGTTTTCGAAATAGGTATACAAAACTTATAAGAATACAAGTTATAACTAGTCGTATGGTTTATAAGTTATAACAATAGCCTGTAAATATTATTAAGAAGCATTGTATTAATAAATTCTATTTACTAAGACGTATACTCACCAAGTTAACATCGACTTCCAGCTCCCAAAATCTATCGTTCATGACACCAGCATTATTGATCACTATGTCTAATCGGTTAAATACTTTTATTGTCATCTCGAAGGCCTCTGAAAAACCAAATTATTATTTTTTTCGTAAAAAAAAGTTAAGGTGCGGATTGATGAACCCAACGTAATAAAATGAATACTCTGTTAATAGTGATATAGTTTCTAAATTCAATTAACTTAATCAGATTTCATCGGCTGTTTAACAAAGCACTTAAATTTAGGTCATTCTTATTTTATGGCGCTTTTAAAAAAGTCACCGACTAAATACGACCCCCGGCTGCAATGCAATCACATTAGACGCGTCATCACTTTGGGCATGCAAAATGATGATGCGTTTTAGACATAAAAAAGTGTAGTGATTAAGAAAGTATATCCCCTCATGGACTTCGTAGAATCCTATATACCAAAGTGTAGACTATTTGATTTTAAAGTTCTTGTAGTTTCATACCTTCGTATTGAGGATAATCGGTAACATCGCACTGGCAGAACAAAACGTTTTTTCGTCCATACTTTACACCGAGGTCGTCGGCTACTTGCTCACCTATTTCAGAATCTATATCGCATAATGAAACCTAAAATGAGCAATAATTCATTAATGTAAAATACGCGAGTAGAATATGAACCAGTCAATCTTAAAAGGAAAACTTGATTAAAATATGAAAAGGCAAGAAAACAAAAATATTTTACACATTCTTAAAAGAAAAGGTAGAGAACACAACTTCTTTGTGATACATTATTTCATAATCGATGAAAGACTGAATTACATTCATTGACATCGGCGCCGGCAAAAATCAATACAAATAAAGGTGGGATCGTGAAAAGTTTTGTTTTTACCACGAATTCCCGTGAGTAAAGTGTTTTGTTTTATCAACCGGATTGAATTATAAATAACATTTTTAATTAAACTCGCAAATATGACGTAGTAAAATAAAACTTACCTTAGCGCCTTGTTTGAGTAATTCTTCGCTGTATGCAAGACCGATACCGGCAGCGGCTCCCGTTATCAAAGCGACCTTTCCTTTTAATTCCATATTCGTAATTTTCTATTTTGAGAGCACTGCGGCCGAATGCAGCAACTACTACGCTCGATCTGGGCGTGTTTCGATCCAGACTGGCTCGGGAGGGCGAGGGGGTGGCTCCCGGTCTCTCCCCGATTCCCCTTCCGTAGTAAATATACGCACGATTGCACGCCACTCTCGCTATCCACGTCGATTCAGACTCATGTGGACGGCTCATAGGACACTTTGTGTATTAAAAGCTCTCGTAGTACGACAGTTGGTGTTATAAAATGAATGTGAATAAGTTGCACTCTAGGCTATTGAAAAATAACTTTATATTATGGGGTTTAATTAAAAGAAATAAGAAATTTCAAGTTTACTTTATTTGTTAATTTGTCTTTTGCTACTTAGTACAGTAAATTTTTGTATAAAAATATCCAATTTTACATTTTTTATCACAGTATATTAAATGCGCCATTCATTAGTTTCAAATAGTATGATCTTGATGTAATTTTGTAATAAAAAGATTGTATTTGACTGTACATCTGACTGTACATTTTCATTAAATTAATAAAATAATTTGCAAGTAGGTAATTTATTCATTATTTTTATAATGATTATTGCCTAAAATATTTGATTAATACCTACCATTTTTATGTGTGCATATATTATTTTAAACAAATAACGCCCCGATTAAAATGTATAAAATACACATGATTAGTTTCGTAATTTTCTGACTGTACCGGAAATTCTTTAAAAAGCATTTGTCTATGGATTTTTTAAAATTAGTGATCATTAACGGTTATTGCATTGATTTTGAATAAACAGTCTAACAATAGAAAAATTAAAAAAACTTTCTAACATTTAGATTTTAGTGCTTTACGAACCGCACTACCTATACCAGCGTGATATAAAGTTTACAAAAGTTACAAAAATATTTTACAATGTGTTTCATAATAAGACATAAAAATACAACGATTTAAAATATTTTAAAACCATGATTTCAGTCCATAAAAGTGCTATTTACAGATCAAATACTGATCAAATATCACAGAATCACAACAGCTGCAGCTGTTTACCATTGAATGGTAAGTACTGGAATACATAATATTATGTATTCTGAATGTCGGTTTGAGCTGCACAAATTAATATTATTTTATCAATTAGTACAATTTTAAACAATTACTAGATTGAATAATGTTAAGAAAATATGAAGTAAAAATCATGAATAAATAATAATTATTGCTATTAACTATTCTATTAACTTTGTATAGCTGTTTCCTGGCCGTCAACAAATATCGCTAAAGTCTAAAGTAAAAAAAAAGAACTGGCTGATTTTAAAAATAGTAGTAACGTCGCGTAGGTGTTCGGAATTTGAATTACGGTTAGGCTTGGTCCGCACCGGCAGCGGGTACTGCTTTTGCGAGGTAGGAGAAAGTACGTGCGTTCGGAAGTCCTGAAAGAACGCAGGCGCTGAGCGCAGATCGAGTGAGGTTCATTGGAGACGCATCGTACCATTCATGTGTGTCGCCGTCGTAGCATTCCACATGGGGTATTGTGGTCGAACCTATGAATACATCGGCTATTTATAGAGGGTAAGTAAAATTCTGTATTAAAATAGCTTAAGCAGCTGAGCGTAGGTAAAGTGCACTATTATAGCGATAAATAAAAGCGTACCTATTGTTAGTTTCTTTTTTAGCAAGGTTTATTCAGCGATTAAGACTGTAGCCTTCCTCCCAGCCTCAAATTTGAGGAAAAAGCCATACTTACTTTTAAGCTGAGACATATTGAAATATCACAACTAACCATTGAATCCTCCGATGACGAAGATCATATCGTCAAGCAGAACAGTTGCGAAGTTACTTCTCGCGCTGAACATCTCCGTCACTTCCTGCCATTCACCACCTCGCTGCGGGCAGAATCTTTCACCTAAAAATAACAGCAGAATATAAGATAATTATTAGAACCTCCTCGACTTATTTGTAAGTATAGGATTAGGCTACTTGAACTATTTATTTTTCTTCATTCTAATCGCTTCTTTATCATTCATTTTTACCAAAAAAACTAATATTTTAATATTTTAAACAGTAGAACCCATAAAAATGTTGATTGAAAAATATGCCTTTTATATGGCGCCAAAAACACTATCCGCCATTGTACCGCCATAGTGTGACGTCATGTTTTTTGTATTTTATACTTTCTTTATTGAAAAAAGTTTAATGTGCTAAGCGTACGAGTCTAACAGATTTAGAAAAGAATTTAGAAATCATTTGTAATATTGAACACTTTTGTAGAAAAGTTTTGGCCATTTCATTTCCCAACTGCAATAAATGGAGATAATAAATATAAAACTGACGTTTTATTTGAATTATTCAAGAAAATATCTATTATATATAAATCTCCTGTCACGATGTTTGTCCGCGATGGATTCCTAAACTACTTAACCGATTTTAATGTTTCTTGTATTTTAAATGTGTGCTTTTATCCAACTTGAGAGATAGGATAGCTTAGATCTTTAAATATAGTCGCAATTTTATTTTATTGCAAATTATTTGTCTATAAAGAGCGACCATGTTGTTTATGCGACGCGGGTCACGGGATAGCGATGGACGTTGCCATGGTGACATACTTTTTTTTAATATATATGGACGCTTCACACCACGTCAGTCTGGCCCCGTGGTAAGTAGCTGTTTTTTTTTTAAATACATACTTATTTAGTCACTAATTCAATAAAATAATACGGGCGATATACTTTATATAATATGGCAAAGAAACGTTTGCCGGGACAGCTAGTATTTTATAATCTTTCTAGGCTTATTCATATTTTTGATGTACAAATAAACTTACATATAACGAGCGCGATAAATAAAAGATATTAAATTACAAATGGGATGACGTCACATCTAAATTGGAAGTACCGCAAAAGCGTTTTCGTCAGTACAATTCCTATTTTCATAAAATCATATTTTCAAATCGACTTTATTTATCAATCATAAGCTTTTATTTGATGAAATACGATTTCCTAGGCCAAGTTCTACTAGAAATATGTATTTTTTCAATGAAATATGTGAAATGAATGAAATATGTAAAATGAAATATGAAATATTATGTCAAGTAGCCTAATCATCATTGTATTAGTCAAGAAGATTGCATAATGATAATTTATATTATAGCAATCAATACCCAGATTCTGAATTCTGGATAAGGGTCAGAACGGTTTTTAAAAGGGACTGTCGAAGCATAGTACGAGGGCTGCTATTTATGTATCCGGAACTGGCCACTTACAAGAACAATATTTAAAAAGTAATTACAACATTTGAAAATAGAACTCTTTGGTTGAAGAATACATTTTGTTTCATGTGACTTTCAATTATTTTTCCATTGTGGCGTCATTTTGAAAATTGCGTGTCTTCATTTGCCATGGATTTAACGCGTGAACATTTTCGTGCAATGATTTACTACGATTTTCGGCGTGGGCTAAATCAACAACAGTGCTTTATTCAACTCACCGCAACTTTTGGAGATGAAGCACCATCAAAAACCACTGTTTATCACTGGTACAGTGAGTTTAATCGTGGGCGGTCTATGCTCACGGATGAAAATAAAGAAGGTCGCCCAAAAACAGCTGTTGTCCCACAAAATATAGATGCTGTGCAGGAACTAATAATGCGTGATCGTCATGTTACATATCGCGAGATAGAGGCGTCCTTAGGCATAAGTATGACGAGCATACATAGGATATTACACGAACATTTGGCTGTAAAAAAATATGTTCGCGTTGGATTCCGCACAACTTGACAATCGATCAAAAACGGGCTCGTGTCGATTGGTGCAAAAAAATGATAAAAAAATACAACCGTGGTACGTCAAAAGCCGTTTATAATATCTTCACAGGTGATGAATCTTGGATCTATGCATATGACCCCGAAACTAAACAACAGTCAACGGTGTGGGTGTTCCAAGATGAGCCGAAACCAACAAAAGTTACTCGTGCAAAAAGTACTTTGAAGGAAATGGTCGCCTGTTTTTTTGGAATTAATGGACATGTGGCTACAGTGCCATTAGAGAATCGTAAAACGGTTAATTCTGAATGGTACACGACCATTTGTTTACCAGAAGTATTTGAAGAAATAAGAAAGGACAACCGACAACGCAGAATCATATTACATCACGACAATGCTAGCTGTCACACCTCAGCTGAAACAACTCAGTTTTTGGAGGGTCAAAAGATCGAATTGACTGGTCATCCGCCGTACAGCCCTGATTTGGCACCTAACGATTTCTTTTTATTTCCATACGCGAAGAACAAATTACGTGGTCAACGTTTTTCGAGCCGCGAAGAGGCTGTTGATGCGTTCAAAATGCACGTTTTGGAGATACCTCAATCAGAATGGAAAAAGTGTTATGAAAATTGGTTCCAGCGTATGCAAAAGTGTGTCGATCATCGCGGCGAATATTTTGAAAAGCAATAAAACCATATTAAATGATATATGTTTGTTTCTTTTTTTAATTCCGGATAGATAAATAGCAGCCCTCGTATGCCGAAGGAACTGACCAGTGTTCAAACGATTATATCCGTTGAATCCACCGAGTGCGTACAAGTAGTCCCTATAAGCGATGAGGCTGACTCCGGATCTAGGGCTGATCATGGACCTGATGAAACTCCACTGCTTCACCTCTGGGTCGAAAACCTCGGCAGAAGACAGCACCTCTTGTCCATTAAAGCCACCAACAATGTATATCTGTTGTTTATCAGAAGTTATTGTAAGTGGATGTCGTTTCAAGACGGTGCGCAAGTGGTAGCTTATAGTTGTTCAGTCTCATCTTTATTAAATCATTGTTATTTTGTTAAGTTTTAAATTTTAATTGATATCCAATTTGGTAAAAACTACGTACTTTTCCTCCAAGTGACGCAGCGCTGGCATCCGACCTCTGTTTGTTCATGGATGTTGTCATTTCCCATTGGTTCTTGTCTGGATAGTACCTCTCTGCCGATGCCATGCGGGTTCTACCATTATACCCTCCCAATGCGTATATGAGGCCATCTAAAATGTTTGCAAAATAATTTTAATTGCCTAGTCAAGTCAAGTTTAATTGTCAAGAACTAGTGGAGATAAAGTCTTAAAGGAAAATCTTCCTTGAGATGCATGATTCGTCAGGCTGAAGTCCACTGCAGGACTTTGGTCTCTGGATAGATATGCCATGTCCAACGAATAACAAAACTACAGGAAACATAACTCCCATACTTCAACCGTTTTAAATTTGGCTCCTTTTCGAACACTAAAATATGACAATTCAGATTCTGGCCAAGGTCGTTTCCCAGGTAACGTATCATAATATTGCGCGCTGGACGACAGCCTGCGCGGTTATTATCAATGTCACTGTTATGAAACAAAGCGGAAGGCATTATGCAGTATACACCAAACATATCTACTATCACGAAGAAAGGAGTACATAATTATTATTTTAAAATCAAACATTTTTCTCTGATCCTTAAATCGTCGATAATAATAATATATAATAATTTTGAACAAACCGTGTACGACTCGGACGAATTTAAAACTATCCAGAGTACCTAGACAAGACGTTTTCAGATAACAAAAATATATGTGCTAAATTATTACAGAACTAGCTGTTCCCGCGACTTCGTCCGCGTGGACTTCAGTTTATAGCGCGCGGTATACAGTTTTTTACAAAACTGCGCAGTTTTTTGAAAAGATATGTACAGTTTTCGTAGAGAACTGCACAGTTTTTACAAGAGATCTGTACATTTTACATACAGAACTGCACAGTTTTTTCACAGAACTGCGCAGTTTTTCGAAAAGATCTGTACAGTTTTCGTAGAGAACTGCACAGTTTTTCACAGAACTGCACAGCTTTTTCCCAGAACTGCGCAGTTTGTTGAAAAGATCTGTACAGTTTTCATAGAAAACTGCACAGTTTTTATACAGAACTGCGTAGTTTTTTGAAAATATCTGTACAGTTTTCGTAGAGAACTGCACAGTTTTTACAACAGATCTGTACAGTTTACATAGAGAATTGCACAGTTTTTACGGAACTGCGCAGTGTTTCAAAAAGATCTGTACAGTTTTCGTAGAGAACTGCACAGTTTTTACAATAGATCTGTACAGTTTACATAGAGAATTGCAGAGTTGTTTCAGCTGAGGTGTGACAGCTAGCATTGTCGTGATGTAATATGATTCTGCGTTGTCGGTTGTCCTTTCTAATTTCTTCAAAGACTTCTGGTAAACAAATGGTCGTATACCATTCAGAATTAACCGTTTTACGATTCTCTAATGGCACTGTAGCCACATGTCCATTAATTCCAAAAAAACAGGCGACCATTTGCTTCAAAGTACTTTTTGCACGAGTAACTTTTGTTGGTTTCGGCTCATCTTAGAACACCCACACCGTTGACTGTTGTTTAGTTTCGGGGTCATATGCATAGATCCAAGATTCATCACCTCTGTAGATATTATAAACGGCTTTTGACGTACCACGGTTGTATTTTTTTATCATTTTTTTGCACCAATCGACACGAGCCCATTTTTGATCGATTGTCAAGTTGTGCGGAATCCAACGCGAACATATTTTTTTACAGCCAAATGTTCGTGTAATATCTTGTGTATGCTCGTCATACTTATGCCTAAGGACACCTCTATCTCGCGATATGTAACATGACGATCACGCATTATTAGTTCCCGCACAGCATCTATATTTTGTGGGACAACAGCTGTTTTTGGGCGACCTTCTTTATTTTCATCCGTGAGCATAGACCGCCCACGATTAAACTCACTGTACCAGTGATAAACAGTGGTTTTTGATGGTGCTTCATCTCCAAAAGTTGCGGTGAGTTGAATAAAGCACTGTTGTTGATTTAGCCCACGCCGAAAATCGTAGTAAATCATTGCACGAAAATGTTCACGCGTTAAATCCATGGCAAATGAAGACACGCAATTTTCAAAATGACGCCACAATGGAAAAATAATTGACAGTCACATGAAACAAAATGTATTCTTCAACCAAAGAGTTCTATTTTCAAATGTTGTAATTACTTTCTGAATATTGTTCTTGTAAGTGGCCAGTTCCGGATACATAAATAGCAGCCTAGTACAGATTTGAAATAAAAAACTTACGGTACAGATGCAGATTTTCGTAATCTCTTTAATTTTCTGTCATTACTCATACAAAATATATCATGAATAGGGCCCGGAAAAATATGTACTAAAAAATCCAAAATATGTAATAAAATATGGACTAAAAAATCGAAAAGATGTAAAAATATGGAGTATTAAATAGAAATATGGAAAAAATATGGAGTATAAAATTCCAAAAATTAAACGTTGTTTTAGTGTTATAGGTAAGAAAAGAGTCACTAGTGACAGTTAACAAAGAGATAGAGGCCAGAAATATGTTATACTGGCTTTGCCTATGCATAAATGGTTTGGGAATAAACATATGTGACAGTATTAACTGTACAACTTGCATGACATGCTGATCATAATATTGTAACCATGACAGCACGTAACGCACGTCATGCTGCATGATTTGACGTGGGAGAGCCGTGCTTCGGCACGAATGGGCCGGCTCGACCGGAGAAATACCACGGGCTCACAGAAAACCGGCGTGAAATAGCGCTTGCGCTGTGCTTCGCCGAGTCATTGAGTTTACTGAAGGCCCAATCCCCTACCATTTTCCTTTCCCTGCCCTTCCCTCTTAAAAGGCCGGCAATGCACCTGCAGCTCTTCTGATGCTGCGAGTATCCGTGGGCGACGGAAGTTGCTTTCCATCAGGTGACCCGTTTGCTCGTTTGCCCCCTTATTTCATTTAAAAAAATTATCGTCTTGGGTTCGCTTAATATTGGCTAAATGATCCCTGCACGTCACAACTCACAATTCACGATATTTTTTTACTTCAGTTTTTGTTTAGCCATGTCAGTAACATGACCTTCAGCATAGCTGAAACTTTATTTTCTATTTCTTCAATAATCTTCCTTGAAAACAGAATACCGAAAAAATATAATAAATAATAATATAAAACGCGAGAGGAACGAAATACGCAGCCGCATGGTGGCGGGAACGTATTTTTTTTTTGTATTTTAGTGAAAACATGGAAGATTGTGACATTTTCTTGTAGAATATGGACTTATCTTTGTAAAACCCTAAAATATGGAAAAATATGGAAAATAAAACTTGGGATTTCACAGTCTAAATATGATAATTCGTGTAAAAACACATTCCCTAATCATGACTATTAAAGTGTATGCTACATAAACGAGTAATCTGGCTCGGCATCCAAATCAGTTCGTTTCTTACTAAACGAAGTACGAACGGCATGATTATAAAAATAAGATACTCCATGCTGATATCAGTCAGACCCCCGGTTATGAATTATGATTAAATTGTTACATCTTGCATAACACTGTCCATGGCGACTTTGTAAAAATTTTGTAAATATATTATTTTTTGATTATTGCATTTTTACAATAACATGTAAACTTAGTAAGATAAACACAAAGAGACCAGCTTAATTTTACGCAAATACCCTGGCATCCAACTTAAATAAACCATCTTTTTGGGCATGTTTTTGGGTCGGAAAAAATACAAGAACTTTAACCTAAGCATAATTTAAAAAAAATCACTTACTGATGAAACTTGAAAGGTTATTCCTGTATTAAAAGTCGTATCTGTATGACTTCTACACCATTTCACAGGGCATTTAGACATTTTAGCAACGAAAATTTTGTAAAAAGCTACGTAAAAAGTAAATAAACCAAAAGTAAACAAATTGTAAAATGAGTGTGACAATAATTATCATGTCAACCTGGTTGAACGTCACTCGAGTATATATACACGAAAAATGTGTACCGAACACATGCATAAATGTGCATGTATTCGGGTCACATTTTGTAGCCATTAGGTGCACTTTTTTTGACGGAGTTACTCTTCCTGTAGTTTAAAGTTCACTGGCCATGTCTTATGTCTACTACTATGCAACTTCGATAGCGCAATAAAAGCATAGAATTGTATTGATATCGTTCGTTGATATCTCCTTATAGTTGACCCGGCTATATTGATAGCTATTGACTTTTGTCGAAGTATAAATTAAATGTAGTTAAATAACGAACCGTGCACTACGACACTGACGTAGCATCTCGCTTGGTACATGCAGGCTCTCTCCTCCCAGACATTCGTTACTGGATCATAGCGTCGTACGGTATTGAAATGATCACTTCCGTCGAAACCACCAATCATGTATATGAGGTTGTTCAAAGCGCATAGACCGTGGTAGGCGCGGGGTGCGAGATCCATATGAATGGATAGAAACCAGCGATCAGCTCTGGAAATAACGAAGGGTGAGAATAATTTTGTATTAAGTTAAAGCGTGCTATCAACCTGATATTATTGAATGTGCAACGGCAAATTTTGGTTCGTATAAATAGTCACTACTTAAGATGCGACCCGGTCTCAAGACGCGGTTCGGCTCTGTGATTGGTCCAAATTTTAACAGCCAACCAATCACAGAGCCTGAACCGTATCTTGAGACCGAGATGCATCTTGAGTACTATTTATACCGGCCTTACTTTACCTTGTGTCATAAGTTTCTACAAAACTGGTGGGACTGCCGGCGCTCCACCCCCCTACTGCGAAAAGTATCTCGTAAGGTATTCTGGGCCTCGCCAACGGATCGTTTAGATCGGCTTCCACGTCCGGTTTTGAATCAAGGATTGTGAGAAAAACTACTGCTGGATATAAAGCTTCTTGACACCTCTGTAACAACGACTTTAACGGTATTGTATATAATTTTATACAAAACAATTATCATAATTATTAATTTGGTTTCATACAACCTCGTCGTCGACAACCGGCTGCCACTGTAGAATTTTGGTTTTTAAATATTTGAAACTAATATGGCCGTAACGCACACAAGTCAAAAGCGATGGAATGTATTTTCTTCGATTTTCGAGATCATGTTCTACCCAAGACTTTAGAGCTTGAAAAACGATTTCTTCGTTACGTACGTTCAATTCGTCATCTCTCAGAATATCTTCTAATTCTTCAACTGTCAATGTTTTGAACTCATTACACTCCTTTAGTATGCGACCAAAATTTTGTCTTATGTATGATTTTCCCTTTTTTTCTAGGTCACTACAAAAGTAGCATCGGGCGAATTTGAATATACCCAGACAGTTATGTGGTCGTATTTGCTGCAGCAAAAAATTACAGCACAACTGTATTACTCCGACTACATCGAAACGATCAGCATAAGGTAACAAGTTTTCAACGTTCTCCTCTGTTACCTTACAGGTTCCTGTGTATGCATAATCAAGTATGAGGTTCATGAAGTAGCTGGGTACATCTACGAATATTTCAGTTTCTTCTTGTTCGCCCTTTCTAAGAGAGTTGACGAATATGGCTCTAAAGTATGGACTCACTGCTGATAAAATAACTCGATGAATATGTATCGATTTCTTATCATTACATGTAATAACACCGTCACAGAGTTGATCGTTCAGTCTTAGTTCATTCCATATCGCCGGAAATTCTACCAACGAAAAATGTTCTGGTAGACAGACACATTTGCGTTTTCTAGTTACTACTTTCCTTTTCGACAATCGAGTTTTGTGACTAGATGCTTGAGGACGCGAAGAATTTTTAGTTTTAAGCAATTTACGATGTTTTGGATTGAATTCCATCCCTTTTGAAAATGGCGGTCTAAATTTGATGGCCGTCAAATTTTTATTAGGTCAACTGTGAACCGAAGTCAATTATTTCAAAATATTTCAAGTAAAGGAGGTTGGAGGGTTGGCTTGGCACTTGGCAGTTGCTTGAATTTTTTATTGTCTATGGTAAATTTGAAACTTGCAACATTGTAAACGTCATTGTGACAAAAATCTGCTGTCAGTTCTCGTTTTGTCTATAGGTCTCTTTTTCGTCCGGTTGTCAATATGGTGAGTTTCGTTTGGTGTAAAAATAAAATTATCAATAAAAATCTCGGTGATCTAGTGATAGTGCGAAAGTTTTAAGTGATGATCAATAATATCAGTGATATGAGAATGTGTTCTTCTATGTATTTCAGGGAGTCGACATCAACCATAAACACGACAGGAAAGTTAGGCGTACCGAGGTTAAATCTAAGGATGTATACCTCAGGTTGCTCGTAAAAGTGAGTATAGTTCACATTAGCCTTATCACACACGAATATCTTACTTTTTTGGATACATAAACAAGCGACAAAAGTTGACATAACCTATTGTTTACAGCTCTACAGATACTTGGCTAGACGTACAAATGCCAAGTTCAACACAATTATTCTGAGGCGTCTGTTCATGAGCCGCATCAACAGGGCTCCCATCTCCCTGTCGCGCCTGGCTCGTCACATGAAGAAACCCACGCGCGAGGGCCTGATCGCCGTGGTAGTTGGTACCGTCACCAATGATGTGAGGCTCTACAAAGTGCCCAAACTCACAGTCGCCGCCCTGCACGTCACAGAGAAGGCTCGCGCCCGTATCTTGGCAGCCGGAGGTGAGATTTACTTTGTTGTTACAGTCATAACAAATGAATTTTAGGTTATAAAATTATGCACAACTCTTTTACCTTTGTATCTACCCAAATAACGATAAGTACTCAAAATTAATATAAACTAATATTTTTATTCATTTTTAAACAAAGTTTACAAGAAAGTTAGAAAGAGTTTGTGCATAATATTTATCACAAAACAAATATACTTAGTACTTTATAGACCATCATAGACAGTCCGTAGTTATTATAAATCATATTCAAGTGTTTTTGAAAATGATTTTAAAAATGCATTTGTAATTCTCAATTTATACATAATTTGTTATTTGTATAAATTGAGAATTACAAATGCATTTTTATTTGCAGTAAGAACTCAATTTTCTAGCCCTCAGTAATAGGGATTCACATTAATTATCATTTCATAGTAAACAGTAAATTTCTGTTTATTAAACAAATGTGTAATATTATCATTTACTGTATTTGATCATCAGGATTTTCAATTATTCTAATACCTAACAATAATCATTAGTCTGGTAAATCAAGTTCCCACTAATTAAATCTTGCCCTTCAAAAATATTGCAATCTATTACACCTAAGAGCTATGTACTATCAGAGAAGTTGATTTATAAGCATATGGTGAACCTACTTAATCCCTCGATCGTGGATTCTTGGAAATCTATGGTTTACGCAGTCAAATTGGCTTGGGAGTTGAAGCATTAATTTGGTTGTGTTATGTTAAACCCAGCCGACAGATTAAGCCCCAATTTCACTAATGACTTATATTTAATGCTCAAATTGGTATCATGTTTCCTCTGTCGTTTTTCTTATGAATGCAAGAGAAGACACAACATTTTAACAAGCTGTTAACACTAACAGACGGTGAGTTTGGGGCTAATGCTAAGTACTCACATACGGTTTTGCTCAATAGTTTTACTCCAAATCAAGTAATAATTACTATGTGGACCGCAAAACTGACAGCTTGAAGGCTCGCTTCGAGCTCGAAGGATTGATGGAACCGACTCGAGCTGAATTGATAGAATGAAATATATTGATTTAGAATAAAATTACTATCGAGCAATGCTGAATGTGTGGACGAAAGCCCGAGCCGCGGGTTTTGTTTGACGTTATTGCTTGATTGAGCAAAACCGAATGTGAGTACTTAGCATAAAACTAATATTAATCCTTCAGGCCCCGCGCAAGCACCGTTGATCGCGAGAATAAAAAAATACAATGGGAATGGGGATTGCCCATTTTTTTTTAATTTTGCTCATTACAAAAACATTTCGAGGAATAAGGTCAGTGATCGCTTTTCTGTATATAAACGAAAAAAATACCCATTAGTTACTTATATTTTTGAACAAATATGTTTAACCTTAGTTTGACCTTCAATGGCGTTAAATTAGCAGTAAATTCGACCAACATTACGTTTCGAACTTTTGGTAAGCTACTCGTATCAGCTTTTACATAATGATAACTTATATTTGACGAACCAGCCATTATAAATAAGATTGAAACGAAAAAAAACATACTGCAGAGGTCAATTGGCCGCCAATGATGACGTCAGAGCGAAATTTTAAAAATTTATTGAGAAAAAACTAGCCGATTAATTTCAAAATTATTTAATTTATATTCTTAAAATACCCTATTCTAACGAAAAAAAATATAAAAAGTACATGTGATTTTTTTTGGACAATGCCCGTTCCTAGAACCCTCCGATCAAAGGATTAAATTGACTTATCTCCACCAAATGACATAGGTTCATCTGCCTATAAATCAACTTCTCTGATAGTACAAGTGTTGATAAAAACCAAAGCGTTATTTTTACGACAAAGTAATGAGTGACAATGAAATTTAGCTGATCTCAATATACTGCACTTTAGTAACAAAATACACATAAAGTAAATTAAGTCAAAGTCACCCAGCCAAAGAAATGGCTTAACCATTTCCTTCAAATGTTTTTGCCCTTATACCACCAATGATTTCTCAAAACTGAAAAGGAATGACAATGAATCTGGTACTTTGTTCCACCATAGAGCCTAAACTAGAGACATGTTTTACTCTGTAACTAATAAAAAGATCTATGCTATGTTACATACAGAAGTTAGACTATTTATTGTTTTTGTCTGTCCAATGACTAGAGATCTATACAAAGTTCTGTTCTTATTTTGATGACCAATTTTTTGTCATAAAAGTATGCCTAACCAATGTCATATTGTTTCCAGGTGAAATCTTAACTTTCGACCAGCTGGCTCTCCGTGCACCCACTGGCCGCAAGACCGTGTTGGTGCAGGGGCGCAGGAACGCCCGTGAGGCCGTCCGTCACTTCGGACCGGCCCCTGGTGCCCCACGCTCGCACACGAAGCCGTACGTCCGTACAAAGGGACACGAGAAGGCCAAACCTAGCCGTCGTTCCAATGTCTAGACTTAATATAAGAACTCTAAAATAATTGCTCTCGTTTTACTTTCTATCCTTGTTCCTGTCTAGACATGAGTAATAATTTGAGTAAAAGTACAATTCCGTGCATCGCGATCGCTCGGGGCCGCGCTCGACCTGTCGTCGGTCGCTCGCGAACATAGTCAGTGTATGAAAATGTAAGGCACCGCTTCCGAGGCCCGCGACAGACGCGTGCGGCCGACGACTGTCGTGAGAGTGGATTGCACGAACTAACTTTAACTGTAACTTTAGATTTAACTTTAGGCTGCGTTGCACCAGAGGAGTGGTTTAAAGTTAAATATGGCGTCCTTTTAGCTGACGCACACGCCGCGCGGCCGCACCGACCGCCGTGTATAAACAGCCTATATTAATAATTGGTGTTGTTATGTACATAATTATTATTATTGTATCAATACCTATGCCTTGTAAGTTGTACTATTACCTATTTTGTGCCATGAGACATTGGTGACCTTAACACGACGTGGTAATGATGATGATGATGAATTTTAATTGCGTGGTAGTATAATATGCTTTCTGTTCTTAAAACAACGCCGAAACTCCCAAACGTGTATCTATAAGGAGTCAGGAGTTCTCTCAGCATCTTCGAAACCATGGTATACCTTGACCCAATATTTGACTTTTTGGTAGCATATTCTTAGTACACTTCACATACAACTATAATTACCATATGTTTCCATATAAATTTCGAGGAGTTCCCTCGATTACTCCTGGATCCCATCATCAGGTCACCACTTTTGTGAAAATGGGACCAAATTGGAGTGAAACCTAATACAACAAAACAAAAATTTCGAAAATCGGTTCACAAACGGCGGAGTAATCGTTGAACATACAAAAAAAAATCCACAGCCGAACATATAACCTCCTCGTTTTTTGGAAGTCGGTTAAAAATATAAACTTGGTCCTTTATGTGTGAATTAAGTGTCATTAAACTACAAAGATATAGTAGAAGTATATTAAACTACAACAATACTGTTAACTTGCAATAAATAACTTTTTATTTATAAAAATAATACTTTGCTATCACAGATTACAGACTAATCACAAAAGTTTTTCGACCAGAAGCTCACAAGAGATTCATCTTCAGGTTTTATGCCTAATACCTGCTTCAAATTGTTCACTGCTTCAGATTTATGATTGGAAGACTTGATTGCTGTTTTCAATGTATTTGCGATTCTGAAAGAGAATTATAATGCCTTAAAAACAAGACCTTGTTAGAAAAAGAACTCTTTTAAAAACTTTAATAATTATAAATAAAATCTGTAGCATATTGATATTGTCAAGAGTAACGCCTCTAGTACACCGACGCTGCGAAACGCGAAACAGCGGCGCACCGATTTACTATTTCACCCGCCACACGACAATGGCTTTTATTGCATCTCGCTCTATTCCTGTTTCGCAGATTTTTCGCGTTTCGCAGCGTCCGCGTCGGTGTACTAGAGGCGTTAGAATACCTAAATGAAAGACGAAGTTCTCAGGTATTCAATGTGTATACCTAGTACCTACCCTAACCATTCCAGTTGTATGGATTTTATGTATTGATTCAATACAGCATCATTAAATTTATCGTTCTCCATTCCTTTCTCTATTTTAGTCATCAGTGTTGGACCTAAAAAAAAAATTGAAATATTTTATTGAAAGTCTAAACAATAATAAGGGCCGATTTACACCGGATCGGCAGCGATCGGCAGAGGCGCGATCGGCAGAGGCGCGATCGGCAGCGGCCGGCAGCGGCGCGAAGAGCACTTTTAGTGTGAAATAATTTTAAACTTTATTTACATACTTATAACTACTAGTATCGCTTGAAAACTTCTAAAAGGGCTCTTCGCGCCGCTGCCGGCCGCTGCCGATCCGGTGTGAATCGGCCCTAGAAATGTGTAGGAAAATAATTAAAATTATTTACATTTATTTGGTAGAGTACCATTCCATTTGCATTCAAAATTATTATTTTCACTCTCTTGTAAATAACAAACATTTCTTTCTATTTTACAATTTGGATCCCAAGATTTAATATGTGAGGTCCCACTTGCATTTGGTAGCAAGTTGATCAATGTAGCTGCTATAGTATTTGGCTGCTTACTTCTTGTATTTATGACAATCTGAAAGAAATATTATGTATTTGTATAAATCGCTACGGTACTAATTTTTTTTTAAGAAGACTAGCTGTTGCCTGAAGTTTATTTAATGCATGGTACACACAGTTTTCTACATTAAATATTCTTAAAACTTTTAATATTTCCGTACCAATTGGTTCAGTGGTTTAACCTTGAGGTAACAGGCACACAGATTTTATGAGTTTATTGTACAAGTTACTTACATCTTTACCAACTAACGTACAATACAAAACGTTCCTAAACACAGGCCTCATTAACAGTTTTTCCAAATCTCTTATAGACATCCTACTATGCTTCACTTCACACATGTTATCTTGAAATATAGTTCCTCTGGTAGCTTTATTATTGATTTTATTCAAAATATCCGCACTTGTATACAGAGTCTCGGTGTAAGTCGCCGCACCAGTTCTTAGAATATGAGTAAAGTGCGAATGTAACTTTTTGAAAATGTCTGGATCACCTGCAAATACAAAGTACAAGATCAAAATAGTGTATTATAGTCTAAGGCCACGTTTCCACTGACACGGAGCAGAGTGGAGTGGAGCTTAGTGGTGCCCGAATTGACCAATTGTGCTATTCCAGCGGAATGACAGCTAAGCGGAGTGAAGATTTCGAGATGGTGATTGGTCAATTCGGCACCGCTCTGCTCTGTGTCAGTGGAAACGGCCTAATGCAACTGAAGAGTATCATGTTTTCTCTGGCTATTCAAAGAGCTTGAGAGGTATCTATAAAGTCTTGGTGATTTAGTGACATTGGGTAATCACTAATCAGTTATCAACAGTTGGGTATACAGTTTTTTTCTATTAGTTTGGCTAATAAACCAGAACATTACAGATTACAAAAAAAAAGAAACTTTGTTGCATAATACCTAATATTGTAGCAAACACTAAATTTCTTAGGCTTTTATCATTACCTGTTAGTTGTACAAGTGATCTTGACTGACCAAACTCATACACTCCCGTCTTCAGCCTCAAAGCCCTTTGCGAACATACCCTCTGTTCCTTCTCAAACACAACCTCGGCTAACTGTTGGAGCTCTCTGGAAATCCTCTATTATAATAATTAATTGCTTAGTTTCTCCTGCCCACAAAATTATAAATTGATATAAGTACTTAACCAATTTGTGTTTTACTTGGGAAATGTTCAATTTTTTTATTGCCTGTGATATTTTAAATCATAGAAGATACTGATAAAACTTTTAAAAATGCTCTAAAATGGTCTTCGTAAATTACATTAACTTAATTTGGTATTGGAATTTTTGTCACTAATTTGAATATCATGTAGTACCTGCATGTGTTCCGACAGAGCAGGAGTTATGTTGAGCAGCATGAGCTTGTCCTTCATCAGCACAACAATAGAGAACATTCTTATCAGGCCCCGGGCTCTGGTGTCTTTGATTTGGAACATATGACTTAAAACATGACCCTGCGTGTCACTGAAATATACGACGCCACCTTCTTTGTTCCAGCTCACCTTGAAATATTAATAAATGTTAAAATGAAAACACAAATTGAAATTGAAGATAAAATAAAGGATAATATTTATGTTCTTAACTTACTTCACAAGTTATGCTTCGTAACGCAGCCTGGCGTAAAAAAGTTGCTATTTCTGCATTCGGAAGGGATTGTCTGCTGCAGAAAATTGTGCCGTTACTTTCTCGGGACACAAAAACTGTTTCTGTGCCGATGGAAGTGCATCCAATACACTGAATAGCCGAAATGGATGGATCCGTAGCGTGACCTTCATTATCACTCGTAAATGTGCAAAATAAAGGTTTAGGCCCATGCGCTTCACAGAAGTGACACAAACCAACTATGGCATTCATATTATTTATTTATTTTTTAATAAAATTCTTCATTTTACAAAAAATACGCTTTTATTTATTTTTGTCTGATTTTTTCAATTTTTTGACTTTGACATATTTTGACAGCGAACCCGGAGTTTGACAAATGAGATTCTCCTTCTCCTATTGGTCTATTTTTAATTAAAATAATTGCCATGCATAAAAGTAAAGCGCACAGTACACCTTAATTCAAACGCTTATCGTAAGTTATTGACGTTATAACTAAAAAATTACCGCTTGTGCTTAATAGAGCTATCTTTCACAAATTGAACACGTGTATAATTAGCTCAGTTATTAGCCTCATTTTCATTAATTATATATTATTTCTCACTTTACAGATATATTTTATGATAAACAGCAAACATAGCCTTTATCATAAATAGTATATCTTATCACCGTTGGATCAGTAGATCAGCAAATATAATTTAATTCTTATATACGTGCCTTTATTTTTTAACTTTATGATATAACAGTGTCTATGTCTATGAGGTCATTTCTTCAGTAGTTTCTAATTATTATTATTATTATTGCAATTTGTCATCTTCATACATAAATCATATTACGTTACTCGAGACCCAAGTACAAATTCAATAAAAAGAAAAGTGTGATGGTTTTCAATAACTCATTTATTGATCTGTACACTGATTTACAGCTAGATTCTTATGGAACATTAGCACAGTACGCAGCAATATCTGTGCCAAAATCAATGCACATACTTAACAGATTATTTAATAATACAATTATTGATAATATCACCCCAACACTGCGCTCATGGTACAAGCCAACACATCCACAAAAGAAAACATGTCATCCGGATAGAAATAAATTATTTTAATTATCAACATAACTGTGCCTATTGAAAAAAAAATTGTCTAAAACGTATCGCTTCCTATGTTTTACTTCTTAGAGACTGGCTTGTACGCTAGCTTCCTTGTTTTGATGGAGGTCCACTTGTGTCGTTTGTAGTAGTATACGACTGCGGCTAGGATCGAGCACATGCCCAGGGCCTTGATGGTCATGAGCCTTCGGTCGTCGAGTTCGGGCTCGGAGCACCATCGGAGGAAAGTGGCCACGTCCTTGGCGAGCTGCGAGGCGGATGCCGGCGTACCGTCGCTGTATTCTGCAGCCTGAAACGACACAACTACATTTTATCTATTCCTTAACATGTATACTTATTGGAACGAAGTTCCTTATCCCCCCTCCCCCCAAATATTTTCATTTCATTATTAACGCTTCAACTCCCAAGCGGCCGCATGTGGCCGCGAGAGCAATAGATTTCCAAGAATCCGCTATCAAAGGATTATGAAAGTATAGACACCTCTATACTTTCATAATCCTTAAGGGCTCCCACACAAAACTGCGAATTCGCATCGGATCGTAATGTCATTTTTATTATGAATTTTGTCGCAGATATTTGCGATGCGATGCGAATTCGTAGTTACTAGGATCCCTAAAATGTAAATATTTAATGAATTGATACAAAACTAGAGAGGTGTCAAGGCCCAAGGGACACCCGCGCCGGAAGGAATGAATCAATATTATACTAACGACACTTTTGTGGAATTGTAATAAAATTTATTTAAACATCCGGTAGATGTCGCTGTTTGTTCTCAAAAGCGCCATCTAGTGGACGCCCAGGAATACTATCAACTCCCTTTGCCCCTACTATGTATAATGTCCGTCTAGCCCCCTTTCGCAGCGCGATATGGAACTTCGTTCAAAAATGTAATCATTAAATAGATGTACTCACCTCGTCAAACAACACTTGCGCCATAGCGATGGCACCTCCCGGGAAGTAGGGGTTGTAGCTCTGTCCCTCGCGGATGATCACGCCGGCGGGGGTTTCCGTGTAGCCGGTGAGCAGCGCGAATATGTAGTCCTCGCCGCCTTTGCGGGCGGACACGATGAGAGACAAGTCCGGCGGGTACGCACCTGGAATGAGACACGATGGTATCAGGTCACAATAGCTATTTCCACATTATGCGCTTCTTCTTCAATTTTCGTCATTTTCTTTCATTCAACTTGAATGCGTCAACGAACGCAACGCCAACAATGTCATTTTTGAAGTTTTGGATACGGTGAGAGGGCATGCGTCGCGGGCCTCACGTTCGCTGTTGACTGCGCTATAACGCATGCCCTTGATGAACAGAAAAAGGCACAGTGTGGACAAAGCTAATAGATAAAGGATCTTCCGTTAAAAATAATGACAAAATTTGTTATGAAAATGTATGCGGTTTGACATAACTCATAAGTCATCGCTAAATGACATTTCGCTTGCAAAGACTTTAATGTCAAATCCCACACATTTTGTTAACGAATTTCATCATCGTTTTTAACGGAAGGAACTTTACTTAGGTCCTATTGTGACTGGTAAATAATAATAAAAAAAACGTCTTTCCTAAATCTTGTAATTCTATAAATCTTGTAATGTGACTTTCTAAATGCATTTTGTGCATAATCAACCAATAAGTACCAATAGTTTTTCATATTTCTTATGCAACCCCTTCCCCACCAAAAATTACCTAGTCTTACATTCCATTCCCTTTCACTTTCACCCATCAATCTGATAGTAGGTAGTCAAAGATAATCAACTAGGCCTTTGCATCCGTAGTGGATGATTTATACAGTATTTTCAGAGCGAAGTAGCCACTCCTCAAATACTGTAGTGCCTGGGACAAGATTTAAATGTCTATATGGTTGCCCAAGCGCATACGGCATTCTCGCAAGTCGTAGTCTGCCTAGTCCAGAGGAAAGAACTAGTCAATATGTCGGGGACTAACTATGTGCGGGTTTCTTCACGATGTTTTCCTTCACCATAATATGAGTGTCCGTATTATGTACTTGAGATCAGAAAATGTCACATTGGTATTTGGTACATGCCTCCACCCGGGATCAAACCTACACCCTCTACGAGTGTGAATCAAAGGTCTACCCATTAACTCAAAGATAATCAAAAATAACATAACTGACCGTTATTGGCAGCTCTGGCAGCATTCTCATTGGGGTACGGGGACGGGAAGTGGTCGGACAGCTTGCCAGGCCGGTCAAAGTAGTTACCCTCCTCATCGGGACCGTCTCTGATCATCACCTGGAATTATACAGTAACTTTATAGTTAAATATGGTGCTGTGTTCAAATAGTTATCACATCGTTAGTAAGTAGTTATCACGTTTTGTATATTTTTTCTTGCTATGTAGTTTTTCGGATTTACGTAGCAGTTTTTGTAAAACTGAAAGAGCAATTAAATCTTGCTAAGTTCTGTAGGTATATATAAAATTTCTGTCTACAGTTCTGTTCTTTCCGGCTCGACCGTGTGAAACAGCGCTTGCGCTGTGTTTCGCCGAGTGAGTGAGTTTACCGGAGGCCCAATCCCCTACCCTTTTCCCTTCTCTACCCTTCCCTTTTCCTTCCCTACCCTCCCCTATTACCCCTTAAAAGGCCGACAACGCACCTGCAGCTCTTCTGATGCTGCGAGTGTCCATGGGCGACGGAAGTTGCTTTCCATTTCCATCAGGTGACCCGTTTGCTCATTTGCTCCCTTATTGCATAAAAAAAAATGGTCTTAGGCACAGAAATAAATCAAGATTTATTTCTGTGGTCTCAGGGTTCTGTTTCATACCATCAGATATTGAATTTTTGTCAAAATGTTTGTGCTCTGAAAAAAAAGAGATTGTCCAGGGCCAGATTTTCATTTTTTTTTCTTTTAGCGCTGCTACTTTCACGGTGAACTCTATATAAGGGAAACATACACACCCTAAAGTATTATCACTAATATGTTTTGTGTTATACACTGTGCAATATAGGCGCCGAAGAAATTTCGCCCAGTGCACTGGTAGTGCTATAACCGGCACTGCCGATGTGTCAACAGCCTGAGTGAACCATAAAGTTAATATACCTAGCGGAATAGAGCAACCCACACTGAGGGAAAGAAAAATCTCGAGCTGTCAAACGAAACCGAAATTGATTTACATCTGTGTATAAAACTATGTGCACATACAAACACTTACACAAGCATCTTTCTAAGAGATTAAATTGGACTGGACGTCAAAAAAAGAGTTCTGCTGTCACACATTTCTTTTTACCATGCAGTGTTACTGATAGTGACATATCGCTTGCTCAGACCTTTGTTTCTCTATTGCGCTATGTATATTAACTTCATGGTGTGATTTTACATACCTCAGCGGCTTCAGCCTTAGCCTCCTCCTCAGTGTGGGTGACATTCACCAGGTTGCGGAAGGCGATGTACTGCAGCGAGTGACACGCCTTGCACACCTGTTTGTACACTTCGTAACCACGGCGGACGCTGTAAGTGAAACAAAATAATTTAATAATGTTTTAAAGGGAGGCCCTTGCCCAGCAATGGGATACAGTGGGCCAATAATCCTGCAACTTTACACGGTAGTCGTAAAAAATGTAGGATAGGCAAATCTGTTACTTTGTCTCCAGTGTGTTCCTCTAAAAATCATGAAATTCATGTGACAACTTTATGGATGGTCCCAACCCTACAAATAATAAAAACTAAGGAAACGTAACTCCCATACTATTACCATTTTAAAATTGGTTCCTTTCGAACTGTCATGTAACATCAGCCTGATACCGCTCAAGGCCACCTAAATATTGCAAATGTATTGAAATGTGTACCGGTACACATTTTTGACAAGTATTGTAGAACATTACTGACTACACCTGTTGTGTCGTTTTTCGTCTGTGTATACCCAATACCCATTTCGTGTTAAAAATGTATGTGTGCAACAAATAGTAAATAAATAAATAAAATAAACATATTTTTGACGTCAGTTACTTTTGCTTAGTTTTTATTATTCGTAGTCCCAACCCAATCACCTCAATATTATAATAATTTAACAATTAAAAAGGGAAAGGTAATGTAAATGTGGTATCCAAGGGATGTTAAAAATGTTTATGTATAATTTAATAGAATAATAATTAAAAATATTTTTATCACAATTTGGTTTAGTCATCTTACATAATGAAAATCAATAATTATTATTTTATCATATGTTTTAGTTTTTTCTTTATATTTCACTTATCAAGCTTAAATTATGTAGCATTGCTGAAATTGGAACTATAGCTAAATGTATATACTATTTGTATCTATACATAGATACAAATAATTTTATGTTGTAACTAGCTGTTACCCGCGACTTCGTCCGCGTTAACATAGTATAATAACAAAGATAGATACTTAGTTTTCACCTTTTTGTGGTTCCTTATACAAAAGGTAAAAACGGGACCCTATTTAAGCAAACGTCAAACGCAAACGCCCATAAACTTTCATGTTTCTAACTCAAGAAATATTACGGACTTTCATTGAAACTCTCTACCCAAATTTTACCCCCTTGGGGGTAGAATTACCAGAAACGCTTAAACACGTATCCAATAATTTTTAATCAGTACCCCAAACATAAAATTTGTTGTTTCTAACTCAAGAAATAACCGACTTTCATTGAGACTTTCAACCCCAATTTCAGCCCCCTGGGTGTAGAATTTCCAGAAACGCTTAAATATGTATTTATTCATTTTTAATCAGTAGCACAAAAATAAAGTTTCATGTTTCTAACTCAAGAAAAGACGGACTTTCATTTAAACTTTCAACCCCTATTTCACGCCCTTGGGGGTAGAATTTCCAAAAACGCTTAAACATGTATCCAATCATTTTTAATCAGTAGCCCAAACATAAAATTTCATGTTTCTAACTCAAGAAATAACGGACTTTCATTAAAACTTTCAACCCCAATTTCACCCCTTGGGGGTAGAATTTCCAAAAACGCTTTAATACGTATCCATTCATTTTTAATCAGTAACCTAAAAATAAAGTTTCATGTTTCTAAACTCAAGAAATGACCATGGAAATGACGGACTCTCATTCAAACTTTCAACCCCTATTTCACCCCCTTCGGGGTAAAATTTTCAAAATTCCTTCCTTAGTGGGTGTCTACTTAATAAAACAACCCTACTCACCAAATTTCGTGGCTGTAACTTTAGCAGTTTTTGCTCAGCGATGATGAATCAGTCAGTCAGTCAATCAGTCAGTCAGGACATGTAATTTTATAAGTATAGATAATATTATGTAGCTATAGTTCCAATTTCAGCAGTGCTTGATTTAAATTAATTACACTGCACATAAGCATTTTTAATGGGTTACGACTTACGTAATATGATATTTAATCATATTATAATTATAGTCCACTTCTAAACGAAGGTTTTGACTTTTTAAGTGAAAGTTCTGCATCAGTTCTAGTTAAAAACATTTCACATGAAACAATTTTAAGAGATTACTTTTATTTGATTGTATTTTAGTTGAATATATAAGTACTTTGTATTTTTTTTTTGTTGTAACTGAAGACATTTTTTAATAATATTATGAAAAATGTTAATATAATTAACAATAATTATTGATTAAGGCCCAATTTCACCAACGTTTGTTAGTATTAAAGGCTTGTTAAATTGACATGTCTTCTCTTTCATTTATAAGAAAAAAGAAAGAGGTAACGTGATACTAATTTGAGTGTTAACTTTGACAGGCGTTGGTGAAGTATCTCTCAAATTGTTTGTTATCTTTGTTTTACCACGGACAACACGGACCTAGTTAGAAGACTGAAAAGGACAAAACCTTTCGAGTTAGTGTATTAAGTGTTAAAAAACGTAAAGTGACTGTGACGAACACAAACAATAGTGTGTATTCTCCCTTATAGAGACTTTAAGAAAGTGTTAATGGACACAATCTTAGTTAACTCTACCTAGCAGATTAAGTTAATGTAAAATTACTTATTAGTCTTAATTAGGCTAGATTGTAATAATTATAAAATACTTATAGAAGTATTTTATATATAAAAAAAAAAAAAAAAAAAAAATCTTTGTTTTAAAATGTTGTCCTGTGCTGGATTTTATGTAATTTTGTTCTTGGCGTGTATGGGAAATATCCAGTGATATGCCCATTTAGTTAGTAGCTATATTTATTATAACATGTCTGTATGTGTATGGGTAAGGCCGCCACTGCATTTCACCAACAACAAACAATATTTAAACGACTTCAAAAAAAGGAGGTTATCAATTCGATCCGTATGTATGTAATATTTCCTGCCCAGTTTTCGTATGTGTGAACAAATGTGCCAAATTTCAATAGTGAATGTATGGTATGTTTTTATGTTTGTGTTCGCATATCTCCGGTGCTACAAGTCCGATTTTTTTTTGTTGTACTAGGTATTGTTAAACTTAGGGAATACTGCAAGTTTCATCAAAATCAGTTCAGTAGTTTTCAAGATATGAAATTTTATTTCTTAATTTTGTACAATTTTGAAGTCGGTTTTTTCTTTTTAAAATACCTACTATTATTTACCTGGCATGATCGAGGGACTTGAACCATCCGTCATGACTCCAAGGGTGATGGTAGGGGTGAGCCTCGGAACCGGATGCCTGCACCGACTGTTCCAGGGCAAACAGCAGGGCACCAACACCGCCGCCGACCACGCCCAACGTGGACAACCACTGGAAATATATCAAATTGGATACAACTTTTTACTAAAATAAGGGGGGCAAACGAGCAAAACGGGTCACCTGATGGAAATCAACTATGGTTGCCCATAGACACTCGCAACATTAGAAGAGCTGCAGGTGCGTTAACGGCCTTTTATGAGGGAATACTCTCTCTTCTTGAATGTTTTTAGGTGCATTTTTGTTTCTGTTTGTTACCTTGTGTGAGTTGTATAATCTTTACAATGTTTGCATAGGCATAGAAGCAAAAAAAAAAAATGAATAGATAGTTTAAAATCAAATGAGAATATTTATAATATTATGTAAATACATAATATAATATGTATTTGTGAATTTAAACCGAATGCTGTATATGAACTGGAAGTAAACCTTATTCACTTTCTTAATTAGTTTTTTCTGTTAATGTTTTAGTTTTTGCTAATAATGTTACAATCAAAACTAAACTTGTAATAATGTGTATCTTTGAACTTGTGATTTATCATTTAGCTATATAAATAATACACAACATGGTGAAATCATCATGTTTACAAAAGGAGAAAATAAATAATTTATGTGAAAAAAAGAAAACTTAATGTTAATATTATGTTGAGATTTGCTAGTCTACTTGTTGCAATTTAAAAAAAGAATCAACTTGGGAGTTGGGACTTGGGACACTTTTTCTACCATCAGCTGTCAAAATCAGCAGTGATGATCAAATCATGTTTCTCAAAAGTAACCAAATTGTAGTTTGAACTCACCAGTTTCCTGTTCTTCGTCCATCCTTTAGCAGTAGTAGATAGTTGACATACCTGCAAGGGATGACCACTGTTAGCTATTATACAGTAATAGTTACATAATGTTGAAAAGGTTATCCTTCGCCCTTGTTATATTTCAGCAATGATATTTTGGACTACACAGATAGTTGCACGTTCACTAAGCGCAATAAAGTTCTCTGATAGCACCAAACGAGTCGAAAACTTAAGCAATTCCAAAAAATTTGACAAATTGATCCATAGGGCCAAGGTTCGAAAGACCCATTATAAACATTTTTGAAGCACTTCCAGGTTTCTGTAATTTTATTTCGGCACTTGACTAGTTTTTATTTAACTATTATCAGTACCTGGGGTGCCACTACTCCATAATTTTTCAAAAGTCGTGCCCCACAAATCCTGCCTACGGCGGCCGCCATGATAGTAAAACGTCGTTCTGAAAGAATCAACTGACGTTCGTGACGTCTGACAACGAACACAGATTAATATATGTAGCAACTAGCAAGCATAAAGTTAATATACCATAAACTAACTTTATGGTAGCAAGCTAACAACGAATCAAATGGATTGATTTTTGTTGCCATTTATGATTTACTAAAAAATAATGTAAACTGAGAAGTTTTGCCATAGGCCAATAGCATTTTTGAATACTGTTTTTTACAGCCTACTCCTTAGAGTCAGTCCTTAGCTCTAGACTCCAGAGTCTAGACCTAGAGAGGTCAACTGCTACATATATTAATCTGTGGTCAACTAGGTTCAGTTCTGAATCAATAAAAAAATTGACGGGAGTTTTGCCGGGAATACGAAAGAGTGACGTTTTGTTTTTGTATTATTTTCCTAAAATTGTGTTATTTCGGTTTTTAATGTGTAATGTTGGTAGAATATTAACCATTAAATATTTGTTGTCGTGCACAAGTGTGGGCAAGTGATACAACTTCAAGAAACGTGCCATTTTGTGTTCCCTCCAAAACTCCATCGAAAGTTTTAGTAAAGGGTCTACCACTTTACTAAAACAACTGACTTGACTCGTTGACTTTACCGACTACTTTTTAGACTTTGACTAGACTTTCGACTTGACGATAATCTGGAAAAACAACTTGAAAATTTTGTAAATTTTTTACGAAATTTTTTTTTCCCGCCAAAACTTTACTTGACACTGGCCATGGCTTAAAAGCCGAGAGCCATAACAAGAAAAAAAAAATTGACATTGACATTCAACTTCAAAATGACAGCCATTAAAATGACAATTAATTGCCAAAATGTTCGTGCATGTCTAGCCGGTTTTTATTACCTATTTAAAATTATTTTGATATATTAAATGGTCGGAATTAAAATAATTATTATAAACGGAAGTTAGTGCGTCTTATGTGTGCGATAGCTCAAAGCTGCTTTAAATTTATTTCACTCAATAGTTCCATTAATTTGTTTAGTAGGTAAGGTTATGCTTCTCAAATTGTTGTATTCTAATAAAATTTCAGAAGTTTACTTCATTTATTGCCTATAAGATACTATTTTTTTATATTTTTAGGCGTTTGTGTTTCAAATCTTATCCAAAGATGCAAGTTTTTACCCAGAAAAGGAATCCCATAACGGGCAGCACAGAATGGGATGTCCAACATGAAGACTATGATTATCACCAGGAAATAGCGAGATCTGCCTTCGCTGATATGCTGCATGACACCGAGAGGAACCAGAAATATTATAGGGCGCTAAAACTTGCGATTGACAAGCAGCATAGTGAGGGAAAGAAGGCTAATGTTTTAGACATAGGTACTTGTTTCCTTGTATTCAAATAAAAAAAAAATGTGTAGAGTACGGTAGTTTAAAATCCTGTTTTATTATATTATTTATATATTGAATTCAAAAGTTAAGTACTTTATAATAATTTTACAAAACTAGTTTACTACTAAGAGTACTAAGCTACAGAATCTCACCAAAAAACTGTACAGAGTAAAATGTGTGTAGTATCATAATCTGAAGCCTACTACTACTACTGGCCACTACAATACCAAATTTGATCAAAACCGTTTTAGTAGCTTGCAAAAAAAGAAAAAACAAATTCATACAAACATTTGGTTTTTTAATGCTCTTTATTTGTTTTCTTTATTCAGGCACAGGCACTGGTCTTCTCTCTATTATGGCTGCACAATGTGGCGCAGACAGTATTGTTGCCTGCGAAGCTTTCAAGCCCATGGCAGAATGCTGTCTAAAAATCCTAGAACAGAATGGTGTGGCGGATAAAATAATTGTCATCCCCAAAAGATCCACTGACCTTACAGTGGGTGAAGACGGTGATATGAAACAGAGGGCTAACATATTGGTAACTGAAGTTTTTGATACAGAGTTGATTGGAGAAGGTTGGTGTTTTTATTTTCATTAATCTTAATGCCTCAAGCACAAGCGGTCACCGGCAACTGCGATAACAATAGATTAAAGCTATTGTGTCTGGTTTTTCCATGATTGAGGTATTAAGCCTATCTTAGAGCGCTTACAGACAAACGGCACGTGTCGGCGGCATGCGTCGGCGGACGTTTCGCATCAGATGGATATTTTTTTTACAGAATGTCTCACTGTATCGGCAGTATACGGATTACTGACTAGCTAGTATGTTTATCTTCAAATTAGTCCAAACAAAGTTCCTAAGTCAAAATTTCTACTTTCGGCTTTTCCATCCATACCCCCCTTTTGAGCATTCATTTACTAGGCTAAACAGTAATCCGTACACTGCCGATTCAGCTTACGTACTGTGAAAAAAATATCCGTTTGATGCGAGATGTCTGTTGCGTACGATACCGACCTGTGGACGCTTACCTTGCGGGGGTAGGTACGTCACAACTGGGGGCCTACCACCACCTCTACTAACCGACATCGTTTGACAGATAAGAATTTATTACTTTAACGTCAAGCTAGCGATCTTAAAAAAGTTGATATTTTTCAGCAGATTTAACATTGTTTTGCACTTTTTACTGTTTTTTAGTAAAATTATATTTTTAGTGAGTACGGTAATGTTGTTGTAATCTTACAACAAAGTGTTCTGGAAACATGATAGTTTTAGGAAAGGTCGTGGTAGGCCCCCTACAAGCGTCATAAACTGTCAAAGGCAGCCGTCGGCTGCCGTCGACTGCCGCCGACTGCCGCCGACACGTGCCGTCGTCTGCCGACACGTGCCGCCGAGACGTGCCATTTGTCTGTAAGAAGCCTTACTTTATCACATGCCCAAAATTTAGTACATCTCTTGTGCTGTGCTGATTCACAGTACAAGAGGTGTACTTAAAATTTTGTACAAAATAATCTTAGGTAAAAATGACCGATGATACATCATGTATCATCAGCCAGTAAGACCTGCCACAATAATTTTTCCTGTTTGTAACATTTTTCTTCCTTTTATAAAGTTTTGTTAATTTATGTAAGTATTCTAAAATAGCTTTTAACACCTCGATCGCGGATTCTTGGAAATCTTTTGTTCTCGCAATTGTATGCGACCACTTGGGAATGAAAGCGTTAACTGAATTAATCATTAGCTAAAAAGGTTTCGAGATTCTTTTAAAATAAAATTTTTATTGCGTCTAAAATAAATGTTTAAATTTTTAGGTGCTTTATCTACATTCTCCCATGCACATAAAAATCTGTTAGAACAGGACTGCATAGTCGTCCCAGACTCAGCAGTCATATACGCACAGGTGGTGGAATGTTCAACACTACAGAAATGGAATAAACTCAATGATATAGTAAATGAGGATTTACAGATTGTGTTGAGAACACCACAGAAGGTAAGGTCATAAGTTCCTGCAGTTGTCATGTTCTTTTATTTTTTTTCAAGAATTCATTTTAAAGTCATAAGTTTTGCTATCTTATGACCTTAAAATGAATTTTAGCTAAATATGTCGTAAATCTTCTAAGTAACAATTTCTTATTAGTTTTTTCATGACTGCCTGTATTTGTTTGGGTTACAAAAACCTAATATCTATTTGGATAAAAGCTATAAATTGTACTTAAATACTATTTTAGATGAAGGACTGCGCAGGGTCTGCTGCGGTACATGACATCCAACTGTCACAGCTGCCTAGAACAGACTTTAAGGAGGTGTCGGAACCCATACCAGTCTTCTATTACGACTGGTCGGGCAAAACACCTATAGACATGAAGAGGACTGTTAAACAGGAGTTCTCCGTGACCAACACGGGGCGTGCTCAGATGGTATTTATGTGGTGGGATCTGAATATGGACACAGAAGGTAACTATAATTTTGCCCTATTCTATAATATTAACTAGCGACCCGCCCCGGCGTCGCACGGGTATAAAATATATAGCCACTGAAAAAATGATTAAACTCGATAGCCTATGAATTATGATCCTTTATGTGGTCCACTTCTTATCTGTGCCAAAGAACATAAAAATTGCTCCAGTAGTTCGAGAGATAAGCCCTTTCAAATAATTTCCCTCCTTTTTTCCACATTCTCCTATAGCTCCTTAGCGTGATAAAATATAGCATATACTCTATAGCCTTCCTCAATAAATGGGCTATCAAACACTAAAAGAATTTTAAAAATCGGAACAGTAGTTCCTGAGATTAGCGCGTTCAAGTTAGCCCTTACAAATAATTTTCCCCGTTTTTTCCACATTTTCCTCTATTTCTTCGCTCCTATTAGTCTTAGCGATATAAAATATAGTCTATGCCTTCCTTCGATAAATGGGCTATCTAACACTGAAAGAATCATCAAAATCCGTTGCATAGTTTTAAAGATTAAAGGGTACAAAGGGACATGAGGGAAAAAAGCGACTTTGTTTTATAATATGTATAGAGATAGTAAAGCCCCATTAATCAGTAGGCAGTATCACCTCGTTCAATCCCATGCTAAGTAGATGCTAAGGCCAAGGGCATGACATTTTTGATTTGTAAGTTTTCCATGTATTCAAAAGAAAAACGATGTTGTTTAATTAAACAAACATTGTAATACAACATGTTATAATGAAATTCCAGGTAAAATAGTGTTAAGTTGTGCACCTTGGTGGTGTCATCCTGACACCAATTTCTCATCTGAAAGACCACAGGACACAATACCATGGCGAGACCACTGGATGCAGGCAGTCTACTATCTACCGAAAGAAATAAAAGTCGAAAAAGATGCTGAAGTGTCCTTAATATCCTGCCAAGACGAATATTCTCTGTGGTTCTATCTAGAAAACGAAAACACAAAATATAGACACCATAAAAGACCGATCTGTGAATGCGGTGTGCATATGGCTTTGTCGAGAACACATGTTTCTTATCTTAATGATACATGTAGAAATTCCAAGTTATTGACACAGTTGAAAAACGATGTAAGCAGTGATACAACATTATTGAGTTTTAATGGAAGTGACTTTCTCGCTTTGGCAGTAGCTAAGTCTATAAAGAAAGTTTATGTAATAGAAAAAATGTCAATTAACATAGGAATCTTAACAGATTATATTAAAGAGAACGGTCTAGAAAATGTAGAAATAATATCAGAAGCCACAGATGCAATATTAAATGAAGTGACAAATGTTTTTTGTAATCCCAACTTCAGTTCAGCGATATTGCCCTGGGAGAATTTAAAAGTAGCCTATCTGTTTTATAACTATAAGGAGAAGTTGAATGCGAATGTTAGTATTATACCAGACGGGTGTGAATTCTGGGGAGTGCCAGTTGAGTTTCAAGATTTACATAAAATAAGGATACCATTGAATGAATGTGAAGGTATAAAGATGGGGTCCTTCGATTCCCTTGTCGAGGTATGTATTAGAGCTCACAATATTAAAATTATTGTTTATAAAATATTCTCTCAAGCCCCAAGCGGTCGCTAACAATAGATTTGCAAGAATCCGCGATCGAGGTAATATGAGAGTTGAAAACTATATTTTCTTTTTTCATACAAAAATTATTATTAAAATGAGAGACTTTTGAAACTTTGGAATTAAATATCTTAAAAACCTGAGCCGATAGATAGAAAACTTCTTAGAAACATATTGTGCACACAAAACACTTATAGAAACTGTAGGAGTCTCTAGTCACTCATTACTAAATCCCCGGGTTGCAATAGCAAAACAAAAACTTGGCTTGACACGGCGTGTCTAGATACTTAATATTAAACTTAGCCTTTTATTATCCCGAAACTAACACTCGTACATACTGACAAGGTCTCACGCAGTGACTGCCCGTCGTCTCTAACATACATCGACTTCCAGACACAAAACTACTGACACACGCACATTCACACATGTATCATCGACGAAATTGATTCCTAGGCAGTTGACAGACCCACCTCATTTGGTCGGCTTATGTCAATTCGATGTTAGCTGTGATCGGTCGGATAAGTTTGACGTAACGCAACCAAATTACTTAGCTTAAAATTTTTTAATTTATTATTATTTTAGCAATATTCCGCGAAATACACTTCCACCTTTAAGTAAATGAAGGTTGAACACCACTACACACTCGACGCGCGTTTCGCTCCAACACCGGAGCATCCTCAGGATGTGGACTCTACGAACAACGTCCGTCAAGTGCCGCCGCCGGCCAAAACACCGCCTTTTATATCCTATCAAGCCCCGCTACTATCCCCACTACCCCCACTACCCTCACCAGTACCCCCGAACATATTAATAAGCGGTGACGTAGTCAAGCATGTTTGGTCATTCAACAATGCGAATCTGTTATTTTTCTTTTCTTTTATGATCTCTAATTGTTCCAACACGCTCAGCCGAAGGCCTTTATCGCATTTATGTAAAACTTTATAGGAATGGCCATCGGGCACGGTATGATTTTACATAAATGCGATAAAGGCCTTCGGCTGAGCGTGTTGGAACAATTAGAGATCATAAAAGAAAAGAAAAATAACAGATTCGCATTGTTGAATGACCAAACATGCTTGACTACGTCACCGCTTATTAATATGTTCGGGGGTACTGGTGAGGGTAGTGGGGGTAGTGGGGATAGTAGCGGGGCTTGATAGGATATAAAAGGCGGTGTTTTGGCCGGCGGCGGCACTTGACGGACGTTGTTCGTAGAGTCCACATCCTGAGGATGCTCCGGTGTTGGAGCGAAACGCGCGTCGAGTGTGTAGTGGTGTTCAACCTTCATTTACTTAAAGGTGGAAGTGTATTTCGCGGAATATTGCTAAAATAATAATAAATTAAAAAATTTTAAGCTATGGATTTCCGCAAAGTAACGCCTGATTCCATTAAACAAATTACTTAGGTCCTTCAATTGCCTAGGAATCACCTTCTTTGATAGTATAGTACCATCGAGGAAATTGATTCCTATGCAATTGACCAACGTCATTTGGTCGACCATGTCAATTCAATGTTAATTGAGATCTGTCGGCTGGGTTTGACGTAATGCGACCAAAATACGTAGGTCCCTCATCTGCATAGGAATCAACTTCTCTGATAGTACATGGTCCCTACAAAACTGCTATTAGTTTTAATTTTGTTGGCCTGTGTGATAAATGTTTCTCTGTAATAATTTTCAGCGTTCCCGTACCATAAGCGACTGTGAGTTGGAAGCCCAGCCACTATGGGAATACCCGTGCTGGTCGCGGGGGGAGCCCCGGAGACTTCTTGATGTGGACTTCAGGACTCTCCAGCCTACTGCTGTAGCAGACGGAGTGTTCTCTGTTGTGTGAGTTCGATATTAAAAATTCAATATAATCGAGTAGAAAGAGACAGTAATTCGAAGTAGAAAGAGAGAGAAAGCGGGGGGAGCCCCGGAGACTCCTCGAGGTGAACCTCAGGACGCTGGTTAGGGTTCCGTTTTAGGGTTCCGTAGTCCATTCGTTGATTGAAGATTTTTCGCAAATAAAATTGTTGTTCGTCAGTGTTCGTCACATCAAAATGAAGCTATACACAAAAATTTAGCTTGATATTATTAAAAAAAATGTTCTACGGAACCCAGAATAATTTTATTATCATGTCATATTTTCATCTTTCTTGGTTGTCTGAAAGACACCGCTCGAAGCCGTTATAGGACCGAAAGTGCAGATCCTATTTTTTACATATTTAATGTGCTAATAAAAAATATTGTTATCATCACAGTGACAACAACGACTCATCCCACACAGTAAACGGTTTCGCGGTATGGGCGGTGTGGCGAGTGGGCGGGGACAACATATCAGCCGGCCCCCTCACCCCGCCCACTGTTGGGCAACTAGTCACCTGGGATATGCATACACGACAGGCGGTTAAAATACTGGTGAGATATGAAATATACAAATTCTTTAATAACACAGAACACTCATTATTATTATTAATATAAAAGCGAAAGTGTGTATCTGTCTGTCAGTCTGGCTATCTGTTTTCTCTTCATGCTTAAACGAACGATTTAGATGTAATTTGGTAGGGAGATTCTTTGAAAAACGGGAAAGGACAAAGGATAGTTTTTGTTGCATAAAAATGTACGGTTCCCACGCTATCATCGAATTTTTACTCGACGAAATAGTGGGCGCGGGGGCTAACGTTTTTTTGCTCACTAGATGGCGCAACTGTCGAATAAGGTCCGAAGTATAGCTATTAAAGTCGACTTTATAATAATCTAGAATCCCATTTATTTATTTAAATTTTAAATAATATCTCCTTTACTTTTGCTATTTTTTTATAACCGAATATTTTTTTAATACGATTATTATTACTTTTCTAAATTTCGCTATCAAAGCATTTACATTGATCGCTAAATAATACTTTTGGGGATAATTTTACGAAGGAGATCGCTTTTCAACAGGTAAATTGGAAAAATAATAACACAAAACCGCTAAAACTAGTACAAAATAGACGTTTTTGGACCTCGCGCGACACTAGCGCCTCTAGCGGAAAATTCACACGCGGTAGCCCCCAATCACCTACGGCCTACGTAATCTGGTCAGGTTATGTCAAGCCCAGTCAACAGCTTACAACTTACATTGACTTGACATAACTCTACTAAATGATGTTAGACCATGACCTGCAGAAATGCAGATGAATTATGGTGAGTGTGGCAAAGCAAGCCACCGCGGCTAGTGCGCCATATAATTCCATACTGCTGATTGGAGGTTTCTAATTTAGGAATGGGTTGTTTTCTTTTTATCATCTCCACCAGACGGCGCGACGGTAGACACTTCTAGATTTTCTATTGGTTCCCCACCGATCTGAAATTAACTGCAGGTTGGCATCACTGACTACATATTGGTTGTGTTTCTAAAAAATATCAGTGTACTGTCAAGTATGACATAAATCAAAATATCTTAAACCTAAGCGATCATTGGCCTACTATACTGGTAATAGTTTAGGAACACGCTGAACTTGTCAAAGTGACAACTGACAACTGAACGGCCTTGTGGCGGCCATGTTACTTTGGAACTTCTTCTACTTTTTATTGTTGGTGTGGTTTTTATTATTTTTTCCCAAATTGTGTTATTTGGGTTTTTGATGTTTATTATTGGTAAAATAATTGCCATTATATATCCGTTATCGTGCACAAGTGCAGGTAAGATGTTGTCAGAACCAAAATTTATAATTCCTGTAACATTTGGTGTGAATAACGATAAATAGGGCTATTTCTACCGTGAGTTTTAACTAAAACATCGTTATAATAACTTTATTATCCTATTCATTGGAATATCATTGTGTCTTTTTCAAATTGAAATGTATCAAGTTTTACATTCTTTTGCCCAGTTTTGTAGTAATTGTTGATGGCATTCCCTGGTATTACCGATAGTTGTCTACCCATACGCCATCTAGTTACTAAAATGGAAGCTGTTTGACAATCAAATTAAAAAAATAAGAAAATGCTCCATTATGCTAGGAGCTCCAACAAAAAACTGTGAATGCGCATTGCGAAAATCTGCAACAAAACTCATAGTTACTAATAAAAATATCCACAGCTGAACATATAACCTCCTCCTTTTTAGAAGTCGGTTAAAAATGAAATTGCGATGCGATGCGAATTCGCAGTTTTGTGGCCCTATATGGTGCACTTGCCGGGGTGGCGCGCTTTGCCACACTCACTATAATTTCTCTGATGGTATGTACTATCAGAGAAGTTGATTCCTATGCAGATGGGGGACCTACGTAGTTTGGTTGCGTTACGTCAAACCCAGCCGACAGATCACAATTAACATTGAATTGACATATTCGACCAAATAACGTTGGTCTATAGGCCTGGAGATAGTGACACAAAATTCTTGGTGATTTGTACCAGTATGGCGGTTTTACAGGGGTATAATTACGTAAAGGCAAAAAGGAAAATGATGGTCATAGCGCTCGCACTGGCAGCCCAAACGCGTGGGCGTTGATCGAACGTGTCGGATAATTAACGAGTGTCGAACGATTTGTACCACAAAAATGCTTGTATTTTCAGATAGTCGAAAAAAAATAAGTAGGCGAAAGCGTAATGCCATACTTGTCGGGTGCGGCTTACAGCCCGCCATACCGACGCGAATACGTTAATTTTAATAAAAAAATTGAACCATTTGTACCAGGCTAATTTTTGCATAGCTAATCATCGTCGAGTAGCCATTCACGAAAATCACCTTGCCATACTTTTCCGACAGCGCCCAATGGCCGCCATACCACTGCAAAGGTGTAAGTTTTTTTTTCGCCAAACGATTTGTACCACCCTGAAACTTTTTTTAACAGTTCCCTGTATGATCATAAATATGAGTCTGATAATGCCATACCTGTGGGAGGCAGCGAATGTGAATAATATTTTTTTCAAAATCCTAAGATTTCATACGTAATTCAAACGGTTTTTCATGTATGGCGCCACTTTTTCCGTCTACTACGAGTATGGCAAATATAATAATGGTCACATTGTCTCGTATAATTTCCAAAAATCCAAATGCCATACTGGTACAAATCGTCCAATTTTTATCATTTTTTTGCTCAAGTCCGATAGTCATCCCGCCCCATGGTTACAATATGTAACATTTTTTTTTTGGTACAATTGTCAAATGACGAGACTACAATGATGCCATGATGTAAAAAATAATTTTACGTATCTTATAGTCGTATTTTTAAAACGTGTCAAATAAATAAGTATTTCAAGTATGGCAGCACTTTTTCCGCCTACTAGAAGTATGGGAAAAATAATAACTGTAAAACCGCCATACTGGTACAAATCACCAAGAATTTTGTGTCACTATCTCCAGGCCTACTATCAATTGCATAGAATTCAATTTCCTAGATGGTACTTACATTTCATTCGTTTTTCGTTATTCACACACTTCATAAACTTACCATAAACCATAAAGCTGGGAACAAATTATCGGACGAACGTCCGCGGACGTTTTCATCGGCTGCGGCTTATTTCTATCTGATTAATACAAAATAGTTCAAAATACACTAAACTGCACATTGTATGACCTTGAGCGTTCGGACGTCCGAACAGAATCTGGCTTGCCGGATGCTTTTCCATCCGCGGACGTCTGCCATTGACATAATATATTATGTTAGGTCTTTGACGTCCGCGGATGAACCGTGCACATTGTTAAGCCGCATCCATCAGCCGCGACTTATGAATGCGTCTGATAATTTGTTTCTAGCTTAAACGTATTTTTTCAATAGTTAAAGAGTAGACATTTACTATGAATGAATGTGTTTTTAATATTATTTTATTTGCCTTTCAGCAAAGATCTCGTGAGGTGAGCGGCGGTGCGCAGTGGAGGTACCAGATTGCCTGCGACCTGCGGCAGGGACAGTTCGATATCGCTATAGACTGGGTACAATAAATATTATATTACAATAAATTACACGTTTTTTATTAATTAAATTTGTAGATTTTTGGAACGGAGTTCCTTATCGCGCATTGCGCCTTGAGTCCTTGGGCTAGAGTCTAGAACTCTAGACTGAAAAAGTTGTAACGACTGATAGTATTTCTGTGCGTCAACTAGATGGCGTTTTTTGAGAATAAACAGTGACGCGTTGTTAGTATTCCTGGGCGTCAATAGATGGCATTTTATAACAATTTTTTTGTGTATTATGACTATTATGTATGTAGGTTTTTCAAACATAAGGAAGAACTTCGTTCCATTCGGGTAACCCTTGTTGGAGGTGCTACATTAAAATATGTTGAACAAAGGTAGCATAGTATGCATAATATACATATTATGATGAAAATACATTTTACACAAATTAGGTCGATGGGTTAAAAAGTGAAACGAAAGTAGTTTTACACGCTTGGCCCTAGTGACTAGAGAAAGAAGAATAGTAAAACTACATAATCTTTTAACATATTAATATTTTAATATCATTTGTATGTTATTGTCGTTTGTATCTGTACTATCAGAGAAGTTGATTCCTTGGCAGATGGCGGACCTAAGCCCTTCCGACCGATCACATTCACAGCTTACATTGAATTGACAAGCCGACCAAACGACGTAGGTGATAGGTCTGTCAACTGCCTTTTTTTTTTGCGACGGGAAATGCATTGACGCATCTCGGGGGGATTGGGGACTCCCCCACGAGTATGTGAGGCTCGCTGCGGCCGTAAGGATGGTAAGTGACCGCAGCCCTACCCACTAAAACCCGTCGGTACTCTTCGTCTTCCCGTTGCCGAGTCGCGAGAACGCGTGAGCTCTACTCCGTGGCTCGACAATCGTTCGCCCGCGTATCAATAGCTGGCCCGTTCTCTTTAAAGCACTATGCTCCTGTCACCGAACAGAGGCCCGGGGCTTGCATAGGCGACTCTCTCTGTCGTCGCGATGCGCGAAGAGTACACTGCGCATCGCGACCCTCTCGGGGACTCGGTGCAATGAGTGACGGCATCCCCGTACCGCCACTCTGAGCTCCCCATTTGGTCTGTCAACTGCCTAGGAATCAATTTCCTCGGGTATACAATAGATCATCTTATGAAAACCTGCAGCAAATACAAAATAAATACACTGACGCCTCCATATTCGCAAAAAACGATTTACGTATAATCTACGTTACCTACGTGGTTCCAGGGAGCGTAAAATCCTCAACCTACCGCAGAGCAAAAACGTGGCCTAAGCGATTCCGGCCGCGTAGGATGTTTTTACAATCTCAGGTCTCATTATGCCGCGATCGCACGATTGATCAATTATTTATAGTTTAATGGAAAATCAACTTAGCGCCCATACGGTCGCAGATTTGATTTACGTACATTAACGGAACCCCTGACGCGGTTTGTGGTAGACCCAATGTTAATCTTGGACGTTTTAATTTTGTTCTAAATTCAATTGTTTGGGCATAGTGCTACCAATTAAAACTTGATGATTTATAGCATATTCGACGAAAATCCTTATTAGACTAGCTAAAAGCTGAGCTTTGTGAGGGCACGCGTCGTCACACCTTGACTGACTGATGATAACACATCTACATAATATAAATAAAAATTACTATGGCACAAATCAATAGGTGTGATAGTTTTTCTGTAAAGTGTACCACAAAATCTAAAGGTTGTGGGATTAACGCTTCGCTCGCCCTGAATATTGTATTAGGTATGGCTTTTTTCCGGGACGTCACTTTATAGTTTATACCAAACACACAAATCGCAGCAGTTCAAGCGCGGAGAGCTAACAAATGGACACTTCCGCATTTATAATATTAGTATGGACACTGTGCAACTACACATACCAGTGTTTGTAAACATTTGTGCTAATTAACACCTATTACACATTATTTACGGCGTCTACAAGTACATAATTGCGACATACAATTAGTACCATTTGCAGTGACAGGTACCAAAGCTTCCCGCTACGTGGTACCATATTTGGTCCCAATAGGTGTACTTTACGACCTTGGGACGCCAGTCGTTACTGAAGATTTATCCAGATAACTCCAGAGCATTTCACATCCGTTTCTGGCGTAACATAAAAAGGATATTTTATAAGATCAATAATTATGGCCTATTACAGCGAGAAATAATAAATATTTATTACGCAATCGACATTATAAATAAAGGAGCACATAATTATTGCGTCGGTAGTTTGTGGCGTTATTTATTTAAATTATATCGTCGGCGGTTCTAATTGCGTCTATAACTCAGGTATACACAGACAGACTGTAACACTCGATAGTGTTAATACGGTGGAATTTATATACTGGGTGCGATAATATTAAAATTGATCCTTGTTAAAAATAAAAATACACGTATTTTTTCTTTTATAGTCACTCAGTACTAAAATGTTGAGAAATAGCTTCCGAAAGTTATCCTAAAAAATACTACAATTAATGGACACAATGCATCGGCCGCGCGTGACGTGCCCCCGCGTGCGCGCCTCATCCTGCGCACCCCCTCTCATTCCCCCGCGTCGCGACTGACCGTTCTGCAACGATTTTAAATGGGATAAAATATGTCATTGAAAAAAAATTACACCCAATTTTTTGACGTGACAACGTCTTTTATTTCGATATGGGCTGCGCGCACGAAAAAACATGACGCAATATGCGGCGTTACCTCGTTCTGAGGCGTTCCATTTAAGGCTATGATGTTGTCACGTTCAACTATCGTCAGCAAACCGACTTTACAGACAACCACGACAACAAGTCGAGTTCGACTCGAACTCGACTCGAACTCGGTTGTCTGTAAAGTCGGTTTACTGACGATAGTTGAACGTGACAACATCATAGCCTTAAATTTTTTCCAGGGCGCCCTGGAAAAAATTTGGCAGGAAGGTTTAATTGCACCCTGTATTGGATATAAGCAGTCGAGCATAGGACAAGCTAAACTGCCCTGAGAGAAGTTGAGACTTGAGGCTTCGTGTTACATTTTCAAAACGAAGGTGCTATGGAAGGAAGGAATAAAATAACATAGGCTATTATGCATGTGTTTCGTTTTTGTTATGAGTTTATGACTTATGAATGATATACGATACGAAATGTATAAAGCATATTATAGTATAATACTAGCTGTCCCGGCAAACGTTTCTTTACCATATTATAAAGTATATCACCCGACGCCCGTATTATTTTATTGAAGTGACTAAATAAGTATGTCACCATGGCAACGTCCATCGCTATCATGGTCGTCGTTTTTCTCGAGTTGTAATAATTTACTATTATTTATTCAACAAATGCACTTATCAATATAATAAATACCGAGTAGCCGATTCTCAGACCCACTGAATATGCATATAAAATTTGGTAAAAATCAGTAAAGCCGTTTCGGAGGAGTTCGTGGACTAACATTGTGACACGAGAATTTTATACTTTGAACTCTAATAAAACTAAGGGCCTGTTTCACCGCTTCCTGATAAGGCTATCCACCACTTAATTTGACAGATGGAGTATGGAAAATCTGTCAAATAACCTATCGGGCACCTTATCAGGAAGCGGTGAAACAGGCCGTAAATGTTTAAAATTTATCTTGCCAAACGTTAGGCAAGTACAAACCAATGTACTACTAAATGATGAGAAAATGAATTTAGTAGACACCACCGTATTCCTAGGCATAACGCTGGATTGTAAGTTACAATGGGGTCCACATATTGCAAAACTAGCAGATAAGCTTAGTTCTGCAGCATATGCTGTTAAAAAAATTCGTGAAATCACTGATGTAGAGACCGCGCGATTAGTTTACTTTAGCTACTTTCATAGCATAATGTCTTACGGCATCCTCTTGTGGGGAAACGCGGCGGACATTAATACAATATTTGTGCTGCAGAAGCGAGCTATTCGTTCTATTTATAAGATGTCGTCTTTTGAATCTCTAAGACAAAAATTTAAAGAAATAAGAATTCTGACCGTCGCATCTCAATACATTTTGGAAAATCTCTTATATGTTAGAAAGAACATAAATATTTTCAAAAAGAAAAGTGATTATCATAATGTAAATACTAGAAATAAGAACAAGTTAGCAATACCAATGTTCAGACTAGCCAAAGTAAGCAAATCCTTTAAAGGCCAATGTATACGCCTATACAATAAAATCCCAGAAAATGTTCAAAATCTACCTTTAAACAAATTTAAAAAAGCAGTTAAAGAACGTTTGTGTGCTTTAGCGTATTATAAAGTCAATGATTTCATCGAGGACAGCACACCTTGGGAATAGGGTGGCTCCATGCAGGTTACTTTTATTTTTGTTACATAGCTGTAAGCCATAACATTGTAATTTTCCATTTTTTTTTAGTAAAAGATGGCCCCGTGCGAGTTTCTTACGCCGGTTCTTCTCGGCGGGGTAGTTCCCGAACCGGTGGTAGGCAACATAGCTTCTTCGTTCGACTTTCAAAAAGAGTATCATGATACCTATTTTGAAAAAAAAGATATTTTATTTATTATTTATTTATTTATTTATATATAAGATGATTCTCTGTTGGCGCCCATCCCCCGCAACAATAAGAGTTACTCCAAAAGCTTCAAGGACCAAGACTCAAGAGTCCAATTTTGAGTATGAATACTCGTAAGACATGCAAGCTGTTATTTCTCGTCAGTTTACTATGAGAATAAGATATCTGTTAATACGTGCTGACAGCGTAAACTCTCCAACCCTCAACAGTCAACGTAACAATTCTCTTTATAGTCTTATTTTTAAACCTTTACAAAATTATTGTTAATAGTTTTTGGAATTGCTTCAGACAAATATAGATTCAATATGCAGCATCCGCAGGCCGTGGGGATGGTGGGGTGGGCCCATGGCTGCAGTTGAAAATAGAAATGCAAAAGAATATACTGACAGATTTAAGAGACAAACTGACATATTTCCTATGACAATCTGTCGTCTTGTCTACCGTAGAAAAAGTCCTTTCGTCTATGCCTTAATTTCTTGCTATGCCATGAATCATGATTAATGGAATTATTGCTTCAAAGACTGCAGAACAGCTTTAGGGACAAAACTCATAAACTGACCAAAGTTTTTCTGTCACTCTGTCTACTCTAGAAAGAAACTCTTTCTATGCTATGCCATGATAAGCGTGTTGGCTTCACGTCGGAAAAACTGACGCATGTGTAATAAATAGCGTGGAGGAGCGACATAACAGCCCTTTACAGAGCGCGTAGCTAAGTAAATAGAGTCATGTTTTTACCCAGGCTAATCGCTGTCAACGTAGACTTTACAATTTGTAGATAGGTCAGATTACAAAAACTTAGGCACCATCCAAGAAAGTGTTTAGTGCTTGTTCAGACACAGCGAAAACCGCGCCTTGATAATTTGGCTGTAGCGATATCGATTTTTCTCAGCAATGATTAAAAAAACTTAAAGCTAAGAAATTAAAGTTGTGCTTAGGTCGTTCCAACTTCCAATCGTAACTCAACCTAGATGGAATGGAACTAGAAAGTAGAACCAACGAAGCCGCAAGAGCAACGTTTGACTTTTGACCTTTAGACATACATTGCAGCGGACCAATCAGCGCCCTTCTGATTTAATTTTGATTGGTTTAAATATGAACAAATTTTTTCCGATGCGTTAATTGGTCAATGGGCATTGTCTAGCTTTTTAATTAAATATTTCAGTCGCTCAAACGTTCAACACTACAGCTGATTCAAAAGCAGGCGTTTGATTGAATTAGTTCAGCGCGATCACCACCGCGGCGCTAGGTGCGTTTTGTTTACAATATGGCTTCAACTAGCCGGTATTTTGTGATTGTATTAAGATATTTTTCGTAATTATTCGTTACAAGTGTTATTAAAGTGACAGAAATTATGGGAGTACATACGAGTGAATCAAAATTTAAACAAATATTCGAGGAGAAATTATGGGATTATTAATTTGCCATTTAACCAGTTAGCTAAGCGTCGTCCAGCTGTAGTGTTGAACGTTGCAGTCAACAAGTCGCCTAAACGACGTATAGCCGTGTGATTGAATGGCGTTCTTCAGTCAAAGGGCTAGCTGTTTGATTGAACGTTTTTTTTTACCAGTGGACTGCGACATAAACATGGGCCCCGATTTTCTATACCTTGAATGTAGTTTCGACCTCAGGAGGCAGGCCGTCTGACTCAGGTCGGCATACTCGCGCCTAGAGAGCGTGGTCCAAAAGTCCGAATGAAATTCAGAATGACTAACTATTATCATTTATCACAGATCACTAAATAGTTAGGACGTGGTTTGGACGTTTACTGCAGGTTATAGATGTCTGTGCAAATGTAACAGAGCTCAAATGGAGGAAAATTCCTTCTCTCACTCGCGCCTAGAGAGCGGGGTCCAAAAATTTGAAGAAAATTTAGAGCGACGTAACTGAGCTAAGATCTGCACAAAATATGTACCCACAGAACTCAATTAAGGGAAGAGACCTAATGGCAGACACTATAAGGAAACATGAAACATTTGAATGTTATAAAATATATATTTTATGAATATAAAGGATTGATAACTTCTTCCATGTCTTCAGTAACTCTTACAAAATAAAACTATTATAATTATTCTCTGACAAATCAATTAAAAAATAATATATTGGTCTTTTTGTAAACTTAGTCATAAGTAGTAATAGATGACATCACAAAAAACGAACATCACTAATAGTAGACACCAATATGAACTAATAGTTGACATAGAACTTTACATTACATTTTCCATTTTTCCTATTATTAGGTCTTTATTTGCCATTTTTCAAAAGATTTCATTTACTTCATCATAGTAACTACATGCATCAGAAATATTATCCACGTTGTCTCCAGATTCAATTCATTCTTTTTCCATGCTGAAACTATCTTTCCTTTTATATTTCATATAAATTTTAAAATGAAAACTTCTTTAGCGGCGTTGAGCACTTAATTTGTGGGATGGGTAAAAACTGTGAAACTCGCGTCAGATTCTCGTGCTGATCAAAAAACCTTGTAAAAACCGTAAGACGGTTGGAGATGGAGAGTAGTTTTTGTGTCGAACTCGAACTCGAGCTCGAATTCTAACTTGAACTCGAACTCGAATTGATTGTAAGGGTTTCGATGAATTAAAAAAATCGATTTTTTAAAAATCGATTTTCATAAAAAATGGGTTAAAAATTTAATCGATTATAAGGGTTTCGATTAATTAAAAAAATCGATTTTGTAATGATCGATTTTCATAAAAATGGGTTAAAAATTTAATCGATTGTAAGGGTTTCAATTAATTTAAAAAATAGTTTTTTTAATAATCGATATTCATAAAAATGGGTTAAAAATTTAATCGATTGTAAGGGTTTCGATAAATTTAAAAAAATCGATTTTTTTGAAATCGATTTTCATAAAAAATGGGTTAAACATTTAATCGATCGTAAGGGTTTCGATTAATAAAAAAAAACAATTTTTTAATAATCGATTTTCATAAAAAATGTTCAACGTTAATAATCAAGTTTTCACTTCTGCCGGCACTCCCGGAGTGCAACCCGTCTTTTTTTTCCTAGCAAATTTATTTTCAGTCTTTAGTCTCCATGCTTCTTTTGCCTCTTCTTTTTTCTTCTTTCTTTTCTCAGCTCTCCTTTTTCTTTTTTTTTACTGCTAAAAAACTAAAGCAATCGATTTTAAGATCAGTACAAGGTCTAATATAAGACACCATGTCCATTTTTAGGTGCAGTAGTTCTAAGTTCTTAGATTGTTAATAGAATTATATTTTCAGAAAATAGTGACGATTTTTGCAGTAGAATAAAGTACAAAATAACTTGAGTATGTATTGCAAAACTCAAAGATGAGATCCATGTCATCTGTTAGGTTTTTTACATTTTCAAGAACTAATAGTAGACACCCTTTATATTGTTAGGGAAAATTGATAAAAAATCTTAAATAAACATTAATTAGTGTATACAACATGACCATTAATCCAATGAAATCAATAGAAATTACAAAAAATCAAATAAATGTATTCAAAACTTACGTGCAAAATTTTGCCTTCCATAACCTATTTGCTAAGAAATTGCCGAGCGCGTGTTGACGCGGTCATATTATTTACGAAAACTGATCCCATTTTAAAATTTTGGCGAAGGCGTCTCTAATATAGTTTTTCAATTCAACAGATAGCTTGAGAAGCTTATAAAATTTACAGTGGTGAGAAATAATTAGAGTAATTCTTATTTTTATGGTATTTTTGTCATAAGTGTCATCTATTAGTTCAGTGTCTACCATTAGGTACTTTCCCGTAATGTTTTTTTTTTATTCGGGCTCTACATTTTTTCTACACAGAGAATTTATCACACTCTCACAGTTTGATTTGTTAGTGTATATATATTGTCACTCCGATTAGCCATATCTATGTATGTAAATAATAATAATATCTGCGGGCACTACCATCTCAGCACTGCACCGGTGTGACTGGTTCCCCGTTTGAACCTTACCTTATTTAGTTATTTTTTCCTAATTATTCGTTTGCGGATGAGGTATGTTTAAAGGTGTAAAAACAAGCAATGCATTCATTGTAGATACTACCGTACTGTACAAATACGGATTTTCCGACCTTACGACTCGGTAATAAGATCGAAAAGTGGTAATTGTCGGGATTGTCCTCGGCACAAATCCAGCGGCTCTTTATAAACACAGAACACAGAAGAATTATTTATATATGCAGTGTAATTATTTTAATACGTTCGGCGAAGTTATTGAGCCTCGATCAAAATATTTTGAGATGGAATGTCTTACGCTGTCTCAATAGTGCGGTAGATTACATTGTTTCATTCCAACTTCCAACTAAAATAGATCCTCTTGATGAATGAAAATATATTTTTACTTCCATCTATACTAAAATATAGTATTGTTAACTAGATGCGGCCCGTAACTCCGTTGCGCCAAAATTCTTTTATCTTGCGGGAACCGTAAATTTTTCCGGGATAAAAACTATCCCATGTCCTTTCTCGGGACTCAAATTAGCTCCATGCCAAATTTCAACAGAATCGGTTCAGCGGTTTGAATGTGAAGAGGTAACAGACAGACAGACAGACACACTTTCGCATTTATAATATTAGTATGGATGCAAAAGCACGTCTGACATGCGTTCACAAAACTACAAACGTTTAACGAAGCCTTTGGCAAAAGGACGTAGGAACATGCGTGATGCGAAATAAACTCGGTTTTTGCCACCATTTACAAAAAAAGAACATATTTTTTAAAAAATTTTTTCATCACTTAGCTTATTATATCTTAGAGCTCGGTACTTTACAAACTAAAAGATTTACAAGCTATTTCCAGTTTCCTTGATCTCATTTCTAGACAATTACACTAATACATAGGTTCCTGCTGTGATTTACTAAGTATTTATGTAGTCTGTGGGAGAAATATTAACAATCATCACTTACATTGACCACCTAGCTAGAGAGAGCTCCCGTTGCCACGTGACATATAAAATATAGTTAGGTGATAAGTTGATAACGAAAAGTTTGTTTTCTCGCTAACTCGCTGGCAACGCAATGTGTTGGAAAATTTCGATAGTGTTAGTTAGTTTCATTTATATTTTTTAATTATACTTAAAAATAGGCAATGTAGAGATCGGTAGTTTGACTTACATAAGATTTGAAAACTTTTTGGTCGCACTAGCAGTACAGTTCATAGAACATATTATTATTAATATGAACTATGGTTCATTAATTTGGCAGCATTTAACATTAATTACCTATATATAAAGCAATTTAAAGTAACAATTTGGCCCCCGAAACCTTTCATACTTCTCTCAGTTGATCTCAAACCTTTAACCGTTTAGATTTTAGAATATAACTCTCACACTAGTTATTAATCTATTGCTCTAAACCGGGAAGAGTCTCTACTACTTAGAGTGGACTTAGAGTATCTACCTACTTAGAGTGTACCATAACGATCTTATTACTATTAAAATACGATCCAAAATGCCAGGTTACCGTAGGTTATAATTATGAATACCACGATAGCTGACTCAATATTATCATATCTTAACATTTATTACATAAATACTGTTATTTATTGAATCAATTGACCTTTTTGTAGCGTCGTAATGACGAATTTACAATTTATATATTTACACGCTTTATCGCCATTTATAATCTACATTGTTATTGTTATGATATAATGAGTCACGTTCGTGTTAATACTGTTTCGTGCGGTTTTACATTAGGCTTTAGTTTATAACAGTCATAAAGTAGAGAAAACGAAGCAGCTTCTCAAATTATTCGTATTATATCTACGTGATAGTCTTCCTTCAATAGTTACAGGCGTACAAGTATCTTGTCGCACTTGAATGTTATTCCGGGTGACGGGGTGAGGATGCAAGTTCCTGTCACTTTGAAATTTGACCAAAATATGCAAAATGAAATAGGACGTGAACTGTGAATGGTGTGAATGTTAAACCTTTTCTCAAGTGACGACACTTTTTAAGATGGCGGATTTGATTCTAATTTTGGCGGCCAAAACAGCCTTGTAGAGCTCTACCATAGATACGTAGCCAATTTTAGTGCGACTAAATGTGTTTTAAAAAGTAAGTACTTAAGTTGCAGCCAGTTCTCATAAGAACTTCTGTAATTAAAAAAAACACTTTGCTGAGGGTTATCAATTACTATATTAGCCGTAGAGGGATATTAAGAAATTTTGAATGTTCGATTACATAACGGTAAACGTCACAGATTCCATTTCCGATTTCACATGACTTTCAGGGCTTGTAATCGTGAGAATCGAAATAATTACAAGGGACACGGGGAGTCGTGATTTTCGTACATCTCGATAATAATAGAATTATTACTAGAGTCGACGTTACCCCTGGGCACTGATGTGAGGTCGAGGGCCTCAGGCGACAGAGAAGGTCGGGCCCTTTCGATTGTGAAGTTGAATGGAAAAACTCTAGGTTATGCAACTTTGAACTAAGCTTACGAACTAACGAAGTATTAAACTTGTGTAAAAAGTCTATCCCACCGACTACGCCTAATCTCTCAGACTGATATACAAAAATATCTTCAGCTGAACATAGATGATAGAACTCCTCCTTTTCCGTTTTGGAAGTCAGTTAAGCAGTTAGTCCTGCAGATTTCTCCTGATCTCTACATTGTTATGTTAAACGTCATTCTGCTAACTGCGCCTATTCTTTTATCCAGTTGCAGTGTGAACGCGGTCGGCAGGATGGTGTTATACTTTATAGAATATAGGTACAGGCGCAGTGTTAGTCATAGGTCCTGCCTATATAATATATTATCAAATCAAATCAAATCCTCTTTATTTCGGGAATCATAGGCCCATCACAGCACCCGATATCAATGTATGTTAGATATAAGGTATTTATACCTAACAAGTACCTTATATCTGACATAGATTGATATCGGGTGCTGTTACACCACCCGATATCTTATTAAAAGCTATCCTGATTCCTGCCCATTGCGCTTGATCTCTCATACTGTTAAAAGTCATCTGTCATCCTACTCACTGCGCCTGATTTCTTGCGGCACTGGTTTCGCCTGGCAGTGGGCTACTGTTGAGGAATCAAAATAATAGTTATCTCAATGGCAGATTTGACTATAAAAGTGTTCGAATTTCAAATATTTTGTACTAGTCCCAGAGTTCTATTCTGAGTGCATCAATGCCTTTAATTATTATGATTCCGGGTTCCGCATTAGCTTCAGACAACGAACATTTCCTAATGAAAATACCCTTTATTATCATATCTGGGTTCCGTTAGATTAACCTTTGTATTGAATATTGATATGAGGTTGTATGTTAATGTTGAACAGTGTCCAGTGAAAGGACAGCTCCAGTTTAGAGTTACGGTGGGAACACACTTTGTATCTTAATGATGTAGTTTTATGTGCTGGCTTTTGCAACATAGATTTAATAATTAATAGTTGCCACATCTAGCCAGGGAGCCCTAGAACAATTTTTTTTTATTACTATCAAGCAAATTTTTTGTGAGTAGTGGTCCTAAAATACGGATTGTTCTATTTGTAGGACAATGTTACTCTTAAATTGTACAACTATTAACTTACCAATATACAAAAAACAGCTGGTTAGGGCTCCGTTTTAGGATTCTGTAAAAAACAAAACTTGGTTACAGTTATTAATAACTGTAACCAAGTTTTGCAGGATAATTTTAAAATTATCCTGCCCTTTTCGCAGTTAGGCTGACTTAAGGGCGTTCCGTCCGGAGATTCCGTAATTGACCGTATTTAAAACCTTATAAACTCATAATCTGAAAGCTACAAAGTTATAATAAAAGTACAGCAATAATCTTCAGTATATCAACATTCCTTTTGTCGTTTTAAATTTTCTATTTTTAGGGTTCCGTACCTCAAACGGAAAAAACGGAACCCTTATAGGATCACTTTGTTGTCCGTCTGTCCGTCCGTCTGTCAAGACCCTTTTTCTCAGGAACGCGTGGAGGTATGAAGCTGAAATTTATATCAATTACTCAGGTCTACTGTCCCTTGAAGCTGTGAAAAAATCAAACTTCTAAGCCAACGCAATCAAAAGATACAGCCGTTTATGCCGCAAATTTTCGACACTTGCAAGGGAATCAAAACCTACAGGGTGCTTCCCGTGAACTCAGAATCTTGAAATTTGGTACGAAGCAACGTCTTATAGCATAGATAAAGGAAAAATTACGAAAACCATAAATTTTTAGTTACATCACATAATATATTTTTTTTTTATAATTTTAAACTTACTACCCATTTCCTCATAAACGCGTAGAGGTATTAAATTGAAATTCATACCAAATACTCAGGTCTATAATACCTTTAAGCTGTAACAAAATCAAACTTCTATGTCAACGCAATCAAAAGAAACAGCAATTTAAGCTGCATATTTTGAAACTCGCAAGTACTCGCAAGGGAATCAAAACCTAAAGGGTACTTCCAGTCGACCTAGAATCTTGAAATTTGGCATGAAGCAATGTTTTATAGCACACATAAAGGAAAAATTCCGAAAACCTTAAATTTTTAGTTACATTACAATATATATATTTTTTAATAAATATAAACTTATTACTTTTTTCCTCATGAACGCGTAGAGCTAACAAGTTGAAATTCATATCAAACGAACTTTGTTAACCTTGCAGGTTTGTACGGAACCCTCGGTGCGCGAGTCCGACTCGCACTTGGCCGGTTTTTTGTTTCTTATACTCATGATATCAGCTTCCAAAGTAATACCAATTTGTTAAAATTCAAGCATACATTCAGCATCTCCTCAGGATTTACAAATTACTTTTATTTGAAACTCACGCCAATAGATCGACAATATCATAAACTACATATTCGCCGTTTTAATTTTTTTTAGGACAATTTTGAACTAAGATAAGTAAAAATAATAGGGTTTTGGCGCGATCTCGGCAACGCGGCAAATGTATGGCCAAGGTCGTTTGCTCGGGGGACGGCCTTAAGGAGAAAGATGCAAAGAAAATACGGCGGCAATTTGCATAGCATACTACATTTCAGATATGAAAATTTTGCCGTGATAAAAACTATCCTTAGATATCTTTTGCGGGTACAGTGAGTATGGCAATACTCACTAGATATAACCACACATCACTATATATTATACATTCCTTTTTTTTTTTTAATGCAATGAGGGGGCAAACGAGCAAACGGGTCACCTGATGGAAAGCAACTTCCGTCGCCCATGGACACTCGCAGCATCAGAAGAGCTGCAGGTGCGTTGCCGGCCTTTTAAGGTGTAATAGGGGAGGGTTTGGAAGGAAATAGGGAAGGGTAGGGAAGGGAAAAGGGTAGGGGATTGGGCCTCCGGTAAACTCACTCACTCGGCGAAACACAGCGCAAGCGCTGTTTCACGCCGGTTTTCTGTGAGGACGTGGTATTTCTCCGGTCGAGCCGGCCCATTCGTGCCGAAGCATGGCTCTCCCACGCCAAAAATCCTTGAATCTAAATCGGTTCAGTAGCTTAGGCGTAAAGAGACAATACACAGACGGGTGTATATTCGTGGGAAGAAGAACTATTAGCTTAATACCTCGATCGTGGGAATCACAGACACAATAGATTTTCAATTGTTATGCGACAGCCGGGTGCCGATTGGGGATTGATGGGTTAAAATTCTATTTGTAAATTGTAAGTCCTCATGGCTCATGTCATAACTTTTCCTCACAGTTAACTAAATTTTGTATCAGCTACTTATTATTGTCCCTTCAGCATATTCTGCCTTGCAAATTTTATGATCCTTACGTCGTTAGCCTAAGGATAGAGATTTATCTGGTAGAGGTAAAATAATTGCGAACGGCGTAGTTTACAGTCTTTACTGCCAATTAGTTGGCGTCGTAAACTGTCGAAATATTGTATACGACCTGAGGCTACTGCGTTGCTTAATTTTATGACGCTTGTTACATCATTCCTGTTCATTATGTCAATAAATCATAAGGGTTTTACAGACCCCACCTAAAGTTAGTCCATCATTGCCACCATGATATTATACCATGAAAAGCAGGCGATGTCTTTAGTGGAAAACTTAAAGACCCTTCTACACTTTAAGCCATGATTGCCATCACAATTGCTAAACTGACTATGGCATTCCTATAATCGATGATTATGGTCAATCTAGACCAGCGCCTTTCCCAAAGTGGGCGATAACGCCCCTTTGTGGGCGCTGAAGGCCTAAAGGGAGGCGGTGTGGGACCCAGAAAAAATGGGGGCGTTGTGAAAAGGCTTGGGGGGTTGGGGGTGATTTATTTCATCTGGATGCATTTTAAATTGAAACAATGCGGGCGCTATAACATCTTTTTTTCTCAAAGTGGGCAGTAGACAAAATGAGTTTGGGAACGCCTGATCTAGACGAACAACAACAACTCAACACGTTTGTAATTGTGTAGAATTTTTTATTTTTTAAAGTGCTTGTATTAGACCACCTTAGATCGACGTGAAGAAGCTCTATACAGTACTTACATAAAAGATTTTTAGCAGCGGTGTTGTTGAGAAAATTCGAATCCAAGCTTTCATTGTTTTATCGGTACTATAAGACAATCACATATTCTATTGGCAGACTTTACCACTTCACAAAATTTGATCAATCAACTTTGAAAATTGAAACATAAGTAGGAAACTTTGCAAAAAAAACCTTAGTCGGGTTTACCTCACCTTAGTAAATATTCTCATAATTTTCCCTCGCGTCGTTATAATTATCTAGATTACAAAGTTCTGTCAGCATTAATAAACTTGTATACCGGAGATATTAAACAGATATTCTCTAACTGTAATATGTTGCTGTCACAGCGGCTATAAACAAAGATCCTATCTAAGGACCGTGTAAGGGAATCGTAATCATTAACTTAATCATTGCCAGCGGTTATTAAATATTAATTTATCTGTTTACTAATATCTGATACTCGCCATTTGCAGAGGTTGTGTATAATTGAATTGATTGCACTTGTGCATTATAAATTATGTATAAAACAGTTCTCTGGGAATATAAGATTAGATTTGTAACTTTGTTAGATCGATATATTGCGTTCGATAATTTTAAGTTTTAACTGCAAAGTTGCGAATCAAAAATGTATGGCAATTAGCTTTTATTGCCGCACTACGAATATTGATTACTTAACTGTAATTAATTAAGTGATTTTTTGACATAAGCCCTGTAGCTTTTCTGTCAAACTCTTCACCAAATTATAACAAATCTTATATTTTCTTATGTATAAAATTCTCGTGTCACAATATTAGTCAGCGAACTCCTCCGAAACGGCTTTACTGATTTTTACCAAATTTTATATGCATATTCAGTAGGTCTGAGAATCGGCTACTGGGTACTTTATATATTGATAAGTACATATTTTGTTGAATAAATAATAGTAAATTATTACAATCTGAGACTGACGGCGACCATTGATGTGCGACCATAGCGATGGACATTGCCATGGTGACATACTCATTTAGTCACTTCAATAAAATAATATTATGGACGAAATACTATATTATGTATATGGCAAAACAACATTTGCCGGGACAGCTAGTAAAATATAACATTTGTCTCTTAGTGCGACAGTGAGAGATTATGTGAAATCTCATTTAACTTCTATTTCTGACTAGCGATCTTTAGTTTTTAGGCTACACATTCCATCCCTTATAAACTTTATGCTTCAAATTACAAGCCATTGCTTATACATATATCCAGGCCTTGTACCATGAAACTGTTTTGAGACTCAATCAATCGGACGAGAATGCCGCGTCCTGCTCTAACAAACGTGAAATGACGTTGTTAGAGCAGGACGCGGCATTCTCGTCCGATTGTTAGAGTCTCAAAACAGTTTCGTGGTAGGCCTACAGGTTACAGACATTTTATTACAAGCTTTAACGTCACAACTTACAAGCTTTTGTTGTTTTATAGACTACTTTTTCATCCATGATCTACGCCAACTCATATAATCACCTATCAGGTGCTTAAGCTCAATAGCAACCATTATTATAATTTTATAGTCATTTCTTCAACATCACGTCAGTCGAGCTATCTATTAGCATTAATATCATTATGAATAGTTTAAAATTCTATTAGGACATCAAAGTATTACCCGCAGGGCATCTGCCTACGTATTTGGTGAGCCTCAATAATCCGAACTAATTGATATTGGCGTTTAGAAAATGGTTTTTGAAGTGAAACATATTTAGCGGCGTTGTCAACTTTGTTTTGGTAGGATTAAAAATGTCGAACTCGCGTCAGGACACGTGTCACATGACGTGATCGAAAATTCGTAAGACGCCGCGGAATGGTTTCCGTGCTTCTTCGTAATTTTCTTTTTCTACCGCTCGGCAAAAAGGCTGCCTACCCCTGTTGTTTCCTTTTTCACTTCTGCTGGCACTCTCGTGGGTGCAATATTTTTTTGGATTAACGAATTGTATTTAAGGCTCACAAATGCCATTATTGCAGTCTGAAAAGACCATGCTTCTTTGGATAATTTTTAATGCCTCAAATGCATTTTTATCGAATTTAACTTAAATTTTTACAGAACCCTTCTGTTTTTTTTGTAAGATGTTCGGATAATCGACGCTCCACTGTTTTTGGAATTACGGAATTATGATAGTGGCCGGTAATATAATTTTTTTCTCACCTCGTGTCTCTCCATACGTAGTCCTAACACTTAAAAAGCAATTACATACAGGTGGCAAAGAGTTGCATCAAATTGATGGCATAATTACGCGTTTCGATAAGTGCGAATTGCCCGTAAAGTGGTGAGTGTTGCCATAAATTAGTCGCAAACTGCCATAATTGAAATATAAACGTGTACAGATGCCGTTTTGGTTAACTGCTCTTGAAAGTCATCAACTTCTCGCAACTTTATTTGCGTTGGAAAATTATCAAGCTCTTAACGATTTGCTATATAAACTTAGCGAGGATGAAGTTATTGCTCAAACAAATCCTTTTACTGCTCTATCTTTTGCTCAAAACTGCATTAAAATCTGTTAGCAACCTTAAATAATCTTCTCAGAATGCGAACAAGAAAGGATGCGACCTATTATTTTCTGCTAATGTGATAATGTGGTCAACAATGTGGTAATATTGCGCTGGATTACACAATGGTCCACATCCTTAGGGCATACCAACGATGGGTATACCGAATACTGATACGAAACGTAAAGAAAAGCGACTCATTAATGCACAGAAGTAACACAAAACAGAGTGTGCAATACGATATTTAACATTTAAATTTTCCGTCGCTAAAATGGTACATCGATTAAATTGATTCAAAGTCCAATCGCGGCTAATATTGAATTGAAATAACCCGACTAAATGACGTAGGTTCGTTTGCTGCCTAGGAATCAATCTCTTTGGTAGTACATCTTCTTGCGTTTGCATCATCTCTCTTGAAAATCGATAAACAAAATCCTTTATGTCGCTATTATAGAGCTATTATAGATCTCTTCCTTGAAAATCAATAGACGAAACTCCCATGTAAACGCATTTTGCCGTTGTAATGACAGCGTAGGTGTAATGACATCTTCGGGTCCATTCCTGCGTAATACCTCGATGCTCGTGTGACTGCGGAGCCCTGGGGCATTAGGTACAAATTATACCCTGTGGTAGAGTAGGAGAAAGTAGTATACTAGCCGTTAGTAAGTTTGTGTGGCCTATACACGTTAGCCATGATCGATAAGTAAATGGACGTGTAGAGAAGCATTCGCAGTTGCTTAGCAGCATGATAATGGGAAAGAATATAAATACTGACAGCTAATTTGACGACCTCCATGGCTCAATGGTTAGAGTGTGTGGTAACTCAAACCGGTGATCGCATGTTCAAATCCCGCCGACGGAACAAAAAGTTTTTCAATGTTCCTGCAGGGTCATAGATGTGTATTAAATATGTGTATGATATAATAAAAATCTTAAATATATGTACAGTATAAAAGTATTAAGTATATTTCCGTTGTCTGGTACCCGTAACACAAGTCCTTTAGGTACTTAGCACGGGGCCAGACTGACGTGGTGTGAAGCGTCCATAGATATTATTCTTATTATTATTATTATTAATTTAGAGCAAAAATGATAGATTTTATTTTGTTAATTTGTCATAATATTATGTTTATTGTTTCTATTTTCCGCCATCAAAGCAAAACCTTTCTACGATGGCCAAGGTACTCAGCTATGGCCTCTACAAGACAGGCCATGATGGACAATCACAGAATGTGCCACCACTCTAATGCAACTGAAAGATACGCACAATCGACACCGATTATGCACAATCGTAGATTTGACGTGATATTTTGTGGTTTTCTATAGTAAATTGCCTATCATATAAAAAGATATAGAGCCTCTTTAAGTCTACTCTCTCGAAAAAAGCGTGCAGATGAAACAACTTTTCATCGGCATTAACAGAGAAATTATATCCGGAAAAAAATAATTAGTAATCTACATGATATGATACGTAATTTGGTTTTGCCATATTTTTTCTATCGATATCACATAATAAAGAAATAAAAAACCAAATCACCTCCAAATCGTTGAATGAAACCACTTTACTCCTTCATTATTTATCAAAAGAATATATAAAAAATATCTACTGCTTTGCAATACATAAGTTGATAATTTGGTTTTTTTACTTTTTTGAAATATGTATTATATTAAGCCTTAAAAAGGTTTTTTCTCCTATTTCGCCCTATCATGGACGGGGCGAGCGTCGTAACCGCCACCGTACAAGGCGCGCTGTTATGAATGTTATTTAAATGTAATTTACGACCTGCTAATTTAGGGAGAGAGGGCCCTTAAAAGATTTTCTCATTAATACCTCGATCGTGTTTTATTTTTAGTAACAACCTAATAATAATTATGTGATGTATACTATTTTTGGGTTGCTGTCTAGCCTAGAACTTAAGATTATGTTTGTACAACCATGCAATGACTGTAACCTGTCTGCATACTAAATATAAATTTAAAAATAAAATAAAAAAGATCGCGGGAATCGCAGAGACAATAGATTTTCAATTGTTATGCGACAGCCGGGTGCGGGGTGCCGCTTGGGGATTGATGGGTTAAAACTTAAATATAAATAAGTGAGTAATAACATTTATCTCCCGAAGTTTGCAATCTAGATAAAACATTTTATAATACTTTTTTGTTACTGTTACTCGTGCTCTGTGATTCTAAGCTCTACAAAGCTCTATACAGCGTCCACGGTGACCCATAATTTTATTATTAGTGATGTTGTTATACACGGACGATACTTTTATAAAGGCAACAGTCATGAGTAGCATTACACTTAACTACGACGATTCTAATAATGATAAAAAGTCAACTGACTTGATGGATCATATTAGAATATTAGAAATTATGTATACTGATGTATGATGATGTTAATTATATTGTATGTATGATTATTGATTATATTGAGCGAATCGTACATTTTTTAAACATATTCCTATGTCTATAATATGTGCCAGGTTTATTATATGCCAATTAAGAACTGCAAGAGATAGTGGTCTAATTTTAAGCGTACGATTCTGCGTTTTTAAGTGCTTGTTAACATAGTCTTTTGGCCACTTAAGTCTTTATAGTTGCCATTTTCTTCAGCCACACACTCTCTTGTTCTTTTTAGCTTCTTTAACTGACTTTGCATCTATTTTTACTTCATACCTGTAAGACAATTACCTTTGTAAGTTTGTCTTGTGCGCACAAGCGCGTAAAGTGTAAGAAGCCGGAATTCACGGGTTGCGGACTTCAAAGGAAACCTAACGGAGTTTTTGCGCGTTAGGGCTCCAAGCCTTGTAGGGCTGCGCTGGCCCTTAAAGGTCATTTAACATTCTGCGCCTAATGAGGCCTGCTAATGTCGGGAAATATTACGCGACAAAACGGCGAGAGATCTCGTAATAAGGTCTAAGTAGATCTCTTTGTAGTTGAGAGCAAAAAGCATAGTAATTATACAGGATGTAACAAAACTAAGTGATAATACTTTAGGGTGTGTATGAGTTGCGTGTATAGAGTTCACTGTAAAAGTAGCAGCGCTGAAAGAGCATTTTTTTTACTTTTGTATGGAAAAACTCGTTACGCTGGCTGGGGCCCTTGCCCATACAAATCACAAAATTTGGTCTTTCAGCGCTGCTACTTTCACAGTGAACTCTCTACAAGGAACACATACAAACCCTAAAGTATTATCACTTAATTTTGTTACACCCTGAATACTAACCAGAAGAACAATATTTGTCGAGATGAAGTTAAAAATGTAGACCGTAGTGTTTTCGAAAGCCACACGTGACATTTTTAACTGACTTCCAAAAAGGAGGAGGTCATTATATGTTCGGTTGTGAATATATGTTTTTACTGCGCGAAGAAAAAAATCACTTGTGGACTGTAGTAATTTTGGAATTTCGTCTCCGCGTTGGACTCAGTTGATTAACCATGATTGTCAAAATGATTACGAAGCCACCGTTGCCAACTATAATGTTCTTGATCATGGGCAATCATAGACGAATATGCGTTTAAGTTAAATTTATGTTTCTCTAAGAGATATTATAATTACGGCTTTATTTTTCAATAATAAGAATAAGTTGTTTCATAATATATTATCTACTTACAATCAATAATTTTGCCCTAAATTGGACAAATCCGGCATTGCGGAGGTCATTCCACGTGAAATAATAATATACCATTATTGACACTTCGTTATTACAGTGTCACAGGTTAATTGTAATAATTACAGTTACAACCACACAGTAACTATTACAATTACCACCATAAATAACGCCGCGACAATCGCGTGATAAACCGTCGGATAAAAACTGTTGATGTGTAATCCATCAAAGTCGTTGTTTGCTTAATTTAATGCCTTATTTTATTCTGATGTGTATATTTAAGGGGTGTAAAAACATGCGACAAACTTCGACCGAAATTACTCGGTTGAGTTACTATGAATGCGACAAAATACGAATTGAGGGAAGTATTTAATTAGGTTATGAAAATGGGGAAAACCCATATTCAACGAAAATATTATAATAATTGAAAATACTGCAAAAATAATCCTTCCTAATATTATGAATACGAAGTATGTCTGTCTGTCGACTGTCTGTCTGTTTGTTAGATATCTCTTCACTATTAAACGACTGAACTAATTTTGATGGCACTATTCCCGCGATATAAACGATTTTTTTAGCGCAACGGAGTTGCGACTTGCGGGCGTCATCTAGTTATACATATTTTTAAATTTTTATTTTGAAATAAAGAAATTAAGCGCTATTGCTTAAAATGCATAAAATCTTGGCGCGAAAATGGCATATCGCTGTTCGCCATCTCGACAATAACCACAGATACAAAACCGATAGCCATGGCACGCTGAGATTTGTTGACGTCCAACACAGGTTATCATATTTATTTGGTGTTGCCAGTATAAATTATGTAAAGTTCAAAGTGTTCAAAGTACTACTGTGAGTGAAATATATTCCAAATTCGGTAGAAATTTAAATTGTAATCTTAAAGCCTTCACCACAATTAATGTTATAAACAGTAACGTGATTCTAGTAAATATGTAGTTACTTAGTTTCAGGCTTAAGTACAAAATGGTGGACTTAAAAAACGCGCCTTAATGGAAGAAAATTCTCTATTATATTAAAATAGTTTTAGCAAGGATTCGGACTGGATAAAAGCTGTATTAATGTTGGATTTCATCACATTACCAATCAGCACATTGAGCTACGCTATTATATTAACAGTTTTCTAACCTAGTTTACTGTTTTAGATTGAATTTCCAGTGTTTTTTCAATCCGTCCAATCACTAGACTAACACAAAAAGATTGAATTGTTAAATTAGACATAGGGTTAATTGTGCCCTGTCTGGTGATCAGTCCTGACGTAGGGCCCGTCAAACCTTTGTCAAACGCCCAATTAGGGCCTTCGTTTACAAATTATAACGTACTTCTCTTTTTTGTTTTGAAAAGAGAATCTTTTTGTTTTTTTTGCTACGTTTGTTATCGATACAGAGGGCTTCGCTAGTTTTACACAAAATATACGCGTTAACGATAGTCGAAGGCCTTATATTATTATCCTCAGACTTCAAGCCACCTTAAATGGCCAACATAATATTGTACATAGCTTGAGATGTTTGAAACTTTAAGATGCGTTTATATTTTTTTAGTTTTACAGTGTGTGGCAAGTTTGCGACATGTCACTTGCTACGCAAACTTTTTTATAGTTCGTAATAATTCCTAACAAATAAAATATTAGAATAGAGAAGTTTTATATAGTATGCATTAATTCTCTTTAAATCTCTTATTCTATTTTTGCATAAATTAGGTATAAATATAGTCTGAATCCCGAGAAAGGACATAATATAATATTATGTACTTATAATAGTTTTTATTCACCGCAAAACGTACGGCCCCAAGCAATGAAGAAATAACAGCAAAGAAAGTAATGAACAACAATTTATAGTACCATTTACTGTACTTCATATTAATTATTAATATTTAGTAATCTAAGCTAACACCATAACAGCTGATATTATCAAAGTTCAACTGTTCCATATAAGGGTAGACACAGAAACGCCTGCGAACAATAAATACGCTGCGTTTGTGCCGCGGCTCGTTCGTTTGTACACGGCGAAATTTATTTCGATTACACTGGAATTTGTAGAGTACTATCATACAGATGATAGGAAACGCTGCGTTTAAAAAGATATATAGTATGTATTACCCATAATGTAGTTAGTTATTCTTAAGAAAGCGGGAATATGGTATAAAGTAGTATATATATAACTTTAAACTTATGTATACATTTTTTAAGACCAAAGTCTAGAACTCCAGACCTAGTTATTGGTGAAAGAGGTCGGTCTAATAGTCTTAGTCGAATAGTATAATTTAAAAGTACTTGTAACTTTATAATATGAAGAAACTAAATATTATGCATATTAAGGAACTTTTTACAACTTACTTACTCTCTTTACAAAATACATTTTCAAAAACTCTTTGAATGTATGAAGTATGAGTGTTCTTTGGCAATAAAAAATGCATTGATGATTTCTTTTTGAGCAGAACTTCCCTAAAAACGTGTTCAAATAAAAAATGTAATAAATAAACTTGCGCAACGCTGCGTTTATTTTGTTCAGTATGACAACCCTTTAGAAAATCATAACACTGGCGGGCGGTGCCTTTTAAGTGGACTCAGTTCAATTCATTTCATACTCCATAATAAGCGAAATATTAGAAAGTTATATTAATTTACTGACTATTATGTCCAGGTGTTGAGTTGAGATAAATCAAAAATTCCTTTTAACAGCTAGTTATATTTTACAGTTATTCTATGCGATTGTTATGTATTTTCATGGCAAATAGATGAAACAGAAAATAGACTTATAAGTTAGCTACTTCTGTTTAAGAATTCATTATATTCATAAAGTTTACTCAGTAATTAGCACTTTCATTTTTCGTATTCAACAATTATTTCAACCACGATGTTGGAAACAATCGTATCATTGAAACGGGTGGACCGATTTTGATCCAGTTTCTTTTGTTTGAAAGCTGACATGATCGAGAGTGGTTTCAGCAATAGTTCGTCATCATCAGCCGCTCAGTGCTGGAAAGTTTGGATACATCATGTTAGCAACTTCCAGTGACTTGATCGGTTCAATATTTCGTATTCTGATTCTTGGCACATAATATTATTATTAGAGTTTTATATGGTGGTGGTTTTTAAATTTCTTAATTAAACATTAATCCTTCGATCGCGGATTCTTGGAAATGCTATTGTAGTATATTGTTGTCGCGATCACCGGTGCTCGTACGGGGCTTGATGGGTTAATTTCATTAGCCATTCATATCTGAATTACTCTATTTAAGACTACATAAAGTTGCATATTACACACTCGAATGCAGATTCGAGATACTTGCCTCGTGGTTTTGGGCTGTTCCATTTTTAAATGGCTGATCGTCACGGTGCAAAGTGAACATGCCCTGAGGGTGTAACCTTTAATAATACGAACAAAGGGAGGGAATCAATTATCGTGAAGCTCAGGTGCTCACCGGATGGCCGGCGGCGACGGACGCAAGCTGTATGTAGGAGCCTTTACAAGTGGCTAAGATCGTTATCTGGTTCATCATCATCAGCACGCAGCTCTCCTCAGAGTCCTCGATCGTGGAAATCGCAGACACAACAGATTTTCAATTGTTATGCGGCAGCCGGGTGCCGCTTGGGGATTGATGGGTTAATAATAAAGAAGGTTTAGTTGTATCTAGTTTTTTTTTACTTAACCTAAGTTTCCTTGTAGTTTAGAAACGGTATTAAAGAAGTAGGAAAACGTTAAAGAAGTAGGAAAACGTTAAAAGTGTCCAAAGCCCCAATTTATGACATCATGAAAATATCAAGACAATTCGATTATTATTATTAAATATGTTATTTGTTTAAAAGTCCTTGCTTTAATTTAATGAAAAGTTAACTAGAAAAATTCTTGAGTTTATGACAAAATCTTTATTAAAAAGTTATGTAATCGAAAATCGAAACTCTCTTGAGTGCGGTTGTATCTGCACTTATTACAATACTTATAAGTTATAGTAATTTGCGTTGTAAATCTTAATCTTAAGTTCTAAACAGAAAAGAAAACTTAAACAATTTTACCTTGCGAATTGTTTCCTTGAAAATTTTCCTTCTTTAAACAATTCTCAACAATTCAATTTTCCTTCTTTAGACAATATGTTCTCACAGCAATTAGAGTTATTAGGTCCTAGTGAAACCTAAGTGCGGACCTAGGTAATATATTACAGCCTGGGATTGTACTAATTGCTGTAGCAGCTAGTAATCCTTTTAAGGGTTCACTACATTGGTCAAATATGGAGTTTCTTATGAGCTTGTTGTATGTTTTAATGGTGTTTAATGACGTGACAAACGCACTTGGGATCCTCCAGTGTAGACTGTAGAGTGAAGGGAATTACCCTTATTTTTTATAAAAATTGTCATTTTAATAAAAAAAATGGTACAAATACTAACATTCCTAAATGCATTGATAAGTAGTGGAAAAGTATTACATAATTAATTCTTACTCTACTGTGCATTTTTCAGAATTCACCTAAACCTCAACCATATTCATTATTTTAAGTTAGTACCAACTAACTTAACCCTGAGTACATACTAAGACAGAATATCTACAATTTTTGGGATGCCCGCGCCAGCGAAGACACGCTGCCGCCGCTATCATTAAAATTTTTAAAAGTACTTTACAGAAGAAATTACGAAAAAGACACAAAAACAGACATAATTTTATATTCTACTAGTTGTCAAGGCAAACGTTCCTTTGCCATATTATATAAAGTATATCGCCCGTATTATTTAATTGAATTAGCGACTAAATAAGTATGTCACCATGGCAACGTCCATCGCTATCCCGTGACCCGCGTCGCATAAACAATGGTCGCTCTTTATAGACACATAATTTGCAATAAAATAAAATTGCGACTATAATTAAAGATCTAAGCTATCCTATCTCTCTAGTTGGAAAAAGCACACAATTAAAAAAAGAAAACATTAAAATCGGTTAAGTAGTTTAGGCATCCATCGCGGACAAACATCGTGACAGGAGATTTATTGTATATTAGACTAGCTGTCCCGGCAAACGTTTCTTTGCCATAATATAAAGTATTTCGCCCATATTATTTTATTGAAGTGAATAAATATTAAGTATGTCGCCATGGCAACGTCGATCGCTATCTCGTCGCACAAACAATGGTCCCCGTCAGTCTCAGGTTGTAATAATTTACTATTATTTATTCAACAAATGCACTTATCAATATGTAAAGTACCCAGTAGCCGATTCTCAGACCTACTGAATATGCATATAAAATTTGGTAAAAATCAGTAAAGCCGTTTCGGAGGAGTTCGTGGACTAACATTGTGACACGAGAATTTTATATATAAGATTAAATAATAATAAAAAAAAAGTTAGAAAGCGTTTATAATTTATATACAAGTCTGCAAATCGCATTAATATAAACGATCCTTAAGAAAGTGCTAAAGGAAGTGTGTGTTGTGAATGTGGTGAGAAATTCCGCAAAAAGTTATAATAGCCATACGGAGGGTTTGATTGGTTTGATTCATTGATTGTGCCTCCGTGGGAATGTTACTTTTATTGAAGCATCATCAGCTCTAGATCCCTCTACCTCTCTAATCTCTATGTTAGCTCGAGAAGGACAAATAAAATGGTCACCAACGAGTAGGCATATATTTTAGCTTTGCTTGCTCTACGACTGACGTCGATTGTATCAGAGAAGTTAACTCCTAGGCAGATTGGGGATCTACGTAGTTTGGTTGCGTTATGTCAAACCTAGCCGACAAATCATAATTAACATTGAATTGACATGATTCGACCAAATGACGTTGGTCTGTCAACTGCCTAGGAATCAATTTCCTCGATGGTACATTAGAGTGTGGACAGTTGCAGCAATCATGGTGGAAATCATGTTTTACTATCAGATTTTAGGTAAAACCTTTTACAATACTTCTGAAGAGAAACTAAAAAGCTGTATGTAAAACGTCCTACAAATTAATTAAGTGTAATTGTTTTCTAAAACTTTCTTATGGACATGAGACCTCTGCAAAGGTATCTCTGAAGTTTTCCTGCATGCCGCCTACGTCTGATACTTGCTTAAGCCTTTCAACGGGACATACCACAGTATTCAAAGCCCATTCAGATATAATTAGCACTTAGACGTCAATAAACTCAGTGTCCAGTGTTACACGCACTATATCATTAGCCGTTTAATGATAGCTTTTAGCATAATATACATTACCGATACGCAACAAAGTAGCAGTGATTGGAGGAATGTTAGGAAATAGGAGCCACATTGCTCTAATACGTTGCGTCGTCGCAGCGGTACCGCAACGGAAAACACCGCTTCCGACGATGCAAGGCATCGATGTGGCATAAATATTTTGTATACCAAAAAATACATGGTCACATTGCAACGCGACGTGACAAGGTGATATGTTTTTAAATGAGCCATTCATAACGGAACTCTATTTACAACACATATTTTTGTGTTGTAAATAGAGTACCGCACTTTCAATTGACAGCTTGTTGCTCGCGAGTCGCGTGTCATGTACTCGTATCTTCAGGTGATAAGCGTTCAACGCTAGTTTGCAACTACATACATTTTATTCGCGAAAACGTGTTAGCATGTGTACGGCCTTAATAATAAAATGTATATTGTAAATACGCGTTGTCAAAACGCGCGTTTAGCGCTACTCATCTGAACATACATTTAAGCAGAATTTTCTATGGCCATTCACATAATATTATTATGCGAATAGAAAATATTACTTGTCTGACTATTAGTTTAATCCTTACTAATATAAAGCTTGACTAAAACGACGCTAGTTGCGGTCTACAGAAGAACTATGACGATAATTCCCAGCACTACCGAGTTTTAGTCTATATTATCAGCGTCTGAATAAATGTGCCAAACAAAAGTGTATGTATGTATGTTTTCATGTTTGTGTTAGATATCTCTGGAACTACCAGTCTGATTTTAGTAATTCTTTTTTGTTGTATTAGGTATTGTTCAAATTAGGGAATAGTGTAAGTTTAATCAAAATTGGTTCAGTAGTTATGGAGATAGGGAGTTTTAATTATCCATTACGTACAATTTTGAAGTCTGTTTTAATTTTTTAAAATACAGTTATGTGTCTCCATAATATGATGCAATGATATTCTACTTAGACAGATCTGTTATGTTCATACTATTTGCCGGCTTAAATATCTTCCGAACAACATTGACAGATGAGTGAAATAAAAGATACGAAATGCCATTTACATAAAAGAGACAGACTGAATAAAAGACGACCCAATTGGGTCGTATTTGAAGCTTCACAACGCACGCGGTAGTAACATATTATCTGATTTGAGTTTTTATATATAATGTCCGCTGTACGCTCTCGCCGAGAGCTCTCGGGCGAGAGTCTCGTGCGAGAGCCCCTTGCCCGAGTAGGATCATGTACATTCTCGCTTAGTTCAATCGCAGTAAAGAACTCAGACAAGATGGAGGAAAACGACCATTCACCATTCACCATGCACCATGTCGTTTAATATTGTTATTTTTCTGTTCTACACTGTCCAACGGCGAAACTAGTACTGAAAGACGCGAGAGTGTACAGTAGTGCGCTCGTTTTCCTCGCGAGACCCTTTGTCTCGGGCGCAAAATACCGACAACGGACCGACAGGCGAGACGAGGCGAGCGCACCCATTTACACTCTCGCACTCGGGCCGCCTCGCTGTGTCTCGGCGAGAGTGTACAGCCGGCTTAATATATCATTGCTATGATGACTGTATGCAATAAAACAGCGATCGTAATTCTTGATATCGAGTACACGCCAACAGTCGCACCTTCACAAAGCATTCAGGCTATGCGATAATCTGCAATTTGTCTAAATTACAAACAACCTTATATCTTCTGGGCACATCAAATTTATTGTCCAGCATAAAATAATTCAATTCAATTTATACGTTTTATGTGTTCGAGAATATTATAAATTTCGATAATATTATCTCTTTTACTTAATAGTTATCGAAATTAATGTAATGCCTGAATACTGCTTATCGTTATTAATGTTCCTAGTTGGCCACTTTGCCGCGCCATCATACAAATGGAGTTGGAACCTAATAGTTCATAATCGAAGTAAAAAGATTAAGATAATGGTTCTTTGGAACGTGCTAGCCGGCTATAAAATAAAGTTCACTATAGTAAATATAACTTTGTTTCTATTAGCATTGAAGAGTAGATACAGCTTTAGCATTGTAAGTTTCACAGTAATGGAAAAATCCGCTTATGACGGCTTTGCATGGCGATCTCAAGTCTACTCTTTGAAGAATAGAGTTCGAAAATTTGTTACTCTAAACACAATTCGTTACAAAATAGTATTTCATGCATGGCAGTAAATTCGAAACGCCGTTTTTATGCCGCTTCCAAGTAGAAAGTTTCTTCCGCTATATAAGGTCAATACGGGTAAGTGTGAAATACTTTTTTCAAAGTTTACTTTGAACTCAAAAATCAAGTAGTTTAAGGTTTAATTTCTCACTCTCTGTGAAATGAAAATAAAGTAAGGTTCATAATTGGCCGGTAACAAAGTGCTCTACACAATATTGCCCATTAATCACTTGTTTTTAAGGTATTTTATAAAGTGCTGTGCTAGACACACTTACCCAAGAAAGTGAGGCAAGTGTGACTATATCGTAAGTGTACAATATATAGTTTTTCAAATTTGAAAATGCAAAGTTTATACTACCTGATCATCGGAACTAATCATATGACGACTATATTACATAATATAGTTTCTGAGGATAGATTAAAGGAGCAAAAGTTATGAGGTAAGTGTGGCATACTACGTTGGAGAGGGGTAAAAAACATTTTAAATAAAAATTATTGAATGAGTTATTTATTTTATTTTATTGTTCATTTCAAAAACATGATACTTACTTATTTGGGTTACAGAAGCCTGAAAAGTGAAGTTGCTAAGTTTTATTTTTAATTACTAAAAAGTAAAGAAAATATAAGCAATCAAAAATTACATAATCACTTATATTAGACAAAATGTTTGTAAACCCTGACTTGGGGCAAGTGTGACATATAGACACACTTGCCTCATGCAAAGTAGGCACACTTTCCCAGCACAAAAATTTTGAGGTCAGATTTTTCAAATGGACATAAATCTCTTATTTGAAACAATTCCAACAAATTATAAAAGAAATAATAAGTTTAGTTATTAAAAAAGCAACTTACCGGCATACAATTATCAGGTTCTTCAAAATCACCAAGATTTTTATTGATTGAAAAAACCCATGTGAATTAGAGTTCGTCTTAAAAAATGTGACAGTTTTCAAAATGGCAATAACTTCAAAAGTGCTTGACAGAGCCATCTAGATTGAGATTGTGTACACTGAAATTAGTTTTACGCAAAACAAGAGATGTTGCTGCCACCATAATCTCAAACAGTTTTTCTAAAAAATAAAGCAGTTACACTTGCCTCCCAGCTACATTTCCCCGTACTGACCTTACCTATACCTAGGTCTCGAGTCTGGATGACGATCGCAACTCCGTTGCGCCAAAATTCATCGCGTGGGAACCGTTCATTTTCAGGGATAAAAAGTATCCTATGTCCTTTCCCGTGACTAAATGTATCTCCATACCAAATTTCAGCAAAATCGGTTCAGCGGTTTGGACGTGAAGAGATAACAGACATACAGACACACTTTCGCATTTATAATATTAGCATATAAAATATAAGCATTTCGATAGAAAATTTCTTCTTACATAATATTTTCTTTCGAGCACTTTTGAACTGCCCGGCAGGCGTTTTAAAAAATAAACTCTATATAAGTGCACGAGATAAGAATATTAAAAGGTTAGATTGCGTTTAATATCATTAATAGTGTGCAAACAGGTTGAGAGGTACTTAAGATGAGTCATACGTAAGTAGCCCTTACCGCTTATCGGAGGATAAGTAAGTGTAAGTGCCTCCGTAGTTTATTTTGGTCATTTAAAAAATGATATTTTGTAGTATACAAGATGTGAAAGGGGATATTCTGGTATTTTAATCAAACATTATTACTTATTACTTCTTATTAGATGGATCCTATCGAACAGCAAGTAATTATAGACAAAACTAGCTGTTGCCTGCGACTTCGTCCGCGTTAATAAAGATGTTATAATAACAAAGTTGGATAGTTTTCTCCTTTTTGTGGTTCCTTATACAAAAGGTAAAAACGGGTACCAAAAAGGTAAGGTAGATACAAAAGGTAAAGTATGCTTAAATAGGGTTATTTAAGCATACGTCAAATGCAAACGTCAATAAACTTTAATGTTTCTAACTCAAGAAATGACGGACTTTTATTGAAACTTTCAACCCATATTTCACCCCCTTCAGGGTAAAATTTTCAAAATTCCTTCCTTAGTGGGTGTCTACTTAATAAAACAACCCTACTCACTAAATTTCGTGGCTGTCACTTTAACAGTTTTTGCTCAGCGATGATGAATCAGTCAGTCAGTTAGTCAGGACATGTAATTTTATAAGTATAGATGTTGCCAATTTAACAACCTGAGGCTTAGCACAACAACATAAGAAACAGGAAAGAATAGACGTACAGACAGATTTTAGTGACAAAATGGTGGATTACCTTTATAAATCTGTCACTTTGTGTGTTCTTCTGTAAAAGGAAACCATTTCTATGGTGACCATGCTAAACCTGCTGATAATATTGTAGTTTTTATAGTTATTATATGTATTTAAGGTCGTCCCCCGAGCAAACGACCTTGGCCATACATTTGCCGCGTTGCCGAGATCGCGCCAAAACCCTATTATTTTTACTTATCTTGGTTCAAAATTGTCCTAAAAAAAATTTAAAACGGCGAATATGTAGTTTATGATATTGTCGATCTATTGGCGTGAGTTTCAAATAAAAGTAATTTGTAAATCCTAAGGAGATGCTGAATGTATGCTTGAATTTTAACAAATTGGTATTACTTTGGAAGCTGATATCATGAGTATAAGAAACAAAAATATAAAATTTAAAACGACAAAAGGAATTTTGATATACTGAAGATTATTGCTGTATTTTTATTATAACTTTGTAGCTTTCAGATTATGAGTTTATAAGGTTTTAAATACGGTCAATTACGGAATCTCCGGACGGAACGCCCTTAAGTTAAAATTAAGGCGACAAAATTACGGATTCTACGTTTCGTTTTAGCTTCGTAGATGTTGACGACGTGTCTACCTCCGTATGTTACTGGAAAAAGCTAGTACTTAATAATATACCCTAGGTCTATGATGTCAGCTCCCTGCAGTCGTGACTTCCTGATGTCACCGGAAGTCAGTCCAGAGTCCAGACGTGTCAGAGTCATGTGCTGCATCAGCAATAGTCTCAAGAAACGATTATATCGCAACGTGGGCCAAAATTAGTTTATTGCGCAAGAACCGTAATTTTTTTGGATAAAAAGTATCCTATGACTATTCCTGAGACACGATGTATTTCCATACCAAATTTCAGTTAAAACGGTTCAGCGGTTAAAGCGTGAAGAGTTAACAGACAGATTAATACATTTATAAGATTAGTATGGATATACCTAGTTAGAGTTTTTTAATTAATCAAATCATGCGTGGAGGACCTTTGTTTTACGACATCTTTTTTAAATCACGATGTCTGTCGCCATAGTATTAAAATTTAAAATCTAAGGGCATGTTTCACCACTTCCTGATAAGTGCCGAATAGTCAACCACTACTTAACTTGACAGATGAAGTATGGTCTATGGAGAATCTGTAAAAAAGTTGTGAATAGCTTATTCGGCACTTTATCAGAAAGTGATGAAGCGCGCCCTAACTCTTGCAATGATATTACCTAATACGAGTATCTTCTTGTGTAGTTATGGTAACTTAAATTTCAATGATTTCTATCATATTCTAAAATATGCGCGTCGCATCTGCATGTCTCTGTTTTTCCTATTCATTTTATATTTGTTAAACTTAAGGGCGTCCCCTACGGAGATTTTGTAATTTACCGTATTTAGGGGCTTATAAACTCACAATTAAATTATGAGATTTTTATTATACCTTTGTAGCTTTCAAATTTTGAAAGCTACAAAGTTATAATAAAAATACAGCAATAATCTTTAGTATATCAACATTCCTTTTGTCGTTTTAAATTTTCTATTTTTGTTTATTATAGGTACTCATGATATCAGCTTCTAAAGTAAAACCGATTTATTAAAATTCAAGTATACATTCAGCATCTCCTAAGTACTTACAAATCACTGTTATTTGAAACACACGCCAATAGATCGACAATATCATAAACTACATATTCCACGTTTTAATTTTTTTAGGTCAATTTTGAACTAAGATTAGTAAAAAAAAATAGGGTTTTAGTGCGATCACGGCGACGACGCGGCAAATGTATGGTCAAGGTCGTTTGCTCGGGGGATGGCTTTAGCCCTTAACGTACTTATCTTCAACTATAACTTACATAAAACGACTGATTGTAGAACTAGAGCTCTACTTATCATTGACTTATTTGTATTCTAACCGATTTCCATCCAAAACGTACCAATATATACGAAATATAGCCTAAATCAATTCAAACCTTCACAGATTAGAAACACTTAGTTGTCCAACTTTATCTAAAAAGCTCCGATAACGGTTTGTGCTTTATGGAATACTCTCCTTTCTATTTCTATTTTCTTATCTGTTATCTGATTTATAAATAATATTACGAAAACCTTTCTATTAGCGATTAAATTATGGCAATCGGCAGTGGATGGTGAATAAAAAATAGATAAAACAATGTAACTGATGGTATAGTTAATAATCTGAATTCAGCCGAATGTATGTTTCTGTAGTAACATGGAGAAGAAGCGTTTTGCTAAATAATATCAAAAGTCAGGATATGGGACAAGACTTTGAAGAAAAACTTGAATTTGTCAACATGTTTTCAAACTATAGTGTGAAATTCGACCATGCGAATTGTAAAGCATGGTCAAATTTTAACCACACACAATGTATAGTAGACCTATATCAAGAATACCTACATATTATACTTACCTAAACTACTATAATAATATTTCAATGGATAAGTATCAAACTTACAATAATCATACGTCATAACTTAAAACTATATTTACATATTTTATAAGAAACAAAATAACTTGTTATTACTCAGTTAATATTATTATCTCTTCCAACAAGCTGATAAAGTCGTTGTAATGAATTTAAAAGTTAAATGTTTTTATTCCACGTGTTCCAAACAATTAATATTATAATACCAATATTTACATTAAAACACAGCCATTAAAATGTAAAAATGGTAATGCCAACAAGAAATCAACATTTAATTCACTGGTAAATATGTAAATAAATACAGATGTAAATAGTATTTATGCGTTGCGTGTCTAGCGTTAGAGATCGGTGGTCATATTAGGGTTGTCACTTGCTGCATCTTAAAATAAAAATAAAAACTGGAAATCAGCTTACTTCGTCGGTTAATATTTTGGTAAGATATTTAGTATTTATTAAGTAGTTCAAGGTGTGATGAAAGGAAAGAAACTTATAATTATAAAATATTTGACAATCTGCAAAAAAGCCGATGCTTAACAAAATAAACTAAACCGCAAAGTTCCTTGGTGCGAATAGGACAGCCTGAGGTCGAAGCAACATACGAGATATGAGAATTTAGATTTTAGACCCATAAAAGAATAGTAATCTGTTTTTCTCCCGCTATAAAAAAGTGATTTGTGAAACAAAGGTTACGAACATAATAACATCGCCTGACTGATCGACTATTTACTTGCCTATTCGACGCTTGGATTTTTTTTGTCAGACACTCAGGGCATCAGCCTGCTTTATTGGAATTTGGAAACAGCATTTTTTTAACTATGCAATCGAACCCACATACTCCGACTCAAGAGCCACGCTCTAAACCACTGAACCACGTCTTTAATGCTAGTGAGGTAGAGATAGCCTAAAAGCTTTATCTGGCAACCCTATTTGGAAGCCTGCATAAGTCTTGTATGGGCGATTATTCACGATGGACCTATGACCGTTTTCAATTGCCGTCCTCGTCATAACGGCAGGTTTGGCGTTGATGTATAAAATGTAGAAACACAATCGTAAATATATAATTTACTAGCTGTCCCGGCAAACGTTTCTTTGCCATATTAATTATAATATAAATTATATCGCCCGTATTATTTTATTGAATTAGTGACTAAATAAGTGTGTCACCATGGCAACGTCCATCGCTATCCCTTGACCCGCGTCGCATAAACAATGGTCGCTCTTTATAGACAAATAATTTGCAATAAAATAAAATTGCGACTATAATTAAAGATCTAAGCTATCCTATCTCTCAAGTTGGAAAAAAACACACATTAAAAAAAACAACATTAAAATCGGTTTAGTAGTTTAGGAATCCATCGCGGACAAACATCGTGACAGGAGATTTATATATATTAGATTATCTATGTCCATACTATGTGCTTTCATCTTCAATTTTCGTCATCTTCTTTCATTCAACTTTCGTTTTGGCGCATTCAATAATTGAATGCGTCAACGAACGCAACGCCAACGTTGTCATTTTGTTCAGTTGCATCACTTGCAGTGTCTGCCAGCTTCTTGCATGTGCGACGAGAAAATTTTACTGGGCGGAATATGTGGGGCTTATATTTTGGTCATAAGAAATTTCAGAAACAAAATAACAAAGCGAAAGTTTTGGAAACGGTCAGAGGGCATGCGTCTTGGGCATGCCTCACGGTCGCTGTTGACTGCGCTATAACGCATGCCCTTGATGAACAAAAAAGACACAGTGTGGACACAGCTATTGAGGATTGCTAATAACAATCGAATTCAAACACGGGAGAACTACTTCAGAACAAGCCGGCTCACTTGCCTGACATAAAATTCAGCAGCACGCCATGGCTGCAATGTTGATTAAAAACTCTTTGTACATACATTCATACTAAGAAAATTAGATTATAGGTGTGTGTACTAATCTATAAATGTTTGTGTTTGTTTTAGGTTATTTGATTTTTCTACAGTCACCGTACATTTTCATAAATTCACCGTACATACCCTTGTTTGTTCATTAAACCAACTTTTAAGGCAGAGTCTACGCCAACACACTCTGACATTGGCGATCACAAAGGAGCCATAAATAAGAACAAGAAGAAGAAGAAGAATGTTGATTAACTAGAGATGTGTAGATTTTAGAATGGGCACTTGTTTGCATCATATTATTTAAAATGATATTATGAAGAAACCAGTTCTTAGAAAGCAAATATACGAAACCCTCATTTTCTTATGAGGTTTTTCAAATGTTCTTTATATGAACTGGTCTTATGGTGTTCATATAGAGGCCCCAATCAAAAACATGTAGTTATAAAATTTGACAGTAAAAATAGTCATCTCTATGGAAATGACTATAAAGTATACGAGTATGTGACATAAAACTGTTCATTACAAATCATCCCATTATGCCACAACATGTCAATAAACATTTGATTGTCTGTCTATAAACTCGTAGTCAATTTAACAATATTATTTACATTTTACAGAGAGTACATGTTTATTGTACTATAAAAATGTACCTTGATCATAAGACAAAGATTTAAAATGTTGAATTTTGATTAAATTTTTTTCTACAACTTTTAAAAGGAAACTTAACAAAATGTCCGCCTAAGAAACCCTTCCATATCCACTCTCTTTAGTTTTTTACAGGAGTCAGTGATTTTGATTGGTTAGTCTTGATTTTGACCCTTTAATCTTAGTCAGCTTAATGGGTAGACGTTTAGTTCGCAATCCTAGAGGGTGCAGACTGCAGGTTCGATCCCGGGTGGAGGCGTGTACCAATGAGACATTTTCTGATCTCAAGTACATTATAAGGACACTCATACGGTGAAGGAAAACATCGTGAGGAAACCCGCACTTAGTTGGTCCCTGACGTATTGACTAGTTCTTTCCTATGGACTAGGCCGACTATGTTGCGAGAATGCCGTATGTGCTTGGGCAACCATACGCTCATTCAAAAATCTTGTCCCAGGAAAATGCTCCAAAATAATCATCAAACTTTTTAAATACTCAGAGTACTAATTATCTATCTCTTATTTGCCATCAACGTGGTTGCAAGTGTGTGCTGTTTGATAGCTAATAAACAGCTTGTAAGGCTTTCCACGATTGTGAAATATCGAAATGCTGGGCTGCACTCGGCACTAAACACGCATGTGATGGTTGAACATAAAACTGGCTACTTAGATAAATTGCATTCAGTAACGATAGCGAAGTTGGAAATAAAATGTTAAATTAAATGGTATTTGACATAACGTAAGCGCCTTGTCACTCCCACCGTACTCAGAGACAATTTAATTATTGGAACGAAGTTCCTTATCTCGCGTTCGGCGTAAATCTGGAGGCTAGACAGAACGATATTTGACCTTGATTTGACCTCGACACTTTTTTATTACTACCTGCATGTTAGGGGTAGATGGCGTTGATAGTAAGTATTCCTGTGCGTCAACTAGATGGCGTTTTTTAAAATAAACAGTGACGCGTTGTTAGTATTCCTGGGCGTCAATAGATGGCGTTTTTTGAGTGTATATGGCCCATGAAAATGTCGTACTGTATTACTCAAATGACCCCAAATAACTTGAAGCGACCACCAATCCAATAACTGAGGCCCACAAAAATCAAATTATTTTCTAAAACTTCTTAGAACTTATATCCTTTCTGGTCTTTAGTGCTCATTTGTGATAACACCTATAGTTTGTGTGGGTTTAGGTCTTTAGGTCCACAATAAAACCTGGGTGGTGCTGTTATAATAAGTGGTCGTAAAACGGCTATTGGTTAGCCAACACTTTATATGGCGATCTCAGGCTTTATGCTGATATAAAGCGATTGTTTTAAAATAGCACCTTGAGGTAATAAAATCAGAGAGATTCAGATTTTTCGACTTTGTACTGTTTTTATTGCGGAAACGCACAAAAAAAAAGTCGCACAAAATATCATTGTAATTATTTGATGCTTTTAGCGTGAAGTGTTGGAAATGTGTAATTATAATAATATGTATACTGTATAGGTCTACCAGAATCTGATGGCAAAAAGTTAGAAAAGAAAATATTGACTCTAGCAACAAGTACCTACCGGGTTAATTGGAATAAAACATTTTGATCCTTTTTTTCCTTATAGCGGCTGATTCTATGTGTTAAACATGCAAATATAAAAATTTATCCAATGATAAAGGATATTTTTTGAAAATCTGCTGTCAAAATTTGCCATCAGATCCTGGTAGACCTAAAGTAAGTATATTTTAGTAATCTGTGGTTTTGTTGATAGGCGAACATAAAGAGGCTGCATTTTAGGTCCCTATTTAGAAAACGCCGATTCTAAGAGCGAAGCGAACCGAAGACAATCGCATAGAATTTAAAGACATTAACCCTAAAACGATAACCCTAAGGTTTAGGCTAAGGTTTCTAAATAATTGAAAATTCCCCGTATTTAGTACGCGGCAATTACTTTTATCTGGTGGAAAGCTATCGGTGGGCCTCTGACCTCAGGCCAGGGGCCACAATGGGCCGCAACAGGCCGCAACGGGCCACGGGTCGGCGCGGGGCATTAATGGGATATTAATGAAGGCCCCCACGATTTATGGTGCAGGTGTAGGAAGTATGATAGTTGATTATTATCGTAAATCAGTGGAACTGGGCTATGAAATAGCTACCACTATGGTATATTTGGTCTTAATGAGGGAGAGATTTACTTATTTTGGCCTTTATGGTCTCGACGATGTTGCGATGTACCTAACAATAAAATTTTAAATATCTTTGATTGAACGACTCATATAATAATGATCGAACTTCACTTGGTAAGTTCGTTTGATAATTTATAATAAACGTTAGAAGCAGTCCCCTTACTTCCAAGTCCAGGGCTAAGGTTTGTAAATAACACAATCGTGATTTGATTCTAGATACTATCGAAGATCAAATCAACTCGAGCTTCTGATCGTACGGTTGTCCAATTCGTAGTAAGAAAGAATATCGAAAGTGAATCAGTTTCGATAATTAGGCCCAAGGCCCAAGATCCAACTTGTCTTCTCACTCGTATAACGTATTATCTCGAACAAAAAGTATTAATTACCCTTATTGAAACAATAATAACTTATGGCATTTATTTAAATAAAAGTATGGTGGTTATAGTCTCATTAGTAATAGTTACATAGCGTATAAATTTTCTTTACAATAAAAAGTCTCCAATGTGAAAAATGTTTCAATTACAAATACCTTTTCATTTCTTAGCCTATAATAACCTATCATGCTGATAAGTGCATTAGCATAGAAATGCAAAAAGGCTTAAAAGGTCCGTGAACACAAGCATAATGCTGATAGCGTAATAGCTCGTATTATCTTCACCTGTCGCCCACGTCAATCAATATGCTGCAAATAAAATGCATCATTTAAGGGTTTCAATTCATAAAAGCGTTTCTTTACTGTCTTGTCTGTGAAGAACAACTTACATTAAACAACTTTTCCGTATTTATCAGATTATAATGCTTGCGATTTTTGGATTTCGGATTTTTGGAGTTGCTAACGTCATATCCCACTCTTTTTCGAAAGGTTACCGTTCCTTTAAGGTCCCCATATACGAGAAGGGCGATCAAATCTGGCTGAACTGATAGCAGGCCAATCCGGTCGGATTCATTCTGTGCATTTCCGTGTGTGGACACACAGATGATTTTGGGTAGGCTCGAGTCTCGACAGGATGGATCGGTCTCTACTCTCTAGACATCATATATAATTATATAAATCTCCTGTCACGATGTTTGTCCGCGATGGATTCCTAAACTACTTAACCGATTTTAAGGTTTTTTATTTTCAAATGTGTGCTTTTTTCCAACTTGAGAGATAGGATAGCTTAGATCTTTAATTATAGTCGCAATTTTATTTTATTGCAAATTATTTGTCTATAAAAGGCGGCCATTGTTTATGCGACGCGGGTCACGAGATAGCGATGGACGTTGCCATGGTGACATACTTATTTAGTCACTAATTCAATAAAATAATACGGGCAATATACTTTATATAATAATATGGCAAAGAAACGTTTGCCGGGACAGCTAGTAATATTATAAACGCTGGGTTGTAGCATTTATGTGTATCCCCCTTTTTTGCGTTGGGGGAATGCGTTTACGCATTCCCGGGGCCTGGGGAGGACCACCGAGGTATGTGGGACTCCCCAGGGCGGACGGAAGATGCACCCGGGACTACCCACTAAAACACCAACGGTGTTCCTACTCCTGAAGGTGGGACTACGGGAAACGCGTGATACACGATATGCAGTATCCCCTGGTAGACTAAACGCTTATTATGATCGCTTGTTTGAACGCGGGCAACACGTAATTTCATATTAAGGACAGAAACCAAAGGCGATATGGCTAGTATCATTGATAATAATTGATATTTTTGAAGCAACGCATCAGTTCTCAGGTGGCTGTTTTACCACTTTTAACGGGCATTAGAACTTAGGTTTCATTCTTAGGTCGGCAACAGGTATCATCAATGTGGATCCAGCATTTAAATTTCATATTATGTACTATCAGAGAAGTTGATTTCTAGGCAGATGACGGACCTAAGTAATTTGGTCGGGTTAAGTCAAACCCATCCGACCGATCACAGCTAATATTGAATTGACATAAGCCGACCAAACGACGTAGGTCCGTCAACTGCCTAGGATTTAGGAATCAATTTCCTCGATGGTACACAAACCACAGATTACTGTGACTTGTAGCATTGATGTTAATTTATATTTTTGCAGTCCTAGTCCTGAGGCAGCAACAGTACTGCTTTTAACGGGCAATAGAACCTAAGGGCGGTGGCGCGGTCACGACTCATATGACATTGACGCGGTCCGCCAGCAATTATCACGTGGTGCTCCAGGCAGGATCGTATTGACGGCAGATCTATAATTAACATGATTGCAGGATAAATATAATTAGATGGTGCTATTTGAAAGTACATGAAAAGTAGCGAATGTACAGTTAAAATTGATATTTATTATTTTATTTCTCTGTGTATGTACGTGTGTCGTGTGAAGTTCAGAAGATGGGTACTAACTGTCCTACCATAAAGATGTAAGAAACTTTTGACAAAGATAAGTAACTTTTTCGTAATTGATATGATATCAGCAAATTTAATCGAATTCGAAGCATCAGCAGGCGTCAACTGTTAATGTCTCCTTGAAATTTCGATTTTGGAAGAAACAACCATCCCATCCCTGAGAAACCGAACTCTCTTTGCTGTTTGACCCCCTACCTCTCACCCATTTTAGTTATGCACTTAACAGTAAATAAACCAAAATCTAATTGGAAAACTTACATCAAACCATACTTACTTTTAACCTATCAAGACCCATAAGATCACCGGTGATCGCGACAACAATAGAATAACAATAGATTTTCGCGATCGCGATCGAAGGATTAAATAGAAACCATCCTAATTTTTATTAACTTCTCCAACTAACATAAGATTCCAGCTCGCAATTTGTCGGACAATGGACCGAAATATTCACGGGCACGATATTCAAATGACCACAAATTACTGTAAACTCGTTCCGACCCCACGCGATTATAACTCAATAATTCCTTAAGGTGGGCCTTCGATAATCCGGACACTTAAGCCCGCAGTAATAAACCGCTCTTACCGCTAAGATTAGGGTCAAGATCAAGATTAAGATGCGTTTTTAATTAATAGACCGTACCTACTCAAACTAACTCCTAAACGCACATAATATGAGTGCGTTCTAAAATTAAACAAAAATTCCACACTTATCTGTGATATTAAACAGTTACGAAGCTGTTTATTAAGTGTAGTCAAACCTCGACTTAAGTGCTTCACGAGTCTACGGCCCGAGTCAGTACTCAAGATGCATCTCGGTCTCAAGACACGGTTCAGGCTCTGACCTTTGATTGGTTGGCTGTTAAAATTTGGACCAATTACAGAGTCGAACCGCGTCTTGAGACCAGGTCGCATCTTAAGTACTGACCAAAAATGCGGGCCTACATTTTCTACTATCAGTGTCTACTGTCCACTGTTTCTTTCATTGCGATTAACAAATAAAAATCAATTAAAGGTCTTGTAGGAAACAAGCAAATCACTTACCCTTAAAATTCTCGCGTGGTCGTCCGAATAATCGACGCTCCACTGTAAAATAATTTGCCTCGACTACCTATCATTATCTGTGGCCATAAATCTTGGCCGAGTCAAATTGTTCCCATTTCACACCGAATAAGTTACGGGAGCGCACGCGCAACTACGATTACGCACCGCCCGCCAGCACGCATGCCAAAACTGGCCGCATACTGTTCTAAATTCAAATTAAACTTTTTTTATGCGGCATGGACATTGCCAGCACGCTTTCAGCTCCAAATTCGATTTTGTTTTTTTTAAACACTTCGAAGGCCACGAGACCCCTCTGTTCCAAATTTAAATGTTCCATTTTGCCAAGTCATGTCTCACATTTTGTACCGTCCTCATCGATGGTTTAATTTTTATGTTTTCCAATTTTTTAACATCGTTATTAACCTTTCGTTTTAAAATAGGGAGCAAACCAAAAACAATTAATTACCAGATAATAGCATCAAATTTTTTCAATAACTCGCCGTAAAAGCGCTACTGTCATGTAGGTAATTTTTAATCAATGTAAAAAACTTGTGTCTCGAGTATCTATAATGGCAGCTGAACGCAATTCGTCACGCGAAGCAAGATGCTATTCATTAAATTACGACCCATGAAAATGAATTTCTTAATCAGAATAGTACGAAACATACCTAGTTAGTAGTTAGCCTAAGAGTCGATGAATTATTTAGAATTATAATTTTATTATTCCCCGGTATTTATCCATTATTTACATATAATTCACAATAAATTACTTTAATGATCGTCTGTCCACAATACTTCCTTGTCGGTATAATACGATCGATATGCTAATTTCGAGCCTGACGTCTATTTACCTTATCAAAACCTTGTCCGTCATTACTGGGCATATAGGGCCACCGAGCTAGCCATCTGCCCGTCGATAACAATATTAAACTACGATTATGTCTTTATCTGAATCTATAATTATGCGTCCGCCATGTTTGAACAACGGTATAATTATGTTTATTATACCCTTAACTAACTTTTACATGATGCAAAAACGTTTACATGTTGTTTAATGAAACAAGAAAGTGACAACAGGTGACGACAAAATATTATTATAATAAAAATAACTGAATATCGCTTTTGTGTGTATTTAAAAGCGAACTTCATAACTACAGGTGTATTAAATTGGAACACTAATAAATTATTTATTTTAACTCTCGTATAATGTAGGTAGGTAGTAACTACTGCCAATTACCTAAAGTTGACATGTAGGTTTTTTTGCTTAATGTCAGTGCAAGTATAACACGCAGAAAATAAAATAGCGCCTGCTTCTATAGAGTGCCTTAGAATGCAATGCCTAGTTAATTTCTGTATGTTACTAGCAGCAATATCATCCCCATAGAGGCCATAGACCACAGACCACAACAAAAAATTTCGGTACTTGTGTTTTTAAATTTGGCTTTTAACAACATTACCTGTGTCTTGTGCCAAAAAAAAGTAATTACGCGGTGGCATGGCGGTTGGCGCTTGACACATGTCAAATTGATAAATATGGCCGACGACGAAACTACCCTGCACCTGTGCTTTCAGTTTTATCTTATTAAATGACGGGAGTGATAAGAAATTTAATAAAACTAATAAATTAAATGTAAAAGCAGCGTATAAGTTGATATTTCGCTAAACGGATAATTAAATGGTAAGTTAAATATTTTATTTATTAAAGTTGCAATTTGTATTTTATTAATGTACAGATACATTGTAATTTGTAAAGTTTGTGTTTATATGGGGGCGTCCATAATTTGCGTGAGATGTTTTGCCTGAAAATTTTCTCTGATCGCGAGATTCGGTGAGGTGCTAAATGCTTTGTATTGTTGTGGACCTAAGGTGTTTTAAATACGCCTTATTTCCAGAAAAAAAATCACAATATTTTGTCATTAATCCTTTGATCGGATACCTGCAAATCTATTGTATTCTATTATTGTCGCGATCACCGGTGCTCTTATGGGGCTTGAAGGATTAATTTGCCTATCCACCTTACGTAAACAAAAAAAAAAACACATTAATTTAACTATAAAAATTATGATAGACAAGAGGATCGTCTAGGTATCGTTGAATAAGGAATGACTTTTTTTATTACATAAGGGGGCAAACAAGCAAACGGGTCACCTGATGGTAAGCAACTACCGTCGCCCATGGACACTCACAACATCAGAAGAGCTGCAGGTGCGTTCCCGGCCTTTTAAGAGGGAATACTCTTTTTTCTTGAAGGTTTGCAGGTTGTAGGTCGGGAAATACTGCTGGTGACAGTTCGTTCCAGAGTTTTACAGTGCGCGGCAGAAATTTACGCGAAAAACGCACTGTGGAAGACTGCCACTCATCAAGGTGATGAGGATGGTATGTTTTTCGCGTGGGACGATGGCGAAAAGTTGCAGGTGGTATGATTCCGAACAATTCCTCAGAATACTCCCCGTGACACAACCGATATAGGATGCACAGTGAAGTTACATCATGATCATGATGATGATTATTCGCGATGGGCTTATGATTAAGCATGAAACCATTAACTTTATTAGCCAAAAGTTCAACGATTGGACGAAATTGCGCAAGAGATACTTAGCCGTAATTCACCAACGATTTTATCACACAAAAATTCTGCGAGTAATATTCTCGAAGCAAAACTACGTAACTCACGATTTCCTTATTTTACAATGTATTTTTTTAGCTGAACGTACCCTTCATTTTACAAAGCGTGCATTTTACATAGCACATCCATAATTTTTATTTAAAACCAAGAATAAACTTGCATTATATCCCAATAAGTCAATTTTGGATAAAGCTCAAACTACGATATCAACTCTTCATTGCTTTTTTGCAGAAATATATTTCACGGACATCAAACAATTCGCCTCTAGAAAAATGCCCATGTACCTACTACTTTTGCATATTCTTACAATTTGAAACATAATATATTGTACCCACTTAAAAATAAAAACACACAGCGAAAAACTATATTATTAAAAGGTCTGCTTTTGTTTGTCTGGCACACTGAACAAGTCACATTACAAAGACCTTGAATATACTGCTTAAATATAGCGAATATTCTGCTTAAACGTATCAAGATTTCTAGTTTAGGGGTATTATATTACAAGGCCTAAGATAGGGCCAACTGTGGCCAACAAAAAACTTACGAATGAATAAAAATACAACACGATGTAATGTAATTTTTGACGTGAAAACGTATTATAATTCGATATAGGCTTCGCGCACGTAAAAAACATGACGCGTTACCTCGCTCTGACGCGTTCCATTTAAGGCTATGACGATGTCACGTTCAACTATCGTCAGTAAACCGACTTTACAGACAACCGAGTTCGAGTCGAGTTCGAGTCGAGTTCGAGTTCGACACAAAACACTCCAACTCCAACCGTCTTTTTTTTTCTTAAAATCTGTAGTAACATCGCTTTGGCCGGCGAGACAATCATTCATCACAATATATTCGAGCTGCAATTTGTGAATTAGGCATGGTGTCAGTTGTGTGATAAACAATTTCAAATAGCGCCAAGGGTGAGCATATAACGTGTGGAGTAGGGTTCAGTATAAAACAAAGATTGTATTGACATTGTTATAATATTACATTTTATAAGAGGCTAGATGACACCCGCAACTCCATTGCGCCAGACGGACAGACGGACAGACGGACAGACGGACAGACGGCCAGACGGACAGACGGACAGACGGACAGACGGACAGACGGACAGACGGACAGACGGACAGACGGACAGACGGACAGACGGACAGACGGACAGACGGACAGACGGACAGACGGACAGACGGACAGACGGACAGACGGACAGACGGACAGACGGACAGACGGACAGACGGACAGACGGACAGACGGACAGACGTACAGACGGACAGACGGACAGACGGACAGACGGACAGACGGACAGACGGACAGACGGACAGACGGACAGACGGACAGACGGACAGACGGACAGACGGACAGACGGACAGACGGACAGACGGACAGACGGACAGACGGACAGACGTACAGACGTACAGACGGACAGACGGACAGACGGACAGACGGACAGACGGACAGACGTACAGACGTACAGACGTACAGACGTACAGACGGACAGACGGACAGACGGACAGACGGAAAGACGGACAGACGGACAGACGGACAGACGGACAGACGGACAGACAGACGGACAGACGGACAGACGTACAGACGTACAGACGGACAGACGGACAGACGGACAGACGGACAGACGGACAGACGGACAGACAGACAGACAGACTTTCGCATTTATAATATTAGTATGGATCGATTTTCCTTCTTTTTGCTCTAAGATTTTTACGATTTGTTCGTGCCAGTTTTTTACGATTATTTTTCTTGCCGAGATTTTTTTTTTCTTCCCATCAGATGTGCACTTCTTGATTTCCTACAGGCTACAAGTAATTTAATATTTTCTATCGTCTCATATTCCTTCATTCTCTTCTGGCCGACGACAGAAAAGAAATACGTGTGGCACTCGGAAGTCGAAGACTGCCGCGGTAAACCGCATTTTTTATCAACTTATGCAATTACAATTTGCATACGTCTAGTGGCACGCACACATACACCGTGCCGAAGTCCGGCAACACCGCACCGACAGGCACGTGTCAGGTTTTTTCGTTACGTTTTTTTTAAATTATCATTTCATTTAGGGATTGATTCAGTCGCCGCGCTAAAAGCCTGCGATAAAAGCTAAGCTATAATAGCTTAAAACATCAACAGAAATAACAATAAACATTAAAGATCACTAAAATAGTCAGACATAGAAAAGACATCAACGCGCGACGAGATCACTCACATTAATATGTTTAAAAAATAATTTATTAGCCAAGGGAACCCCAAATGAGTGTAACAAATTCCCCAACATTAAGATAACGGTGTTTGTCTATATCACTAACGAATTTGGTTATTTTTTTTTTATTAAATAAGGGGGCAAACGAGCATACGGGTCACCTGATGGTAAGCAACTACCGTCGCCCATGGACACTTGCAACATCAGAAGAGCTGCAGGTGCGTTGCCGGCCTTTTAAGAGGAAATACGCTCTTTTCTTGAAGGTTTGCAGGTCCGGAAATACTGCTGGTGACAGTTCGTTCCAGAGTTTTACAGTGCGCGGTAGAAAGTTACGCGAAAAACGTGTGGAAGACTGCCACTCATCAAGGTGATGAGGATGGTATGTTTTTCGCGTGGGACGATGGCGAAAAGTTGCAGGTGGTATGATTCCGAACAATTCTTCAGAGCACTCCCCGTGATACAACCGATAGATGATGTAGAGCGAAGCTACATCTCGGCGTAATTCCAAGGGGTCCAAGCCGTTTGAAACACTATGGCAATCAACAATTCGAGCGGCCCTTCGTTGGATACGATCCAGAGGGAGCAGTTGGTATTTTGGCGCCCCTGCCCAGAGATGAGAGCAATATTCCATATGAGGCCGAACCTGCGCCTTGTAGAGTTCTAGGCGTTGGTCCGGACTGAAGTACTGTCTCGCTCTGTTAGGAACACCAAGCTTCTTCGAGGCTAATTTGGCCTTACCCTCTAGATGATATCGGAACTGGACTTCGCTCGATATGTTGACGCCAAGTATCTCAATGCTAGGGGAGATGGTTAAAGATGTGCCTTCGAAACGAGGATATACGACCATTGGTGACTTTTTAGTGGTGAACGCGCAGACTTGTGTCTTGGCGGGATTGAATTGGACCAAGTTACGTCTACCCCATTCAGAGACCTTCTCCAATGAATTCTCCACCTTAGACACAAGTTCGTTTCGACTCTCAGTGACATTTTGCCGAGAAATATTGGGGGAGCCGTTATATACAGCAGCACCTGTACTGTCATCCGCATAGCAATAAATGCCGCTGGTCTGCAACATGTCATTGATATGCAGTAAGAATAGAGTAGGCGATAGCACACAGCCCTGAGGCACACCAGCAACAACAGACTGAGTTTCCGAGCATTCGCCGTCAACTACGACCTTTATGCTTCTGTCTGCTAAGAAACCAGTGACCCGCTTACATAATTTCTCGGGCAGCCCGTATGATGGAAGCTTTGATAGCAGCGCTTTATGCCAAACCCGATCAAAGGCCTTCGCAATGTCCAAACTAACAGCCAATGCCTATCCCTTCGACTCAATTGCCTGAGCCCAACGATGAGTCAGGTACGCCAAGAGATCACCAGCCGAGCGACCCTTACGGAACCCGTATTGTTTGTCGCTTAGTAATCCCTGGCCGTCCAAGTATCGAAGAAGCTGGCTATTGATAATGGATTCCATTATCTTCGAAAAGAGAGAGGTTATAGCGATTGGTCTGTAGTTGGAAGGATTTGAGCGATCACCTTTTTTGGGGATCGGGTGTACCAAGGCTGTCTTCCAGGAAGCCGGGATGATGCCAGTGGAATAGGAGAGCCGAAAAAGACGCGTCCAGACCGGAGCCAACTCTGGAGCACACTTTTTCAACACAATAGGCGGGATTCCGTCAGGCCCACTCGACTTTTGGATATCAAGGGAACGGAGGGCTTTTCGCACTGAGCGCTGATGAAACCGAATATCCGACATGATGCTCGTGCATCGCGGTATGGTCGGCGGTTTCTGCCCCCCGTCATCCAGGGTCGAGTTTGACGCAAAGAGCTTGCCCAGAAGATCGGCTTTGTCTTTTGCGTCCTGGGCCAACGATCCATTTCCTACGTGTAGGGATGGTAGGGTTGGCTTGCAGAAATTTCCTTCAATATCTTTGGCCAGAGACCAGAATGCACGGGTTCCCGAGGGAAGGCGCTCAAGTCTCTTCAAAAAAAAAAAAATAACAAACTAGCTCTGATTGGAGAGTAGGTTATGCGATGTCGATGACCATATTTTGTTAAGACTTTTGGAACGAAGTTCCTTAACGCGCGTTGCGTCTTGGGCTAGACTGAAAAAGTTGTAACGACACTTTTTTATTAGTACCTGCATGGTAATTGGTAGGGGCAGAGGGCGTTGATAGTATTCCTGTGCGTCAACTAGATGGCGTTTTTTGAGAATAAACAATGACGCGTTGTTCTAGTATTCCTGGGCGTCAATATATGGAATTTATTATAATATTTTTGAGTGTATATGCATGCCGGTTTTTTGAACATAAGAAAGAACTTTCGTTCCGTTCGGATGTCCCTTGACGCCTCTCAAGTGTTTTTAAGATTATGACCTTAAGTTAAGAGGCAAAACCAAAAGGAAGAGTAATTTAAGTAATTTAATAAAATTTTAGCATTTTTGTATGTATGTTTATTCCACCGTTGCACCTGAATTGATCGACTATAAAAATATTCGTTTTAAAACTAGAATGGCATAATTGCGGGCATTTTCAATTATATACTAGATTACTCGATGACTCAAATCTTATTATTATATTTTGTTTAGCGCACAAAAACCGTACATATTGTTGGGATACAAAGTTATATTATATTCTCTTCTGGGCTCACTATAAAGTGAGAGTGAGAAGTGAGAGTAAGAGTGCAAAACGTCTTAAAAACTGATTTTGTTGAGGTATAGATATAAATCTATACCTCAACAAAATCAGTTTTTAAGACGTTTTGCACATTTTTTGTAATATTGTCTATCTATATAACTCAGGAATGCCTGAACACATTTAACTTAAAATTGTTAGGTAAGCTTGGAGCCGAGAAAAGTGCCGCATAATATAATGCCGCATGCAAAATTAATATAATTTTGCATGCGGCGAATGTATGGTTCCAACTTAAATGAATTTCAACATTTAGTATCTATTTATTCTCGTGAAAGGATAATCCATACTTATCCATACTAATATTATTAAAATGCGAAAGAGTGTCGAGTGCCGTCTGTCTGTTACCACTTTACGCCCCTGATTAAAAGGAAAAATTTAATCCCAGAAAAATGTTCGGCTCCCGTGGGCCGTGCGTTGAATGAATTTTGATGTAACGGAGTTGTAGACACCAATAATATTACTAGTTGTCTATACACTCATGTTACATCTTTGGGGTGTAGTAATGTCTACTTACTGTTCTTTCCGATTGTCTGTAGGGAACAATTTTCTATGTCGAATGGCAAATGCCGTACGCTTAAGCCAGTAACGGTGTCCAGTAGGAACCTGGCAATCTAGTGCAGTGTTTTTCAACCTTCAATAATGCGACCCACCCCTGATATGAAAAATATTTCGCCTCAACCCAACCTTTGCTTTTTCATCAAGTACTAGATGACACGTTAACTTCAAATTAAATAACTCAAAATTTTTCTCACCTAACAAATTTTTCCAGGACTTCCACAAATATTTCAATACTAAAATTTGGCAAATCGGTTTAGGCGTCCCCGAGATTCAATGAGACTAACAAAATTGAAATTCGCGTTTTTTTTTAAATAGATTACCTATGCTTATAAAATATACTATATCCTGTTAAAAACTCTCTTTATTGTTTTTAGGGTTCCGTAACCAAAGGGTAAAAACGGGACCCTATTACTAATAATACTTCGAATGTCCGTCACCGAAGTTTCGCGACCCCTTAGGGAGTCGCAATCTACAGGTTGAAGAACACTGATCTGCCGTATATTACCTGTGTGGGCCACGGAATTAGTTGATTCGGTGTATTGATTTTACTCATTCAACTGGTGGTCCGGCTTTCTGATTCCCAATTTTAAAGTTTGACTTCTATACAGGGGCATATCTACCGCTGTATTATACAGCGGTTGATATGCATATTATTATGTCGTATTAATTATACGGGGCCCCCGTATAATTGCCCAACGTGAGCAAAAATTAATAATCACTCTCTATTTATCTTTCTTATATATAAAAACTAGCTGTCCCGGCAAACGTTGTTTTGCCATATAAATAATTTTTGGGTTTTTTGGTATGAAAAATAGATGTTGGCCGATTCTCAGACCTACTGAATATGCATATAAAATTTCATGAAGATTGGTCAAGCCGTTTCGGAGGAGTACGGTAACTAACATTGTGACAGGGAAATTTTATATATAAGATTTATTTTCAAATGTGTTAGTCGCGCTAAAACTCGAAAACGGCTAAACGGATTGGGCTGATTTTAGTCTTAAAATATTCGTAGAAGTCCAGGGAAGGTTTTAAAGTGACACGAAGTTCACCGGGACAGCTAGTCTTCTTATATATAAAAATGGATTTCCAAATGTGTTAGTTGCGCTAAAACTCGAAAACGGCTGAACGAATTGGGCTGATTTTAGTCTTAAAATAATCCTTGAAGTCCAGGCAAAGTTTTAAAGCGACACGAAGTTCACCGGGACAGCTAGTCTTATATATAAAAATGGATTTTCAAATGTGTTAGTCGCGCTAAAACTCGAAAACGTCTGAACGGATTGGGCTGATTTTAGTCTTAAAATATTTTTAGAAGTCCAGGGAAGGTTTTAAAGTGACACGAAGTTCACCGGGACAGCTAGTCTTCTTATATATAAAAATGTATTTTCAAATATGTTAGTCGTGCTAAAACTTGAAAACGGCTGAACGGATTGGATTGATTTTAGTCTTAAATTATTCGTAGAAGTCCAGGGAAGGTTTTAAAGTGACACGAAGTTCACCGGGACAGCTAGTCTTCTTATATATAAAAATGTATTTTCAAATATGTTAGTCGTGCTAAAACTTGAAAACGGCTGAACGGATTGGATTGATTTTAGTCTTAAATTATTCGTAGAAGTCCAGGGAAGGTTTTAAAGTGACACGAAGTTCACCGAGACAGCTAGTCTTCTTATATATAAAAATGTATTTTCAAATATGTTAGTCGCGCTAAAACTTGAAAACGGCTGAACGGATTGGATTGATTTTAGTCTTAAATTATTCGTAGAAGTCCAGGGAAGGTTTTAAAGTAACACGACCGATGGTAATACCTGAGTAGTTACTACTTACTAACAATAATAAACTAGCTGTCCCGATGAACTTCGTGTCACTTTAAAACCTTCCCTGGACTGCTACGAATATTTCCTTAGGGCCCCTAAACTAATTTTTATATGGGGCTCCGGCAAGGCACGCTACGCTCCTGCTTCTATAGGATATAATGACTGCAAATTGCAATGTTTTCACGCTAGAGGCAGCACCAGCATAGAAAGTAAACAAAAAGTTTTGTTCGACGTTTAAAAACGTTTAGCTGCCAATATTATTATACTAGCTGTTGCCCGCGACTTCGTCCGCGTTAGCATAGTTAGATCACGTCCCAAAAAATATTTTTCAAAAATATTCAATGTACAGAATTGACTTAATTTCCTACGATTTTATTCAGTAACCCAAATCCTATTAAATTAAAGGGAACGCCTTCATCACAGAAGCTCAAATCTTTAATAATTTCAGTTCAATCATTCGAAAGTCTAAGAAAATTTCTAAAAACTTTCATCCCCTATATCATCCCCTTAGGAGTGAAATTTATTAAATTCCTTTCTGAGGGGATGCCTACGTCATAGTATCTTTGTGCATAATACACAGTTTTAGCCCGATCGGTTTAAAATTGACAACGTTTCATACAAACTGTCAACCCCAATTTCACCCTCTTGGAGGTAGAATTTCCAAAAACGCCTTAATTATATCCATTCAATTTTAATTAGTAACCCAATAATAAAGTTTTATGTTTCCAAAAACGCTTAAATATGTGTCTATTCATTTTTAATCAGTAGCCCAAAAATAAAGTTTGATGTTTCTAACTCAAGAAATGACGGACTTTCATTCAAACTTTCAACCCCAATTTAACCCCCTTGGGGGTAGAATTTCCAAAAACGCTTAAATACGTATTCATTCATTTTTATTCGGTAACCCAAAAATAAAGTTTCATGTTTCTAACTTAACAAATGAAGGACTTTCATACAAACTTTCAACCCCTATTTCACCCCCTTTGGGTTGAAATTTCCAAAATTCCTTCCTTAGTGGGTGACTACTTAATAAAACAATCCTGCTCACCAAATTTCGTGGCTGTAACTTTAACAGTTTTTGCTCTGCGATGATGAATCAGTCAGTCAGTCAGGACTTGTAATTTTATTATTATTATATTATGTCGTGTGCAGTTGCACGTGTGTGTCGTGTGTCGGATTTCGGTCGGATTGTTTACTGTATGTGCTAATAGCGCTCTCTGCACCGAACTTTGCGTACCTAATTAAAATTCCATATAACGTCAGAATTTAACAAAATTAAGATGTCGCATAGACTAAGGAAAATATACGTCTGGTCTCTGGATGTAGTAAAGAACAGAAGATAAAAAAAAAAAACTAGATTTAAATCCCTTTAGGTGCAACAATGCGACATACAAGTACTCTAAACTCTTGTTAATCCTTATAAAACTTTCTTCAGGGGTTAACAATGAAATAGCCCCACAACATTACCTTATTGACTCCAAAGGCCACGCGAGAACATTTCAATCCACAATTTCCGCCGTAATCGCTAGATGTCGCTGACATCAGTTTGACATTTAATTTTCCCGCCATCCATCAACTGACATCAAGATATGCGCTATTAGCACGATCGCCCTATTTATATCGTCATAAGGTCGAAATTCCCGTGAAATCGATTGGCACAAAGTTCGTGCTGTGAAATAGCAATTTAGTCTAACAATATGGCTATTTACTTTGAACATTTCGAGTCCTTTTAAGGTGTTATATTTAGGCCACCTATAATGCCTGAGGCTATCTAAAGGTTCATGGGTTTAAAAATAATAGGAACTGTGTTTGAACGCACGCAGCTCAGACAGTTAATGATTGGATACCTACTTAATTAACCCCCGACCAAAAAGAGGGGTGTTATAAGTTTGACGTGTCTGTCTGTCGGTCTGTCTGTCTGTGGCATCGTAGCATCCAAACGGGTGGACCGATTTTGATCTAGTTTTTTTTGTTTGAAAGCTGACATGACCGAGAGTGTTCTTAGCTATAGTTCATCATCATCAGTCTGCTCATTGCTGAAATATCACGGTTTATCTGGTTCGTTATAGGCCGATTAGGAACTTACAGTCGTTTGATGGGTTTTATATTTTGCATTCTGATTCGTGACACTTCTGAATATAATATATACACAGTATTGGAATATTGACCTGGTGGTGCAGCATCACCTGGTAATCAATAAGATACCCAATTCCTCACCAACTTAGAGCAGAGGTTTCGTTTTTGGGCTCATTTTAATTGCGACAACCAGTAAGACGTGAATAAACAGTAAATATTTGCATGCTGCTGCTGCAGCATTATCTGGATTCTATAGGACTTAGGAGCCGAGTTCCGTATGAACCCAAATTGGAGGTTTCATGTTTGGGCAGTGGGCTCATATATTGACGGCCTCATCCAAGAGGACATATTTTATAGATGGTATGGATGATATTATCCAGTTGATTGGAATTATTTTAATTAAATGAATAATTTGACAGAAAATATAATATGTATTAAAGTTAGTCAAAAGTCAAAACCATCCTTATACCTACTAAAAGTCGTCAGTGCCTCCTCTGAGTGCGGACGTTAGGGCCCCAGACGATCAATTTTATTGTGCAATATCACGTATTGCGTAATGTTATTGACCGTCTAGGGTTTGTTTTCAACATCGCGCGCCATCAATCTAATTATCAAATAAACTGTCAATTTTATTGTGCAATATCACGTATTTAGTAATTTTATTGACCGCCTAGGGTTGATAATGAATATCGCGCGCCTTCAATCTAATTGACATATAAACTGTTCAATAAAATTAATGCTTCATATTGCACAATAAAATTGTTCGTCTAGTCGCCGCGATGTCTCATAAAATGTGGTGTAAAAAGTGATTCCATAAATCGAACTCAAACACCAAGTCGTGCGTAACTTCCATATTGTGTCTAATCAGTTACCGTCTTGGAAAAAAACAATGTAGAATTCCAATTTCAATATAAAAATTTACAGTCACAAATTTGTGAGCAAGCGAAGTCGCGGGCGAAACTTAAGAGGCTAATAAAATATAAGTGGCCCTTATGTTATTAATTTTAGTGTCGCCTTGGCGGTTCGCAGCTGTTTTTATAATGCATTTATATCACCTCATTTTGTGATGCGCCGTTCTCTTATTAACTACTAATTTGACAGATGCGTTTATCAAATTGGTATGCGCAATAAGGTAAAATAGTTTTAAAATACTTTGTCTCTTTTTACAGCGTACGGGAAGACTTCATTTCAACTGCACTCAAGGTGTGCTGGCGGGGATAAAAGCGAAACAGCAGTAGCAGTTACACATTTTTGCTGGTAAGTGAGACGACATTCACTTCCTCTACTATACCTTTCTTTAGCTCTACGGCTTTCTGCCACTACCTCTATCCATCTTATAAATTGTCGTTTAGGTGACGTGTCCTGACTCCTGCGGGGCTAAAATGGTCGCTTTGGAGAATCATATTATGCATAATACATATGATTAATTTCTTAAAAATCACGAAATGTTCACTCTGCTTGCAATTTATGTTTAGTAATTAGTTAAACTAATTTTACATTCGTCAGTTTGACTGTTTTGACGATTCAGTTTCTGAATTTATTTTAGAGGAATTGCAAAATGAGACCATTTTAGCCCCGCTGACGTTTTTTTAAACATCCGACATAGTTTACAGCGCCGCTAAAGATTGTAGATTTCAACTTAAATTTTGGAAAAAGCTGTTGTATTTAAATAAAAGTCAAGTATGTTAGTTATATTATGTAAGCACGTATTCGTGCAAGCTACTAAAAAACTAATAACTGTACCTCTTAAGCAAATTCTGTTATGATTATGGAGAATAGAACCGATTTGTCTTCCTAAATATCTGAGATCCCGTATTTTACGTTATGTTTGGACACCGTGTAAATCGTAATCGTGTAACGTTTTACGATAATAACAACAAGGTATTTCAGCCACCCACGAAAATCTTAAATGTGAATTTAATATGACTCATACTATGGTGACCATAACTGTCTTTTTTGAAGACGTTTTTTATTATCTGGTTGCTATGCCACAAAAATGTTTTTATTGATTTACTAGCTGTCCCGGCAAACGTTGTTTTGCCATATAAATCATTTTTGGTATGAAAAATAGATGTTGGCCGATTCTCAGACCTACTCAATATGCTCACAAAATTTCATGAGAATCGGTCAAGCCGTTTCGGAGGAGTATGGCAACGAAAACTGTGACACGAGAATTATATATATATTAGATATCTAAACTAGTATGATAATATAACAACACGCCACGGGAACACAAGTACAGTATTTGCTACGCCAGAGCTTAGACTGCCTTTTATTTTACCAAACCTTGGTAAAATAAAAGGCAGTCCAAGGTTGTGCAGTGTAGTTAGCCGGCCGATGTGTGATGTGCCGTGCCGTGTGTTAAACGAATTTTTTGGCCTATATTGCAGAAAGCTATTTGTTCAATTTATAGTAACGTAAGTACTTTTTTGTTCTGTTACTGTAAGTTATTGTTTATCTAAGTTATATTATATAATAAGCTGTGTATTGCGCTAGAATAAGTTTGCTTATTATTAGTCAATGTACTCAAGTAAGTGAATTATTGTAATTCTTTTTGAGTAATAAAGTCTTTAACCGTAAACCTTTTATCAACATCCGTTCAGCAGTTTTTGTATGAAGAAGTTACAAACATAACACAAACTTTTGCCTTTATAATAATTACAGTGCCCTGTTATGTAAGTAATGATTAATTTTATTCCTCTGCCCACCGTACCTTTTGATAGTATAAAATAGCAAACACTATGTAACGATGCCTAGGCATATAATACATTCAACGAATAAATTTCTCCTGGTTCCAACTTATGATAAGTAGGACAGGTAGGCTGATCATGGATATTATATTCCATTTTCCTTATTGGTCTAATATAAATAAGCTGCAAAACATGAATGAGCAAAATGCTGTAACCGTCATGAGTTCATGACTCATGGCAAACATAATTAATGTTATTAAATCCTTCGATCGCGAATACTCGGAAATCTATTGTTATTCTATTGTTGTCGCGATCACGCTCTTATGGGGCTTGATAGGTTAAATTAGTTATTTTATTTTGACTAGGTTAGAATTATAATTATTTTGTCCCAAATGTTTTGTACACATAGTCACCACATACATAAGGAGGTATAAATAAGGTAATCGAATCATGTCCAATTGTTTATCAACAGAACTGTGATTGGGTAACATTTGTAATGCAAATCCGTGAACGTGGGCAAAACGTTTGAACGTATCACTATTCACTTGTGGGCATGCTGATAAGGGAACATTCCGACTTGTGGTCTTGTGAGTTGTGACTCATTATGTACCATTTAAAGTTAACAAATTGTTTAGGGCTGCTCCGATACTGTTCAAAATATAGTAATTAGTATAGATAGAAAAAATCAATTAAGGATGTTGAATCTAGAGTACTGTCTCGCCACTGTACTCGGTGTAACAACACGCATAATAAACATACCGAGTCATCACGGGAGAACAAAAAAGAGGATGAGAAAGAGAGGGAAAAAAATGAAATTAAGAAGTCCCAAAACTCAATGGCCAAATTAAAAGCGTTTGTGGGCTCCATCAAAAAAGTACTTCATCGTGAAAAAATGACGTGATCGAGGATAAAAACACCCTTTCTCGGATCAAGGCTTCATCACAAACAAATCGGCAGGCTTTAGCAATGGAGGCTTTATTGAGAGAACCATCTACACAAAAACTAGCATATAAAAACAAAAGATATGGGGCCGATCTCGGGCAAGTGCTCCCGCCAAAACTCAGACTGGCCCAGAGCCCCGAAGATAAATGCCTTCCTCGAGTTCCAGGCGATAATAAGAGCAAATAAGACTATAAAGCTCTTGACCTGCAATAAGATCATGCAGGCCTATCAGCGAAAAAATCAAAAGCTGTTAGAAGTGAGACTCGAGGATGCAAAGGCTGCCATATACGACAATGTCACCTCCACAGTAATTGCCGGGGCGATGACAGGGCAGTATATGGCGGCATTAAGCGCCGACTGTGGGTTCGTGGTTCTGGACGAGGATGAGACATAACGCACGGGAACACTCAAATTTATAACAACATCTGAGGATCCAATAGTGGTAATAGCGGAATGTACCAGAATAATGCTGGAAGACAGGATACTAGAAATGGCAGAAGTCCTATCTGGGGACCCTGAATCCAGCATGGACTTGGACATATTCGCGAGATCCATCAACTACTCGTGGGTCAATGGGGTTCCTGGATGTGGGAAGACAACTTGGATCATTAATAACTTCAATGAGGAAACAGACGTTATAATAACAACGACGATCGAAGCAGCCGAGGATCTAAAGCAAAGGCTATCGCTACGAACTGGCAACAAAGTTAAAGATAAAGTTCGTACCATGGCCACTTTGCTGGTAAATGGGCCTTTTGTCCCATTTACCAGCAAAGTGGCCTACAAAAGGTAAATAGTTGACGAGGCCCTCATGAACCATTTCGGCTCAATCGTCATGGCGAATCAGTTAACAGGCGCCAACGATGTCATCCTCATTGGAGATATTAACCAACTTCCGTTTATAGAGCGTGAAAACCTCTTTAAACTTAATTACACTCGTCCAAACCTGGTAACCAGCATCACCCAGGAGTTGTCTTGCACACACAGGAGCCCTATGGATGTGGCATACGCCCTCAACATGGTCTATAATAACATCTATTCATCGAAGGAAATTGTGCGGTCCCTAAATCTAATGAAGTATACAGGAGCGAGAATACCTTAAAACGATCTAAATACCCTGTATCTTGTCCACACACAGGAGGAGAAAGCAGCCATCACTAGTACAGGCTATGGATCGGGAACGGACTCTCGCGTCCTCACAATCCATGGAGCTCAGGGATTAACGAGTCCTTCGGTGATCATCATACAGACCAAGTCCCGAAAGCTGGCAATCCATGACAGCGTTCCTCATGCAGTCGTAGCTATATCCCGGCACACTAACACCTGTGTCTATTACACTGACACTGATGGAGACGCTGTGGCAAGCTTCATAAAAAGAACCACGGAGGTGTCAACCGAACACATAAAATATTATGACATAAAAATGGCTATAAAAGACAGAAACGATAAAGTCCTAAGCCACATAGCGGGTCGTGACCTGTGATTCTCAGAGATCAGCAAATAAAATACCAATTAATAAAACGTAAACCTAATACCTATATAACCTGGCGATTCCACTGGCTGGCATCTGGTAGATTCGACACAGAACGATATCCTTTTAACACCCTAGAAACTCCACCCAGCTTGAGTGACCCCTCTCCACCAAGCTAATGTCACAACATCTAAAGGCAAAGGGTGGAGCAGCATAAAATCTAAGGAAATCGAAAAATGTAGGATCTACCGGCTGCCACACTGGGACCACACCGTTCAATACATTAATATTATTATTATGTAATTTTTTATATTTAGTTACTGTATGTATATATCATATTATATATAATCTACTCTATTATATATGTATAAAAAAAGTCCATGGCGTGATGGACTGCAATTAATTAAAATTAATAATATTATATCAAATATCCTTGGTGCGAAAAATCTAAATATTAAAATAACAAAAAAAGGATATGGGCGAACAGCCCATAGACGGCCCCAATTTTATAATAAAAAAAAACATACCGAGTGCTCGGTCGAGATCACTGTCTCGCCACTGTACTCGGTTGCTCGGTCGAGAATCGAGATCACTGTATCGCCACTGTACACGGTGTAACAAGACCCATAATAAACATACCGAGTGCTCGGTCGAGACTTTTGATGTATAGAACATTGATTATAATATTATATTCGTATAAATTTTATTATAGCGGTAACAGAAATACACAATTTGTAAAAATTTCGGAATTCTAGCTATTGTGGTTCTTGAGATATAGCTTGGGGACAGACAGACGGACAGACCGACGGTTAGACATCGAAGTCTCAGTAATTTTACTCCTTGGGTAAGGAACCTTAAAAATCACACACCTATCTAATAACTATAGCCTCTGGTAATGGTAGGCCCTAACTCTAGCTTATCTACCCGCGGAACGCAACTATCTATTACGGCTGATTATAATTTCACAAATCATACCCTCAATAGATGTCTCTATGAACACTGACATCTAGTTTGACATTTCGTTTCCCGCCAACTATCACTTAGATCTGCGATAGGGCTGGTGCACGGAACTACGACGCGACTAATGCGAATTCGCGCGACTTGTCGCTATTCGCAACGTGTTACCGACTTAAAACCATTATTTAAATTTTGATAATGCAATGACATAGTGCTTATTAATAAATTATTATTAGTTTTAAATATGACAATATATCCATACTAATATTATAAATGTGAAAGTGTGTCTGTCTGTCTGTTACCTCTTCACGTCCAAACCGCTCAACCGATTTTGCTGAAATTTGGTATGGAGATACTTTGAGCCCTGGGAAAGGACATAGGATACTTTTTATCTTGGAAAAAATGTACGGTTCTCGTGCGATAAATGAACTTTGGCGCAACCGAGTTGCGGGCATCATCTAGTTAGTTATATTGTGGTCGATTTAAATTAGCTGTATTATGTATAAGTACTAAATTACTAACGCTTTTCACAACAACGACAGCAGAAGCAGCACTTGTATTTTGAATTATGATTCGATAACAATTCGAGTTCTTTTCGGAAATTGTTTGTGATTGGGAAACTTTATTCGTCTGCTAGTAAACTTTTATACTACGTTCATTTAGGGTTATAACTTATAATTATTAAAGTTATACTTACGAAGTAGTTTTTAGGCTTCCATACCCAAAGGGTAAAAACGGGACCTTGTTACTAAGACTTCGTTATCTGTCCGTCCGTCTGTGTGTCTCCAGGCTGTATCTCAAGAACCGCTATAGCTAGACTTCTCAAAGTTTTGTTTGTTTATTGTTTATATCTGTTGCCTCTATAACAGCAAATGCTAAAAATAAAATAAAATAAATATTTAAGAGGCGATCCCGTTCAATATATCACGTGATTTTTTTGGATGGATGGATGGAGGCGTTGCGCTGTCGCAGACTCGTATTAGTGTCGCCGCAAACGGACCACACGCGACAGTAACAAACGCCGCCACAACTCACAAGAAGCAAGACGATTGGACGATTGTAGCGTGTGGGGCGTCAACCGTGTGGGGCGAGTCCATATAAAATGTATGAAAACTACAGGAAATATGCCGGTAGTTGTGTTTTGTGGTTGTGGCCGGTGGCCTGTGCGCGGGAGAACTTATGTTGACGTCGCCGCAACGCAACATTATAGAATACATTGCGTTATTCCACCGCAGCGTACCGCACAGGAGTAGTTCAGAACTTGGATAAGAAATTCTAGTAAGGGTCAAATGAAATTTCTCAATTAAATTCAACGTCACGAGGCGTTGCTTTATATAATATGCTAGAAAACGAGATTCAGTTTTGAATGCTCCACTCAAAAATGTATCGCATCTTCGCCTCATTAACAATGTGAACTGACCTTACAGCTAAGTAAAGGTCAAGTCATTGCAATTTGCAACGTCACGAAGCGTTGTAAGGCATAAAATCTTCCTGTGTAGTAAGTAGTAAACCAATTTCGAATGCAACGCATCGCATCCCGTTCAATATATCACGTGATTTTTTTGGCCTTTTTTTGCTCGTATTCAATAATGGCAACCTACACCCCTCATTTTAGGGGAGTAGGCTAAAGTTATAAGCTTATGATTTTTTTTGGTTTTCCTGCGCGTCGCTATTCACAGCTATTCGCGTCCCGCGTTCCTCGCGAATGCTATGTTCACACCCTTAGATAGGTCGTGACTCGTGATACAAGTGTTACGGGCCTGCCCTTTGCCAGACTGTTATTTGTGAAGCCGTGGCCAAGTGGATTACTGATAAACATCTAGATGGCTGCGACAGCGAAAGGTTTGCCGACACTGTCATGTTTTGCCTTCGTTTAATTAATATACTATTTATGGAAGTTATAGTAAGACTGATGTTATAAATGTGTATATCTCTCTCTGTTGCCTTAAACCGCTGAACTAATTTTGATGTTGGGTATAGAGTTACATACTTTTAATCTCGTCAAAGGTATCTAAGGCGTCGCACTGGTATAAAATATATAGCCACTGAAAAAATGATTAAAATCGATAGCCTATGATCCTTCACGTGGTCTACTTCTTATCTGTGCCAAATAACATAAAAATCGCTCCAGTAGTTCGCGAGATAAGCGCTTTCAAATAATTTCCCCCGTTTTTTCCACATTCTCCTATTAGTCTTAGCGTGATAAAATATAGCATATAGCCTTCCTCAATAAATGGGCTATCTAACACTGAAATAATTTTTCAAATCGGACCAGTAGTTCCTAAAATTATCGCGTTCAAGTTAGCCCTTTCAAATAATTTTCCCCGCTCTTTCCACATTTTCCTCTATTTCTTCTCTCCTATTATATAACCTTCCTCGATAAATGGGCTATCTAACACTGAAAGATTCATCAAAATCCGTTGCGTAGTTTTAAAGGTTAAAGGGGAACAAAGGGACATGAGAAAAAAAACGACTTTGTTTTATAATATTTAAAGAAGAATACTCAGTTTTGATTAATTTCGATATAAATGTACACAACATTCAGGCTGCCTACTCTAGTCTCTACAGTCTACATATTTTTTGAACTTAAAAAGTTTTGAAACGGATATTAAGATTCTGAATGGGTTTACCATGTCTCTTCATTTAATATACAAATGCTATCGAACTGAATTGATTCCAATGGCCTATTTGCTCGATAATAAAGTAATATTCCGTAACATTCTACTAATCAGGTGCTTTTTAATCTCGTCATGTGCCTTCGTTTACGCAATCTTGAGAATTGCCGCCCAAAATTAGGAAACGATGTAAGATATTCCATACACGTAAAGTATTTCAAGGTATATGCGCGTTTGTGTAGTTGGAAATCACTAGCGCACGTTTAGGAATTACTAAAACCTCTGTTTAGTGTTTTACGTGTCACTTCGTCGTCGGCCAGTTGTGGTGTGGTGGTGACAGACAGACAGACATACACGCTTTCGCATTTATAATATTAGTATGGATATACAGAATATACAGGTTTTATTTCCTACATTTCAATATACTTGCAATAATATAATTATGGGTTTTATAGTAACTGAATATTAATGTTTTCTAATAATCCAGATAAAAAGCTGTATTTTATCCTACTGATATTATAATCAATTATAAGTTCTAACTAAACATCTTTACAGTCCATGCTTCTTTGAAAAATTTACAGTGTCAAAGTTTTTCACTGAATAAACTGCTTCACAAGAATTGGTTAACACATAAGTGTCTAAACACATTAGGCCGAAGTTACTCGGCGTAAATTACGTCCACAATGTCAAACGCATACAAATAACAAAATACGGACGGAACGCGACGGAATAGTGTGTCGTCGGCAATTTAAAATACATTGCGGGTGTAATCAAGCGGAATTTACGCCGGCGTAACTTCGGCCTAGTGTTTAGACACTAAGATCTACCTAGGACCGCTTTTGAGTAAGCGGCTTCGCAGGTTTTTTATTATTTTGCCGACTGCAATACCTTTTTTTATTAAGTACTATTATTATAATCCACGTGTTTCAAAACCAATATGGCCGTCAGTTGAGTCACAGTTGGTAAACAAGGAAGATGTGTCAATCCGTATTGTTAAATGATGTCCCTTGACTCACTCGATGTTGGCCGCTTGCCAGCGCAACGCTCCAAAACAAATTAATCCTTTTGATATATCAATCATTTAGTTCACCTTTATGAGGTTTTTGGCCTAATTTTCATATATAGCATGGGCGGCCACTGACTTGCGAGTCGTTTCAATTAATCGCATATAAAATGCAGTAAACGGCACACTTTCGAAGGTTAGGACAAGCGAGTTATTATTTTTACCAGAGCGTTTGCATTCTTTAAAAACTTTATACCAATTAACCTCGTGAGGGATGAAAACGATCGACTCAATTAATCGAAACGTTATTTCGTTTCGTTATTGGTATTCTCAATAGTTGTGTCTCATCAAAATCAGACCTTTCGTTCCGAGCTATTTCTATGCAACAAACTAACAAACAAACCTCGTCATAATATGACTATAGATTCTATTTCTCAAGTTATTGCTTCTTTATTATTCTGACGGGCAACAAGACATGATTGTGGCGAGTCATCTTGCCGACTGCGCTATGTTAATACTTCGATTGACTGCGATTCATCCACGTACAATAGCTGTAGATGGGCTATCACGTAAACATAGGGTAAAGAAACTGATTGCTATCTATGTTATGATGTAGGTAAAGTTGTTGAATGTATGTACAAAAATCAATCAATTTAATTTGTTTAATTATGTTATTATTTAATTATGATATTATGTTTAATTAATTTAGTGAGGATATCAATTGACTCATATTTATCCGATGTGTCATTTTTTTTTGTACTTGACAGCCCGCCATTGGCCCGCCTTTATTATCACCGTTAGTCGACTCAGACGTTATTGCTTTCTAGTGTTTCAAAGAAGTATACGCCTTTTAAACATCAAAAACGTTTTTATTTAAACTACATAGCCTTATTCCAAAAGGTTATTGGCCCAGTGCTCGCGTATTCATAAGTTGTGCTGTTAATTTATTTCGTTATAATTCAAATCGGAATCAACGGTTGCAACAATGGAATCTTCAAAGTCGAAACGAAATATTAAACCGTTTGATGGTGAGAAATATAGCGTGTGGAAGTTCCGGATTCGATCTCTGCTTAGTGAGTTAAACGTTTTAAATGTAATAGACGACGAACCCATATTTCGATCAAGTGAGTGGGATAAACAAAATCGTATTGCAAAAGGTGTGATAGTGGAGTACCTATCGGATTCTTATCTCGGTTTTGCAAAGGAAGAAACTACCGCCAAAGATATTTTAAATAATTTAGACGCTTTATACGAAAGAAAAAGTCTTGCAACGCAATTGGCATTAAGAAAAAAACTTCTTACCCTCAAACTTCAAGGTGATGTACCTCTTATCAAACATTTTTCTACTTTCGATGATTTGGTGACGGAATTATTGGCGGCCGGTGCTCGACTAGACGAAACTGACAAAGTGGCGCATTTATTGCTCACATTACCTACGGCTTATGACGGTGTTATTACAGCGATTGAGACGTTATCTGAAGACAGTTTGACTTTAGCTTTTGTTAAGACGAGACTTTTGGATCATGAAGTTAAACTGAGGAATGAGAGTTGTGACACAGGTTTGAAAGTATTACAAACAGAAAACAAAATTGAAACATTTAAACGAAAACAATATAACATGAAAATGCAGCAACAATCTCAACAAAAACATTTTAAGCCCAAAGCTAAGAAAAGGTCAAGTTTTATTAAGTGTCATCATTGCGGTCGTAGAGGTCACGTAATTAATGATTGTTACTATTACAAGAGGATGAATCAAAAGAAAAATGAAGACAGATCTAGAAATGTTCAAGTTGTTGAACTGGCCAACAATCAGCCTTCAACATCTAGAAATTTTTCAGGGTTTGCTTTTATGACAGGAGATTACACAGACGAAGACTATCAGAGGCCAAATGTTACGTTTATATTAGATTCCGGAGCTTCAGATCACATCATAAACAGGGAAGATTTGTTCACAAATTTTTCACATATACCTACACCTTTAAAAATTTCAGTTGCAAAATCTGGTCAATTTATTTCAGCCATGAAGAAGGGAACAATCACCGTAACCAGCAACATGGGCGTTCAAGGAACATTGGAGGATGTACTATATTGTCCGGAGGCGCCATATAACCTGCTTTCGGTATCAAAAATGCAACGAGCAGGCATGACAATAATATTCAATAAGGAAGGTACCCAAGTATGCAGAAATGGTAAAGTCATCATGAAAGGTAGGCCTTTATATAACTTAATTGCTTTAGATTTTATTGTATTTATTCCTACTAGCCGCTCTGTCTCCCATGTATGCAAAAATGACAAAAATAGCTACGATTTGTGGCATCAGCGTTTAGGTCATATTAGCCGGAACAAATTTTTAGATTTAAAGAATAAAAATATGGTTGATGATGTTGATTTAATAAAGAGTATAATGCCCAAAGATGATTTGTGTGAAGATTGCATAAATGGGAAACAGACGCGACTACCCTTTAATCAGAGTAAAAATAAAGATCACATTAAACGGCCATTATTTGTAGTGCACTCTGATGTATGTGGCCCCATCACTCCTTCTACAGTTGATAACAAAAATTATTTTGTGACATTTATAGATCAGTATACCCATTACTGTGTGACATATTTATTAACGTATAAATCAGACGTATTTCAAGCTTTTAAAGATTACGTAGCCAAAAGTGAGTCAATATTTAATTCCAAAGTAGTAAATCTGTACTGTGATAACGGTGGTGAGTATTTATCCACTGAAACAAAAAAATACTGCATTGAAAAAGGCATTTCTTATCATTTAACGGTTCCTAGGACTCCACAGTTAAATGGTGTTGCAGAGCGTATGAACCGCACTATTACCGAAAAAGCGCGGACAATGATAAATGGTGCCAAATTAAATAAAATATTTTGGGGTGAAGCAGTTTTAACTGCCACATATTTAATTAACATAACACCATCTAGAGCTTTAAAACAGTCTCAAACACCATTCGAATTGTGGCACAGCAAAAAGCCGCAAATTAAATATTTGAAAGTTTTTGGGTCAACTGTTTTTGTACATGATAAAACCAGTAAAAATAAATTTGATGTAAAATCATGGAAAGGAATACTGGTAGGCTACGAACCAAACGGTTACAAAGTTTGGAATCCCGATTGTGGAAAATCTGTTACTGTCAGGGACGTTGTTTTTGATGAAATAAATTTCTTAAAAACCAGGCCACAGCTTGAGCCTGAAGGGAATAATAGTACAAATTCCCGAAATGAAACTGATAGGCTTCATGTGCCGTCAAAATCAGTGTCACAAAAGCGATGTTCTGACAGTAATAAATCAGAAAATAAATCTGATGGGGATGAACGTCCTGCTAAAATCCGTAAATTAGCGGATACGCCTGAAATACAATCTGATTGTCCTACTTTGCGTGTAGATAATGAAGTCACAAATCAAAATAGTGAGCTAAGGAGGAGTGATAGGCTTAAAGATCGTGCCCCCATATCGTATAAAGTGCTTGATGATGATTGTGACTACTTGTTGTGTGCTCAATCAATTTTAAATAAAGTACCAAGTTCATACGAAGAGATTAAGACTCGTGAAGATAGACCACACTGGGAAAAGGCTATTAGAGACGAACTTTCTATGAACAATACTTGGACATTGGTACCTACACCTAAAAAGAGAAATATTGTTGATTCTAAATGGATTTTTACTATAAAATATGATGAGTTTGGAAAACCTTTACGTTACAAGGCACGTCTAGTAGCTCGAGGGTTTAGTCAGGAATACCTTACAGACTACAACGAAACTTTTGCTCCCGTAGCCAGAATCGCCAGCTTTAGATTTCTTGTTAGTTTTGCTAATCAAAATAATCTTATGATACATCACATGGATGTTAAAACTGCATTTTTAAATGGAATCTTAAAAGAAGAAGTATTTATGAAAGTTCCTGACGGTGTTGAATCTGAGCCTAACACTGTGTGTAGATTAAACAAAGCTTTATATGGACTTAAGCAAGCAGCTAGGTGTTGGTTTGAAGTATTTGAACAGTCATTAAAAGAAAAAGGTTTTCAAAACTCATCAGTTGATAGATGTATGTATGTATTAGATGAAGGCGACATAAATAGAAATATATATGTTGTATTATACGTAGATGATTTAGTTATTGCGTGTGCAGAAAATGATGTAATGAATAGTTTTAAAAGATATCTAATGAGTAGGTTCGAAATGACAGATTTAAACTCAATAAGATTATTTCTTGGCATTAGGGTGACTCGTACAGACGATATAGTAACCCTGGATCAAAGTGTTTATATAAAAACGCTACTAAATAAATTTCATATGCAGGATTGCAAGCCTGTAAGCACACCATTAGAAAGCAAACTGAATTACGAGGCATTAAATTCAGATGAAAAATATAACGGTCCTTGTCGTAATGTCATAGGATGTTTAATGTACCTCATGTTATGTACACGACCTGACTTAAGCACCAGCGTGAATATACTTAGCCGTTACACCAATAAAAACAATGAAGAACTCTGGAAAAATTTAAAAAGAGTTTTAAGATATCTAAAAGGTACTATTGATCTAAAATTAACTTATAAAAGAGGTGAATTTAATAACGTTATATGCGGCTATGTAGATTCGGACTGGGGCGGAAGTGACACAACAGATAGGAAAAGTACCACAGGTTATTTATTCAAGCTTTTTGATCAGTGTACAATAACATGGAGTACAAAAAGACAGACCTCTGTGGCAGCTTCTTCTACAGAAGCCGAGTACATGGCGTTGTTCGAGGCTGTTAGAGAAGCCTTGTGGCTTAAGTCTCTAGCTCTTAGCATTAAAATTAATATCAATGAACCGATAATAATTTTCGAAGACAATAACGGTTGCATTAGCATTGCCAACAACCCCACTAATCATAAACGGTCAAAACACATTGACATAAAATATCATTTTTCTAGGGAACAAGTAGAAAAGGGCGTCATCAAATTGCAATACATTCCATCTGATCAACAATTGGCCGATGTGTTGACAAAACCGTTACCTGCCATCACTTTCCGTGAAATGAGAATTAAAATGGGATTATTATAATTTGTACCTTAATTATTATTTTGGTACATTATACTAACTTATTATAAAGCTTATTCATATAATTGATTGTAATTATTAAAAGTATAATATTTTTAAGGTGAAAATTTAGTCATTGTTTATATTATATTATACAGTTTATGATGATTATAAATAATTAAGAATATGAATTCAATGGTCTGATTAGGTTTTCCTGGGTTTTCCTAATCCTTAGCAACAAATGTTGGGCCATTATAATATTGTACACATCTCCCAGGCATCACTAGAAAGTTAAATAGCGGTCTGTAGTTTTATATTAAATTGTAATGTAAAGGTATTGATTAATTTTTGAGGGGGCGTGTTGAATGTATGTACAAAAATCAATCAATTTAATTTGTTTAATTATGTTATTATTTAATTATGATATTATGTTTAATTAATTTAGTGAGGATATCAATTGACTCATATTTATCCGATGTGTCATTTTTTTTTGTACTTGACAGCCCGCCATTGGCCCGCCTTTATTATCACCGTTAGTCGACTCAGACGTTATTGCTTTCTAGTGTTTCAAAGAAGTATACGCCTTTTAAACATCAAAAACGTTTTTATTTAAACTACATAGCCTTATTCCAAAAAAAGTAACTACTACACTTATCCCTACTGTATGTGCAAGAGATAATTTTATTCATATACTATCTGTCCCGGCAAATGTTGTTGTGCCACCCCGTATTATTTTATTGAAGTGACTAAATAAGTATGTCACCGTGGCAACGTCCATCGCCATCCCGTCGCATAAACAATGGTCGCCGTAAGTCTCGAGTTGTAATAATTTACTATTATTTATTTATTAAATGCACTTATCAATATAAAAAGCACCCAGTAGCCGATTCTCAGACCTACTGAATATGCATATTAAATTTGGTAAAAATCAGTAAAGCCGTTTCGGAAGAGTATGGTAACTAGCATTGTGACACGAGAATTTTATATAGAAGAATACGCGAATAACACGTGCTATGTGTCAGTAATATAATATTAGCTAACAGAGAAACTGAATTCCTTGTCCGATTCGGGCGAAATTTTGTAAGGACATACTTGGGACCAAACCTCGGGACTCAATTACTCAAAGTATCTACATCCTTATATTATACCTTAGTATCCTTGAAAAAATACGATTTTCGCGTGATAAGTGAATTTCAGCGCACCGAAGTTGCAGGCAACATTTGGTTATTTGATCGCATGTAATTTTATCTTTTCTTTTATATGATATTTAAGGTATGGCAACTACTTAAAACTATCTGCCATACTTAATAGCCCCTCATATACCATGCAACAAACACCATCTCATAGAATATCATCGTCAATCGTGCTACAAGCCTGCATCGAAGATTCCTATCACAGACAAATTGTTTCTTCAATCTAACAGCTTACTGCGTGACGTCATTGTGTTTTATATTTTATATTATAATATCTATATCTATGGACGCTTCACACCACGTCAGTCTGGTCCCGGGCTGTTTTAAGTACCTACTTGAAGGACTTGTGTTACGGGTACCAGACAACGGAAATATATTTTATACTATACATATTATATTTAAGATTTTTATTATATGATACCTACACATATTTAATACACATCCATGACTCAGCAACTTTGAAAACTTTTTGTTCCGTCGGCGTCCATAACAGCCCCCATGACACCTCGTGAGTAGTGGGAGGCTTGCGAAGTCTGACATGAGACTTTTATTTCATTCCACGGTGCATTAGGTAGGCATAATGCATTTTTCCTCTTTATGTAATTCGTAATACATAATAGACAGACAAACTTTCAAGCTTAAACCATTGAATAGATTAAGATGAATTTTTTATTAAGATACATTGAGATCCTTTTTATTCAGGAAAAAAATTTTTACTATAATCTCGTTACAGCGGCGCTTTATGGTTTTGCCAAAACCAAAAAAAAAAAAAACCACATTACAACAAAAACAGTTTCTACTCGTACTTACCGTGTAGTTATCACAGATCAAAGGACGCCGCGGTCGCCGTGGCCGATTACGGCGTTTTTAACGAAATGCCGCGAAGTTTTCTATGAATTCGTGTAGTTAAATTCGTGTAGTTTAGAGGAGCATTGCCCCTATTTGGAAATTTTTATATAATAAAACTGCCTATTCGTCATGATTTCCACTACAATTGCGTATCTGATCGTAGGCTATAAGTGGCCTCTTTTATTGGCGAATGGGCAAATACGAATATAAATTGTCAATTCGTCTATAGTTGCCTATAATAATAATAGCTCCCACACCGGTTTTGGTGACGGTGGCCAGTTTCATTGAAACCAGGCCAGCTTACGCAGGAGTAATCTTATAGTGCCCAAGTGTGTGCGCAGTACATAAGAGCACTCTCAATTCCTTTACTCTCATAACCCAGTAGGACGGCAAGACCGACACGACTGGTGAGAGATCAGGCGCAGGACCGACTTTTTACATGCCCATCCGACGCATGGATCATCTTACTTGTCAGACAATCAGGTGATCAGCCTGCATTATCCTAACCAAACTTGGAAATAACATGTTTCCAACGCGGGAATCGAACCCACGACCTCGGAGTCAAGAGCCGAGCTCTGAACCGCTGGACCACGGAGGCGTTACAATAGTTGCCTATGATCGACTTCGAAATAGCATACAGTATAAAATCAAACTGTAGTTAGCTACTCATCTGCGGTCGCCATCATGGTTCTCATGGTCTTTTGTGAAGAGGGTCTATAAACGAATTTGGCAATTGGACCCACTAGAAGATCGTGCACGCCTCTTATGAAATTGCCCATCTTGGCCCAACATGCAATAGCAGATACATAATGAATACATGTAGGACAGTTCTAGACGGAAAACCTTCCTTTACCTTTTTTAACATGATTCTTAAGTTTTATTATAAACCCGTTTACATTTTCCTTAATAATCTCTATCATAGCAATAGAAATATTGCTATGAATCATGTCAGTGGTCACGCAGCTGTAGTTCCCCGCGTGTCGCACATTCCGAGGTAATTTATCGCGGAATTGTGCTGTTTTTAAGGAATCTGTGTCGTTTTGTGTCGAGTGAACTGATTCCGAGAAAATAGTGGCCTATCTAAGTAATAGTCTACTACAATGTTGATATAAACAAGGTGTAACAAAACTAAGTAATAATACTACAGGATGTGTACGTGTTCCTCGTAGAGAGTTCACTGTGAAAGAGCTGCGCTGAAAGACCATTTTTTTCACTTTTGTATGGGGAAACTCGTGGCGCTCGGGTCCTTGCCCATACAATAGTGAAAAAAAAATCGTCTATCAGTGCTGCTACTTTCACAGTGAACTCTCTACAAGGAACACATACACATTACACACCCTAAAGTATTATCTTTTAGTTTTGTTACATACTGTATAAACGCGCAACTTTGTTCGCCCAGAAATTATATTCTGTGCGCTAAATGTAATTTTCCGGAACTTGAATTATCTTTTCAACTTTCTGATAAGTGCTGGATAGGCTATCCACAATTTTTTTTGACAAATTCTCCATACTTTATGTAGGCGTACTCAAGTTAGGTGGTGGATAGCTTATCCGGAACTCATCAGGTAGTGGTGATTGAAACAGACCCTTATGGCTGGTTTACACGTATTAGATAAGCAGTAACTAAATTTTGACTTAATTTGAAGTGCCTGCCGGAAATGTGTCAAGTGACAAGCCCCACCTGCCAACCTTACAGAAAATAGTCAAAATTCTAATTTCCTTGTTTAGTACTTAACTAAATTTTAACTTACTACTTGCTACTAAATTTTGTGTTTACATGCAATAAGTAACTTAAAATTAAGTTAAAATTTAGTTAACTACTTATCTACTTAATAACGTGTAAACTAGCCCTTAGTCTTGAATTGCGTTAAGAACAGACCTGAGAATCATCAATGCAATAAGCAGTGACACTCAGTGAATCGGTGTAGTCGTTTTTCTAAGCGTCATTTCATATGCACACCCCCATGATTTAAATATCCTTGCAGGTCTGAGAATACTAAATAATCCGTTATAGAGTCGTTGAAGTAATTGTGTGTATTTATGACCGTGTTAGACGGATCGTGAGCTCCATTGACCTATTGTGAACAGGGTATTTCAATTTAGATGATTGGATATACTCAAAATAGCCATTAATTAAAATGGTGATTGTGAAAATTATAGGTTTCCAATAATTGAAAACCTATAATTTTGACAAATATTGTCAGTCACTTATAAAAACTAGGCAAAAATTATGAGATCAAAATTGGCGGCGTTATTTACTTGGGACACGATTTCATTTAAAATCTAGTCTGCCTTAAAATAGTAAAGGTGTAAAAGAAGTAGAAGATCTTATTCTTTAAATATCTATATCTGAATAACCGCCTTTTTTGAGTCGGCTAAAGCAAAATTTCATCCCCATTCTTTTGGGAAAATAACGTTAAAGCTTCGTCGATGATATACTTTTTATAGTTTTATGACTTTCTATCAAATATGGTAAGTCTATACTAGCCTGAAAATTCTGGACAAAACCCGAAAACGGATAGTCCATATTACTCGCGTCATCATTGCTAATCTATATTATAATGTTACGATTATGTTTATTATCCGAGCTACCCTAACAGATTTTCACCAATAACACGAAATTAATAAGCTAATTGAACAGCGTAACCTAATCTAGCGGGACAGGAACAAAAATGGGTACAAAATATCCCGGTTTGAGACTTTGACATGCAGTCTCCCGGGAAATAAGCGAATGTTCGGTGTTGCCACACCTTACTAATTTATTACCCAATAATTACTCTAACCAACGCCCGTTTAAAGTCGTTTTATTGTTAAGTCTGAATGACGTGTGTTGGTGTTATTTAATTTGCGAAAATCATTGTTATATTTGAAAGATCGAATTGTATGTAGAGTAACGGCCACACTCAGGATTTAACTTTAACCTAATAATAATAGAATTAGACAGAATTTGTATGAAGCTAGACAAAATATTCATAAAACAATCCAAACCTGAGAATCACGGATGACGAAGATAAGTGAGGTATCCAAAGCCGGATTCAGTGTGTAACTTATCATAGAAATAGTTCTATGTCTTTTCCAGACTTTCGAGAAAATGAAAAAAAAATAAATTGAAATGACTTTCGGGTCGCAGTGCGAAAGCGCTCAATTATGGTGTGGTTTCACGAATGGGCGGATAGGAAACTACCTAACAAACATGGCTCTATCTCTCGTCTTCTATCCAAACGGACGTACGTACGTATTTTTTATAGAGTGCTAACTGACCACTTGCGGTAGAATGGATGTAGCGTACTGAATCTCACATCTTTACAGCTCTGTTTTAGCGCGTAGCCAAAAACAAAAATAACATGAAAAGTTAGATGCAACTAAGTAGTTGCTCGTGACCTGTATACCTTTGGCCAACTTTCCCAGCTTTGTCCACGCGTGGGCAGTGTCAACAGTGTGCCACGTGGGAGTGGGATGAGTGCACTAGCTTAAGTGTACAGCTTACAAAGTGCTGTATTATGTAGTAATTTGAAGTGTTTTAGTGTGTTTCTTGTTTCTGATGGCGATTTATTATGTTGGCTCTACACCGCAACGTGAAAGCCCGCGAAGGCCCGCGAAGGCCGCGAACCGCGATCGCGAGTTTCGCGGCTTCGTGTTTGCGCTTCGTGGCTTTGTATTTGTTCGAATCGTGTTCACGGCGCGAATTGCGGCCGCGATTCGCGCCGTGAACACGATTCGAGAGAGTGTAGAGCTTGCTTATGGTTTAAATATTTGCATATATTAAATTTAACCACTTACGGATTTCATCACGGAGCACTTTTTTTTTTTTGGGGTAGGTGTGTAAAAAGTCTAGACGTGCTTTTAACTGCTCTTTATTTAAAATAACTAATTAAATTAATTTTAAAGTATTAAGGCACTATTATGTGTTAAATAATTAGTCTTTACCTACCAGTATATCAATTTTCCTGTTATAGTGTCACTGTCTAAACATTACAACAATCTTCACTATCACATCACTTTGTTTATACCAATTGTACAAGCACTTAATACTTTACTTTTTCTCCAAATTTGGTTAACCTACTGTGATCAAGTAGGGAGATATTTATTTATTTAATAATTATAGTTTTTCATTTTTACCACCAGGTATCACCATCTCCTAGTTCTTGACAAGAAGGCGACACATGGTATTTATGGCTGCACGAGAGCGCTTTGGCCTGTCTAAATGCTGGACAAGTAATGGCACTACGAGTATCTTAGTGATTGGACCGGATGGCTCTAGACACCGTGTACTCAGCATGGAAGACCTTGATGCCATCAAGTGTCCAACCTCATCATCAGGATCTAAACAGCCAGCTAGTACCAATTCCAAGACTGAATCGGGCCGTACAGCACCTAGAAACAAAAGAAATGTTAAGGCCAAGTAAGCATTATTACCTTTCATTGATTAACCCATTTCCAATTAAAATCATGCCATTGCTTACCTATGATCCGTTGCTGCATGTTACATAGTTTAGATTGCCTTTTTCATTGCTAAATCTCACTGATTGTACGCTGATTTTTCAATGTGAACAATACCGTGTTCATCATATTTTGCTACATGCTACATGCTTGCTACATGCGCTTATCATTGCTTATTGCTTAATTCATGGTATAGTGGTGTAATTGCGTTTATTTTATTTTTTGTTATCACTATTATTTTTCTTCCAATGCCACTTTGTATTGTACCTGGAGATTTTTTCTTAGTAGTCTTTCGTAGGTTTTAGCATGTTATAGCTATAGTTATTGTAGTACTTTATGTAAATATACTTTTTTATACTTTCCTACCCTATAATAGCTGATTTTTAAACTGATTTAATGATAAATACCGTATAATAGTAAAAACTATGTTTAAAGTTTTGTCGATGGCGTATGACTGATCGCCAGCTGTCAGCTTGACATCTGTTTTTAGGGTTCCGTAGTCAACAAGGAACCCTTATAGTTTCGGTCTGTCCGTCCGTCTGTCTGTCTGTCCGCGGTTTTACTCAGAGACTATAGGACCTACAAAGCTGTAATTTGGCATGAATACATTGCGTTCCCGTTCAAACCTTGTCCTTAACTTCCCTATTCATCATACAAAATATTTTAATTCCTCCTTTACCGTTACGTCCATTTCACTTTGGAATTCTTTACCCGCTCATATTAGGCAGGCGAAAACTTTGAATAATTTTAAGGCATTGCTGTTTAATCACTATTTTAACTTATCTGTCAATGATAATTAATTGTCCTTTATAACGTATAATATATTTTATAGAATATGTATTGTATTGTATTTAGTAGTATATATTATATTATTTAAGTATTTATTTTATTATATAATATTATTACTGTATTTAAATCAAATGTATTGTTTATATATTTTGTTTAATTTAGTGCTTTTGTTAGATTTTTTATTTAAATATAGTTTACTTTTGCACTTCACCATTTTCCTGGATGTATCACTGTTAAGAATGTTAAAAGGTTGCCTGGAAGAAATTGCTTCAAAGTAATAAGGCCGCCTTTGTATACATGTCTGATTTATCAATAATTGTTGTTTATATTTAAGTATTTTTGTAATTTTTGTGCACAATAAAGTATATTTGTTTGTTTTAGTCCCGGCGTTTCGGCTGCTTCACGCTGTGTGTGCTGCTGCTGGTGAACAATAACTAGTCCACTGAGACCGATCTCTCTATGTCTCCATACTCAGCAAAATCGGTTCAGTACTTTGGGCGTGAAGAGGTAACAGACAGATAGAGAGGCAGACATATACACTTTTGCGTTTATAATATTTACTAGCGACCCGCCCCGGCGTCGCACGAGTATAAAACACATAGCCACTGAAATATGATTAAAATCGATAGCCTATGATCCTTCATGTGGTCTACTTCTTATCTGTGCCGAATGACATAAAATTGCTCCAGTAGTTCGCGAAATAAGCCCTTTCAAATAATTTCCCCCGTTTTTTCCACATTCTCCTATTATTCTTAGCGTGATAAAATATAGCATATCCTCAATAAATGGGCTATCTAACATTGAAAGAATTTTTCAAATCGGACCAGTAGTTCCTGAGGTTAGCGCGTTCAAGTTTGCCCTTTCATATAATTTTCCCCGTTTTTTCCACATTTTCCTCTATTTCTTCGTTCCTATTAGTCTTAGCGTGATAAAATATAGCCTATAACCTTTCTCGATAAATGGGCTATCTAAACTGAAATAATCATCAAAATCCGTTGCGTAGTTTTAAAGATTAAAGGGAACAAAGGGACATGAGGGAAAAAAGCGACTTTGTTTTATAATATGTATAGATAATGGATATGGATGTCTAAAACCGAGTTTAAATTTTCGTTTATAAAAATCTAAATGAATTGAAAAAACAGTATAACTGTAGGTTGTAACTTGTATATCTGTGTGGGAGGCGCTAATGCGCTAGTATTGTGCAACCCGTACGTAGGCAGATACATAATAACTTTAATATTTCGGTGAAAGTCCAATATGATATTCAATAATTCAAATTTGAATTATGAGTTCCGACGCCAAATTTAACTTTTTCATTAATATTGGTTACGAAATTATTGGGATTGGTATTCAAAATCTGGTCTGGCTTAAGATAGTAAAGGTGTAAAAGAGGTAGTAAAGATGTTAGAAGGTTCTAGAATACTTTTGTTCACATTTAAGCCTGGGCTTAGTTTGAAAAAGAGATATGAGTTGGAGGTTTTATTTTTTAAAATATCATCAGTTGAATGTATAACTTCCTATTTTTATGAAAGTAAATTAAAGTTACATTTCATAAATCAGTTAAGCTAAACTACATAATATTATATTCTTGCCAGTTGCAAGAGTTACCGTTGCTTTAGCTTAAACAAAAAGTGTTCGTTGAATTCAAATCAAATGCTGATAGTATTTATGCTTTTGTCTTGCTTTATGAATTGACCAATCGAACAAGGACACTTAACCATAGTAAGTTGGCCCTCGCCATCAAATAGTTAAATTGAAGACCACACGGGAAAAACAAGGAATGTCAAAAAAGTAGAATTATTAAGAGAAAAACAGTTTTTAAAGTTTTGAAAGTCTACATTTCTTTCATTTTGGACTCTTTTAAGTGAAATATTGAAGCAACTTATTACTAGGTTAACAAATGCTTTGCATGTACTTCTTGAACTTGATTAGTTTAAATAAGTTTTAAGTTTTGGTTCAGAATCTGAAATTAGTGAATACATTCTATAGCTGAGACCATCGATGTCAATTGACATTCCTGGTTTTTGCATTGCATTGACATTCACTATTACAGCTCAGTTATAAAAATAACATTAGAAATATTTAACATTTCTATATTACTTTTATAATACATACTAATAATATAATATATTAAACATATATATATATTTATAATTTTTTAAAATTGTGGCCTTAATTTCTTTAAAACAAACAAAGTGTCAAATGACAACGACGGTTTTTTACGTTTGACGCGCAGACATAACCGTTTCTTGCCATGGACGAACAAATACAAATTGAACTATAACAGTTGACTACGATGATTTTACCCAATTCTGATTTTTGTAATAGAATCTTTCCCTAAAAAGCTAACAGATGGCATTAAAAAGTCAGTTTCACAAAAAAGGTGACATTCCTTGTTTTTCCCGTGTGGTTTTCAATTATGTTATACCATATTACTAAGAAAATACTAGGCCTTTTCATCCGTTGTAGATGATTTATACAGTATTTTCAGAGCAAAGTAACCACTCCTCAAATACTGTAGTGCCTGGGTCAAGATTTTTAAATGTCCGTATGGTTGCTCAAGCGCATACGGCATTCTCGCAACATAGTCGGCCTAGTCCAGAGGAAAGAACTAGTCAATACGTCTGGGACCAACTATGTGCGGGTTTCCTCACGATGTTTTCCTTCACCGTACGAGCGTCCGTATTATGTACTTGAGATCAGAAAATGTCTAATTGGTACACGCCTCCACCCGGGATCGAACCTGCACCTTCAGAGTGCGAACCAAAGGTCTACCCATTAGGTTACTAAGAAATCATTATCAAAATTGCAACAAAACTAATAAAATCGTACAAAAAACACCTCCCAGGTAGATTCTGCGAAGTATTTAGTATCTCTTACCTAGATCCAGGTAATGATGATGAGGGTACAATAGTTAATTGTGGGATAAGTGTCATGTGGGTAGAACAAAAACAATACACAAATGATCATTAAAACATCATTTACCGAGAGATTTGCGATGCGATCAGCGGGGCTAAAATGGTATCATAATATGATTCATTTTTCTAAAATCGCAAAATGCAACTCTGCTTGCAATTCATTTCTGTATTATTGTACTGATTTGACATTTGTCAGTTTGACAGATTTGACAATTCATTTGTTGAATTGATTGAGAGGAATTGCTAAATGTTACCATTTTAGCCCCGCCGCTGTCTACTGATAGGCAGTATATAAAATGTGGTAGATAATAAATATGAATGAATCGGTCTGTCTGCCTGTTCTTTATTGACTGCTGCAATAATGTTTTGTTCAATTATAGCGTTGGTATTGGACATTTTTCCGGGAAACTGGAAAGTTATTCAGACGTCTTTTCTGGGAGAATGAACTCAACGTAAATTCATACACGTCAAGATCGTTTTAACGGCTTAGTTATGAAGAGGTTACCTACAAACAGACATTTTTGAATACTTATAATATCAGCAAGTACATATTATCAAATGAACATGGGCTGAGCCTGAAGCTACAAAATGGCGCGCCGGCCGCGGCATATTCTGGCACGACATACATTTGACAGAAATAACTCCATACAAGAAAGAGAATTGTCTTGTCAATTATACATGTCTTTATAAAATGGCTCGCGAACAATCCCGAAGCGGGCCTATTAAATTGACCACGCTTTATTCATCGACATAGTAACTTAAACTAACTAGCCTAGACTAAGCATCGATGTTTAACGTTACACTAAGACTGTAAACTTGTAATTGTTATAAGTTAACATAATCTGGCTATTTGTTTAAGTCGGCACGAATGTGTCAACCTGATTGTGCATTACGACCGAAGGCCGGACAAATTAAGCACCATCTTATCTTGTCAAATGTTTGAATCCCAAATAGGTCTTAAATAATTAATGCGATAGTTTTGAGTTTGGTTACAGCTTTCACAGTATTTCGACTTTGATCGGATATGTTTGTTGCTCTCTCTATATTTTTTCAGATTTAACTAGCAAATGTAAACCTTCTTATATAGCAGGGATCACCAATTAGTTTTCCTCGGGTCAATTTTAAGAAATGCAGTGTCCTTCGCGGTCCACACATTTTGTAAAAAATATATAATTTATTTACAACTCTTATCTATCAGAAAAGTGACAATTTTTGTTGCTTTTTTGCAGTGAAATTGGTGCAATCTTATATTGACATTAAATCCTGGAGATGTTCATCAGTAAGTCGAGACCGATATTTATTTTTAACGAAGTTCATCTTCGAATATGCTTGGTCCGCAAACAATGGATTGGCGGTCCGGGTGCGGACCGCTGTCCGCCATTTGGTGACCCCTGTTGTATTATAGTATGTAACAAGATTATCTATAATCCATGATGAGATACGATATTGTCACGAAACTTTTTACATTTAAAATTAGGCGGTTTTATGACTCGTCGTTTGGACTTTATCTTCGTCAATCGAAAAAATCGTTTTATCACACTATAAAGGAACGGATATAATTACTTAATTTTAATTAAAAGAAGATTTGACATAAACTCCACACAAGTTTGGTTATTTAATTATTCATTTAATGTTTCTGCGGCCGTTTGATTTTGCGCTATGTCAATATTGATAATTTATTGATGATAGATGATGAAATAATATTGTTGATAATAGTGATGATACTACAGTTAAGTAAAAACTCATAACTCGCACCGATCGTGAAATATCTCGACAGCGAATGATTTCTATCGGTTATTTACGAACCACTTGGAAAGGTTAGCTTATTATTTTACCGGTGACAATACACGATTTATAGTTAATGAGGCAAAAATATCTCATAGTACTGTATTGAGATTAATAGATCGGTCAGTGCGAGTCGGACTGTCTGTCGGAATTTCGGAGAAAAGTGGCTGTGAAATATCGACGGACAGACAGACTGAGACATGCCGAAAATATAAGGGTTCTTTTTTGCCACCAAATTATCAACTTATGTATTGCAAAGCAGTAGATATTTTTTGTATATTCTTTTGATAAATAATGAAGGAGTATAGTAGTTTCATTCAACGATTTGGAGGTGATTTGGATTTTTATTTCTTTATTATGTGATACCGATAGAAAAAATATGGCAAAACCACGTTACGTATATCATGTAGATTACTAATTATTTTTTTTCAGATATAATTTCTCTGTTAATGCCACTGAGGCAGTAAGTACTACGTACTAGAGCAGCTATTGCAAACAAAAAACATGTCGCACTTGAGGCATGAGCGGGGTGGGAGGTGCTTGCTATAGATCAGTACCGCAGAAGTGACACAGTTTTGTGCCTACACTCGAATGAATGCAGAATCTATTTGAGTAAGTGGATAAAATAAAAATAAAAATTCACTTTTTATAAAATTTATAATTAAGTATGGATCCATAGTCCACTATAGCTAATTACCTTATTTAAATTACTTAAATATTTTCAAAACCGTAATAAAATTATTATGTATTATGTACGCATGTATAATGTACGTAATATTTTAAATATTACCAAAATACAAACTCGTATACGTGAGTAAGTACTTCATTCATCGTCATCTTATCATAAATCTGTATTCTGCCTACATTACACTCTGAAGCTACTACTCTATGACAATGCAAAATGGCGCGCGTCTTCGCCTAGTTATTGAATGTTCGTATTTTAATTGAAAATAATTAAATAAGAATGCTAATACCGATGAAATGTTATTCCGTTGCATTTGGAAGTGTTACTGGAATAATTTTTGCAGTATCTTAACCCACAACTAGGCATTTTTGCGACTTTTTTTGGTTTCGTTTTTAATTGTTGTACGTCTGGCGAGCAGAAGAGCTCGCGGGCGACTAAGTGCACTGCTGCTATATAGATTACGTTGAATGTGACCGAGCACTGCGTTGCGTTGTCGAGTCTAGTACGTAGTACATAATATGTCAGTGGTTAATGCCGATGAAAAGTGGTTTCATCTGCACGCTTTTTTCGCGAGAGGAGCCTTAAGTAGTTTAGGAATCCATCGCGGACAAACATCGTGACAGGAGATTTATATGTAATAGATATTCACTATAGACATAACTCTTTTTAAATTAATTTGGTTTACGACGAAATTAGATAAACTTTATTGCTGAGAAAGAAAAATCACTTAAAAATCTATTTTCTGTGAGTTTATGTCTTTAAATTGAAGTAATTAATTTTAAATGCACATCAATCTGCCAACATCCTGCGCTAGGAATAGCCAGGGGTCGGTAACCTTGTGCACGCTCCAAAATCCTCATAAAATTTTCGACTTCTCTGAAGCCACAGCAATATTAGCCAAATTGCGTTATTTCGTCACGTCTGTTCGTCTGTAAGTCCGTATGTCACAACCATTTTTCCAAAAATATAAGAACTATATTGTTAACTATCTTTTATGAACGTATACGATTGCTACGCACTACAATATTAACCATTGCTTTTTTGTAAGTATGATTAATATTTTAATCATCGCTAATGGACATATTTTAGTAAATTGATATTATTATTGTTAATGCTATAATTTTACCAACACTAAAAACTAGGATGGCGCCAAAGGTTCAACAGACACGAGCGCCACTATAAATCCGTCGAAGGATGCACAAGAACGCCATTATGTAACGCAACACCACGACGCACACTACTGTTCACTATTATACTACCTCCAGATAACCTCTATTCCAATCACATAAGGACTGTTATAGAAAGTTCGACTGTTTACTTTTGTTTTGCCTCCACATGACCCCTATTCCAATGATATAAGGACTGTTAGAAAGATTCTATAATATAACAAAAAGAGTCTGGACATACACCGGATCTTATTAAAGCAGGAGATAGAGACCACTTGGGTTTAAAATTAGCGGCCACACGCAAACAGATATAATAGGCGATAATACGCAAAGGTCGGAACAGAGAGCGCCTAGCACATACAGTAAGGGCCAGGCCACAACACTGCGTTGCAACATCGCATCGCAAAAAATTATATGGCTTTTCTGGTTGCTTTTGCGTTGCGGCGTCGCATCGTATAAATCTACGACGCCGCACTATGCATCGTGAAAATTTCCGATGTAAAGAGTGCTATTATGAAATTTTTGCGTTGCGACATCGCATCTCATAACAAACGGTCGAACAAAACTAAAAAATTCTGGTGCTTCCTCTAGCTTGAAAACACTGCAGTAATATATCCTATTGTTACTTCACTGTGAAACTCTTCATTAAATTAAAGTGACCATTAAATGAGTCTGATACCTGTTTTCACCAACGGTCTCCTAATGCTAAGTGTTTCCTAGCGATCTTTGCGGGTCAAATATCTCTTAAAACAAACACATTAAAAAAAAAACTAATGTTTTGCAAAAGTTCTTACGCCCTAAAGACGAAGCCACAAAAATTCGTGAAATCTTGAAGGATATTATGTACCCTTAATGGCCGCTAGGGGACCACTTAGCGTTAGGAGGCGGCTGGTGAAAACAGACATGAGTGCGGCTGTACATACGAGTACGTAAAAACGTAAATACGAGAAGAGTCGGTGACGTTGGTCGTTGGCTTATTGAAAACAGCCAAGCTATGCAGAAGTGATTTTATTGTGCTGAAGTGTATGTACAGTATATAAGAGCACTATCTCTTCTTTTACACTGGAATACTCTCCGATCTTTACGGATAAATACAGAGTGGCCTAAGACTGGCGAGAGATCAGGCGCAGAACCGACCTTTTCATATTCATGGATCTTTCTTGTCAGACCATCAGGTGATCTCATTGCCTCAATCAAAGTTGGAAACGGCATTTTTGACGTGACAACGTCTTAAATTAGGTTGCGGCTGGGAGTCACTTATGAAAAAGTGTAACGCTCGGTAACGTTACGATGAGTCACCGAACGAGAGAGAGGCCCGCCGAATGCCTTGCGTCTCTCTCCCACACGTTGTCACGTAAAATCTTCGCCCGTAAAACCGACTTTACAGGCAACCATTTTTCATGTAAAAATCAAACTGGCTACCTCCGAGTCGGGTCCCTCTATGGAGTATAATATCCATACTAATATATTAAGTGAAATGTGAATATGAATGTGTGTATGTCTGTTTTCTCTTCACACCCGAATCCCTGAACCGATTTTGCTATATTATTATGTATCTATCGATGTATGGATTTGGATAACTTTGAGTCCCGGGAAAGCACAAAGAAAAAGGGTTCCTGGGCGATACACGTATTATTACACAATAGGGATGATGACAAGGTCAAAGATTAGCTAATTTTGTTAATAAAATAAAGAAATCACGGTAAAAAATAAGTTTTCCCAAAATTTCAGCTCTATAGCATTTGTATTTTTTTTGTTAGACGCCTTCAAAGTTGGATACCTAATCAAGTCGATTTTTTTTCAATTAAATTTCTTAATATTTGTATACCATTCGATAACTTATGCAATTAAAAGCAACTTTTGTTATGAAACCACTTTCATAAACGCAATATTTAATGTACTATCAGAGAAGTTGATTCCTATGCAGATCGGAGACCTACGTAGTTTGGTTGCGTTACGTCAAACTCAGCCGACAGATCACAATTAACATTAAATTGACATATTCGACCAAATAACGTTGATCTATCAACCGCATAGGGATAAATTTTCTCGATGGTGCCTATCGAACAAAGTTCTCTCCCGATCCGTACAAACTACGAAAGAGTGACGTCAGCGGGGCTAAAATGGTCGCATAGCAATTCCTCCCGATCAATTCACAAAATGAAATGTCAAAACTGTCAAACTCACGAATGTCAAATTTAGACCAATTCAATTGGTCTAAATTCGTACGTTTCCCTAATCATTGATTCGTACTAATTTGAGATTCATGATTTTGACAGTTTTGACAATTCATTTTGTAAATTGATTGAGAATTTGAGAGGAATTGCTATGCGACCATTTTAGCCCCGTAGTTCTTTGTAGCACTTTGTATGGAGCGTTTCGGGTCTATTTTTGAATTGTCATATCTTGGCGAATTTTAAAGCTATCAGCGATGTTTATATTTTTAAGGGTCTTTCAATTACCAATAAGAAAAAAAAAATTGTCATCAAGCCTATTAACGTTGCTATTATAATAATACTAGCTGTCCCTGCAAACGTTGCTTTGCCTTATTAAGTTTTTCGCCCATATTATTTTCATTATTTTATTGAAGGGACTAAGGGCCGGGACACAAAAACATGGCACGACGCCGCGCCGTGCCGTGTTTTTGTGTCCCGGCTCTAAATAAGTATGTCACCATGGCAACGTCCATCGCTATCCCGTCGCACAAACATGGTCGCCGCTCGAGTTGTAATAATTTACTATTATTTATTTAACTAATGCAACTATCAATATAAAAAACACCTAGTAGCCGATTCTCAGACCTACTGAATATGCATATAAATTTTGGTAAAAATCAGTAAAGCCGTTTCGGAGGAGTACGGAGACTAACATTGTGACACGAGAATTTTATATATATAAGATTATGTATAATCTAAGTATATCCCACGTGCATCCCGGATATAATACAATGCCATTAACGGTTATTTGTTTGGCAATCAGCGACCGAGATTACAGCTTCGACACGCCATATTAAGTCAGTCAGAAAACAATTTCCTCTCGTCATTATAGTGTATCTGTTAGTTCCGTGATGAAATAGTGTGATTGTATAAATATTGTATTAAATGTCTCTTTATAAATAATGGAAAGAAAAGCATGCATTCTGTTTTGTAATGTGACTGAAAACCACTTAATTGATAGTTCTATTTGATCAACGAGTACATCACCGGCCTAATTATACTAAGCTAGTGTTACAATAATTGATTTAGGGGACTTTTCCTAAAACTTAAATACCTTTAAATACTCGTTAGTTGTCATCAAGTTCTAATTCTATCTCAAAATAAGATAGTCTTATCATCATGGTATTCTTGAGATTCTCTGATCCGCATGACGCTAAGTGTTATCCCTCACGGTGCATAAGAACAAGGGCTTAAACATACCTTCACGTAATTTATCCCCTCCTTTATCCCTTTCCTCCTTTCCCCTGCCCCCTCGCCCGCGGCCGATGAAGTCATAAATTACATAACATTGGAAATTGTTTTGGATACGGACGCACCTACTAATCTCATACGTGCCCCGAGCGAGAAATGATTTATCACGCCGTTCGCCATATATGGACATGCCGTAGATCATGATCTATATAGCGAAATCAATTTGTTTCACCTACGATTTCTTAAAAATATGATTTATTCGGTGTTATGGAATTTTACTACGAAACGTCTTTAGGCCTCACTTTTTGTTTGCTATAAACAGCTTTTTTGAAGGGGACGTATTAATTCCTAAAATTTTTTTCTTTCGTTGGGGCTAATCTAACTTAAGCTTGGTGCTACTAATATATTCTGTGCTTAAGCATAGCGTTCCTTACGTTTTATCCACATTTTTTATCGCCTGTCAACAAAATTTACACAGAATTTGCTCCCATCACTGTACAGCACACGATTTCACTCACTTGTCAAATTTTGATTTTCACGCGCAAATCTTAGCCTGGCTCTTTGTGGTCCTGTCTCAAGTTTTGGTGCCCTTGCTGGCACCTTTGAGTTTAATTCAACTTCTTTGAGTCTTTTTCTTACTGTACAATCATATACACGTACATCTCGGACCTGTTCCGATAGGTTTCGTCTCTGCAAAGCAGTTTGAGGTCGATTTCCTAAGGCTTTTACCCTTACAAAACGGTTATCCTGAACCTTTGCCACCCGATATCTTCCTTGTTCTCGTCTCCGAACGTAAGATACAGTCTCTCTGTAGTGTTGAAAGTAACGATGGACCACGAAAGCCGACACACCTAAGGCCTGACTGACCGATCGGTAGGTGTGACCTTTCTCTATCGTGGTTACAGCTCTAGCTGTTGTAGATGATGGAAAATCACTAATTTTGTATCTAAGCAATGTGTTCTTCCAAAAACCAAACAATCAAATGAGCTGGCATACCTTGTACCCCGCTAAAAACGCCTTTCTTATCAGAAACAGTTACAACGTCAATCATCGAAAAACACTTAGTAGGGCATAATTGCAATAAAAATGTGTCAACTTGCAAGTTTTGTTCAATATTTTATTTCTTGAATGAGCTTAGAAACTATAAAAAAGGATTTCACACAGCCCGACCCACTTTAATTCAAGTTGTGGCCCTTTTTACCTATGTTCCGCTAATTTTGCCAGTGTGGTAGTTACTAGCACATATACTGCTATATGTACTAGTAGTGGCTTGTTTACTAACAAGCCGACCAAAATATATCCTATTACTATCACATCTTATCAAATATCTTTCCATCTAAATAACCTGAAACTTTCTATAGCTGCAGTTACTGTACTTAAGTTTATGGCAAGTTCTAAACGCGTAACTGGAAGGGCCCATAGTGTGTTAGTTGCAACATTTGAAAGGGGTAATATTTTTTTACGGACGATAATGATCTTTAACGGTAACTGTCGTATTACCGTGCATTTTACAGCCATTGTTTTCTAGTAGGTAGGTATAGTCAGCAACTGTAGCGTACCATCATTAGATCAAAATATATCTTGAAGCATTTTAAATACATAACTTTTATTGATGGTAAAAGTAGAATTAGAAAACAAAAATGTGTGGGTCTTAACATAAAGTATCGCTACATGATTTGTGATATCTAGCCTTATTGTTGAATTTTATACGTTTTGAATTTGCGCTTCCGGTTTGTAGAGGAAAAATAATATTAAATCATACTGGCTAAAGGCCTCTCAGATCACCCCGATCTCTAACCTCTCAATGAACAAGTCAGAAAATAAATAAATAATGGATACACTGTATGTCGAAAGCAGAGTAAGCAAAAACCATTGCCATTTTTAAGTGAAAATTGAGGAAAAGAATGGAAAATAGTAAAAGCACGAATAACACTTTTTTGTTGTCTCTACATAGACACTTTACGAACTGTAAATACGCGTTAAGAAGGAATGACCAATAAAATTGACTATTGGACAATGGAGTATTATATTACCTGCATCTTATACGATAATGTTATTGTCCGTCTGTTAGTAAATTATTTTGTAGTGACACGAGCGGTTTAAGTACTGTTGTTAACTCTGTCTCAAAGTTTGACCTTAACTACTTCACAAGTACTGTCTATGAACTTTATGTTGTCTGGTGACAATCTGCTTATTACCTTAGTTCTTATATTATATGTGAATATGTGTAAAATGAGAAAGCACTTAAAATTTTACACACACACACACAGAGACGTCGGAAGTTAACAATAGATGAATCGTAAGATACGTAAGGCCTTTAAGGATTGTTTTCTCTAGATCTGCTACTATAAGATTCTTTAATCTACTATTACATCTAGTAGTTTCGTTAAATTTGGCTCTTGGTCCGCAGACATATTAATACCTACCTAGGATCACAATCATAATATTATACTACTTACACCTTTTTAACTCTATAATAATTATAACTATGACGATACTTTATGCTATATCCCTTTTTTTGATTAACCAAAATATTTACTTGCAAAATACCATCCATCAATAATAATGACACAAGTTTTTATTTCAACAATCCTGTTTTTGATATCGTCCATATAAATAATATTAGCATCTGTTTTGTATTATTGAAATAAGTGTGTATAGTATAGTCAGCTCAATTATATTCTCGTAAATCCTCTCAGGGAATACGTGACTTGGTCAGACCTTTTTTTGGGGTTCCATGCTCAAAGAGTTAAACATGATCCGTTTTCTACAGTTAAAACTTTACTGTTTATTATATTATGTATATTTTGTTTTTATCAGATTTCAGTTGAACACTTGGATTTGTTTTTATCAGATTTCAGTTGGACACTTGGATTTTTCACAAAAAATTATCTAGAGAGATACTTTTTGTCCCCGAAAAATATACAGTTCCCGTGCAATTTTCTGATGACTTTGGGCATCAACTAAAAATAAATAAATAAATAAAATATCTTTTTATTCAAAATAGGTATCATGATACTCTTTTTGAAAGTCGAACGAAGAAGCTACGTTGCCTACCACCGGTTCGGGAACTACCCCGCCGAGAAGAACCGGCGTAAGAAACTCGCACGGGGCCATCTTTTACTAAAAAAAAATGGAAAATTACAATGTTATGGCTTACAGCTATGTAACAAAAATAAAAGTAACCTGCATGGAGCCACCCTATTCCCAAGGTGTGCTGTCCTCGATGAAATCATTGACTTTATAATACGCTTTAGCCCACAAACGTTCTTTAAAAACGTTCGCTAAAGCGTATTATAAAGTGCTAGTTTTTATTATTTTTAATAATGTTCTCCGCGTGAAAATAACGGATAACTCATCTGTGTTATCCGTTATTTTCGTGAGGATCTGTTTAAATATTACAAGCATCTGCTTGTAATATTTACACAGAATATTAAGGTCGTGTATTTTGCATTTCTTAAATACTTGGCTATTAGAAGCCTGGATATAATTGCAAGGAACCCTTCGTGCGCGTATGCGATTTGCACTTGGCCGGTTTTTTGTTTGTAACATGTCGGCGTCAATGGATCTCGATAAAGCCATAAATTATAATAGCTTTAGCAAATTATCTGTAGTTTTTCGATACTAAAGTACAGGGTGGGATTATAAGAGTAAACTCGCTTTTTAAATTGATAGCTGGAAACATAGAGTAGCTTGTTCCAGAGATAGTAGAATATAGATTATCTCTACATAGAGTAACAAGTAAGTAAGGTAACAAGTAACAAAGTATTTTGACAACGTTTATTGTGATAATACAGTAGTACGGGGAGCCCTAGAACAATTTTTTTGTGTGATTACCAACAACCTAATTTTTTGTGAGTAGCTACATTTTTATTTTAGAAAAATGTCGAAAGTGGTACCTAACAGAGATAGAAAGGATTTCATACTTTGACTTGATGGTCCTAAAATATGGATTGTTTTATTTGTCGGACAAGGTTATTCTTAATTATTATATAAGTTCTATTAACCTACCAATATACAAAAAACCTGCTATTTAGGGTTCCGTTTTAGAACGGAACCCGTTTTAGGGTTCTGTAATCAACAAAACTTGGTTGACTACTTGCACCCTAAAACGGAACCATAACCTAACTAGTAGAGCTTGTGTAACTTGAAATGACGCGCCCATCCCTCGTATTCACAGTACAAAAATGTTCATTTCTAACAGGGAATGTTACGAAAAGATTGGAGCAGAGGGAGCTATACTAACTAATCCGGTATGTTGCACACGTCATATCAGAATATTGAAGACATATAGACAGACATAATATAGAATCATAAAGTTATTATACCTATCGGAATAGAGCAACAATCTCGAGCTGTCAAACGAAACCAAAATTGATTTTCATCTGTGTGAAAAATATGTGTACGTATACACTTACACAAGCATGATTGAACATGAATTCTATGAGATTAAATCGTCAACGTGCGGCACGTGCCGACTGGACGTCATAAAAAGAGTGCTGCTGACATTTATCACACGTCTCTTTTTACCACGCAGTGTTACTGATAGTGGTTTCTCTCTTGCTCAGGCCTTTGTTTCTCTATTCCGCTAGGTATATTAAATTTATGTATAGAATACAGAAACGTTGTCAAACGTCCACCAAAATCTTATGCTGTCTGCATTGCAATAATAGTTAAGTCCTATTAAAAATTAGTAATTACTGTATTTATTGAAAAGAAAGTATGAAGCTAAAAATAATTCAGAAGTTCTATCCACACTATTGCTTTCGTCTGAAAAGACCAATCAGCATACAAGATCACAGGTTAGGCATTAGGTCTTAAGGCTAAAGAACTATCAAGAAAGGTCTTCTGACCCTAAATCAAAAATTACTTGATATATAACGAGTCACCGTTATTAGTATAGTAGTCATTTAGATTTAAAGTGTTGTGAAGAAATATATTTCATAACACCTTATATTATAGTTTCGCGTTAAATAAATCTATAGAGTTTTTTCTTTTTTATAAATTACAAAGACTAAATGGGTTAAGTGTTAACAATTAATTTGCTATACTGTACTCGGCGAAATATGGCGGTAGCGGTCATTGACTCCCTGTCAAAAACTTGTCATTTTTTATATAAACCGCGATTGACAATGAAGTGTGTCAATCGTGGTTTTGTATAGAAAATGATAAGTTTTTGACAGGGAGTCAATGACCGCTACCGCCATGTTTAGCCGAGTTCAGTATAATATTATTTACGTTAGCACATTTTGTATTTGGTTAGCTGCTGTGTATCTTTCAAGTTTCAGTAGTTCTTTTACTAGCAGAAAGTTGCATCTTTGCGCTAGCAATACACTTTATCTATCATCTACCATTACTCCCCTCGTTTGCTACTCTTTACTGCCCATCCTTAATTCATCTTCAAGTATTCTATTTCATCTTAATTTTTCACATCATCAAAATCGTGTCAGCAAAGTTCGTCTCTGTTCTTCAGGGTGGTCCGCCATATCGGCTCATCTTTAATACTCGCCCGGTAATAAATCGATCGGGCATTATTTAAAAATGGCACATCGGCGCTTCCATAACGTGATAATGCAGCGTTTTTTATTAAAAACCGGTAAGTGATGGAAAAGCGAGTGTTTATGGCCGTTTTTACGTTAAACCGACCTAGATAAATAGAGTTAAACAGAGGGAACTTGCTCTGTATATTATTATGAACTAAAAGTACAATCGAGGAAGTTGATTCCTATGCAGTTGAGAGACCAACGTCATTTGGTCGATTATGTCAATTCAATATTTATTGTGATCTGTCGGCTGAGTTTGACGTAATGCGACCAAACTACGTAGATCCCCCATTTGCATAGGAATCAACTTCCCCGAGTGTACATATTCATTTGGTTAATCACTTAAATGACCAAATGAATATTCATAAATCATAGTGTAGAATAAAATCTGTGATCACGTGGTGGTACTTTATATCTGTCAAACAACCACCCAACAAACAAAATTTTGAGATAACAAAAAATCTAAAATTTTGAGAATTTAAGGAAGTCACATTAGAAGAAATTGAATGTATTAATTGAAATTTAATTAAGATTATGATATAAACTTTGAACATTGTCATCAAACTCTAAATTAAATTTAAGTTAAGTAATCATTGAATGTATCCGAGTTTCCATCGAGCTAACATAAAAATATCACCTTACTGTACCCCTGGAATATATCTATGTTTATTTAGAAACTAAGTTCATCTAATTGCACCGGCAAGATATTTGACAATAATTATGCCTTTTGATCAGTGAACTTTAAACTACAGGAAGAGTAACTCCGTCAAAAAAAGTGCACCAAATGGCTACAAAATGTGACCCGAATACATGCACATTTATGCATGTGTTCGGTACACATTTTTCGTGTATATATACTCGAGTGACGTTCAACCAGGTTGACATGATAATTATTGTCACACTCATTTTAGGTACAATTTGTTTACTTTTGGTTTATTTACTTTTTACGTAGCTTTTTACTAAATTTTCGTTGTTAAAATGCCTAAATGCCCTGTGAAATGGTGTAGAAGTCATACAGATACGACTTTTAATACAGGAATAACCTTTCAAGTTTCATCAGTAAGTGATTTTTTTAAAATTATGCTTAGGTAAAGTTCTTGTATTTTTTCCGACCCAAAAACATGCCCAAAAAGATGGTTTATTTAAGTTGGATGCCAGGGTATTTGCGTAAAATTAAGCTGGTCTCTTTGTGTTTATCTTACTAAGTTTACATGTTATTGTAAAAATGCAATAATCAAAAAATAATATATTTACAAAATTTTTACAAAATCGCCATGGACAGTGTTATGCAAGATGTAACAATTTAATCATAATTCATAACCGGGGGTCTAACTGACATCAGTATGGAGTATCTTATTTTTATAATCATGCCGTTCGTACTTCGTTTAGTAAGAAACGAACTGAATTGGATGCCGAGCCAGATTACTCGTTTATGTAGCATACACTTTAATAGTCATGATTAGGGAATGTGTTTTTACACGAAGTATCATATTTAGACTGTGAAATCCCAAGTTTTATTTTCCATATTTTTCCATATTTTAGGGTTTTACAAAGATAAGTCCATATTTTACAAGAAAATGTCACAATCGTCCATGTTTTCACTAAAATACAAAAAAATACGTTCCCGCCACCATGCGACTGCGTATTTCGTTCCTCTCGCGTTTTATATTATTATTTATTATATTTTTTCGGTATTCTGTTTTCAAAGAAGATTATTGAAGTCATAGAAAATAAAGTTTCAGCTATGCTGAAGGTCATGTTACTGACATGGCTAAACAAAAACTGAAGTAAAAAAATATCGTGAATTGTGAGTTGTGACGTGCAGGAATCATTTAGCCAATATTAAGCGAACCCAAGACGATCATATTTTAAAATGAAATAAGGGGGCAAACGAGCAAACGGGTCACCTGATGGAAAGCAACTTCCGTCGCCCACGGATACTCGCAGCATCAGAAGAGCTGCAGGTGCGTTGCCGGCCTTTTAAGAGGGAAGGGCAGGGAAAGGAAAATGGTAGGGGATTGGGCCTTCAGTAAACTCAATCACTCGGCTAAGCACAGCGCAAGCGCTATTTCACGCCGGTTTTCTGTGAGCCCGTGGTATTTCTCCGGTCGAGCCAGCCCATTCGTGCCGAAGCACGGCTCTCCCACGTCAAATCATGCAGCATGACGTGCGTTACGTGCTGTCATGGTTACAATATTATGATCAGCATGTCATGCAAGTTGTACAGTTAATACCGTCACATATGTTTATTCCCAAACCATTTATGCATAGGCAAAGCCAGTATAGCATATTTCTGGCCTACCAAATATGCAAAGGCAAAGCCAGCATAGCATATTTCTGGCCTCTATCTCTTTGTTAACTGTCACGAGTGACTCTTTTCTTACCTATAACACTAAAACAACGTTTAATTTTTGGAATTTTATACTCCATATTTTTTCCATATTTCTATTTAATACTCCATATTTTTACATATTTTCGATTTTTAGTCCATATTTTATGTACATATTTTGGATTTTTTAGTACATATTTTTCCGGGCCCTATTCATGATATATTGTATGAGTAATGACCGAAAATTAAAGAGATTACGAAAATCTGCATCTGTACCGTTTTTATTTCTTAAAAACTGTGCAGTTCTCTATGTAAACTGTACAGATCTCTTGTAAAAACTGTGCAGTTCTCTACGAAAACCGGACAGACCTTTTCAAAAACTGCATAGTTCTGTGAAAAAACTATGCAGTTTTCTATGAAAACTATACAGATCATTTTGAAAAACTGCGCTGTTCTGTGAAAACTGCACAGATATTTTCGAAAAACTCCGCAGTTCTGTGAAAAAACTGTGCAGTTCTCTACGAAAACTGTACAGATTCTTTCGAAAAACTGTGCAGTTCTGTGAAAAAACTGTGCAGTTCTCTACGAAAACTGTACATACCTTTTCCAAAAACTGCGCAGTTCTGTGAAAAAACTGTGCAGTTCTGTATGTAAACTGTACAGATCTCTTGTAAAAACTGTGCAGTTCTCTGCGAAAGCTGTACAGATGTTTTAAAAAAACTGCGCAGTTCTGTAAAAAAAACTGTGCAGTTTTCTATGAAAACTGTACAGATCTTTTTGAAACACTGCGCAGTTCTGTGATAACTGTAGATCTTTTCGAAAAACTCTGCAGTTCTATATGAAAAAACTGCGCAGTTCTGTGAAAAAACTGTGCAGTTTTCTATGGAAACTGTACAGATCTTTTTGAAACACTGCGCAGTTCTGTGAAAACTGTAGATCTTTTCGACAAAACTGTGCAGTTCTTCATGAAAAAAACTGCGCAGTTCTGTGGAAAAACTGTGCAGCTTTCTATGAAAACTGTACTTACAGATCTCTTTGAAAAATTGCGCAGTTCCGTAAAAACTGTGCAATTCTCTATGTAAACTGTACAGATCTGTTGTAAAAACTGTGCAGTTCTCTACGAAAACTGTACAGATATTTTCAAAAAACTGCGCAGTTCTGTATAAAAACTGTGCAGTTTTCTATGAAAACTGTACACATCTTTTCGAAATACTGCGCAGTTTTGTAAAAACCTGTGCAGTTCTGTATGTAAACTGTACAGATCTCTTGTAAAACCTGTGCAGTTCTCTACGAAAACTGTACAGATATTTTCAAAAACTGCGCAGTCCTGTGAAAAAACTGTGCAGTTCTGTATGTAAACTGTATAGATCTCTTGTAAAAACTGTGCAGTTCTCTACGAAAACTGTACAGATCTTTTCAAAAAACTGCGCAGTTCTGTGAAAAAACTGTGCAGTTCTGTATGTAAACTGTACAGATCTCTTGTAAAAACTGTACAGTTCTCTACGAAAACTGTACATATCTTTTCAAAAAACTGCGCAGTTTTGTAAAAAACTGTACACCGCGCGCTATAAACTGAAGTCCACGCGGACGAAGTCGCGGGCAACAGCTAGTTCTGTAATAATTTAGCACATATATTTTTGTAATCTGAAAACGTCTTTTTAATTCGTCCGAGTCGTACACGGTTTGTTCAAAATTATTATATATTATTATTATCGACGATTTAAGGATCAGAGGAAAATGTTTGATTTTAAAATAATAATTATGTACTCCTTTCTTCGTGATAGTAGATATGTTTGGTGTATACTGCATAATGCCATCCGCTTTGTTTCATAACTGTGACATTGATAATAACCGCGCAGGCTGTCGTCCAGCGCGCAATATTATGATACGTTACCTGGGAAACGACCTTGGCGAGAATCTGAATTGTCATATTTTAGTGTTCGAAAAGGAGCCAAATTTAAAACGGTTGAAGTATGGGAGTTATGTTTCCTGTAGTTTTGTTATTCGTTGCTTTTGATGGTTAACCTCTTTCAGTAAGAAGATTTTAATAAAATTTAAAACTAAACTTTACATTAGAATATTTCTTTGCTCGTTTACTCAAAAAAGATTTTTTTCCCGTAATTCATTACAGAAAAACATACAAAGAAACCACATCAAACAACTCTTGTATTCGATTTTATTGAACCTTACGGGATGCAGTCTTGCAAAAATGTGTCATTACAAACGACCAATAGAGCGAGAGGGAATATCATTATTTGAGGAAACAAGCGGGGGTAAAAGAGACAACGATATAGTGCAATGTTCATTAAAAAGGTCAGTAGGGGTGTAATTTCCCCCCATTCCTCGGGCTATCCTGTGGTCGTCTTTTTAATTTGTTCTTACGTTTCAGGGGTGCCAAGTGACATTTTTTACAATACTTATTTTTTGCATAAAATCGTACTATTTTATTTTCATTATGCGTAAAAAATATCATCATAAAATGTGAAAATTAACGACAATGGCAATGATTATAAAATAAAATACTACAGTTTGCCAGATATATCATCACACACACGCATACACACACTTCGATAATATATGGCCCCACGTTGGGCGCCACATTCAATATTATGTTATTGTTAGGATCATCTTACCTTATACCATATTATTACTTTTAGACACTCATCCTACAGCAGAAAGTAGTCAATTTGTAGTCACGCTTGACATAAACCAGTACATATTCTAAAAAAAATATGTGCAAAAAGTTCCGGCCACGAGCACGTAGTCTTTTGAGAAGACCTTACGATTTACGAATTTTCCACCTATATTGTTGCTTCAACAGCTAATAGCTTACATATTATGAGAAATAAGCATTTTCGTTAGAATCCTAGATGACAGCCCTAGAGTGGCGGGACAGCGCTGCCGGGAGGCGCGGCGTCTTATCAACGAATTAATTCTAGACTAACGAAGACCGAGGGCGGCTGCGATTAACACAACCACCCCAATTTGTAGACCTAACAATGTACCAGATACGGGACCTAACAATGTATCAGAAAAGATCCAACCCAACGGTCCTATTGGGTTGGATCTTTTTAACCGATTTTCCAAAGAGAAGGCGGTTATAAATTTAGCTGCAGGTGATTTCTTTAATTTTCATCACTCCTAATGTGGACGTGAGTCAACACAAAAGTGTTTTATTTTTGTATGTTCAACGATTACTCCGCCGTTTGTGAACTGATTTTCGAAATTTTTGTTTTGTTGTATTAGGTTTTACTCCAATTTGGTCCCATTTTCACAAAAGTGGTGACCTGATGATGGGATCCATGAGTAATCGAGGGAACTCCTCGAAATTTATATGGAAACATATGGTGATTTTGGTTTTATGTGAAGTGTACTAAGAATACGCTACCAAAAAGTCAAATATTGGGTCAAGGTATACCATGGTTTCGATGATGCTGAGAGAACTCCTGATTCCTTATAGATACACGTTTGGGAGTTTCGGCGTTGTTTTAAGAACAGAAAGCATAAACTACTATGCAATTCATATTCATCATCATAATCATCATCATCATCATCATCGTCATCATCATCATTACCACGTCGTGTTAAAGCCACCAATGTCTCATGGCACAGAATAGATAATAGTACAAGGCATAGGTATGGATATACTAATAATAATAATTATGTACTGTATAACAACACCTGTTTGTTTTTAATACACGGCGGTCGGCGTCGCCGCCCCGCGCCGCCGCGCGGCGCGTGGCGGTAGAAGACAGAATATCGAATACTTTACTAACTACTTTATATACAGATCGAATACTTTACTACTTTATAAAATTTTAATAGACAAATAGAATTAAAATAAAGTTATTTTAAAAAGAGCATTTAAACAAAACAAAGTCATTAAGTGTCTTTTTAATTAGTTATACTTATTAATCGATAGATGTTGCACTAAGTACCTATCGATTTGAATTCTTGATAACAAGAACAGCTGTCAATAATTATGATAATATTAAATATTATGCTACGCTACATCCTATGCAAGTTTGTACAATTTTTTATCTGATAGATCCTTCGATCGTGGAAAAACAAGACACAATAGCCTTTCTATTGTTATCGCAATCGCCGGTGACCGCTTCGGGCTTAAAGTATTAAAATTGTTAAATTACTTAGCACAATATGTTCACTTCACTGATAATATCATATTATTTTGTGAGTGTGAGTTGTGACTCTTAACAAATTGTAATAAGTTACTTAATGTAGAAGAAATCACCATATATTTCCATATACATTTTGAGGAGTTTCCTCGAACACTCATGGACCTTATCATCAGGTCGAAATAATAAAATAATTTTCAAAATAGCTTAACTTTCTATATACAGAACAATGTTTAAAGACATCCGTGATCCGTTTTGATTTAAAAATACTATGAAAAATACCTACCAATTATAATAGGGTCATAATGTGAAGGACGAATGTGTATGGTGGAGTGGTGGTGATGATGATGATGATGATTAATGTTATTAGCTTAGTAGTATATGCTTTCAGTTCCTAAAACAACGCCGAAACCCCCAAATATGTATCTATAAGGAGTAAGGAGTTCTATTCACCACCTTCGAACCATGGTATGTCCTGGTGCAAAATCTTACTTTTAGGTAACATATGCCTGAAATACTTCATATGAAACCAAAAACACCATATGTTTCCATTAGAATTTTGAGGAGTTCCCTCGATTACTCATGGATCCCATCATCAGGTCACCACTTTTGTGAAAATGGTACCAAATTGGAGTGAAACTTAATACAACAAAACAAAAAATTCGAAAATCGGTTCACAAACGGCGGAGTAATCGTTGAACATACAAAAATAAAAAAAAAAATAAAAAAATATCCACAGCCGAACATATTATAACCTCCTCGTTTTTTGGAAGTCGGTTAAAAAGTATTAAGACATTCTTATAGATAACTAGATGACGCCCGCAACTCCGTTGCGCCAAAACTCGTTTATCGCGGCGGAACCGTACATTTTTCCGGGATAAAAAGTATCCTATGTCCTTTCCCGGAACTCAAAATATCTCCATGCCAAATTTCAGCAAAATCGGTTCAGCGGTTTGGGCGTGAAGAGGTAACAGACAGACAGACAGACACACTTTCGCATTTATAATATTATTATGGATTATCTGATCTACAACTTTTGTCTGAGCTGATTTTATGATAAAGAAAATCGCACAAAACCCGTTTTTGTAACCTTTGACCCCGAGTATTTTTTTTTGCACGTGCCGGATCGATGAGGACTTTTCACATTTCCTTTATTACAGTGAATTGAACAATCCTACCAATATTCAGCCTTCTCGGAATTAATGTAACCTTGGATGTCTAAATTGATCGGAGTATTTAGTAAGTTTTGATTAAGTAAAAAATGTTTTTACTTAATTTTTATTTTCTTAACATCTAAAACATCTATCTTTTGGGGAAAATTAAAGAAATGTAACTTTTTTTAAAATTTAATGAAGAGTTTGACAGACAATGTTGGTAGCTTATGTGAAAATGTTCAATAAGTTGAGTAATCATTAAATGGAAGCTGACGTTAGATCGAATCGTTAACTCCTGCCACCTCTAGCCATTCCAAGCTCTGCCTCCCAAGGTCCGAGCGGGTGGCATATTAAGACGAAGTTGGAAGTAAAAAAAGGCGAAAAAGAGTTTTATATTCTCTCTCGAATGGGAAGAAATAGGAGAAATCTTTTCATTTAGACCACCAGTGCTCACTGGGTGGCTGTTGGGGACAGACTGTTCTGCAGATTAATTATTGCAGTGATTTTGAAGCAAGTGCAAGTGGTGGAAATTGACGTGATGTAAAGTGATTTTGACAGTGTCATGTGGTGTATCGACGTGTGAGTTTGACGGTGTTTGGTGTATCGATTGGTGGTGGAGTTTTGACAGCACTGCTGTTGCTTCGAGGTTCCTATAGTGGTTTTGGTGTGAGGAAGAGGAACGTCTGTGTCGTTAGTTTTGGGCCACCACGACCTGTTGGTGCTAACTGGAAAGATTTTGGTGCTTAACTGGAAAAAGTAGTTTGTTGATTTTTTTTCGAGCCATTTTCCACGAGTTAATTGACTTTTGAACCGCGTTAAGTTTGCAATAAATTATTTTCAATCAGTTTACATGCCAAAATTAGCTAATGATTGCATCTCTTCTGGTTTATACAATGTGTAACAAAACTACTAAGATAATACTTCAGGGTGTGTACGTGCTCTTCGTAGAGAATTCACTGTGAAAGTAGCAGCGTTGAAAGACAATTTTTTTCACTTTTGTACGGGAAAACTCGTGAGGCCGCGCTGGGGCGCGTGTCTATACAAAACTGAGAAAAAAATATTGGTCTTTCAGCGTTACTACTTTTACAATGAACTTTCTACAAGGAACACATCTTATATATATATAAAAGAAAGTGGTGTTAGTTACACTACTTATAACTCAAGAACGGATAAACCGATTTGGCTGAAAATTGGTGGACAGGTAGCTTAGAACCAGGAAAAGGACATAGGATACATTTTGTCCCGGAAAAATGTACGGTTACTGCACAATATACTTTTATGATTTGCGCGTAAACTATTCAATCGATTTTGATGAATTTTGGTATGGAGATACTTTGGGTCTCGGGAAAGAAAAAGGAATACTTTTTGTCCCGGAAAATGTACGGTTCCCGCCCAATAAACTTTTATATCAAGAACGGATAAACCGATTTGGCTGAAAATTGGTGCAGAGGTAGCTTAGAACCAGGAAAAGGACATAAGATACATTTTTTCCAGGAAAAATGTACGGTTACTGCACAATATACTTTTATGATTTGCGCGTAAACTATTCAATCGATTTTGATGAATTTTGGTATGGAGATACTTTGAGTCTCGGGAAAGGACAAGGGATACTTTTGGTTCCAGAAAATATACGGTTCCCGCATAATAAACTTTTATCTCATGAACGGATAAGCCGATTGGGCTGTAAATTGGTGGAGAGGTAGCTGAGAACCAGGAAAAGGATATAGGATACATTTTGTCCCGGAAAAATGTACGGTTACTGCACAATATACTTTTATGATTTGTGCGTAAACTATTTAATCGATTTTGATGAATTTTGGTATGGAGATACTTAAAGTCTCGGGAAAGGACAAGGGATACCTTTGATCCCAGAAAATGTACGGTTCCGGCACAATAAACTTTTATGATTTTTGCCTAAACTATTCAGTCTATTTTTATGAAATTTGGCATGAAGATACTAATTTTAATCTATTGTTTTCTTAATTATACCAATTCGAATTAAATAATCATCGTTAAGACAGAACAACGTCTGTCGGGTCAGCTAGAACAACATAAAGTATTATTAGTTAGTTTTGTTACACCCTGTAATAGGTTACATCTGGTTATACCTAAGCATTGGTCATTGCGCTAAATAATTTCTATGTTAACGCGAATAAACCATAATAGAGATTAAAAAGTTTTATAACTTGTGAGGTCCACAGGTCATCGTATCATAATATTATCTTAGCCGGGGTAAAAAGATTGTGTTAGGTTTGGTCATGTAACTTTTCTGGTGATAGAATATGTATAATTATGAACTTACTATGATGCGATTCATTTACTCGTTGCCATTTTTAAATACAAAATGTTTAATGTTGATAAGTATACAATTATTATTTGCAGTTATTTTCAGTTCTACAATACTAAAGACTTTTGTTGATACTGTCAACAAAAGTACTTCCTTCCTTCCAAATAATTTGCGTAAAAATGGTTCCCAAAATTTGTATGTCTAGTCCGTATTGATTCCCGAATGAACTCCCGAGAAATATGCTTACATCACACAGTCTTTGTCTCCTGATAAAAATATGCGACAGTGTGGAGGAGGATTTTTTAAACTTATTTTTTTTAACTCCAGTTCTGAGCTGTGTGTTATTTTTTCAAGTTTAAGCAAGTATTTTAAAAAGTATTTAAATGGATATTACTGCAATGTTTTCACGCTAGACAGCAGCACCAACAAAAAGTTTTGACGTATGACGTTTCGTCTTTTGTCAATATTCTGATATTATATGAAGTGTGTATGTGCTAGTGGCGCAATCTGCACCGATCTCTGCGTAATATTACCTATTATAATAAAAATAATTGAATTAAGTTGGAAAAGAAATTAATTAAAAACTTTGTTGAAATAGAGCTTAAGTAGATTTTAATTTTTTTTCTATGGTAATAATCATTCATAGTATTAGTATTTTCATTAACTTATTGCGAACTTAAAAGTATCTAGTATCTACTATTAAACTTAGAAGATTTCACAATTTGTACAACGCAAAAATAAAAACAACTCACAATAAGTACAATATTATAGTGTTAGTATTGAAGTAAACACTGTTGGCGAAATTTATATTAACAATTCAAATGTCTTCAACAACAAAGGACCTAAAGAAATTTAATTGTTTCAACCAAAATATAATAAATGTATTCAACCATCACTTTTTACACTGAAAATTTACTCGGTACGTAGAGACAGTGATTTGCGACATATGGCATTTCAACAACTAAAAATGTTTCTCTAGCAGCACACTTAAAGAAAATTAATATTAAAAAATCCTTCTCCATACCACCAAAAATCTATGAGTGTTAGACCGAGATGGCGCGCTACGTGCGAGCGGGACGGTACATATAATCCACTTATACGTCACGCTCGGGTTGCTCCCATACATTTTTACTGGAGAAAATTCGGGCTTAAGGGTAGCGCACGTTTTCCCGGGCCGCAGCATATCGGAGCGGTGCGCAAAATCCCGTTCGAATCGCTTGAATATTATTATTTTGTATGTGTGATAAAGGAAACCCAAGCTCTATAACAACTAACATTATATTATTTCTTTTAAAACAATAAGAACTTCTTAATGCAACAGCATGAATTATTATCGCAATGTACTTTGTTTGGCGGATTTTAGCGGATTTTATTAATCGGGATTTGCGTAATGCGTCAGTGCGATGCGGCCTGTCTCAGTATGCTATAGACCAGGGTTTCTCAAAGTAGGGTACGGGTTCGCCATTCGACAGCAGGGGTTTCGCGAAGAGATTTACGTTAAGGTGTCTTGATAACTGACAAGCACGAGTTTATTCAAATAAAAACCTTATTTTGATTACATTACTTAGTAATTTTACCAGGGGTTTGTGGAATCGAAAGTTTGAGAAACCATGCTATAGACTATAGATAGAGTATAGCAGATACTAGCTGCTACTTGAATTGGCTTGCAATTAAGTATACTGTATATTAGTTTTCATTCAATGAACTAGATTTCAATTTAATGGTAAACTGCACTTAAAATCAGTCAATGCTCTGCGCTCTGCCCCGTGCGGCTCATTTCGTCACCAACGCGCAACGTGCCATGCCTTTTACGCTGCGCTCTGCCCCGGCGCTGCGGCTCGGCATAACATGCGCGAAGATTTAATACACATTAAGCCGCGCTAGATATCGGTATTGAAATGAAATTTTCCGCCCTGTAGGCCCAAGGGATAACGAAGGTCTAAGAATGTGACCCTTCAGCCCTCGACCGGACCGGATTATTGGACTTTTTTATTAATGTTTGTTTCTGTTTACGGGTTTTATTGAGTTTCTGGCATGCTTCAGTAGAGTCAGAGTCAAGAAAATATCAAAGATATGGAAGGTGTCGCGCCTTCTAAGTTCTTATTTTTCTACTCTGTTGTCTTATCTCGTATTACCGAGATACATTAACAAATATTTATCTAGAATTGATATTATACTGCGGTGTTTTTGTGAGGGTTGCGAAATATTTTAATGAAAATGGTTAAAAACTCTGTCATTATTGCCTATAGAGGCTATGTAGAAATATAATATTATCTATGATAAATATTTCCACACATCCAGTTAATTGGCATTTACCTTATGTGATAAAAGTGTAGGTACGTTATTAAAAATTACTTGTTAGAAGTAGGAAGTTTAGTTAGGTGCACGTAATCCATACTTATTCCATACTAATACTATATATGCGAAAGTATGTCTGTCTGCCTGTCTGTTACCTCTTTACGCTCTTACTGCTGAACCGATTTTGCTGAAATTTGGTATGGAGGTAATTTTTATCCCGGAAAAATGTACAATTCCCGCGCGATAAACGAATTTTGGCCTAACGGAGTTGCGGACATCAACTAGTTTATTATATTACTTGTTCAAGTCAATAATAAGCCAGACAGCTGAAATAAACTTATTGAAAAAAGTCTCGCCTGTAAATGAAATTTAAATTAAATAAAGTGCGACCCGACTGTGAAAATATAACATGGTGGGAGTAAATATAAAATGGCGGCCAATCCTTTGCCGATAAGCCAATAGACGAGCAAATACGTTTACTGCTGAATTTATTGAAATAGCAGACATTTTCTCCGGTTGCAATTCTTTTTCTTGTATAATCTACGAGTATGTACGTAAATTGGAATTGGAATTTTTGTTACATAAGCTACAGATAATATTATATCAAGATCAAGACTTTATTTCGGTTTAAAATTATGATTGGCTTTTGGCGTTGACCAAGCCATAGAGGTCAATCGTTGAAGAGACTGTATGATGGTGCTATCTTGATGCTAGTCTCAAGTTTAGGCGTTTAGTTTAACCTTAGTTACGAAATGTAGTCTACTGTATATTTGTTCTTGTTCTTCGTTTAGATTTTCGTAATATTCACCACTAACAAATAAAAATAAATCTCAGTACTGACGGCTAGTAATTAGTATACTACCAATTTAAATGTCTCCTAGTTACAAACTAATATACTGGCAAGTTTATTTAGTCGAATTTAAATTGTTCACTATTTATATTATGTTTTGATATAAATTTATTTTTCAAGATTGATAAACGGCCTAGGCGTCATTAGCTATTTTACTAACTGGCTGCATATTATGGAGTGTTCGTAAATCATTGATTTAAATCGTAAAATCTGCTTAGGAAATGTGAAAGTCAATGAGAAACCACCGCGAGCCGTGATCCCACCGATCACTGACCATATCGGAATAAAAATGAGATCTACCATCAAGACTAGTTGTCTATATGGTATACGGTTGAAACTGGTAAAAATGTCACTGTCATTATGTTATAATATGCAACAAACATAGTTATTATCACGTTTACTCTGATTAGAATTAAAGGAGAGGAGAGATAGAGCAGTCCATGTATTTTAATGACTAAAACTCGACTAATCCAAAATTGCTTTTTTGTATGAAATTACTTCTTGTAACTAACTATACAACATTTATTTTATATTTTTCCATATAATTGTAGATATGAAGTCAATTCGGTATATACTGTACTCGGCGAAACATGGCAGTAGCGGTAATTGACTCCCTGTCAAAAACTTGTCATTTTCTATAATATTATAAACCGCTATTGACAATGAAGTGGCTATTATTGGCGCGATTGACATTGACAATGAAGTCTTCTTCTTCTTTAATTATGGCGGCCTCAGTGAGTTGCCAATGTCAGAGTGGCTGAGTTGACTTTGCTCTATTATTGTAGGTCTGGTGAAACAACAAGGTACAACGGAATCTAATTTAGTAGATTAACTGTTGAATAATCTAAAACAAACACAAACATATAAGGGTTAGTAAAACATCACAGCTTTATGTTGTTAGAACGGACAATGAAGTCAATCGAGGCTTTGTATAGAAAATGACAAGTTTTTGACAGGGAGTCAATGACCGCTACCGCCATGTTTCGCCGAGTACAGTATAGTATCGATTATTAAAATAATATGTCAGTCACTGAAGCTCAGCTCTTTTTATATACAACATTACTTTCAGATACACAAAGTCTTTTTCATATACACTTTATCGTATACAAAATTACTTTTCCTCATACACTTCCTGTATATTCGGCTATACAGTATACAGTAGGTATCGAGCCTCAGCCCGTTTATTTCCCCAGAGTGGTTGTGTCGCGGAGTATAAAGAATATCTCTTCGAATGCGTTCACTTCAGTGTCTTGTGTAGCGCGATGTATACAGTTTGGTACTTGTATTGTTTTTTTTTAATTTTTAGGCACCTATGAATACAGGATTACTTTCTAGAGCTTCTACCTCAATTTTAATAATAAATAACTTAACTTTATAACTATAATCACTTTCAGTATTTTTTCTTTATGTGCATAGTACAAATATTATATTTTACATTTTACCTGTAACAGCTTAAAAGTTTTAACTTTCAAATGAGCAATCTGCCTCACCGCCGGTGATGAATTTTTAATCAAAATGTTTTTGAACGTAACAAACGTTAACATGATTGCTTATTTTCGTTACGTAGCACAATTTCATGATTTTGTTTACATGATTTGTGCATTTTAATTAATGACTAAATTGAAACTTATTTAAGGGCTAATTGCGAAATTGCAATCGTAATGCGAAGTGCTTATTTACATTTGTAAATTTTATGTAAAGTCTGGTTTAGTTAGGCTTTTTCCAATATTAACATATTTTTAAGCATTATGAATTTAGTTATGTTGATATCTTTATTAGTATTAGTATGCGGTAAATAGTTCTGTTACAACATCTAAGTAACGTTTGAGTAATGATACAGAGAATACTAAAAAAAAGATACTCTTTTGTGCTATTTTCACTGTGAACTCTATGTAAGGGACATAATATTATATTATTATATGTCGCAGCCAACTGGTTTAAATAGCCGATCAATCAAACAGCTAGCCCTTTGACTGAACAACGCCATTCAATCACACGGCTATACGCCGTTTAGCCGACTTGTTGACTGCAACGTTCAACACTACAACTAGACGACGCTTAGCTAACTGGTTAAATAGCAAATTAACTAAGCTGACCATTAGTTTAGTTTTATTATTACACAAGCACAATGATAATAAGCAGAATAAATTGTATCCTAACTCATTTTGAACACAATAATTGCAATTAATACCTTCGTGATGCATTTCATAACCCCGTAATTTCTCCTCGTTTGAATATTTGTTGTTTTGATTCACTTGTATGTGGCATGTGCCCCCATAATTTCTGTCACTTTAATAACACTTGTAACGTATATTTACGAAAAATGTCTTAATACAATCACAAAACACCGGCTAGTTAGGTAAACAAAACGCACCTAGCGCCGCGGTGGTGAGCGCTGAACTAATTCAATCAAACGGCGGCGGCTTGAATTAGCTGTAGTGTTGAACGTTTCGAGCCACTGAAATATTCAATTAAAAAGCTAGCCGTGAGATTGAATGGCGTTGTTCAGTCAAAGGGCTAGTTGTTTGATCGAACGGCTATTTTAACTAGTCGGCTGCGACATATACACTCTAAAGCATTATCATTTTGTTTTGAAAATTAAAATATGGTATGTAGTCACTTATTTATGATTTGTAAAAACCACGACTATCAAGACACCTCGAGTGCGCTGACATTAGAAAAAATCCATTTCAGCTGAGCCAAGAGACGCTATAAGTAGGATTTGGCGCTGGAATCCTGGTAGAGAGAGCTTAGAGGGGGGAGATGTGCCCGGGTAGGAGGGGGGGAGGGGTATATAGCGGCGTATATAAATTGAACATTAAATAAAACTCCAATATAGAATAGAGTGTAGGTGTATGAATGTTGTAGATATGGCTTTGAAGCCAAAATATATTTTTACAGTAAATTTTAAAGTAGTGAATATATAAAACCCCTCCTAATGTTAAGATCATATTATTGTTTTAAAAAATTAATGAAATGCGGCTTAAAATTATTTTATATATAAGACGTATATTATTTAAATAGAACTAGTGTGTAGAGACGATAAGATTAAAGTATTAACAATGATCAAGGGGTAACTTTTTCTTGTCCGAAGATTTCTTTCATTCGTTTTGAAATTGTTGATCCATACTCTATGACTGGTTGTCTGATGTCTACATTTTGAACTCGTATATCTATTTAATTTTTGTATCTGTGGTCCGTACGTTTTTGCAATGAAATTGTCCCTCTTTAAAAACAAATGAACGAATTTCTTGCGCACGATTACTAAAGAAGCCTAAGTGGGTGAAAAGAGCCCAAGAATTGCAGCCTAAGTAGAGGAAAATTGTCTTAAGAGGAACTAGCAGTGGTTTTATTTCACTTCCGCCTACGAATAATAAATAGTTTTTATTATTCGTAGACTTCAGCATTGGTTTTTAACAGTAAAACTTTTTCTTTTGTAGAATGTTAGACAAAAAAATGAGGCATCAATGAGGTTTTCTTCTATCTACTTATTTTTTCTGCTTTAGCATTGTTTCAGTAGTCCGACAAAATTTTAAAATCTTTTAAATTGTGTGTAGTATAATACGCAAACTGTTTAGAAAACATGTCTTAATTCTCAAAAGCGTTGCAATTTTTCATCAACTTGACTAAAACGAATGCAACACGAAAGTTGGCGCAATAAAATGCTTAGAGACGCGAAGAGTGGAACAAGTAGTCTGTCTTAAACAAATATTATCTACTAAAGTCTGAAAGCCGGCCATATTGCAAAAGTTGGCCGACCGAAGTTTTCCAACTTTTTATTACGCCGCACTTTGTTCTTTCGCTGCACACTTATTTAGTTTAAGTTACTTTTATTTGCGTTTTAGCAATTTGAGCAAGATTTAGTTTTAGGTTCTTTGGTTAATAACTAGAGAAACCTTAAACTAAATTAGAGTTGGCGAATCGTCAAAAATGGTCGAATACACCAGACGGGATGGTAAGTGTGAGCTCTAAAATTTTTGATTGACCTTGTGGTTTAGTATACTGTTCTAAGTTTATGTACCATTAAATTCGTAATTTTGAAATTACGTCTTTAATGGCACAAAAATGGAAATTTTCATTACGATTTGATAAGAAAATTTTATGGTGGAAATGTCACTGAAAATCATTGTAATACTTCGGCAATTTACACATTTATTTACTATCATAGATGCTATTTGCTTACATCTTTAATAGAATTCCAAAGTTTATTCGATTCGGATACACATAAGATATTTTTCGAATCCGTCGCAAATTCCTCCCTATCTCAAGGAATTGCCAATAAGGATACGACACACTCCCAACTCTTTTCCTTCGCTCCCTATATGTACATTCTCCAATGGTAACATATGGGCGGAGCCTGTTATATTGAAAATTCTTTCTTTGTATCGCTTTTTCAGTTAATTCAAATTTTTGCTTTCCATTCGAAGAATTCAGATTGAAATTACTGCTTGTTCTATTCCTTGAATCGACGAAGATTTAATTTGTTTACGGGAATGAAGTAAAGCAAAAAGTCTCTCTGCTTTTGGTAGTGAAATGTTCTGGAATGTTTTTCAATTTTTATTATAAGTATCTGGGGCCACGGTAGTGCCCCCGCCAAGACGAGCCAAGTGAAGCACAAGGTTACAGTACCTATCTTTTCTCGAAGTGTTTCGTCGTTTTTTACTTACTTTGATACGCTTATTTTGATACGCTTATTACGTAACTTATTTTGATACGCTTATTTAACCAGGGCAGCCATAAATAAGTTTTTATTTAGTATTATGGGATTAAACAACGTTACTCATACTTAATATAATAAATGCGAAAGTCTGTCTGTCTGTTACCTCTGCACCAAACCGCTGCGCCGATTTTGCTAAAATTTGGTAGGGATGTAGTTTAAGTCCCGAAAAAGGACATAGGCTGCTTTTCATCCCGCGCGATAAACGAATTTTGGCGCAGCAGAGTTGTCCAGGGCGTCATCTAGCAATAAATAATTTGAATTTAAAATAAATAGGATACGTCTTAGTGTATAGAAAATCTCACTACCGTCAAGGTAAAAACTTTAGATTTAATTTTCATTATTCTTGTTCATTGGCTCCTACCCACACAATTTTTTGTAAATGTTATTTACTAAGATATTACTTGAAGTATAAAAAGTGTTACTTACTTGTTGAATTCTGCGGTTGCCGAGTTGTTCCTGCCGTATTCGCGAACCAGCACAGTTAACCGTCGTATGACCGAGGCGTTGAAAAGCTTCAAGGCAGTTTTTGCGTAGCGGACCCACGTAACCGCAGTTGCACGATGAATTGTCAATCGATTATACTGTACCTGACTACCGTACTTATTAGTCATTACTACTATTGCTCACTGCTCAGTGGCGATCAATATTTTCAATCCAAATTATCTTTTATGGTATCGTTTCAGAAATTCTAGTAATGGCGATTTAGAGAAGAAATTAGTACAAACTGCAAGCCAGATGGGCTGTCGAAAATCATAAAATACTGGGCTTATTTTTAAAATCATCAACATAAAATTGTATCAACGGCATGATGAAATTCATTTCCAACCACACACGAGCGGGTAATGATGAAAAAAATCCGTTTATGAGCGAAATGAAGTTGGCCGTCGCAAGGCAGCCCCGGCTTATGAGAAATTCTTTCTTTGACCCCGTAGATTGAACGTATATTACCTTGTTAAGCCCGTAATATCTACGTTGTTACGTTATGTATTTATTTTTGGGTATGAGAGTGAAAATTTGATTGAAATTCATTTTAAACCCCCGACGACAACATAGGAGTTTTACAGTTTTAGTTTTTTGGTTATGAAAGTGAAATTATGATTGAAAATTTTGATTTTGAAGCCCCGACGAAATCAGTGTTATAAGTTTGACGTGTCTGTCTGTCTTTGTAGTGATCGTAGCATCTAAACGAGATATTTTGATCTAGGGTTTTTCGCGCGCGAACCGTATATTTTTGTTCCTTCAAAGTCTCTCTAAGTATACAAAAAATTAATTTAAATTGGTATTGAAAAAAAGTTATAGACATACCCTTTTGAATCTTTATATTTTATACTTTAACATTTCAATTTTCATCAGAATACCGGTTCTTTTTTAACGTTTAGATATTTAGGGCAATTTTTGTATGGACGAAGTCATCAAGTTGGGGCCCTAGAACATACCAATCATAAATAAAAAACTCTTTTAGCGCTGCTGCTCTTACTATATTATGCAGAGTACTTACTTACTTTAGAGTTTATAGGGTACACATCCTACAGTATTATCACTTTGTGTTTTTACACCCTATAGAGACTGGATCGAACAAGGAACGAAGCTGTTTAAAAATCCATACTAATATAATAAATGTGAAAGTTTGTATGTCTGTCTGTTACCTCTTCACGCCCAAACCGCTGTACCGTTTTTGCTGAAGTTTAGTATGGAGATGCTTTGAGTCCCAGGTAAGGACATAGGATACTTTTTATCCCGGAACAATGTACGGTTCCCGCGCAATAAACAAATTTTGGCGCTACGGAGTTGCGGGCGTCAGTTTACTGGAAAAAAATCCACAGCCGAACATAATTATAACCTCCTCCTTTTGGAAGTCGGTTAAAAACTACTTCTATTTGAGTGTACGGTACAGCGTCGGCGGGTTTGTTTAGCACATTTGTACGCGAGTATAAATGTGTGCTGAGCACACCGCATTAAGTGGATTTATAGCGCTTAGCGGATGTTTGGATGTGTTAGTCAATATTATATTACGTTTCTTGATGGATATAGGTGTTATGCTTTTTAACTGACTGCGCCAGAAACGTATTATGAAGTCTTTGAACTAAACTCCCTTTTTAACACGGGGAAATGCTTTACGCATCCCCGGCAAATTGGGGATATCGGCGGGAGCATGTGGAACTCCTGCGTAGTCTACCCACTAAAGCCCCATGGTGCTCCACTCATCGCTTAAGGCAGAGTTGCCGGTATGCTAGAAGTTAGAACCTACCGCAACTCTACCAGCCTGCCTAGTATACGCCAACGAGATATCTCTCTCTACATGTTTCTCGATGTTTGATAGTTTGTATCTTCATCTCTATTGACCCTAGCATGACAAACATTTTTCTCGTGTAGATCTATCATCCAAGAACACATTTTTATAGTGTTTTGTCGAGATAATGTCGAGATTTTGACATTATGAGACGAGTAGTTTTTAATTATCTCGAGAGTGAGATACGAGATATATCTCGTTGGCGTATGCTAGGCAGGCATATCAAATAAGCCCTAGCCATGTTTCCTTTATCGCTTCTTTATTATGTGACAAAATTAAGTGATAATAGGTACTTTAGGGTGTAAATGAGTTTACTATATAGACTTCGCTGTGAAAGTATCAGCGCTGAACAATTAACTTTTTTAAACGTTTGAATGGGAAAATTCATGACGTTGGAGGACTATTGCGCATACAAATAACAAAAAATTTGATCTTTCAGCGCTGCTACTTTCACAATGAACTCTACTCTCTTATAAAAATACATACACGTACTTGAATTATTTTCTATACTAAAAGAAACAAAATTCTATAGAGAATCTGTAGTTCAATCAGCCTTGTAACTCGTCTCTCATTAAATGAAACGTATGAAAATATTTCCAACTATTTTCCGCAACATACTGATACGTTTTTCTCGGCCATGCGTTTTACTAGAGCGACCGCAGACTTACAATTTCAAGTTGGCCAACTAAATCGTATAGTATACCCTCGGCTATAGCGACTTAATATGAGAGCTCGCACATTTCTCCAACTAAATTGCACAACTAAATAATTGGACATCAATCATATAAGAAACGCAATTCCTTTCCGATTACCTACAATTAAAAAGTTACACAATTTAGTTGTACGATAGTCGGCCAATAGTTGTATATCTGCGGTGACCCGGGCGAAGCCAAACGAGCGTAATTTGTGAGTAACTTGTAACTTATGAGTCGCAGAATTTCGGTTCGGCAGAATTCTGCTGCATTCAGTTTCATAGAAAAGTACTGATTGATTCACACGAGCGTAATAATTTTGTGAATCATTTGTATAAAAAGATATTTACGCGGCAGAAATCCTGCGACTCACAACTCACAAATTACGCTCGTTTGGCTTCACCCTTAGTGTTAACAACGTCTATGTCAGAAATTTATTTAATTTAAATTCTGCCAATGTTTGACTACAAAAAATTAACTAAATGCTACAAAAAATAGGCGCTATTATGACTGATGAAGAAATATCTCGTTACTAGTAATAGGCCGCGAGCAATGCCGACAAAAAGCAGTTTTAGCGCAGTTTTAATACAGTTTCGCTACAGCACAGTTCATTAGCGACGAGGCCAGATGCTTCTGATTTTTTACTTAATTACATCTCAAATTAACGACTTTAAATTATTTTAATGAGTTAAGAAATTTTATCAGAATTCAAAATGATCGTGTATGCAGCTAGCAGCGATCCTATTGGATTACTATAAAACTGAATGCTATGAACAAAATTCGGTATTCAACTGTTAAATAATTTTTACTTTGTAAACCCTTGACTTTAGTACCTACAACACATTCCAGATATCAAATTAATAATTTTAAGACCGTTTCAAGGCGCAGCGTATCAGCTGAGGTTGGTATTAAGTAGGACTTAGGACTTAGTTGTGAGAGCAGTTTTAGACCCGTATTTTTGGTCAGTTCTTAACCCTTAAACAGGCCGCGGACGAATGCTTCCCACATAGATTTTTCGATGCCGTAGCCAGGTTTTGGTAGCGAAAAGCCCACAATCTGTCATAATTTGAGCATAAATATTTACTCTGTGGTTCCGATTTTGCAAACTTCCGAAAGTATTTGACACTGACAGCCATTTGAGTTTTGACTGTCCGTTACGGCATTGTTTTTGTGTGACAGTGCAAGTTTTATTTAGATTATGGCGAAATAAAGAAAGATAGGTCGTGCAATTTTTTTATATATTACATAATTTGAGTTTTTCTATCAAGATTTACATTATTTCTAGTTGATTTCTTACTAAATTGTCTAAAATAAGGCAAATAATAATGTGGGGAACATGTGACCATAGCCTATTGAGTCGTATTATTTTGTGGAAGCTATATATCCATTGCCTGTTCAAATTACCAACTTTTTATACTAGTCTTTTCACCCGACGGTGTTTGTGATTTTTTTACTGAAAACTACCCATGATTAAGATTTATTTCACACAAATTATACTAAAATCGGGATTCAATTGCAAAATCTATTCTCTAGAAACCCAGAAATGAGCACCTTTATTATTTTTTCAATATGAACAAACAAACATTCGACATTTATATATATACTTATCACATAAACTGAAGTCTATACCAGGCAATGGGATTATGTTTTCCCACATTTTTTTTCAGTAATTTCAGTGTTTTTCAAAGAATTTGTTGATAGGGAATCATACAGGGCGCTATTCAAAGCCTAAATCCATATATGACACTTTATTTCTTGCAGCGGTTTTTCGGGGCCTGTTTAAGATGCGACCCGGTCCCAAGACACGGTTCATCTCTGTGATTGGTCCAAATTTTGACAGCCAACCAATCACAGAACCTGAACCGTGTCTTGAGACCGAGATGCATCTTGAGTACTGACCAAAAATACGGGCCATAGTATGGGCCTAAGGAATAAGGATCAGTTCATATTACGACGTGACGCGTCCATGCAAAGCGATGTGTTTTATCGAAACTGAACTTTATGTACTACGCAATTGTATTGACTTGTACGCGGTTTTGGACTGCCCCTTCTTCTCATGGCTCATTCAAAAATGTCTCGCGAGTCCTGCGACGTTGCGATGTGGCTTGACCCTAACAGTGGTAATATTCACTATGGGTAGCTCATTGTTACTCCACGCGGTGCTCGCTACGTGACTGACGTACACCGACCTCGACTGTATAGACACGACTTAAGATTGTAGTGTGTCCCCCAAACTGATGACGGCATTTGGATTTTATAGCTGAAGGAAGTCATTCAATTAGTACAGACTACTACTTAGGATCTTTTAACGTGCAGTGGCTTCTAGAACCCATGACGCCACCTTGTAAAGTGGCACTCTTTAGACAGCGGTTGTATACAAAGTACTTGTAGTTTGTAATCTTTCGTTTTTACACAACACACATTTTCATGCATTCTACATTTCCATTTCAATTTTCATCCCTCTTAAGAGGGTTTTCTGTCGTACTGCATTGTTATTTGTTTCCAACCTCTTTCCAATCAAATGTGGCAAACGTCAAAACAGCCTTGATGACGCATCTAGAGAGTACACATTGTCAATCCATTTAAATACTGACATCTTTATTAGCTGGCTAAGAATAGATGTAGGTAATGTTACCCGTGTCACGGCTTCGAATCCCATAATCGTTGCTACCGACAGTACCGACTACAGCGCTACTAGCTCAGATAATAACACCCTAAGCCTATCGGCATAAAGGTATTATCAGAAGTAAAATAAGTACAAACGCTGTAGTACTAAGTCGTAACTATGTAGCTAGAAAGTCGGATATATCAATCGTCAAACTTATGGTGTCCCCAAGAATACACGTATAATTTTATAATATGACAACCTGCAAGTACCAATAACCACAAGTTTCTTGCTTGTGAAGGGCTAACTGTGTATGAAGTCACTAATATTACTGGACCCACAGATATAATTAAAATCTCTTTGACTGGACCATAGGACTTGACGGTGCAGCCTAAGCAGCTGCACAATGCTGCAAAATGTCCATAATGGATCTAAATCCATTGTGGACATTTCAAGTGTCATCAGTCATCACTCATCATTGTTGTAATTGTGCTAAAATACTAATTTTGCAATGAAATAAAAAAAAACAAATATTTTTTTTATATTGGTTAGCAACACGTTAACTCTTTCTAAATGATCTAATTGGTGCCTACCATGCCATGTTCGGGAACTAACCCGACGAAAAGATATTCAAAATGGATCATTATTATCGTTTAATCATTAATCATCCGTTTTGAATTAGCTCATAACCTCAGCTGTGGTCTGTGACTAGAGCCGACAATGCAAACCCTTACATTTAATACCTCTAACTTAAAGGTTTTTGACAACACAAAGTACCACAAAATTTTCCATTTCCATTCGAAGACATTTTCTATTTGGTCAGAGTTTCGGTGAAGTATAAAATGAGCATGTCGGGCAAATATTGAAGTATTATATTATAATTTGCCCGACTGACTGTTTGCCCAGCGATCAGAGAGAAATTAAGTAGACAAGGGGTAGCGACAGCAAGCAAACCATTAATATGTAATTTATATTTTTTGATTACAGAATAAAAGGGTTCTTAAAATCTGAATATTTTTATTATTTATGAGTTTTTTTATAAAGAATACTTAATTAGTACCTGCAGGTTGTGAAGCCCTGCATTCGGGGATACTTACACTATGATCACATGGATTTTTTGGATGTCAGGCTGCCTCTTAGCTCTACACCTACTAAAAATTTTCAATGTATCTTTGAACAAGGATAGGGCACCACCACGAGTCCACGATACATCCAACCATTTCCATTTCCACTAACGCACATAGATATTTAGTTTAAGGCTATAATAATAATCATTTAATTGTATTTATATCGGAAATCCCTCAGAATATCAAGAACATCTATAAATCTATCCATCCATCCAAAAATAAATCAAGAACATCCATTGCCGTCGGTACAGTCGAAACGCATCACCCTCGAGTGTTGACCGTTGTACAATAGTATTAGCTGCCGCATTCCATGGACCCGCAAACATTGTGTAAGCCTTTCCTTTCAACGGTTTTTGCTAACCCTACACAATCGTTCATGTTTGTTTTCCCTCACTTTAAATGAAAGTAAACCTTATGTTATTGATATAAAACTGAAAATCAACGGCTTGTACAATCTTTAAGTAGTGCTTATGCAAATTTTTAAGTGACAATACTAATACTTGAGGTGACGTGGGCATAGACAATGACGCACTTAGGCTATACAGTAGCAAAGACAGAAAAAATAATCTGTGCACTGTGGTTCTTGTTTTTCTTAAGACAGGAGATGTCTTATGTTTTCGAAGTGCCGTCATTGGGGCCAACGCGAATTGTGTAAACAACCCAACTTTGGTCCATGAATTCATGATGAACTAAGCAACCAAGAACACAAGTTATTAAGAATGTGTAGAAAGGTAATAAATATTCGTTTATGATTGTCCAATGTTCATTATTGAATTTATTGACATAAACATCTTCGCAAATCGCAATGCCAAACCGCAGTGTCACACGCACGCACATATCGAGTCTTAGCTCATCTTTACTTCAAAAACATTATGTAGAGAAAACAGTATTCGACAGCAATCATCAATCTATATTATGACCATGCTAACTAGACTCAACTGAAACACGACAACTGTGCGATGATGAATTGGAAGAAAATTGTAATCGTCCAACTTCGGAGACGAATAAATTAACACTTTGTGAGTTTGTTCTGAGACTTCGTGCAGCACGATCAATAGGGCTTGAATATAATCATCATCATCGTAATTGATCACAATGATTAATATGACCACAATGATAATATTGATATTATCATCATCACCTCATATTATGATGATGAATCCTGTGAATTTCTGTGATACTATAGTTTGCACATATTCCTCACGATTTAACTCTTTCTCTTGAAAGCACTGCTCACATTAATTGTGTCGTAACTGCATATACATCATAGACTAATTTATTATATGTTTACTATGATGTGCTGACTGCTGTAAATCGAGATACTGTTCTTCATTCTAGAGAATAATTTTTAAGAAAATGATTAGAAAACTCACAAAGTAAGTGATTTCTTTCAATTTAACAACCAAAATCTAAAGAATTATCTTATAAATAAATTAAAATAAAGAATCACCAATTAACAAATCTACGTCACTCGGTGTGTCCTCACCTCAAAACCGCGACCTAGCCCATTGTAATTACGTCGCTATTGATCGCCGAAATTAAGTCAAAGGCCGACCTACTGACGCCCCATTGCCAAGTTTAAATCTGGCCATCGCTGTCTTAATGAGAACCAAGTTTAAGAAACGCGCGCGGAATAATGGTCTTTGATACTTGCTGACAATTTTTTGTGTATTTTGTTGATACTCGCTGACACTTCTTAGTGTAATAATTCTGGTTTAGTGAGACGTGATGTTGTTGGTATAAAATAAATTATAATTTACTAAGTAATGGGGATTGTCCATTTTTTTTTAATTTTGCTCATTACAAAAACATTTCGAGGAATAAGGTCAGTGATCGTTTTTCTGTATATAAACGAAAAAAATACCCATTAGTTACTTATATTTTTGAACAAATATGTTTAACCTTAGTTTGACCTTCAATGGCGTTAAATTAGCAATAAATTCGACCAACATTACGTTTCGAACTTTTGGTAAGCTTCTCGTATCAGCTTTGACATAATGAGAACTTGCATTTGACAAACCAGCCATTATAAATAAGATTGAAAGGAAAAAAAACATACTGGAGAGGTCAATTGGCCGCCGATGATGACGTCACAGCGAAACTTTAAAAATTTATTGAGAAAAAACTAGCCAATGAATTTCAAAATTATTTAATTTATATTCTTAAAATACCCTATTTTAACGAAAAAAAATATAAAAAGTACATGTTATTTTTTTTGGACAATGCCCATTACGTGTTGGTTTGCTACGGGCTTCGTCCATTCGTAACCGTCGAAAAAATGTCAAGAAAAGTAGTATTTTCGGAAGTACATGAATGCGTAAGATAATATGTATATCTTAAGCTTAGAATTAAATATTGGGTCTGGAATTTAAACTTTTCTATAAAAGTTTTAAGTACTCGTAGGTTTTATAGCTGACTGAAATAATCGAGTGTCTGAAATTCATGCTCTACGCACGAATGATCGTCGCTGACAAGTATCAATACATCACGGGCGCGGTATAATTAATAAAAAAGAATTAAAAGGAGTTCGGTCGTGCCCCAGAGGCCAACGTCCTTTACACCCTCTAGCGCTATCTCGCTCTAATTAAGCATTTAATCTATTCCTCTCTTTCCGAGGGATGCTAATATCGCGACACGATACCCCGCTGGGCGAATAATACTTCTCGAGAGTTCCACATCAAAGCGGACGAAAGTTGGAGATCGTTCGAAAACTCGTATGTCGCTAATGGATGAATTATTGTTATCGTGCTAGCAATGATAATAAAGTACGCTAAATACCTTCGCCCTTAATATCTTCCAGGCGAGAGCGCCCGACGCGCTATATCGGAGAATTTTCATCTGAATATTTTCATTTCTTATTGTCGTTATCTGAAAAATATGTTTTTCGTTCAACCCGTGTTCGTCCGGCCGTTGCAATCGAGAGGGGCCTAACCGACGCGAGAAGGAGCATCCATTTGGCGACCTCCCGTCGCGTCACAGGGTCCACATTCTTGTGATAACAATGTAACGCCACGGGGTGGTCGAAGGAAAGCCATCAACGAACCGAAAGCGACTGTAAACACACACGTTAGAGTCCAATTCAGGTTGTCCACGCACGGGGTGGCACGGAAGTATGGGGAGCGGAAGAGCAGCGAAGGCAAATAACTCGGGTGTACGTATGGCGGCAGGGGCGGACGAAAAATTCACTGCTCCAAGTTTTCACAATGAAACGTCGGGTATTTTATCATTTGTCGCGATGGAGCCTCGCACTAACGGCCTCTGATGGCTCATTTTATGTTTTTCCAGCTACCCGCTATTTAGACCTATTAAAATTCTATTAAGCGTTTAAGTGGCAACATTGTGTGTGCGGCAAAGGATTCCTTAAATCACTAGACTTAATAGACCAATGTCCGGTCTGAGGTTTTTTAAAGATTATTTATTCAATTGTTGCTGATTGTGTGTGTGTGTGTGTTTAATGTTAGTTAATCAATCTTGGCATCTAATAGATAAATTTTTGTCGCAAGACCTCTAGAAAAATGCCAAATGTTTTTGCTTCATCGCGATTCTTCAAGCAGGGTATACTTTCAATTCTCTGTGTAACAGACATTAAGGAAAAGAAGATAAAAGAAATATAAGCACCCTTTACAACGGAAGATGAAAATAAAAAACAAAGTCATGCGGGGACAGCTAATATTAAACATGAGGTGGAATTTTTTAACTTCTGCACATTTTTCAACTTTGAAATGTTTCCGTGGAAACTTGAAAACGACGCCACAGAAACTGCGGTATGTGCCGAAAAAATAACTAACATGTTAACCGTATATAATATGTAATATAATTTTATTTACATTTTTTCCTGCAAACTTGATAAAAATGCTGGCTAAAATTTGCAGTTGATGTGCCTTTTTGGTTGGTTATCTCTATACTCTGCACCTACCAAAATTACAAAGAGGAAATATTTATAACTTCGCATTCAATACGTTCCTAAGCTATAGATAGGACCAATATAGCTAAAATTTAGTTTACGTATATAATCAACAAAAGGGATAAATGGATAAAGGCAAATCTAAAAATGTTCTGTGCCCGAAGTTGCAGAATGCAGATAGCAAATTGTGGTATAGAATTAATGATTTAAGATTATCAACTATAATGATAGTTGAGGTAAATACCAAGGTCTAAAACAAACAAGGTGTAGCTACTGTACGCCCTTTATCATCGTAAAATGTTATTGGCAGTAATCTCACCATAGCGAGTCCTTATAATGGTGTGACTGCCTATTATAATAGTTCAGTGTAACTTGTTCTTGTCATAACACTTAAATAAGCATCCCTTTATTGTCCCTTTTATTTAAGTGATGTCTTTAAGCACTTTACTATGGTGCTCAAAATTGAAATCATCAATAATAATCGTTTGAACGATGAAAATATATCAGCAAAGAAAATTATTGCAGGCTGATTCGCGCTTTGTTTATGGAGAGGGTTTATCAATTACATATCTACAGGGCTGCCGGTTGTTTTTATTGAAAACAGCCTTTTTGAGCAGTTATTTCTTATTTAAGAGTTACTTAGAGAGACAGCTATTTTACAAAATATATAATTTGCATGGGAGCAAACCAAAATGTAACGTCTCGCATTTTGTGGAACCTAAAATAAATTTAAATATTATAAATAGAAGAATGTTACATTCTATAATTAAACCATTTGATGTTCGTTTCTGTTTGTGAATTTCGGCTATCTGCTGGATAAAGTACTTTCAAAGTAGGTTCTGTTATTAGTTATTACAGACATTGAGCGGAACAATGTTAATTAACAAAAAAGAAAAAATTTGAAAATCGGTTCACAAACGGCGGAGTAATCGTTGAATATACAAAAAAATATCCACAGCCGAACATATAACCTCCTCCTTTTTGGAAGTCGGTTAAAAATTGAATTTGCAACTTCTTGCTATACGCATTTTTCTATAGCGACGACGTAAAGACAGTGAACTTCATTTGTTTGTATCGACGACTGGTCGAATTCGCATGCGAGCGGGCAATTTGTCCAATTTGCAACCGAAACCATAAACACCGCTACGTGCAGGTAGACGTAGATTGGAATCTTAATCGGACCTTTGAGTCCCGTCGGTTTCAGAAATTCTTTGCTCTCAAAAATCAAAGCACGAAACGGTGAAAGTTGAACCTTTGAGCGCGTTATTATTTTCTCGAGAAGCTCTTTTATATAAAAGAACGCTTCAGAAAGGGAGGGTGGGTAAAGAGAAAAATATGACGGAGTTGTGTTGCTTCCGTCCCTCTCTTTTCTCCGGTGCGGAGAGGGATGGGGGATGTCGAGTGGCTTTCGAGTCGAGAGTTCGTACGGCTCCTCGTTACGTCATGCCTCGGGGTGCGGAGGAAGGGGGCAGGGAGGGGGTATTCGGACAAGTATTTTATGAAAAATGTTGCCGTCTTGACAATGCATCAATGGTGTAGTTGTAATGAGATGAAAATGTCACGTGTTTCGAGAACATATTTCGAAAGTTGAAGTAGGACCTAGTTCAGACAAAGCGAAAAATTTCATTGTTTTGGTACAGATCACCTCATTAGCACTACGTTCAATATAAGTTGAATTGAGAACGTAAGCCAATGGTTCCCTGAAAATTTAAGGACTAAACGTGCAATTTATCTGTGGCGCACCAATTTTCCTTCGACGATTCCTTTTTGTTGCCAGATTTACTTCTAAGATGCTTATGATTAAAATAGTTTTGTAAATAGGATATAATATAACTGCAATGTTTTAACGTCAGATTGCAGCACCAGAAACCATAAAGTTAATATACCTATCGGAATAGAGCAACAATCTCGAGCTGTCAAACGTAACCAAAATTGGTTTTCATCAGTGTGAAAAATATGTGTACGTATACACTTACACAAGCATGATTGAACATGAATTCTATGAGATTATATTGACAACGTGCGGCACGTGCCGACTGGACGTCAAAAAAAGAGTGCTGCTGTCATGTATCACACGTCTCTTTTTACCACGCGGTGTTACTGATAGTGGCATCTCGCTTGCTCAGGCCTTTGTTTCTCTATTCCGCTAGGTATATTAACTTTATGCCAGAAACAGACAGTAATCAAAAAGTTTTATTAGACTTTTGATAACGTTTCTGTCAATATTCTGATATGACATGTCACATGTGCGACATGTCGGATTTTGGTCGGATTATTTACTGTAAGTGCTAGTAGCGCCCTCTGCTCCGACCTTCGCGTAATATTCCCTATTCTGTCGGCAGTCTGCGTAGTACATTTTGTGCATTTACTCGGAGCTATTAAAAGCCTAATCGCTGCGACTTCGAAACGCACAGAAATTCCGACCCGCTCGTTCCTAGAACTTGGGCAATTTACTTGATTCAACGACTTAATTATTTTGAAATGCCTTCCTATGTTTATCAAGATGATTTACTTGAGAGTTTCTATCTTATTGATCTACTCGAGAATGAAGAAATATAGAAAACGATTGCGATCTATCTATATCCTATAGAGATTAATATCGATATAATTTATATATTAAATGATATGTGTTTGCAGATAAAACTTAATATTTTGTACACGCTTCTTTTTGATTAAGATATATTTTATTGAGCGTATAACTATTTAAGATTATATATTATATATAGACGACGTACATTACGCGACGAGCAAGTAACATTGTATTTGTACCTTGTATACGAACCAATTTCGGTAAAAATAACATTACTTATAAGGGAGGGCACAGCTGTTTAACAAACAAACTACATTTAAACGATTATTACGCAATTACATTAATGATAACTAAATCCTCATCCGTATTATAATAATTATTCAAATATAACCAATGATAGCATTTTGTACTTGGACCACCCCCCAAGATGTATAGCAAAGACGTTCGCTTCTTAATAATTATTACGTTTTTTTTAATCTACCCGCACTGTCGAAGTTTAAAATGTTGTAATATTTTATTGTTCTCATGACGAAATGTCTTAATGGGAAATAAAGATTTTTAAACCGAAGATCAGTTGTTTCTGGATGACATGGCAACATGACCTATTTAACAGACAAAGAAAAGCAAAATATTATTATTAGTAAGGAGGAGAACTATAAACTGCGTTTTAAATAAAATTTAGTGGCTATGAAAGAAAACGCTCCAGGTAAAAGCTTTTGAAATTTTCTTTCTTAGGTACGATCAAAATAGGACATTAAAGGAATGTTTGATTTATAAAAACACAACCCTCCTTCGGATGTAGGGTAAGGAGGCAATATGAAGGATCGCGATATAATTAAAGCACATACACAAGTTGTCGAGTTGGTAAAGAATCCGTTTGACGTGTAGGAGCAATAACAGGGATAATAAACTCCGGAAAGGCTGACATTTTCCTTCAGGGATACAGGTTTGTATAGATACGGCATGGATTTAGGTCAATTATTTTATTTTAAATAGCTCTTACCAAGTCAAAGCTGAATATCTACCAAAATATTATACTCAAACATTCTCTTGTTCTATGTTATAAGCCAAAACATTACCATTTTTTAGTCTTTTAGATAAAACACGACACTCCTACAGTGGTTTTCGTTCAGCAATTTCAAACACGTACATAAATCCCGGGCCCAAGATGCTTCCTTGCGGAACACCCTTTGTGAAACCACTGTTTTATGTTTTGTCTGCGTCCACCATTTTGTGGTTGTGGTTTAGTGGTCGACGCGATAAATAGTGTTGCCTAGGTTTATGTTTTCAAACGGGATTTAACGACATAGTGTCTCTATCCCTTGAAGTATCACTTAAGGGAAGTCCCATATACTGCTCCTTTTTGTACCTTTATACCATCTTATGGTCTGTTTTGTCTCATTTTGATAGCATTTCTTTGTACAAAACTTTAGTAATACTTATTGATAGGTTTACCTTAAATTAAGATGAAAATCCTAATTATTGAAATCAGATGCTAATCCATTTTCTTAACCTTAGTTACTTTCTAATTTTTTTGTTTAGTGATGCAATCGAATATATATTTGTTGTGTGTTAGAAATACATACACTATTTTATCACCAATTGCATAGGTAATATTTAACAGAAGACTAAAATAGCAAAATACTTTTATCACAAATATTGCATTAGATACCATATTTAGTTACGCATGGGGATTCAAAAGCATTCGTATGTTCTGTACTGTCGATTTATTGTGAGATCCCTGATACAGAACATCGACGTCCGTCACACGACACGTAATATGTACTTGTGTTAATAGCTAAATAGTAATAGATCATTAACACGCACTCAATACTGATTGCCTCTTTGTTGTTTGTTATCCCCATTGGTATTCACACAACGACAATTACTTTGACGGTCCTGCAGTAAAGTTTTTTTAGGAAGAAATTTTGAATATAAAGTAAGATTTTAATTTGATGGTTTTTAGTATTTTTTTTTTCATTTGACTTAGGTTCATGTAAATATGAGTATCTCTTTTACTCGTATTCAATTTGTTGTTTTCAATATAAAGTTACAATCCTATTCCAAAGTATACTTTTTTTCCTAACATTAATGATTATAAGTCCGCTACAATTAATCTTCTTTTCAATGGCATTTCTTACTTAATCTAGTCTTATCTGTTAGTTCTAAGATCTACGTTCCCAACGCAGATTATTATTTGCGCGACTCCCTCATTACGAAGCAAATCATTACTTGGTGAAATCGTATGGAATCGCTAAAGAGGGATTGTTATAATTGGCAGGCGATTCCCAACCCTAATGTGCGGGGTTACGGTGTATAATCGCGTACCGACGAGATGTTTGCTATGGTGTGTCATCCATATCTGTATGAAAAATAAGGGAATATTGAGAAAATGAAATCACTCCGATATGAACGGCTTTTTATGATTCGTAATATATCAATCATCATCATCATCTTTTGTGTCTTCCGTATATGTATAATTTTTTAAGGATTTCTCTTCGTTATGGTTTATTTATTTTGATATTCAACATCATAAAGACTAGTTATGACTTTACATGGCTAGCTAAATTTGAATTTATAGGCAGTATAATATATTATATATAACTCATAATAGTATGATTATTGGCACTAATGTTCTGTATTTTAATATCTTCCTTTTTAAAAAATCATTAAAACGTACCTGTCATAGTAGTTCTTCAAAAATATTTTTTTTGGCTGGAGACCACAATCGTCATGTAGATTACTATAACATATTAATATATTATGGCCTATGTACGAGAAACACATACGTTTATGTGGGCTTTGTAGGGAAAACCTCCTCATAACTCAAGGAAAATTCCGCCACATACGCGTACACCTTAATCGTATAGGGTGAGAAAAAATCTATTTTTATCAGCCAATAGTATCCTTCAGGAGTCCCAATTTCCCGCCTACACACGTCTTACCCTCTCCTTATCATGTGTGGAATTGATAACGACAGGACAATGGAAAAGTTACCTTAGTACAGTCTGAGAGGGTTTGATTTTAAGTAAAGGCATGAGATAGTTCGGATCTTGAGTAGGTAGGGAGGGTAATTTTTATTTGTCATGTATTACTGAAGGTAACGTACCCAATGATGTGGAAAATGGCCAAGTGTGTGTCGACGACGACGCATATAGGATTTTGTGAATATTTCCTGCGAAAAATTCATATTTACTGTATGGGAGCCTTCGACCTTAAGTAATATTATATCCCAGTCTTGAGATTAAATCACTTCGGGTAAGCTACCTGAAAATGAACAGAGCTTTATTATAATCGAAGAAATTAAACCTTCCTGATTTATACTGGAAAATAATGCTTAAGAATTTTTGCTACACTTGTACTGTGCCATTATAATTTGTGTAGCACAAAATAAGCAAAATTCTGTAATTGTGCTTATTTTGTAATTTATGCTCAAGCTTTAAAAGTATAGGTAAACTTTCTAGAATAATAATAGTTGTAATTTCTTTATAATTAACAATTAATAATTTCTTCATTGTTAACCAAGCTATACATATTATTATGTAACATATTAGTAAATTGTAGTGCGGTTCTTAATATTATTATGATAAACAACTGTTACCAAATTTTTTTCCTTAATAATTATTTCAGATAACAAACGAAAGCATGACAGAAGTTATTTTATTACTTGTAGCGATCAAACAATATCCCAATTACCCTGTAGCATGCCAACATTCCAAAAAAATCCCATATCGAAACTAACAATTTGTTCGTACATTCCTACACGCTACTTTTATATTTATTGGCTATTGTAAGTAAAGTTCAACGATTATTTACGATGTCAAAAACTCACAACATGTCCGAGCATTCCGTTAATATACGGTAATTAGTGGGAATGGCGCGAGTTAGGCCGTCTATACATGTTGAACAATTATATAGTGTTTATTGCTCAAAATCGTGTTTATTGATGTCTATAAAATACTAGATTATTCAATATGAATTAGCTTAAAAAGTAGTGTATATTGACTTGATTATAAAAACAAAATATTGATTTGATTATTTAACAATCGGCCAAGTGCGAGTCGGACTCGCGCACCAAGGGGTCCCTACCGTTATGGAGCAAAAATAGGCCAAAAATTTGTATTTTTATACCAAAAACACAAATTTTTGGCCTATTTTTGCTATTCCCATATAATTTTTTTATTACCCCCCTTAAATTTTTATTTTATTTAAATATTATTATTAAATATTAAAGTACACATATATTTAAGGCCTTTGTCAAAATTTCAAGTGCCTACCAGTTGCCTTTATTGATATAAAGCAAAAAAGGCTTAAAAAATCATGTTTGTTGTATGGGAGCCCCCCTTAAATATTAATATTATTTTGTTTTTAGTATTTGTTGTTATAGCGGCAACAGATATACACAACATGTGAAAATTTCAGAAGTCTAGCTATAGCGGTTCTTGAGATACAACCTGGCGACAGACAGACAGACAGACGGACAGTTGTACAGACAACGAAGTCTTAGTAATAGGGTCCCGTTTTTACCCTTTGGGTACGGAACCCTAAGAACAAAGTAAAAAACAGAAAATTAAAATTTTGAGAAGATTGCAACTGAGGTTTTGTTCCTTTCAATTCAAGGCCAGCACTTTAAGGGCCCTGTCTCCCTAAATTAGCTGGTCGATTGTCTGTCAGTGCGAATATCGACGTAAATGACATTAAAATAACTTTCATAACAGCGCGCCTTGTACGGTGGCGGTTACGACGCTCGCCGCGACCATGATAGGGCGAAATAGGAGAAAAAACCTTTTTAAGGCTAAATATAATACATATTTCAAAAATGTAAAAAAAAACTAATTATTAACTTATGTATTGCAAAGCAGTAGATATTTTTTATATATTCTTTTGATAAATAATGAAGGAGTAAAGTGGTTTCATTCAACGATTTGGAGGTGATTTGGTTTTTTATTTCTTTATTATGTGATACCGATAGAAAAAATATGGCAAAACCAAATTACGTATCATATCATGTAGATTACTTAATTATTTTTTTCAGATATAATTTTTCTGTTAATGCCGATGAAACGTTGTTTCATCTGCACGCTTTTTTCGAAAGAGCAGCCTTAAGCGTTCTATAATATGGCTTAGGTGTTCTCTCATTTTTTTAGGTCAATTGGATAGTCAAGATAAAAATAAATAGAATTTTAATGCAAGTGGTTTCAATAAATCTTTGAATAATTAAATTATCTACATGTGTATTTTATAACTTTTGAAACAATAGGTATAGATTTCTTAAAACATCAAAACATGGTGATTTGGAGTAAAATACTTAACCTTCATTTTGCCGCCTATTACTTGTCATGGCACTCCCTGAGCAATCAAATAATTGCCAGTAAATATGGGGCAGATTATGAATGAGCATATATTTGGTTTGGGGTTCTGTCCCCAGAGATCGTTGATAATGTGATGAAATTTTTCATGTCAAGAAAAAGGTGTGTGAAAATTGATATTGGACATATTAATTGATAATGGAAACTATTATAATTTATAACTAAAATATACCAAAATAGACGTCTCGTCAAAATAAGTAAGGTAATATTTCAGTGCCTTGAAATATTAAAGCCTGTTAACGAAGTTATAAATTTGAAAAGGAGATTAATAAATACACATTATAAATTTAAGTTATACAGACATGCGAGTTTAGCCTATTTTATTGTGCGGTGTGCCCATTTCAACAAAGCCTTAACAACCCATCAAATTGTAGTGATAGGGATTCTAGGGATCTATCTATTAATTATTTTATAATAATTGCTTTTGGTGGCGCCAATTTTGTTATTTGAGCAATAAGAGAGCAATTAGAGCAATTGCTCATATTGTCTCAAGTGTATCAACACCTTAACACATCTTAGTGAAGATTTTATCTAAAGTAATTAATCAAAAGCAATGTCTGCACTCAGTGTCTGGTAGTGGGCGCTGCAAACATTATTATGCCCGCTGTACACTCTCGCCGAGAGCTCTCGGGCGAGAGTCTCGTGCGAGAGCCCCTTGCCCGAGTGCGATCATGTACATTCTCGCTTAGTTCAATCGCAGTTAAGAACTCAGACAAGATGGACGAAAACGACCATTCACCATTCATCATGCATCGAAAGATATCATTGTAATCCAAAGATTTATTATCATATTTAATTTTATTTCTCACAGATAATGACTAATAATGACGTTTATTATTGTTATTTTTCGGTTCTACACTGTCTAACGGCGGGACTAGTACTGAAAGACGCGAGAGTGTACAGTAGTGCGCTCGTTTTCCTCGCGAGACCCTTTGTCTCGGGCGCAAAATACCGACAACGGACCGAGAGGGTCCGAGACAGGCGAGACGAGGCGAGCGCACCCATTTACACTCTCGCACTCGGGCCGCCTCGCTGTGTCTCGGCGAGAGTGTACAGCCGGCTTTATTGCTTATCTGTTGTTGTTCGCTTCGAGTGCTAGTTGGCTAATACATACTGTTATTAATATGTAGGTATTCTGTGACTATAGTAGACAGTAGTGTAGTTATACTATATACAATGACATTGTACTAAAATAATTCTTTATTGTTTAGGTCCAAGGAATTTTATTATATTGTATTTTTATTTTCATTTACTTCAGTACCAATAATTGATAAAATAAAGTTTACAATTTATTACAGTTCCTAGGAAAATTTAAAAGTTAATAATTGGACTAAAATTGGTAGAGTCCAATTTTTAACTATTCATATTCAAGTAATTGTTATGAGAAGTATTACTGGTTATGTATATTGTAATACTTGACCCTTAAGGTCGGCCAGTTTATTCGTTATAAGGGCGGCGATTCGATTGCAACAGATCGAAACGATCAATCGCGATCGAGGCCCTGCCCTTATACCTTGCGGTTCACAGCATCACTACGGATTTACGGAACCACAACAATGTCTCGGCTAATTGCTAATCGTGTAGCTAATTATCGACACTTTGTGCGGAACCCTTGTGAGTTGAACTGCCGTGACCCCGTGGGGTTCGCGCCATTTCGACACTACATTTTATCTCAAATCTTTTAGTGCGGTATTTTATTAGAACTTTCTAGCATTTTTTTAAATTGATTTCGTATTTCTTTAGAATGAATTATGGATAGAATTTTGTTTTCTTATCAACTTGATGTTCCCAGCTTTATTGATTCGTTGATCGCGCAGCAACCGTACATTCGGGACCTTATGCTATGTCCTTTCCCAGGACTCTTAAAGGGGTGATAGACGTGCGAGTAAGTACGCGGACTTGGCTAGCCGATCTTTTTCACCTGTAAAAGTACCCATTTTTAAGATGACACACAGGCGAAAAAGATCGTCGAGCCATAAGTTCGCGTACTTAAGGTGAACGCAGATTTGGCCGCACCGCACGCACCGCAGTCGCCGCATTTCGAATTCTTTATTATATGAAGTTATAGGCAAGCTCGCATACCTACCCGCGCCGCAGTCTTCGCAACTTCTACATTCTTTATATGAAGAATTCGAAATGCGGCGACTGCGGTGCGTGCGGTGCGGCCAAATCTGCGTTCACCTTTACTCGCACGTCTATCACTCCTTTTAGAATCTCCATAATAAATTACATTATAATCTATTCAGTAGTTTACAACAGGAAAACACATAAACAACATCTTCTTCGCATTAATATTAATAAAAGTATTATTAAATTAAAAAAATTAATACCTACTAGTTATAAGTTATTATTAATATTAATTCTTCGATCGCGGATTCTTGGAAATCTATTGTTATTCTATAATTGTTGTCGCGATCACCGGTGCAGGGTGCTCTTATGGGGCTTGAATTTCTTGCTTTTACCTGCTTTTACCAAGATTATAGAGCAGAATGTTCTTACGTCAGAGTGCCTTAATAAGATGCCTATTTATTTATCATAAAGGTCTCAAAGGCTTTTGACAGTTTTATGGTTTAGAAGGTTTAATATACAGGACGTACATAAATGTTAATGGGTATTCACCATAATATGGTGTAAACGACTAACTATGATAGTTACGATCAGTATAATTCAATAAATATAAAAGCAATATAGCTGCAGGTGGTCCTAGTGTAATAATTTGACAACAAAATAGTTTAGCTATAAAAATTTAAAATACAAAATCTGAAGCTCCGGATACGCGAGAGACGTTAATATTTGGAATCCTGTTATATATAAATACTATTTTATTTTTAAACTTATAAACAACAAATACAAATCTTATATTATATAAAATTCTCGTGTCACAATGTTAGATCTGGCGAACTCCTCCGAAACGGCTTTACTGATTTTAACCAAATTTATATGCATATTCAGTGGGTCTGAGAATCGGCTACTCGGTACTTTTTATATTAATTAGTGCATTTGTTGAATAAATAATAGTAAATTATTACAACCTGAGACTGACGGCGACCATTAAGTTTGTGCGACGGGATAGCGATCGACGTTGCCATGGCGACATACTTATTTAGTCACTTCAATAAAATAATAATGGGCGAAATACTTTATATGGCAAAACAATGTTTGCCGGGACAGCTAGTATAATATAATATAGTGAACGGAAACAAGTCTAATATTTCTTTTTTTGATGTTGTACTTAAAGAATTGAATCTTTTTACACTTCATCTTGTCATTAGTTCTGACATGACAAATACTTTGGCATATTTTATGTTAGTAGATGAAGCCCGCAACTCCGTTGTGCCAAAATTAGTTTTCGCACGGGAAACTGACATTTTCCCGGGATGCAAAGTATCCTATGTATAGGACCAGGAAGTATCTGCATACCAAATTTCAGAAAAGTTGATTAGCGGTTTGGGCGTGAAGAGGTAACAGATAGACAGACACACTTTCCCATTTGTAATATTAGTATGGATGGAATATGGATAATATTGTGAACTCTGCATTGGCAACTTTGGAGTGATCCGTGAGTTGATAAAATCGATGGTAAATCGATAGCTATATATTGAGAAAAGACGTGATATGACCAAAGTCCATAACCCCTGGTTCAGCAAAGTTTAAAATCTTGTTCCTATTTTATATTAAGTTTTGAAATTCTGAATATTCGTTAGGCGTCCACAAATTACGAGAGGTTTTTTTATATTTTTTGACCCCCTCCTGGTGAGATTTCATAAGATTTTATTCAACCCCTCCCCTCCCCCAAATCTCACGTGAGATTTTTCAAAATGTGAGTTTCTTGAATACATGACATTCGTTCCACCTTAAACCAAGAATTGATTGCAAATTCACATTAAGGTTGAAATGATTCTACCAAATAACTCAGAAGTAGACCCATTGAGTACTTTGCATTACCCTTTATCTAAATATGCATGTATCATAGGAAAAAATAATGACCCAATAAATATCACACGTCTTGGAGATAGCCCCGCCCACGTGGGGACACACACCCCTTCCCATTCGCGGGTTTTTCCCCATTTCCCGATATTTTACTGCCACCAATAACTTTCCTTATCTTTAAATAAACGTAGACGTATCTCCTGCCAAGTCTTTAACTTACCACTATTATAAATTCGAGAGAGTGTTTGCCATAAAACCTCTTAACGCTGTTTGGCATAAAAATACTAGCAACAGCAAAGGACATCTAGGATACTTATTTATCGAGAAAAATATATAAGATGTCTCCCGTGCAATGAAAAATTAATTTCCGCGCAACGAAGTTGCGGGCAACATTTAGTAGTTTAATATAATATGAAAATATATGTTGTAAGAAGAAAATAATTCTCCTTCAACACAAAAATATTTTGAGATTGGTAAGGCTTATACAATTTTCTGCTGATCTTTTTTTTGTAAAAAAGATGTAGTTTTTAATCTATAGTCATTAATTATAATCATCGTCACCGATTAAAAACACAACTACATCATCTTTCGAGCCACCTGTTTTGGGTATAAGAATTCTAATTTTATTTCAAACATATAATTAGAATTAGAATATTATAATTAGAATTTAAAGGCGTGAGATGTAAACTACCACATAACTATAAACTATAACCATATTTTGGGTTACCGTTAACTTTACGATAAGTATTTGTCGTATTTTTAAATTATGATTAATGTTATTGCCTGGCTGGTAATAAGTTTGTTATTTATGGTAATTTTAGATTATTTTCGGAATTAGAAACGGAGTAAGATTATTTTGACAGTGATCTTAAGTTGGAGTGACTTGTTGTGGAAACTCCTAACAGTCTTATGAAAATTTTAGGGTTTGGTATAATTTGTTGTTACTTTGTCATAATAAAAATGCTCTTTATTTCAAGAGTCATATTGTTTATTTTTAAATTCAAAGAAATTATAGTACTTATTTCAATAAATTTTAAGAATTTAATAACACTTGTTTTGGGGTTAAACATAGTTTTTAAGTCTCTTCATTAAAAATTGAAGTGTTAAATAAGATTCATTACTTTTATAAAACTATACTTTGTTTAAATCATTATAAAGTGTTAGACGAATAGTAATTTTGAATCAAAATGTAATCTTGTTACACACTTCACATGCCATTAGCCGAACAGTAAAACACAAACACATTGCAGTTTCTAAATATCTAAATTCCTGTACCTCCGCCCACCGGCAGTGGCACTTCAACTCAGCGTGAAAGCCTTGTGCTCGATATACCTTGCATCATCATCATTCTGATCATCATCATCATCTTGATCATCATCAGAAGCATTTTGGTGCTCATCGTAAAAATAGTCATTATTCATACTAATATTTTAATAATAATTATTAAAGTCTTTTTGTTTGTTACCACGTTCAAACCGATGGACCCAACTTTGAAATTGGGTGTAATGATTTTAGTTACTTAGGTACTTGTATAGACATAGGATGTTTGCCACTGATAAACGAAAGATTGTCGAGCGATCGCGATGTCGAATTTCGGTTCAACGAAGACGCCTAGTTACAGGAATAGATAACCATAGTTTTATTGTTTTCTAGTTTAGGCTATAGATTAACAAGTAGGCAACTTTTTGTCCCGAAAAGTAGGACTTACTCCTTAAACTAACTATCCAGGTTTTCGCAGCTAATACTATAACATACAAAAGTTGCGGGCAATCTAGTTTTGTATATTTAACCTTAAGCTTAGAGAAATCCAAAGTGATATAGACTACAACAGCTCTCTTGAAGTTACAGGACAAACAGCCTAAAGCTTCCTCAAAAAAAAAAATGGAATATCCATTGTAGCGACGACCTCTGTGGCTCAGTGGGTGGGCTGTCGGTAGCTCAAGCCGGGGGTCGCGGGTTCGAATCCCGCCAAAAAGTTTTCAAAGTTCCTGGATCATGGGCGTATAATAAAAATCTTAAATATGTGTATACTGTATTACTATCTAAGGACTTGTGTTAGACAACGGAAATATAATATTTAATACTTTTATACTTAAAAGTATTAAATATTATATTTCCGTTGTCTGGTACCCGTAACACAAGTCCTTCAGGTACTTAATACTACGGGGCCAGACTGACGTGGTGTGAAGCGTCCATAGATATTATTATTATTACTATTGTAGCAAAATTCAACTGTTTTGCCATAAACGAAGTGTTTCTGTATTTGATTAGCATTTACTATTGTGAAATCACAAAGCATAATTTAGCTAGTCGATAATGTATAGGACATTATCGACTTATTGCAAATTACATTTCAGCTGATTTTAGAACCATCGTACATACATTTAGTTATTCATAGATGTCATTTTGGCGTGTACTCACTTTAACTAAAGGTTAATGAAACTCAGCGTGGGATGTATCCATTTTGATGTTAAATTATTACCGTGTCAATGTAAACACCTTGTATCATTAGATTGGGTGAATATTAATTGTTGTGTGTATGTATTGTATTTATGTATGTTACATAATAATTATCATTATTAGATACCAACAGAAGTTCTTAATTAATTTCTAAATGTTTTGACATCACGCGATCGGTACTAAACAGATTTTGATGAAATTGTGCACTAAGATTAAACTATGAGAACGGAAAGGATGTCTTGATCTTTGCAAACAGTTGTTACTTGTTGTGGATTGCGGTGTTGAGATAGAGATCTAGATACAAAGAAATGTATAACAGCTGGTTTATAAGATAAATAGCAAGCCGTAACTTGGTTGGCATATAATTTGGTTTATCTGGTAACTGTTCATTTTGATTTTTGTCGCATTAAAAATTGAAGGACTTGTGTTACTGCCTTACAGGTACCAGACAACGGAAATAAATTTTATACTTTTATACTAATGATTAAGATTTTTATTATATATCAATACACATATTTAGTACACATCCAGACCCGGGAACATCGAAAAACTTTTTGTTCCATCGGCGGGATTCGAACCCGCGACCCCCGGCTTGAGCTGCCACACACTCAAACAATTGAGCCACAGAGTTCGTCAATATGTATGTGTATCTGTATGTTAATTACATGCGATAACAATTAGCGATACGGCAATAACTAAGATCAGTTGACGTATTAATCAGTGCTGCATACTGTTGTAGTCATTATGTATTCGCTGTGGTAAGATATCTCTGTTGAATTGTTTATTGCGAAAACTTGGATATCATTTAGGCGTATAACTTTAGTAAGGCTTGTCTAACTTAAAATGACGCGCCTCTCTCTCGTATTCGTAGTACAAAATTTTTCATTTATATATCAACTAGTGAAGTGGTGGGGCGCGTCATTTCAAAATAGACAAGCTCTATGTTAGTAGCTTAAGGCCGTCCCCCGAGCAAACGACCTTGGCCATACATTTGCCGCGTTGCCGAGATCGCACCAATGACCAAAATCCTATTTTTTTTACTTATCTTAGTTCAAAATTGTCCTAAAAAAATTTAAAACGGGGATATGTATATGTAGTTCATGATATTGTCGATCTATTGGCGTGTGTTTCAAATAAAAGTAATTTGTAAATCCTAAGAAGATGCTAAATGTATGCTTGAATTTTAATAAATTAGTTTTACTTTGGAAGCTAATATCATGAGTATAATAAACAAAAATAGAAAATTTAAAACGGGGTAAGGAATGTTGATATACTGAAGATTATTGCTGTATTTATATTATAACTTTGTAGCTTTCAAATTATGAGTTTATAAGGCTTGAAATACGGTAAATTACGGTATCTCCGTAAGGAATGCCCTTAAGTTGTAACCTATGGAAATCTGGTTAGTATCTAATGGTGATAATAGTTTTCAGGATAAAAAAGTTCCCTTTTTACTTGTGTAGAGCCTAAACTTAATTACTTTTCAAATTTAATACAAAAATTCTATATTTTTATTTTTTAGTAACTTGATCTAATATTTCAGTAAATGGAAAGAAAAATGTTATCTTGGGTTTTGTTTTGTCAATCCAATAAACGGCAAACTTAGTCAAAATATTATTATGTCGATTGAAACTTCGAAAATCTTCAAAAAGTATGATTTGTCCATATATATCTAAACGCCTGGTCACTTCTAAAAATAACTTAAAAGTTAAAACTAATCTTTGATCTAAGCGATAAGGAAATAGATAAGTGTAATTTAAGTAGAATTATAATTTTTCAACCGCTCGAATAGAAAGCTTATATATTAAATGAGTATAATCTGGTATTAGTGTACAAATTAGTATTTAGCATGATATATTTTAATAAACTATAAGAATTACTGTTAAATGGATGATTTCACACGTTGACATTTTGAAGAATGTGCGAGTTCCGCCATTTTAAGTAGCATCATAAAATTAGGTTGCGCATAAAAATAATTGGCGATATTTTAGTGTCTATTCAAATTCAAATAAAGTGATTGTGAATCGTTCTTTATTTTTATTAATACGTATTGTTTAAAAAATATATGATATTATTATTAATATCTTATGTTTACGAATTGTTAATGTTAAAAATATAATATTTCTTTCGACATAGTTTGGCCAACCTTTTGTATTCACTCGAACCAAAATACAATATTTATTTTCACTTATTCTTCATTACTCAGAGACATTTTAATGATTACTTAACTTGAATTGAATGATATACCTACCTACAATGTATGGAGTATTGGTCTAAAATCTAAATGTTCATAAAACAAAATACTATCAACTAGGTACTTAAATTTTTAATGATAAATTAACTGAGTGCGATCGCTACTTTCGTCTCTACCATGTTAAATAATAATAATTGTAAAAACAGAACCTTATATCTTTTATAGCCTATATTAAAAAAATACCCGAAAATTCTTAATTTAAAAACTCTCTTCGTACGAAAAACAACGTAAACACAATGTAAATTTTTAATAGTTTCGATAGGCACAGAGTAGGCTGAAGGGGCCGGCGGCGAACATGCACTATCTGAGATCTGCGGCTGTGCTCAAGTCCCGATACGCGGTCAAGAGACCATTCTAAATTTGAAAATTCAAAATGACGTTTACATTTTTTTAATAATGGATTTTGTGGTTAGGGAGTGGAATTTGTGTGCTTCTAATGTTAGATTTGAAATAGCTTCCGTATAATTCTGTACGTTTTAGCCCTCTTATTAATAAATAGAGCCACACTGTGCATTAGAATCACTTTTCTATTGCATAGTATAAGGACAAAGCACTGTTTAATAATTTTATTTATAATATAGATAATATTGATCATTTTATTACTACTTTATTACCACAGGAGTTAGTCTATTTTGTGTTCTAACTTCTAACACTACCATTTTGTCCTTATTTTTTGTAATTTAGATAGCCTTTATCATTATAAAGATACTGTCACACAACTACCCAATTAGAAAATGAAGTGTTCTCAAAACTAACCCCTTAGCTGTAATGAATATTCCAGAACATGAAGCAGCGGCATGCGGGATCACGATCGCGCCTGACTTCGCACTCGTAGCACCCACCCCGGTGGGTGATGGGTGGGTTTTTTTACTCTTAAGAGCGAAGCCATTTCGTTTGCGGTACGTTGATGCAACGCCGCTCGAAGGAAATTTAATATTATGTCGGAACTGCTGTGCCGCTTTTGGTTTACTTAATACCGCAAAAATCGGCGATAAAAATATTCAGAATTAGTCTACGAATAATAAAAACTAAGGAAGAGTAACTCCATCAAAAAACATGCTCCAAAATACTTATCAAAAAAGTGTACCTTAGGTTCACTTTTCATACATTTGCAATATTTAGGTGACCTTGAGCGGTATAAAGGCTGACGTTACATGACAGTTCGAATGGAACCAATTTTAATACTGTATTAGTATGGGAGTTACATTTCCTTAGGTTTTATTATTCGTAGCAATTAGTAGTAAACCGCAACGTACAATTAGTAATAAAATTTACTACTAATTGTACGTTGCGGTTGACTACTAATTGTTTATTTAATCGTATTTTGGTCCATAATCCGCGCACAACTTTAAGCTCGAAGAAGTTATTGGTAGATGTAAACAGACTTTAATACGTTACTGTTAGCTGCTTTAAGTTAATTGCTGGCGCCAATTGCCTCCTCCAGTTTCAATGAGCAATCTTAAAGTTTTACACGACCTCTATTTTGTGAATTTCCACAAGTCGGACGCGGTGTTTTAACTACTGGGGTGAAGTGGGAGGGTAACTGATGCCTCAGCTTATTACTCTTGTACATATTACATTCATGTCCGCAATTGTGCGGTCTTAATGCGTTCCAACGACGCAATACATCGGAGCATTGTGGCCACGCTCTTATGTATCAAAGATGTGAGTCGCTTTTTTTTGTCACTCCGAACGACAAAGACTTAGGTGATTAGAGAATCACCTGAAAGATTTTTAGGTTTTTTCGCTTCACTTCAGACGAAAAGCTGATCTACTTTTTTCACTCTCAAATGACGAGAAAGACTTAGACGTTAGAATCAAGGGGATATTTTTTATTTTTATCACCGTGGGTTATTCCTTATTTTTTATTTACCCACTCCAAAAGCGAAAGACGTGGATGAGTCTTTACTTTTTATTTTTCTTTCCCCCTATTCAAAATGACGTGACATTCTTTTTTTACAGGTGAAGGGTGAACCCCTTATGTTTGAACTTGCGCTAGGTAATTTTCATGTACTCTCAGTTATTAAAAATTGTATTCAGCTAACTTTTACATAAGACCATTACTTATTATACTTTCTAAACTGGAATAATATTTTTGTAATATTATACCTACACTTCTAAATTTTACGAATAAAGAGAATCACATCCATTCGTCAATTTATAAAGGTTCATTCACACTAACGGTTATATTGAACAACTTTGAAAATTTACCATGATAGCGCATTTAAAATAAATTTTAATAAAACAATATCAGGAGATCTTGACACACAATTCAAAATGTTTACTTTTTTATGGCTTTTAGCTCAACATAACCTAAGTCCTAAACGATCTTTATATCACTATACTAAACAATGCGCTACCAATTGTTTCTCATGATATTTTTAATAAGAGTTGCTCATAAAATATTCTTTATGTCCGAGCCTTTATCCACCTTGTATGAAGCACCCACCCCTTTTGGGGTGTAAGGGGTTACCTTTTGTGTTCCCCCATCACGAGCCCAGCGTGCTAAGATCACGCAATCTCATTTTTGCTCGCGATTTGTCTGTGTCATTATGGTGGATATCTATAGAAATGGATTTCAGAAAGAATGTAAAAAAATAACTTTGAATTTAGAATGAAAATTCGAATTTCGGATTTTGAATTTGACACTTGACGGCCAGTTGCTTTTTTTTAAAGCTGTCTATGAATTCACAATCAACTTCGATGCTAGTACTTAAATCATAAACGAGTTTACCCCTAACGTTCGTAATCAGTAATCACTTTAATTGGTCCATCACGGACTAATTGCGAAGTGCCATTAGTTGAAAATGTTTTCATTAGGCGAAATTCGACACTCAAAATTTAGAATTTTATAAAATTTATTTGAATATTCTAAAATAATACACCTATACCTTTTACGCAGTACACATCCTACAGTTCAACATGTCATGAGTATCTTTCTAGAAACTTTTTTTCTCTCATTGTCACCGCATACATTTTCAAAGAACCGTGTCCGTTCTTTTGTTTCGAGCACTAACCAAATACCGCTGGCCTGTCATTTTCTTTTCAACTCCGGCGTTCGCTTTGAGAAGCCCAGACTTGTGTGTTTTAAGAGGTCAACATACGCTGGACGCGCACAAAGGTACGAAAAAAGTTTATGTTGTAAAAATTTAATATGAAGCCAACAAGGAACCAACGTAGCCAGAGAAAAATGTCATATTAATGTAATATGGCTGTGTTTTCCTGTTTTCATATTCGCATTAACATTCATATTATTATCAATTCAAAAATGTTAACCTAGGTACTCACCTTGTTCATTATGTAGTTGAATAACCAGGTCATTAAGCATTAAGTATTAATAAACAATAACTACAGTTTCTATTAATCTTGTCTTTATTGTTGCCAAGAATTTGCTACTTCTGTCTGATTAAACTCAAACAGCAAACTCAAACTAATTTTTTTTATTCTGAATAAATTTTAGCAAATATTTTCTGAAAGTCTACATGATGTCTACCACCGGTTCGGGAACTAGCCCGGCGAGATGAACCAGCGTAAGAAACTCGCAGGGGCCCACTTTATTTACCAAAAAAAAGTGAGAAAAAAAATAATCTTTTAAAATAATGTTTACAATGCTGTAACTTAAAATTATACAATGTTAACATACATACATAATTGTAAGTCCTAAAATAATGTAGAAGCAGCCTTGCAAGCAGCCATCCTACTCCCAAGATATGCCATGGTTTATGAAATCATTGACCTTATATAATAAGGCTTTGGCACACAAACGTTCTTTGACTGCTTTTTTAAATAATAATAATAATAATAAATAAAAAACTCTTTATTTACATCTCAATATTTATTCAAACCATTAACGAAACAAATCAGTTGACAAGGTTACAACGAAAGAGGGAAAAAACAGTTTGAAATGGCGGCCTTACTGCTGAAAGCAGTCTCTTCCAGGCAACCGTAAACTTAATTACTAAACATAACAAAACTAATATTATAGTCCACTTAAAAAAGCAGGTGTAGAATGCGTGAGCTGCAACCTAAGCAATTTCTTCAGAAATGTGTTTAGGATGCATAGAAGATAAACATACTAAAAGTCCCCGCTCCTAGAGGGTGAGCCGGAGTGGGGGGAGGGGGTGAAAGTTTCCGTTTTTGAGTTTTTGGGTCAGATCTTTAAAACGGTACGTCGTAAAGAAAAAGTGTAAAAAGTACACAATAAAAGCTACTAAAATTTACTACAACTATGTCATTTACACTATGTATCTATCTCCAATCATTGCCATGCTATGAGCTTCTAAAGTGGTCGATTTTCAAAAACACACATCAACTAAGTCTAGGGACATTTGTATTTTATGAAATCTATCAGGATATTTGAAGACAGTAAATGAAAGAATTATAGCTTATTTTATAGCATATCATAGAACATAAAAAACGTTCCGATTTTTTTTTATTTTTAAGAAAAAATCATTGGCTTTTTTTTCTATGGTCACAGAAAAGTTATATGGCAAAAAATCTTTACTTCGTTTTATAAAACCGAAAATTTCATTCGAATGAGAGAAAATCTTTTACATTTTTATTGCTAATAGTCAAATTAATAATAATTAATTTTATTCGATATTTAGTATTGAGTATTAAAACCTAAGATACATTTTTAAGTATTTCTTTGGTAAAGGCCCTATGTTCTTTGTGATTTTGTTTTTTTCTGGTATCTATCTTACTAGAAAATCTCTGAAATGTATTTAACACTGCATAATCTAGTCGCAGTAGATAGACTTCATGTCAGAAAACCCTGGAGACCAGGCCAAAACCAGAATAATCTGGTCGAATCAACCCAATATTAAGTCGATGCAACTAGTAAAAACGCTCCAGGAAAGCAAACAGTCCATAGAAACCGACCAAACCGTGCAGAGGAGTTTCCATTAAGTTGGTCCTTAAGACGTCAAAATATTTTGTAATCCAGCATTGAAATGTGGAAAATGCGGAAGGTTGCTTTTTCATGAGTTTGGGAGATTAATAATGGTAAAACCTAATTAGCAATAAAAATGTAAAAGATTTTCTCTCATTCGAATGAAATTTTCGGTTTTATAAAGCAAAGTAAAGATTTTTTGCCATAATATAACTTTTCTGTGACCATAGAAAAAGCCAATGATTTTTTCTTAAAAACAAAAAAAATCGGAAAGTTTTTTATGTTCCATGAAATACTATAAAATAAGCTAAAATTCTTTCATTTACTGTCTTCAAAAATCCTGATAGATTTCAAAAATACAAATGTCCCTATACTTAGTTGATGTGTGTCTTTGAAAATCGACCACTTTAGAAGCTCATAGCATGGCTATGATTGGAGATAGATACATAGTGTAAATGACATAGTTGTAGTAAATTTTAGTAGCTTTTATTATGTAGAAGACACTTTTTCTTTACGACGTTTCGTTTTAAAGATATGAGCCAAAAACTAAAAAACGGGAACTTTAACCCCCTCCCCCCACTCCGGCTCACCCCCTAGAGGCGGGGACTTTTAGTATGTTTATCTTCTAGGCATCCTTAATACATTTCTGAAGAAATTGCTTAGGTTGCAGCTCACGCACTCTACATCTGCTTTTGGGCTATTCTTTGGGTGGACTATTATGTAACTGGAAATATTTATTAAAATATAAATAAGTAAAAAAATAGGAAAATGACAAAATGATATTATGATAAGATAAATAAATATAATACACAAATAACTATTTAAATATATGCACTTTCTATTAAGTAATAAACATTGTTAATAAACAAATATTATAATAATTATTATTATGATACGAAGAAGGAAATAAAAGAAATCAGAGTTTAAGAGTTTGCAGATAGATCTAGGTAATGTTGTTTAAGTCTTTTCTTGAAAGTATTAATAGATTTGGAACTTTGTATGCTTTCGGGTAGAGCATTCCACAGACGGATAGCAGAGACGGTGAAGGAAGAGTCATAAAAGTTAGTGTTGTGAGAAGGGAAGGCAAGAGTCAGTTTATTCGCTGATCGAAGTGTAGGATGTTTGTGTCCAAGAAAGGTAAAGTTTTGTTTGAGATAATCAGGAGATTTGGGATTAAATAAAATATTGTAAAGAAGATGAAGAATGTGTGTATTCTGACGCAACTTCACAGGTAGCCACTTTAGCAATGTCCGGTAATTAGATATATGATCATATTTTCGTAGGCCGAAAATAAATCGGATGCAAAGATTTTGCAGGCGTTCCAGGGAAGAAAGGAGTTGATCGTTAAGATAGACCCGTCAAGATTTATTTTAGGTAAGTTAGCCGTGTCGACCAATGATGATGCATTGGGTTTTTTCGGGTTGAGATCTAGACCGTAGTAATTGCTCCACTTAAGTATTTCTGACAAGTCAGAATTAAGTTGAGCAATCACGTTGGAGAGCGAGGAAAGTAAGGCCTGTCTATAAATTTGTAAGTCATCTGCATACATGTGATAGAAGGAAGAAATTATTTGGGAAATAGAGTTTATGAAAATGGAAAATAGAAGAGGAGATAGCACGCTACCTTGGGGCACGCCAGCAAATATATTACACCATGAGGAAAATTTATTGTCTATTTTAACACGCTGCTGGCGTCCTCCAAGGAAGCTGCGGAACCAGTTAACCACCTCAGGGGAAAGATTGAGCGATCTAAGGAGGAGTAATAAAATGTCATGATCAACTGTATTAAAAGCATTGCTAAACTCTAAAAGAATAAGAATAGTAAAATTTTGGTTATCCATACCGTGGCGAATGTCATCAGTAATTTTAACTAAGGCTGTGGAAGTACTAGGGCCGGGGCGAAAACCTGATTGCAGAGGATTTAACAAATTATTTTAATTAAGAAAAGAGCAAAGTTGTTGCTGTACTAAACGTTCTAGGATTTTCGAGAGGAAAGGAAGTATCGAAATGGGGCGGTAATCAGCAAAAGATTGGAGACTAGATTTCTTAGGCAGAGGAATTATATAAGCAGCTTTCCAGGAATTTGGAAAAGCAGAAGTCTTGAGTGAAAAATTGAAGATATGGACGAGGACTGGAGATAATGTGTCAAGCAGCAGAACTATCATGTTACGCCCAACGTTGTCACTACCCACAGCCTTAGATGAAATTGACATGACTGCCTTTTTAAAATCACTGATAGATATATCTTTAAAGGAAAATGAAGGATGATCTGGTATGGGTAAGCTAGATAAAGTATGACTAGTGTGAGCTTTTTTCTGGGCATCGTAGACATGTGCGGGGTTTGCAAAATGGCTATTCAAGAGATCTAAATTAATATCGGATGAAATAGAAGTTTTAGGATCTTTGCCAACCCCAAGTGACTTTAAAAACCTCCACACTTTGGCCTGGTCACCATTTTCGACAGCCGAATGAATGTGGCGTTTTTGCGCGTCTCTGCAAATAGTGTTTTCGGAGTTTATTATAGGCTAATTTGTCGACACCAGATTGTGTTTTCCGTAATTTAGCTTTTGCACGATTTTTTTTATTAATTAAGGATTTAATATCATCTGTTAGCCATGGAGCTGGAAGGTGCTTAATTTTGACAGGGCGTAGTGGTGCATGTTTATCAAAAAGGTCAATGATTCTACTATCAAAAATATGAGTTTTTTCGTCGATCGATTCAGCATTAAAATAAAATAAATAAAATAAAAATTGTTTTATTTCTGAATAGATTTAAAAAAAATAATTTCAGAATGTTGATACGAGTACTACTGGTGCCTACCACCGGTTCGGGAACCGGCGAGAAGAACCGGCGTAAGAAACTCGCAGGGGGCCCACTTTTTTACCAAAAAAAATGAGAAAAAAATTAATCTTTTAAAATAAAATTTACAATGCTGTAACTTAAAATATACAATGTCAAGACACATACATAATGTCATACAATAGTGTAGGTAGCCATGCAAGCAGCCATCCTACTCCCAAGAAGTGCCATAATTTATGAAATCGTTGACCTTATAATAGGCTTTGGCACACAAACGCTCTTTGACTACTTTCTTAAATTTGTTAATGGAAAGATTTTGAACGTTTTCTGGGATTTTATTGAAAAGGCGTATACATTGACCTTTAAAAGATTTACTGACTTTGCTAAGTCTGATCACTGGCAAAACTAGCTTGTGCTTATTTCTGGTGTTTCTACAATGAATGTCACCTTTGGCTTTAAATTTACATATATTTCTTCTAACATATAATACATTATCCAAAATGTATTGAGAAGCTACTGTCATAATACCAATTTCTTTAAACTTTTCTCTCAAAGATTCAAATGTAGACATTTTGTAAATCGAACGTATAGCTCGCTTCTGCAGCACAAAAATAGTATTTATATCGGCAGCGTTTCCCCATAAAAGGATACCATATGCCATTCTACTGTGAAAATAGCTAAAGTATACTAACCGTTCAGTGTCTTCGTCAGAAATTTTCCTAATCTTTCTGACTGCATATGCTGCAGAACTGAGTCTATCTGCGAGTTTAGCAATATGAGGACCCCACTGTCATTGGTTATCTTTTCCCAGTCCACATTTTCAGCATCCTCGCGGAGACAGTCTATATCGATATTTTTAAAGGACCGATGCAAGATAACTTTAGGCTTTGTTTTTGCTGGACGCAATTTGTATGAGAGGAATATGCAGTCATGGTAGGAAAATACAAGGTGAAGGGAAGAAACAACAAACAGATCAAGGAGTGATGGTGTGGAATGAGGATAATGATGCGTGGCTTGCAGAGGAAGAGTATTTAGATTAAAGGAGTTAATGATAGAGATAAGTTTTTTAGAACGATAATCGTCTTTTAGGAGACAGGTGTTAAAATCTCCCATCAAAATAATGTGCTCATAAGAAGGAATAAGTTCACCGAGCAATTTTTCGAAGGCAGCAAAATAATTGACGGAGAGATTAGGACTGTAGAATACCCCAAGCAATACTTTAGACACGCCATTTGCTATTTCTAAAATAAGGTGTTCAGTATCATCGGCTGAAGGAGGTTGTGCTAATGATCTCAAAATTTTATATTTAATATACATTTAAGGTAAATTGCAACCCCACCACCTGGTCTACCTATACGGTCATTTCTAATTAGATGGTATCCGGATTTTTATAGTATTATAACAGAGTAAGAAGTGGAAGATAAACAGGGTTTGAACCAAGATTCGGAAATAAGGATAGCGTCAATGAATGATTGAGAGTCAAATGAGTTAAGAAGGTCGGAAAAGTGCGCCGGAATACTTTGAGCGTTCAAGTGTATGATATTAAAATTCTTTAAGTTGTTAGAGAAGTGAGAACTAAGTGTAGAAAGTAAATGATCAGAACAAGTGCTGTGAAAGCTATCGTCACTGCAACTCGAGGAGCCCAAAATTGATACAAAACTATCATCTAGACTAGTTTCAAACATTGATAAAAAAAAATATAAAAATAACAATAGAATATTATATAAAATATATAATATAAAATACAATAACGTTGTCTGTATAAATATAATAAATATTTTATTAATGGAAAGATTTTGAACGTTTTCTGGGATTTATTGTAAAGGCGTATACTAAAGGTCAACTTTAAAAGATTAACTAACTTTACTAAGTCTGATCACCAGTATTTCTAGTTTGTACTTATTTCTAGTGTTTCTTCTGTGATTGTCACTTTTGGTTGTAAATTTACTAAGATTCTTTCTAACATATAATACACTAGCTGTCCCGGCAAACGCTGCTTTGCCATAATATATTATGTATTTGCCATATTATTTTATTAAAGTGACTAAATATGTATGTTACCATGGCAACGTCGATCGCTATCCCGTCGCACAAAGTACAATGGTCGCCGTCAGTCTCAGGTTGTAAAATAATTTACACTAAAATAAAATTGCGACTATAATTAAAGATCTAAGCTATCCTAACTCTCAAGTTGGAAAAAAGCACACATTTAAAAAAACAACATTAAAATCGGTTAAGTAGTTAGGAATCCATCGCGGACAAAAATCGTGACAGGAGATTTATATATATTAGATTATTCAAAATGTATTGAGAAGCAACATATTAGAATACCAATTTGTTAAAAAACAAAAATCCAAATTCTAAACAACAGCGTCTCAAAAAACAATACGATCCGTTTTCAAATTCTTTATTCGAATTTAGAATTTTGAAAAATGGAATTTTTGAAATTCATATTCAAAATTGGAACTACAATGGAGGGTGCAATGTATCGAGGCGGTGAGTCAAGTGGTGTAGAGAGGACTTATCTTGCGTAGACTTCTTGAGTTCCCCCTTCGAAATATTATACCTCGAATTTGCTAGCCCGCGAAGCAGAATTCATTTCACGCGATTCGAGAAACTAGATGCTTTTTGAGTTATTTTATTGTATATTCAAGTATCCTTTAGTTATTTTTGCCTAAATCTATGTAAATAAAATTTCAAATGTCCGTTACTGTCTAGATATTATTAGGTACAAATCTATTGACATCATCAAAATCGGACCAGTGTTTTAGGCGCTACCGTATGTTTTAAACATTCAATTATTACACCTTCCAAAACCATTATTCAGTAGTAATTATTATTTACCGTTCTTTATGTATTGTTTTAGTTGGGTAAAGTCTGGTAATGTATAGCATAAGTCTGCATAATGCATAATATTATTTTGTGTTTTTGTTTGTCTGTAGATCACATGCGGATGTAGTAAAAGGTACGCTAATAGATAAGTAATAGAAGTTGAAGTAAAGAATAATATTATAATTGTTCATTACCTAGACTAATATTTAGTACCTGTTTGTAACTATTGACTACAAATAATATAGCTAAAGTGTTTACTGTTTTAATAGTTCGGGTTAACTTAAATTAATCTTTAATTATTATAATTTTGATGCAGTCTTGACATAGTATTAACTCTACTAAGAGCCAAACTCTAATTATTATGGTGCCGATGGTGCCGGATAGGCTATCACAACTTATTTGACAAATGCTCTATCTGTCAAGTTAAGTTGTGGATAGCCTGTCCGGCACTTATCAGGAAGTGGTGAAACTGGCCCTTAGTTGGTGGTTGGTGGTTGATTAGAATAGCTATAATATGAGTATATTTTTTTGTTGCTTGATAGAATTTGGATTGAGGCGAACGAGGACCGCTATGTACAAATTGGATTCTTTCAGTTAAGAAGAAGAACAGCTCATTAAAAAAAACCTCTTCATAGCAATGTGAACTGACCCTTAATATCAGACTTTCTGCATACGTAAGAGCTCATGTCGTAACAACATGGAATAACATCTTAATTACAAGACCAACATGTCGAGTCCGTTTATAACAATATTTACTCTCTGCTCATCTTGAGTGGTCTTTAGAAATCTTTTTAAAGCGTTTACACATGCAGTTCTTTGTCGATTACGTGTAAATATATTAGAAAGTATTTACCTAAGGCTGTATGATTCTAGAGTCCAAAGAGTAAATTCATAATATGATATTGTAGGCTTCGCATGGCAGTGAAGAGGACATATCATATCGACAGACTTTTGGAGACAATCTGAAGAGTTTTCTTTGATAATCTGTGCTTTTGTCTACCCTAATAATTAACAATACACATGAATACATTCAAAGCAATTTTTTTTGACGTGACAACGTCTTATAATTCGATATGGGGTGCGCGCCTGAAAAACATGACAGTTCATGCGGCGTTACCTCGCTCTGAGGCGTTCCATTTAAGGCTTGAAGTGCAAGCGAGAGCGCGGAACGAGCGACAAGGAAGCACAATTGGCCTTTGCGTTCGGCAGCGTTCGACATCCGTCTCTCTCCTAAGTCCTACTTGAGTGACGTCATACGGTCCGATTCGTTCTGTAGGGTTACCAGCGTTGCCGATTTGTGGGGAATTCCCCAAACTGCGGGGAATTTCAAGTTGATTGAGAATTCGTTGGGGATTGGCATTATGTGGGGAAAATGCGGTGATTTTCACATTTTGTCATCTTTTTCAATAATTAGCAAATATTTCATCATTCTACATTAAGTATTGACACATCGAACATATTTTTTTAAATTGATTGATCGTAGAAGTCTAGTATCATCTAGATTCTAGTAGATGGACAATATTGTTTATGACCAGGGGATTTGCTTTGCGCTGACTTTGTACAATTTATAGCTGTACCTTGCAAGAGAAGGAATTAAAACGTGGAACTGGGGGCATTGTCAAGTTAAACCCTTCAATGAAAATGCTTTCCACAAAATATAGAAAAAAATATTTTAAATAATAATATAGCTCAGGTGTTATTTCAACAATCTATTTATATAAAATGTATCGCTATTTTCATTGGTCACGACTCACGTAACACGTGTGAACGGTTTGACCAATATTGCTACTATTCTTTTTTTGGTAGTGTTTTTTTCAGCTGAAGGTAAGTCTTAGACGAAAAAATGAAGAAAGTAACGTGAAACAAATAAAATAAAACTTATTGATCATGATAACTGTTTGAATTTTTATTATTATTGATTATACTAATGGAAATTATACTCAGATAGTAGAATATTCATTCATTTTTTTAAAAAACTTGTTTGGGGAAATTAGTGGGGAATCAGCAAATATTTTGTCCCCATTTTGGGGAATTTGACCATGATTTTTGGGGAAACCTGAAAATTGTCATTGGTAACCCTCAGGGTTACCCTGGGACGCAAATCCCTCTGGCGTGATAATAAATTAAACAACCAGTGAGTGTCAGCGAAAAGACAAAAATTTATTCCATTGAATTACATATTATATCAAATTTTGTCGAATAAGCGATTGCGCGATCTAGAGGCCTAACAGCGACATCTGTTATCAAATCGCGGAACTAAATTTACTTATAAAATATTATGAAGTTCAACTCAACAAAGGTAGTTGTCACTTTCAACTATCGTCAATAAACCGACTCTACAGACAACCGATTTTTTTAAATTTAAATTTAGCCTACCTTGGTTTTGCTAATGTGAAACCCTAAAACAGCCCAAAAGGCGTCTTAATCCAGAAAAATCTAGACGCAATTCAAACACTAGAGTCGACCCTTTAGTTTGGGGGATTGAGACTCTAGCACATAGCCGGCGGACAAAAAGTACATAAGCCAAGGGCGACTATTTACCGTCTGCGCGGAATAATGCACCGGCGAAAAAATTATAACCCCCTGTACTTGGGATAGGGTTGTCGACGCTGAAAAATCTGAAATTGTATTTCAATGCCACGTAAGGATTTATCCACTTTTGTTTCATTTTCGCATATGGGCCATTCCGCTACAGAGAAAATTAATGATAATTTTTAAAATGTGTTATTAGTTACATTTTTCAATTGGAATATACGTAAGAAGATGTGTATTTATTAACGAAACAACTTTTATCGGTAAAATATGGAATTCGAATAATTTAGAGCGTTTTTAAGCATTATCATTTAAGGGACGCGATATTTTTTCCCATATTTTTTAATTAAAATACAATTTAATTCAAATTAAATGGTATTTTAATTAAAAAATAATAATATTTCCATTCCTCTTACACCGTAAGTCCGTTCTACTCTGGAACTCTCTCCCTACCAGGGTGAGACTCTCTAAAACTTTAAATACATTTAAGTCCTCCCTTAAGGATTACTACCTCAATATGTGTTCGTAGTATGGCATGAGTCATGACATTCATTTATTTGGTACTGTTTTCATACGTCAATTTTATTATGTATATTATGGTATGTATATGTTATATAACTTTATGTATTATATTATATTACTATTATATAAAATATATATTGTTGATAAAATATTTATTTTATTGTATTTGTATGTATTATTGCGTAATATATAATTATTATGTGTGTATTTATTTCATAGGATAGTATTTATATTATGTAATGTATAATGTAATAATGTTAAGTCTTTTAGCTTTACTTTTAATTGTAATTAGGTAATAGATATTATACTTTAAGCACAACGCCCTTTCTCCAGCAACTTTTTGTTTCCTTTCCTTCCAAAGGTTGTCTGGAAGAAATTGCTATTTAGTAATAAGACCGCCTTTGTGTACTCGTCATTTTATGTGTTTTGTCGTATGTTAGTTGTTACTGTAACTGTGTGCACAATAAAGTATATTCATTCATTCATTCATTCATTAATGTTCAGTTGTAGTATAGTTTTACAGAAATACGTCGAATTTTTTTGTATAAATTACACTATTCAACCGTTTTCTATTAGACGATTAATTTTGTCAGGCCAATAAACAACTCAAAATTAAAAAAAAACTACAATTTGGTGCAGTTTTATTACAAATTACTAGTATAATTATCTATTCCATATCGAAAATTTTAAAATTTGTAAGAGAATTACGATTTAATTCACCTTTAAGAGATTAGAAAATTTTGATGTTCCACCCGCGATCCTAGAAATGGTTAATAATTTCTAGTACTTATTGCTATAATTACTTTTATCTTGTTACATAGTTTCTTTGTTTTATGCTGAAGGTTTTCATTTATAAATCATTGTTAAACTAGTTAAAATGTATCCCTTCACGGGATATTTTATTTATAAATATGCTTCATTTTGCCTGTAGGAAGCTTTAAGTGTGTCAAACTGTTGCACCCGCGATAATGGAATCGCCCATATCAGATCTCCGTCGCGTAGCACCGAAGCGACCAGAGAAGTTCTGTAGTTATTCCTGAACAGATATCTATTTAATTAGGTAAGTACTTTCACGATTATTTTCAATTAATTCCATAAACAACGATAATATTCTTTTTTAGGCTCTGTCAAAAAGTAAGTATAGTTTGTAATCCCTAACTTACCGTATGTTTAAACAATAAATAAACACTGACCTACTCCATCTAAGGCAGAGAGTACCAAACTACCATACAATAAATTCGATACTTCCACGGTACTTAGAGAAAGGCATCTGGTAGCCCAACCTATTATTATGATGTATCCCATAGTGGTAATAACATAACAGCCCGTATTCGAACCCATTACCAGTAATTTCCATTATACGGTGAAATGCATGTAATGGGACGACAATTATTGAATTAAACTACTTTACTTAATGCCTCCAAAGTATCCTTGTCTAGTTTCTAATTTATTAACGGTAACACGAAGATGTACAGTCAGATTTAGTATTCAATACAAATATTTTCATTGCAGACTACTATGGTCCATTGTTTAGTATTATATACATTAAAAATTGTTAAGTTATGTTTTGTTCCTTTTACTAAAAGTAACAAAACATAACTTAAAATAAATAATTACCATTAAACTAAATCATGCGCCCCAATTAAAACTATGAGCTTATGTATCCTGAAGGTCTGTTCTCGAATTCGTTCATCATCCGCACGTAGTTCTTCATTATAGGTGCATGCGGATCATCTGCCACAATCTTTCCCGTTGTCACTTCCTCTTACGCGGTTTATTACAGAATAGAGATGCAGCTTTCTTGCGCATGAGTGCCCGGAAGCCATCCGTTCTTGCTTGTGCAAACATCTCGGACGCACTACAAAATCGGGGGAGTTTCAGCATCATCCTGAAGATATTATTTTATTGGACGCAAAGGGCGTTTAGGGATGCTTTGGTATAGCTGATCCACAGGCCGCCCGTGTACAGATTCTGACAGAACGCTTTAAAGAGTGTGATCAATACAATTTTTTTGTTTTTGTAATGTCTGTGATGTTTTTTACTGCAATGTCCAATTTCTTAAGTTTTCGCAGTTCAATTTCTGTGACTGCAAGTGAAGTTAATAACACGTTGATTTTTTCAAAGTTATTTTATAGCATTTTAATTAATAATATTATGTACCTATTTACAAAATAAAGTAATTAACTCGGACTAGCAATAACATACAAAACCACAACGTAGAAATGAGATGTTATTCCTAAGATCATTAAGAGAAATACGGTACTCTCTTTTTTAGCGAGTGTCCAGGGTACATAGCCAAATGCTTCTATAGTTTCAACAGCTAAGCTCAGTAACACGCTAGGAATTAGGATTAGATATCTAACTTCGAATCCAACTCCACTAATAACAAAAAAAAAAAACTCTTTATCGCCAGCCCTGGCGTCATCTCAAAGGGCTCATATCACGTCGCCTTCTAATGTTTTGTCCTTTTTTAACTGCACATGTCTGAAGTCTCTCTCGGCGTTTATTTGCTACTCCATCATGAATACAAGGAATGCTAGATTGTCATTTTAGGCTGTTTGCACACTGCTATAGGGTTTAAAAATAAGGCCGTTTCATGTGTAGATGATAACAATACTTTTTTGTGATGAAATAAGATTATTTCGCGAGCTCGGAAATCATGTTTAATACTGCAATTTTCTGCAAAAAGCCATCCTAAGTAAGTATCTACATGTCAATTTTTTTCGAAATCAGTCCAGTATTTTTCGCGTGGTGACAAGGGCACAAAAATGCTTATCCTATTCCTTTCATTCAAATAAAAGTTTTAGTTCAATACCTTGTGCACGGGTAACTTACCAGCTGATGATGATTATGTTGTTGATGTTAATGTTGATGATGGTGATGTGTCTTCAGAGATGCTCTGTCACAGATGTCACAGGTGTTACAATTTATGGTGTCACGTTTACGCGGATCGCGATTAGCGCGCGCGGACGGCCGATTTCCTCATGATAACAACTGTCCAGTTACAGTTATGAGTAAATAAATGCACTTGTTTTTTATGTATGTTCCACCATAAATTTTCTGATATCCATACTAATAACTAATATTATAAATGCGAAAGTGTGTCTGTCTGTCTGTCTGTTACCTCTTCACACTCAAACCGCTGAACCGATTTTGATAGGTATGGAGATACTTTGAGTCCCGGCAAAGGACATAGGATACTTTTTATCTTGGAAAGACGTACGGTTCCCCCGTGACAAAGGAATTTTGGCGCAACGGAGTAGCGGGCGTCATCTAGTCGAGGATAAAATAAATTCGTTTCAGATTCTTCACTTTAAAGTTGCAATGAAGAATCTCGCTATTAAATAGAATCAGCGTACTCCAATAGTGTTTCGTAGTTCTGTTATCGCCGTATTACCAAATCACGGGCTCGGCCCTTTCTCACGTCGCTATCAAGTGGAATACTCAAATAGATACTCCTGCCCTTTGGCCCTTCGTAATGAAACGCAGGTAGGGCTATCGTTACATCACCGATTAAAGGTTAATGATTGAAGGTATGTAATTATAGGGCTGGGGTTTGTGTGAAGAAGATAATAGTGTAATGTTGCTGGCAACTTTGGTCGCTTGAAGATGAAAACTTGCGTAATTATTTCATGGGTACATTTAAACCTTTCGTCAAATTGGGTTGATGACGCGTGAAGAGGTAGTGGACATTCATATAAAAATTGTTCTGTTTCTTTTATTTCTACGGGGGTATATTCATTACTCACACCATATTTCATCAAAATTGGTAGTCAGCTTGTATGAAGAGGTAACAGACAAACAGACAAACAGACATACTTCATCAGTGACCTCGCTTTAATTCAACGTTAATTTGATAATTCTAATTTGTTATAATATTTAGGATTTTAGAATAGAATATTTTCCATGAAAATCGTTACTTATTTTTCTGTCTTTCTGGAAACTCTGCAAAACAAGTCTACTATTTTATTTTTAAATTTCCCTAGCTAGGATATTCACAATTACTGGAAAATACCACGGAATCTAAACATCTTGCCATTATTATATCAATGGCACCAATTTCCAAATTAATATCTACGTTTTAACTTTCTGATTAGGATCAAGTGCTGCGTGAAAATTCTCCTCACTGGCGAAAAGTTGTAACTGACTCCAAATGATTAGCCATACCCGCTTTTAAACTACTCTAATAAAGGTGATTATGCTGTGTCACGGTAATATCTACTAACATATTTATGATGTAGGTCTGTTTGTGGTAAAATTAAGACATTTCCGCTGCTAATAACTAGTTGCATTAACAAATGTTAGTTTAAATTAACTTTTGTTGTTATTTCCGCGTTTTAACAACCCACTTATTACTGGTTAATCGTGGTTACGGAAAAGGAGGTTCCTAATTCAGGGGCCGTTTTTGGTAATTTAATTAGTATGATTGGTACTCGGTGCTTGGTAATAACTAATAAGCTTGGGAATATAGTACTCAGCTGTTGCTTTTAATGTAACACCAGAGAATATGATTCATATGGAGATGGGGGTGCTACGTAATTTGGTAGAGTTATGTCAAGTTAATGTTAGTTGTAACAGATTGGCTGGACTTGACATAGCCTGACAAAATTACGTAGGTCCGCTATCTGACTATGAATTAACTTGTTGATAGTACAAAATGTTGCTTACTGTACAGGCTTTGGGATTATCTTATCAGCTCTATAATAATTAACCTGTGCTCTGGAAAGGTGATATAAAAGTACCTACTTATTTCATAATATATATAAGCTTATGCCCTTTGTGATTTTTGGATCTTTAGTTGCCTTAATGTTGGCCCGAATAACTCACAACGCATTTTACATTAAATAATTATAAGGGCCTGAGTTGTGAGTATATCTACATAGACTACTATGTAGAAAATAAATATAGTAATTAGTAAGAGCTGCTCTTATTATTCGTAGGAGCAAATACTACATAAAATCTGAGATTTTATGTAGTATTTGCTCCTACGAATATAAATACGAATAAAAATAACATAATAATAGAATATTATGTTTATGCTATATAATAATAAAAACTACTTTTTTATTATTCGTAGGAAATAAAGTTTTCCTACGAATAATAAAAAAGTAGTTTTTATTATTCGTAGTTTATTTCTCTAAAAAAATCCCGTAGTACTGTGAGATACTGTTATTTCAAAAATGTCAAAAATCCACATAAAACACAGATACAACTTATAAAAAGAAGAGAAACGAAAAATTGAACTCAACCTACATATTCTCGGATTACATAAAAACTTCTTCCAACGAAACACGAGTATAAACAGTTACAAAGAAAAAAACAGTGAATGAACATACGTAAGATAATGTATGTCTTTATTACTGAGCAAGTGAGCACGGTAGGCTGGGTTTCTGGCCAGTGAACTGCGCATAATCTCGTTACTGATGTTTTAGAATCAGACACTTAGAACACTGACGGCAAAAAAAGATGTGCATGCGACTAATGGACGGTCTCTGAAGATTATTTTACAGTAATATCTTTGACTAGACGCCCGCAATACAGTTGCGCAAAAATTCGTTTATCGGGACCGTACATTTTCCGGGATAAAAGTATCCTATGTCTCGGGACGGTATCTCGATACCAAATTTTAGCAAAATCGGTTCAACGGTTTAGGCGTGAAGAGGTAACAGACAGACAGACAGACACACTTTCACATTTATAATATAATTACGGAATAGGTACGGATTGGTCAACTTTTTGATGTTAACTAATCCAAAGCACTCTAATTAACCTTCTGTCAAAAAATGAATAATTAACCTCCATCAAAAATATTTCAGAAGAAGAAATTTTTCAAAGGAAAAAAGTTTTCATGTTTAGATAGTTATTTAGATTATAGAATGAGGTAGGTTTAAAGCGAAGTTTGTTTATTGTTTTGACTACTTAGTATCTTCTGCTTTTTTCGTAAATCTATCATAAATAATAATAGATTGTTGAAACGTAAACAGAGTTAACTGTCTTTTGTGTTAAAGTTAGAATATGAATCTAAAATCGAATGCTATGAACAAGATGATAACATAATATTTTTGTTGTAATTTTTGTTGGCTCATGATGAATAACCGTGATAGTGGAGCTATCTCTAATTGATTAATTATTATGGCCGAATATTTCTTCTTTTTGAACGTCAAGGACCAAGGTGTAGTGGGTTTATAAGTTTGCCAATAATTTTCATACAATATCGTCATTATTCGACTGTTTAGACTAGTTTAGAGGTTTAAAGCTGTGTTAAGTTTTAAGTTTGTAATAATTGTCTGTGAACTGTTTATTGATATGCCTTCAAATAATACCATCGAATAATTTGTTCGAATAATTCTTAATTCTTTCTGCTACTTTCTTATACCTTTTTACGTTACGGAGTCTTCTTAATTCCGGAAAACTATAATGTTAGAAACTAAACAAATTAAAAAATCAGACTGCGCATCTCTGAGATTCTTTCTAATTACTTCTTTTGAGGAATTTGAGGTGTGTCTCAAAACCGAACACTTTCTCTCGGTGCGTCCAATCGAAAATGGACTTTATATCACTATTTGTAGATTTCAAAATCATTCGCATTGTTGTTCCACCATTTCCCACGATGGCGATTTGTTTAAATGTCCGATTCTTGTCGTTCCAATTTGTGCTTTACTAGTTTGTGACAGGGTTTAAAGTGGTAGTTGGGTGTATTCGCGGTGTAGTGGTCATTTCTTGAAGTAGAGAAGCACTGGTGCCATGTATGGGTGGTAATTAACTGTCTTTGATGGCATTTTATGCATGGCCGCATGAGAAATCGCCGGCACGTTATGAAAAACTTGTTAAGTACTCTGTTTAGACACGCATCTCGCTGCGTCGTGTTCCCAATACGCAATTGAATAGTGGAAGTGCTAGTACAGTCATACACAGTTTGTTAAAGTTTTTGGTAATATACCTACTTCAATAGGAAATATTATGCAAGGGAGCAGAGGACGCTACTAGCACATAGCCACATACTGTAAGTAATCCGACCAAAATTGGACATGTTGAACACGTCTTATCAGGATATTGACAGAAACGAACAAAACTTTTTGTTTGTTTTCACGTCTAGCGTGAAAACATTGCCGTTATAATTATGTCTTATTGGAATTGGTTTAAGGAAGGAAGCTTAGAATGCTTCCGTTGTTTTTATCTATCCTCTCTTAGAAAATCCCCGGCTAGAAAAGTCTAGCCCTCTACATTACTTTTCTCTCAATACTTTTTAATCCTGCGATTAGGGATTCTTGGAAATGCTATTGTACTCGTATTCTATTGTTGTCGCGATCACCGGTGCTCGTACGGGGCTTGATGGGTTAACTTAACTTAACTCAATAATTATTAACTTCTTTCCTTACATAGTTTTAAATAGAAAATTACAACAACATAAATAATATTATTATTATAAGTTGTCTGTTGCTTTAGTTTTAGGCCCTGTCTATGCTTTCGCCGTTTTTCTCACTTTTTTCATAGAATGACTGCTCTACATCACTTCTGTACAATTTTTGTAACATTTTTTCTTTCATCATTTTAAACAATGTTAACAACTGTACATATTTAAAGACAAATTAAGAGATTAAAAAAAAATTAAGCTGTTGATGATGAATTATGGCCAAGAACGCTCTGGATCATATTATAAGCTTTCAAATGAAAGGAAGTAGGTCAAAATCGGTCCACCCGATAGACATACACGGTTACACACTCTCATACATATAGACAGACATAACGTTTAACTCTTTTGTCGTGGGTTATAAATATTATACGACAATTTGCCAAATCACAGATGGCATATGGGTATCAAACCCTAACGCTAATACCACTCGGTACCCTCACCACTCAATAATGTGGGATTATGGTGTTTGCCACTCCAAACTATAATGGATTGGTGCTTGATGGATAGTCAACGTTTAAAGCTTTCTTATTAGTATTATGGGTTTCTCGTGTATGATAAACGAAATTGATCGTCAGCAATTCATAATTATTCTTTGGATATGTTACGCTCAAAGACCGAAATCGCTCAGTGAGCGAAAAAATAGCTCACAACGCGTTGTGGTCACAGTGAAACCAATGATATTGTATGTTACTAACGTAACTAGATTGGCAGTCTACGACAGCAACGCGTCACCACTTTGAAGATGCCTGCAGGCATATCTGCCATACATAATGACATAATAACATTATGAAGTGACATTGTCTTTTGGGCTATCAAGTGGTTACGCATTTCTGAGAATCGTTTGTAAGACATTGCCACTCTAGTATTTTAGAAACTCATTGAGTGAAACAGCCACGACGCGAAATTCGCGTCGTGGCTCTAATGAAAACGGCCACGACGCGTTCTGGCAATCACAAAAAGACCATAACGCGAAATTCGTGTCGTGGCTGATATGCTATTCGTTTTTCTTGATTTGTTCTTGATTAATTAATCGTCCAGAGGTATGGAAGATTATAAATTTATAATATTGAATTACCACGCATACTACAAAATATTTTTTTTTTACTAAATCACTGCATAACGTGTACATTATCCTTATTATTTATAAAATATCAAGTTCCATATAACTATCCGTACAGACAGACAGACAGACAGTAATAATATTAGTACGGATAGTACGGAACTATAGATATTTTATAAATTAACACGTTATGCAGTGATTTAGTAAAAGAAAAAATATTTAGTAGCATGTGTGGTAATTCAAATGTTATAAATTTATAATCTTCCATACCTATGGACGATTAATTAATCAAGAAAAACGTATAGCATATCAGCCACGACACGAATTTCGCGTTATGGTCTTTTTGTGATTGCCAGAACGCGTCGTGGCCCCTCAGACCCACTTGCCCCAATATGCTAATAATACCATGCTGTTTCTTACATTAATACTAGCTGTCCCCGCAAACGTTGCTTTGCCATAATATAAAGTATTTCGCCCATGTTATTTTATTGAAATGACTAAATAAGTATGTCGCCATGGTAACGTCGATCGCTATCCCGTCGCACAAACAATGGTCGCCGTCAGTCTCAGGTTGTAATAATTTACTATTATTTATTCATCAAATGCACTTTAAAATATATAAAGTATCCAGTAGCCGATTCTCAGACCTACTGAATATGCATATAAAATTTGGTAAAAATCAGTAAAGCCGTTTCAGAGGAGTTCGTGGACTACAATTGTGACACGAGAATTTTATATATAAGATAAATAACATGAGCGAGATTTACCAAGAAGACAACATTAACAGGCGCAACTGGGCCTAAAACTTTCAAACCACGTTATAATTTCTCAAATTCCCGCAATATTTGGGAGTGGTCCGTTTAAAAGCGTTATTCACATTCAGATAACCGCTATTAGTAACTCACCGCTTGGACAGGTTTCTGATGAAACTTGCACTTGTAGGCTTAATAACAATGCAAAATTATCCTCAATACCCATCAATGAAATACCAACCTTAACACCGAGGTGCAAGGTGGAAGTTTCGATGAGTATGTTGACACGCAGTGAATTTGAGTGAGGTAAAAAATGAGGTCGACGAACGTAGTTGTCCGATATAATAATGATGGATGACCTCCAGTGTCCTCTTTGCGGGTTGAGATAGGGTGCCAGTTTGAGCGACGCGGTTCTTGTCCGGTTTTAAAAATGTAGGCTCAAACCCCATTTAGTTTTCTGTAATAGCTAATTATGGTACGACAAGATGTAGAAATAAGAACAAAAAAACTCAATATGTAGGAATAAAAGTTAATGAAATATGTATTAATATTATAATGTATTTTTAAATAATAATAACTGTTAAAGGGTAGGTGAGATTTGTCATTATTTAGTGTTGTTAAATACAACCCTAGAGTTTTTTCGAAAATTTTGAACCAATTAAAATTATAAAGGTTTTTAATTTTTATTCCTTTTTAGGGTTCCGTACCTCAAATGGAAAAAACGGAACCCTTATAGGATCACTTTGTTGTCCGTCTGTCCGTCCGTCTGTCAAGACCCTTTTTCTCAGGAACGCGTGGAGGTATGAAGCTGAAATTTATATCAATTACTCAGGTCTACTGTCCCTTGAAGCTGTGAAAAAATCAAACTTCTAAGCCAACGCAATCAAAAGATACAGCCGTTTATGCCGCAAATTTTCGACACTTGCAAGGGAATCAAAACCTACAGGGTGCTTCCCGTGAACTCAGAATCTTGAAATTTGGTACGAAGCAACGTCTTATAGCATAGATAAAGGAAAAATTACGAAAACCATAAATTTTTAGTTACGTCACATAATATTTTTTTTTTTTATAATTTTAAACTTACTACCCATTTCCTCATAAACGCGTAGAGGTATTAAATTGAAATTCATACCAAATACTCAGGTCTATAATACCTTTAAGCTGTAACAAAATCAAACTTCTATGTCAACGCAATCAAAAGAAACAGCAATTTAAGCTGCATATTTTGAAACTCGCAAGTACTCGCAAGGGAATCAAAACCTAAAGGGTACTTCCAGTCGACCTAGAATCTTGAAATTTGGCATGAAGCAACGTTTTATAGCACACATAAAGGAAAAATTCCGAAAACCTTAAATTTTTAGTTACATTACAAAATATATATTTTTTAATAAATATAAACTTATTACTTTTTTCCTCATGAACGCGTAGAGCTATCAAGTTGAAATTCATATCAAACGAACTTTGTAAACCTTGCAGGTTTGTACGGAACCCTCGGTGCGCGAGTCCGACTCGCACTTGGCCGGTTTTTTATTTTTCAAAAGTTTTTCTAAATCATCATCATCTTTAACTTACAGTTTTACACACATACACAGTGCTTTACTAATTCTGGCATGATCATTCTTTAAACTTTATTTAGTCACGCAACGTTTTTTGTGACTTTTTTTGCGCTGCGATATAAATTGACAGTTTCAAACAAATCGCTTACGCTTAGCGCATTCTCCTCCCCGCTGTCACTCCCACCCCACTTCCGTATGCAAAATGTATGCAATTTGGTGTTCACATCAGCGATCTGATAGTGTTATCTTGTTCGGTAGCCGTTTGACAAATGATGGGCGCTATCTGGAGCATCTTCACGCCGCTGCCTGGACGTTAGCGTCCTATGTTATTAAATATGCTAACTTCATCATCATGTTCATCATCATCATGTTCGTTATCATTATCATGTTCATAATTATCAGCATCAACATTGAGTACAAATTCAACGCTTTCTTGGTTTTGGAAGAATCCAACATACAAGTTGATAATGAAAACTAGTGTTGATGATTAGTTACCAATTCGGTATGTCTTAACTCAGCATTCATTGTTATTAGTTTTCTTTCTTTCAAGAAATCATCATTTTTTAAGAAATAAGCTATGTAGAAAACATTTTCAATTATTTACCGTAATAAAAGGAGATGATTTTTAAAAATTTAATTAGTCATTTACTTCAATAATAATAATTATAAGGCCGTTTTTCCACCTGCAAGACAACTGTCGCGAGAAGTGTCTGACAGTCTGTCTGACTGCTGACAGCAGCTTGCAAGTGTAAACCTCGTAGCAAGTGCTGTCGTGACAATTTGTTAAGCGCTTCCTGCGAGTACCTAGTTGTGACAGCATGTTTAAACATCTCGCTGCGAGTCACCGCAGATATACGGTCTAGTTTCGTATAGTATTATCTGCGAGCGTCTCGCACGACATTTGTTGCAGTAATAAATTGCTGGAATTAGTATGAAATTTAAACAATATTGCAAGAAACTCACGCAAGACTTCCGCGAGTTTGCTTGCAAGTGGAAACACTGCCTAACATTCACATATTTGCATTAACATCGCTTCTTTATCTTTAAACACCATACTCGTAATATATAAACTAGAGGCATAGTTTATGTAAAAATATGTGTAATAAGTACGTCTAACTTTTTTTTTTATGCAATAAGGGGGCAAACGAGCAAACGGGTCACCTGATGGAAAGCAACTACCGTCGCCCATGGACACTCGCAGCATCACAAGAGCTGCAGGTGCGTTGCCGGCCTTTTAAGGGGTAATAGGGGAGGGTGGGGAAGGAAATAGGGAAGAGTAGGGAAGGGAAAAGGGTAGGGGATTGGGCCTCCGGTAAACTCACTCACTCGGCGAAACACAGTGCAAGCGCTGTTTCACGCCGGTTTTCTGTGAGGACGTGGTATTTCTCCGGTCGAGCCGGCCCAATCGTGCCGAAGCATGGCTCTCCCACGTCTAAAAAACTTTTTTAAGCTTAATCCTACTGCCCTACTCAATGGTTCTAAGAAGTTCAGACATCCGCCTACCAGCAGGTGCCCGTATGCTCGTTTCCCCAAATAGAGTGAATCCGATACGGGGTCTCGGGTTTCGTGCCCGGCGGTCTTATCGATTCTAAAATTGAATTTGGCTCGGGTTACCCCTTCTAACGCCTCAAAGGCTTTATTGGGTTTTTGTGTATACTATAGATTAGTTTTCCGGCTGTACGGGCACCCCCTTAAATATTAATTTTACTACGTTTTTAGTATTTGTTGTTATAATGCTGCGTTTCTATGCTTGCCGACGCGAGGGTTGGCAAGCGTCCACAAGGCTTGTGCCTTGTGGACGCTTGCGTTCACAAAATATCTCGTTTGGCATTTGGAAATCGATAACACGCTTGTGAATGTGAATTTCATATATCCAAGCATGGCGTACACCGAACTTGTGAACCGCGAGATCACAGTGCACAGTGCAGGGGCTACTAAGCGCGCGCCAACGTGTGAACGCGTCGCAAGCGCTTGCCGCAAGCGCCCTTTGATTTGTGTCTAAAAACCAACACTACTCCGGATCCGATACAAGCGTCCGCTAGCTCACGTGAGCCAAGCTGGATACTCTCTTTACACGCTTGTGCTTGTGGACGCTTGCCAAGTCTCGGCAAGCGTAGAAACGTAGCAAAACGCAACAGAAATACACAATTTGTGAAAAAATATGTTGTGTTTCCAGGATGAAAGGTATCCCATGCTCTTTCCCCAGACTCAAAGTAACTCCGTACTAAATATCAACAAAATCGGTTCAGCGGTTTTGAGAGAAGAGGTAACAGATATACAGACATAATTTCGCATTTATAATACTAGTCTTATAGATAAACTAATCGCAAACCAATAAGTTGGTGATAATCGCGCGATAATATTCAAATGAAAACAAATTGACGAATGTTCCCGAAACGTGTCGATTGATATCTAAACGGTTTTTTATTGAAATAAATTTGCAAGATTATATTTAATGGTATTAATTTATTTTCCAGATGTTTATTTATCGAGTATATAATGATATATAATTGATCGAGCGTTGAAAATAAAACTATTGATTACAGATTAAAGAGAAGTAGAGCGTACCTGATTTAGATTCGAATGTCTATAATTAACTTATGATTTATAAAAGATTAACTGTCTACTATGTAATTTACAGAGATTTATTTAGTATTATATCGATTTACGACATGTAAATTGATTGTTCCATTGAACCATTTAAAATGTAAATTATTGGACTACTTCAAATTACAATTATTTATTGTTAAAGCTTTCAACCGTCTCTGATGATTTCTTTGTAAGTTTTCAAAGTGACATTTTGAGTTTATCTGCAAATTTCACTTGTACTAGGATTATTCGCAAATGCAAAACAGCATTTCGGTCGTTCGTGTCTATTTATTCTCAACTCTATATTAGTTGTCTATGATCTGCCGAGTCTATGCCATATTGACTCTACGATTATTGTCTATGACCTCACGATTCCGAGTGTTAGTTTAATCGATTATTACTAAACTCGTTAACATAATGAAACGATTACCGGTGGGCTTCAAAGGGTTTATATAAAGAATGAAAATGTACATCATTAGATATATTCGTTTAATTTACTCGTATTCGTGATTAATACTTTATCATTACTTGTTAACTTATTATCATCGTAAGTAATATTGATTTATAACCTATACAAAAAGTTTGTAAATTAGGTACTTTGGAACTTTAAAATTTTACCATATAATGCATTGCTTTGTTTTTTCGTATAAGTTTCAGAAAAAGCTAATTGAATTACATAATATAAGGATCAATTCAGAGTTCAGACCGCAAAGCGACTCGTAGATATTACATTTCTGTATGGATTTGACAGATTCGCAACTTGAGTCTCACGCTCACGAAATCTGTCAATTCAGTACAGAAATGCATCTACGCGTCGTATTGCGGTCTGATTTGACCCTAAGGGTTGATTCAGAGCGCAACGCGAGTCGCGACGCGTAGATGCATTTCTTAATTTATATTATGGATTTGACAGATTCGCAAGATCAAGAAAAGAGAAATCTGTCAAATCCATACAAATTTATGCCACACCGCGCCTCGCCTCGTCGCGGTCTGATTTGACCCTAAGTGTCAATTTACACGGGTGACTACGGGTCGATTTTAGTCACCCGGCAAGTCACCAGTCGAATCGCCTATCCAAGTCGAATCGCCACTCCATTTACACGGCCCGTGACTAACGGGTTGATTTTAGTCACCGGGCAAGTCACCAGTCGAGTAGTATTCGCAGCAAGCGATCGCTTGCGTCTGAGCGTTTGCACGGTCGATTTTAGTCACCAGCCGCATGCGGCTGGTGACTAAAATCGACCGTGCGCACGACTTTGGGCCTTGCGAGTGACTAAAATCGACCGTGCGCACGACTTTGGGCCTTGCGACTTTAGCCGCATGCGGCGTAGTCACTAGTCGATTTGCCATTTACACGATCGATTTTCGTCGTGCGGCGACAATCGTGCGGCTTTAGTCACCCGTGTAAATCGGCCATAAGGAGTTAAGACGTTTTGGGCATCATTATGAAATGGCAAAAGAAGCTTGCAGGGTATCTAGTATTGCATACAATATGATGTTACCTAAAGTGTTAGAAAAGATGTATAATTACTGAATTAAAAAAAAAGATGTATAAGAATGTATAAACGTGTACACTTTTTCTTCAATACTTGCAGTAAGCTCCGGGCAACTTCTACTTAGCAACCCTTGTATTACTCATGCCAAAAAGAAGTGTGGTATTCCAGTCGGCTACACCGCGCCAGTAACTCGATCCAGCCGATACTGTTACAGTAATCGTCGGTGTCGAACTTTCAAGTTAACGAACTCGTTAACGTTATGCGTAAGCTTAATTAACTTTAATTATTACGAGTCGCCCTTGACTTTGAGCGTAGTCGTCGTTAAAATATTAAAATTTAAAAAAATAACTTAAGGATAAAACTTGTGTCTAGTTTGCCCATAAAAATCGGTTCGAATTTAAATAGGACTGATCATATTGAAACTAACGAAAAGCACGCCATTAAGCTTCCTAATTTAGTAATGAATAATGTTGAAACGACAGTATTTTCACTCTTTTGGAGTCAGTTGGACGTTGGCTAGTAATTTCAGCACAAATTGTAGTTTGATAGGAAACATACTAAATCTAACTAAGAACGAAGTTGCAATAAAATATAGTCTATTGAAATGTCACAATGCTTCCATTGGCAACTAGTACCAAAAATGAAATTGCGTCCTCTAAAAATGCAAAGCTCCATGTAACATTAAATTGTCACCTTTATTTAATGTATTAAAGATTTTTGGCTTTATATTTGCGGTATTAATTACATATTTATGATGTGCAATTTAACAAATAAAGTTGTTTATTGTTATGACCGTTTGTCGATCCTCGATGTTGAAATATGATCGCATGACAAAATGATATTAATATAATTATATAAACCTTATATTATTTCCTCACTCGGCTATGTTATAACTTATAAGGAAAATCTGCACTAATTTTCGTTATTCCGCGTAAGTCGGTAGTTATTTTGCAATTTATAAGGTAATCGGATTTTGATGGACACCTCTTATCAGATGACTCATTGCCCATTGGCAACTTTGCTAACCTTATTCATATTATTATGTCCATTCTTATTAATTATATTACTTGGGAGTTTCTATGGTAGTAAACTGTGAAAGGATGGAGCCTACAGTCCTACCTTCTATCTTTAAGTCTAGGGATCGAAACTTTCAAATAAGTAGGTATTTTATTATTATGTCTTTGATTGTTACTTGTTTTTGTACTTTTAAGTAGGCATGTATTTCTGGCAGTATGCTTAATATTGGAGATTTTTTATTTCGTAGCTTTTATTCCTAAGTTAATTAGTTAAGTCTCTAATAAAAGCCACAATATAAAAATAGTTTTGAATAGTTATAAATTACAATAAAATAAGTTTTGAAAATACAATTTGGAAAATCACCAATCCCGCAGATGTCACCGCAAATGGCCGCCATTAGTGAGGGGCATGACATTTGGGCCGATATCGATACAATAATTACACTAATTATCACACAATCGATTAATTAAACTTATCGATAAATCGATTCGCGTTTTTTCCTGATCGCTTCATTAATTAAAACCACCTGCTGCTCTGTTTATTGTTTTAAATGTTTATTTGGGGCGATAAATTAATTTAACATCATATTTTATTTAAGTGTACTTAGTTCGTAACTTCATATTTCTATCCGTACTTATTAATGCAAAAAGGTCTGTCTGTAACCGGTTCACGACTTAACCGCTAAACAAATTTTGATGAAATTCAGTATCGAAATTATAATATATTACTAGTTGTCCCGGTGAACTTTGTGTCACTTTAAAACCTTCCCTGGACTTCTACAAATATTTTAGGACTAAAATCAGCCCAATCCGTTCAGCCGTTTTTGAGTTTTAAAGCGACTAACACATTTGAAAATCCATTTTTATGTATAAGAGATGTATTATCCTATATTATCCCGTCATGAGTCTCATGAAAGGAATCAGGATATACTTAGGATAGTTTTTCTTTTGCCGGAAAATGATCAGCTTAAGCACGATAAACGAATTTTGATACAACGATTATGCAAGCAACAGCCGACATCTTACTAAGTACATGTAATTGCTGTATTTATTTACTATATTGTATGTTTAGATTAAATGCAGCATCTAGTTACTAATAAGTATAAAAATATAATATTTATTTCACTTATTGGGGTCTTGGGGCCAAACGGACACAATTACTGCGCAGGCGCCGCTGTCACTTAATTGTATCACTGCACTAATTACAAGGCTCAGCGGATATTGGGCCTTATTAATCCATACTAATATAATAAATGCGCAAGTATGTCTGTCTATACATATAATAGACTCCATCTCTTTGTTTGTTTGTCTTTTACCCCTTCACGCAACAGCTAGGAAGTAAGTAGAGCTAGGAACAGACGTAGGAAGTTTTTATCCCAGAAAAAAGTGCCCGCGCGTAAATGAATTTTAGTTAATCCTTCGATCGCCGATTCTTGGAAATCTTTTGTTATCGCGGCCCACTTGGGCCTTACGAGGATTGATAGATAAATCAGTATTGCGGGCAACATCTCTATAGTTAAAAATGTCCGTTTTTGAATAAATCATAGTTAATATGCTAAAAAAAGTTGACCCATTTTTTGCAGGGGTTTAAAAATTCATCCACGCCAGAGGCGCTTCACTTGAGGCGCGTAGGTTTTAATCCATATCAGTAATAAAGTATGTCCAATTGTCGGAGTGTTTTACGCGTGCACCATTGACCCCTGCTTCTTTGAAGTGAATTGAGAGGACCATTACTGTGCTGTTGAACCCGACTTTACTGCAAAACGACACGAAAAACATATGTTTTAGTGCTCTTATTTAGTGCCTCTAATTGCTGAATACTTGTAGTTGGATTTCTTTTGACAAATGTTGCACCGTTTACTATTTTATTTAAACAAACGTTTGATTACTTTAGATACAATCGAAACGCATTCAATTTTGATTCGACGTTTTATGAAAACTCCAATTTGGAGTTTAATTATTATTGTGATTGGTGACTCATGACTGGATCATAATTTTGGCGAAGCTTGCATGTTGAATGGGAACAAAATCCGGGGTACTGATTTCGGCCAAGCCTTCTCATCCTTGTAGACCAAAATTTAGAGGCATCGTTTTATTTCAATCTCTTGTTAAGAATTTGCATCTCTACAGAAGCTTAAAGATTTTATATAAACCATATGAACCATCAAATATGGCGGCAATGATGACGCCTCATATTATTGCCGGCTGTATAAAAATACGCTGTAAAATACAAAATTTATAACACACAATGACTTTAATAGTGTAAAATATTACACAATCTTGGACAAAAATACTTTTTACGAGCGCGACATTCGACAGCACATATGGTCGCAATTCGCACCACCAAAATATTTTAAAGCAAATGTACTCAACCTGCAACCTACCGGGACTTTATCAGTGGCCCGCGTATAGTCAGGGAGCCCTAGAACAACTTTTTTCTATTACTAACAAGCTAATTTTTGTGAGTAGCTTCATTTTGATAAGACAAACAACTTTTTTATATGCAAAAAATCTTGAAAGTGGTAGCTAACAGAGATAGAAAGGATTTCATACTTTGACTTGATGGTCCTAAAATTTGGATTGTTTTAATTTGTAGGAAAAGGTTACTCTTAAGTTTTATAACTATTAAACTACCAATATACAAAAAATCTGCTGGTTAGGGTTCCGTTTTAGGGTACAGTAGGCAACCAAGTTTTGTTGATTACAGAACCTTAAAAGGGTTCCGTCCTAGGGTTCCGCCCTAACCAGCAGATTTTTTGTATATTTGTAAACCATTTTGAAATTCACGCCCACCGGCGAAATAGTGCCAAGTCATCGTGAAAGTCGTGAAAAATCTTCGAATGTTATTTTTTTAACCCAAAAATTTTAGTTGCGGCCCGTGACACCAAGACCAAAAAGTGTTAGTGGCCCGTATAAAAAAGGATTGTGTACCAATGTTTTAAAGCGTTTCATTGCGTTTTATACTTTACATAAATTTCGAACACATGTGCTAATGGATGACTAGCTTTTGAACGCGACTGTGTTTGTATTGAATGCAGTTTGTATATGGACGGTAGTTCTGAATATTTTATGTGTAGCCAGATATACATATAAGCCGGATGATGAAGTAGGTAAGTTACAAGGTTTGTTTAAATTCTAAGGAAACAAGAGTACCTACTTGTTCTTATGTTTTAAAATGTTAGTAATATCTGATTCTTCCACTCAATAAAATTATTTCATGCACATTTAAATTATCTCAAAATACATTTAGAGTTTTGACTTCTACTACTATCTACTGCGGATTGTGATAAACAAGACAAAGATATTACTTCACAAATTCAATCGTGCTGACTCGATTACTCGAGTGAGTGATCGATTTCCAATCGAGTATATAAATTCATTCGATTAGCTCAAGTAGCGTTCGCCTTGAAATTATATCACCATCATCATTACTCCATAGTGATTGTCTTTGGTAGAGTCTTTACTCTTTGTTTATTAGAATAACACCGACAGAACTACTGTATTTAGGCTATGATATTTATTTGATATTCAGATGGGATGCTTGACGTTGTTTTTAAGTTTTGGCCAATCAGAAGTGTTTGGAATTGGTTTTGGTTGATTTAGTTTTAAATAAATACCATTCTGTTTTTTTTGGTGTCGAAACATCATCGAAATTTAGTAATTGTAATATTATTATTTATCTGAATTTGTTGACTTCTAAATTTGAATCTAAGCTAAATGCCGACTGTGAAAGTTAAGACTTACTAAAACAAAGTATCATCATCCGATCTCAAAATTGAAGACCCAAGATGAGGTGTGTAACAGTTTACAACTTATGAGCAATTACGAATTTTTATCCCTTATAATTTGAACAATCCTTGTAACTACTTCTCTATTATATATTATCTAGTTATTCTAGCTATACATAGAATCCAAGTTTTTGATTTAAAACCAATTTCTTGGTACTAAAGCCGCCATTAAGACAACAAAGTACAGTTTGTCAGTTATCTAAAGCCAAAAAGAGTTTTCTAATAATTTTGTGTTATCCACTTCACCCACTCGTCTTAAATTTTTGGTGCCCCAAATAAGAAACAAATTGAATTCCTACAAGGTATCGGATGTCTTGAGGAGTTTAATGATAGGGGCACGAGTTAGAGTAATTTGGACCCGTATAATAAAATTTGACCCCGTCGTCCCCGGGTAATGACTGCAGCGTTTGACCCCATTATATATTGAATTTCTGACCTTTAAGGTGAATGTAGAAAACAATTTGTGAAGGCAAAAAGAAGATTGTTAATTGGTGCAGTTTTTAAGACAGTTGGAAGATTTTTGAAAGAAGGGGTAAAATTTTTCATGCAACCGCAATTTCTATTTTCGAATAACAAATACATATTATATATCGATTTAACAAATATAATTAAGCATTGCATGTTTTGAAATCAAAGTTATTTATTGTAAAATTTTGAGATAACGTACATGTCTAATGATAGGACTATTGCTATTCTGCGATACCTGGTATCAAACCCCATACTGTCATACATATTCAATTTACACATTCTGTATTGAAAATATCGAAAGCATTTTAAGTGGTTCCCCGGAAACATTTTAATTTGTATATTATATATTATAAATATATTTGAAGCGTGATATTTCTTAGAGCAATATTGCAGCTGAGTTAAAATATTTCAAGGTATTTTTAATTACCATTTCAATTCCCTTTTTAATGCTTGATGTAAAATAGAGCTTTGTTGAAACTTATATAGCTGACTGCAGTTGTTTTCTAGCAACAAGTAGTAATATTAGACAATGTGTAATATAACTGGGAGACCACACGCGCGGACATTCTGGCTTTTACTCCCCAACAAATAGATCCTTTTGATCTCAACTATTTTGACATTTAGCGGAGAGCGGAAGTCGTTATTGTGACATAACTTGGACATTGCGCAGATCAAAGATCGTATCATCACCCGGCCGTTCTATATCTATTAGTTTATCTATTATTTTCTCTATGGCTTTCGCTTATTACATACTAAACGACGCACGCAACTCTGTTGCGCCAAATTTAATTGATCGTGTGGGAACTGTACATTTTTCTGTGATAAAAAGTATCCTACGTCCTTTCCCGAACTGGTGGTAGGCCTCATGTAGATGTTCTAAAAGTATTTTTAACCGATTTTTCCCATCTGTCGATAGAGACAGTTGTGACTTGTGAGTGTGACCCTTTATTGACTATTTATCGACTCCTAGTTCCATCAAAAATACCTAAAAGTTTTGCGTGACCTATGCCTAGTACAAATGTTAGAGATTTTACTGCTCGAGTAGCATGAAATAGTTCAAGCGAGTCAATTAACCCTTTGTTGGAATACCTTAAAAGGTCCAACATGGAAATCCCTGCAATTTGAGTAATTACTGAAGCAATTTTACCCCGCACATATCTACTTTAGCGTTTAAAATTTTGTGATTGGTTTGTTGCGTTCGTTGCTTATCCGCGGAAATCTTTTTTCATTATCTGTGGTACTATTTTAAACAAAGCATCGCGTGACTCGGCCCTACTTACATAACCTATAAACCATATCTCCTCCGTCCCCCCCATTTTGACCCTACCGACCTAGGTAGTAGAGTGCAAAATTGCATTCGCCACGTCCATTACAGCAATTACATAAGTTATAAAGTACACCCAGTTCGGGAGTTCAATTTTGAGTGTTATGTTGTTAGTATTACAGTTTAAAATGTGTTTTGCAGCGTTGATTATAACAATTACAGGAAACACACGGGTGTTGATAATCACCCTCCCAATTGAGATTGATTAAAACAACTATTTTTGATGCGAACGAATTAATCTTTCTATTTTCAGAGCAGCCAATTGCTTTTAATTGGCCTGAAATCGTTGACAAATTTGATGACCTTAACGGGAAAGTATAATTGATGAATCAGATGCGCTTGGGCAATAAAAATAGCTCGAAGTCCCTAATTCACAATGCGCAATTCGACTTGGATTCGGAACCTCACCGCGCGACATCCAATAAACGCTCGCCGTGCTAGGATTGACCAATGACAGCACAATAAAGTTTCCGAATCCGAACGGAAGTTGTGAATCGCACTGCAGGAGCAGATTTCCTCACGTCAGGACTTTGTGATTACTGCGGAGTTTCTGGAAGGGCTTCTTTTCTTCGTACTCGTTCTTATTTAATTCCAATTGTTTTGGTCAAGTATGTTTTAAGGACTGTTCAATATTCGTTGTTTGCTGGCGGATAAAATATAATTATGTTTAGTTGGTAAAATTCTTGTATTGAGTATTATTTACTTTTTAGTGACTTTGATTTCAACGTCAATTAATCCTTCGATCGTGGATACTTGGAAATCTATTGTTATTCTATTGTGTCAAGCTCACCGGTGAGCTTATGGGGCTTGATGGGTTAAATCTTGTATTTTTATTTTCATTGCTTTTGGTATAATGTTGTTGGATGAATGTAAACATTGGTTAGATCCACCTAAATTAAAGGATGACTGTATCCATTGCGATGTTACTTTAGCTGTTTGTCAATGTTAACCGTCTATATTTTGCAATTAGTAAATCGACGCAATATTTCCCCTGTCGTCCTGTCGTTACCGACAATCCCCGCGCTGTCAACAGTCCTGTCTCCGCAATTAATGTTGCGCATCTGTTGGACAATGCAACATTGTTGCTGCGTCACTCTAAAATCGTAACATACTTATATACGCTTGTTACACGCTTCGTTTTCAGCGTTTGATGATGATTTGCAATGTAAAGAAGATAAAAAACAACCTAAATTCTGGATCCTCTAGAATTCTAATGTTTGTAAGCAATCGCGCTACAGTATACATATGTGGCACAAAAATTCGTTATGACGCGGCACGGTGGTACATTTTCTGGGACAAAAAACAATCATAATAATATTATGATTATGACAGCTCCTAGGACATTCAAAAATAATGGTCATACTAAATTCCATTTAACAGTTTATATCTGACTAGCTGTTGCCCGCGACTTCGTCCGCGTTAACATAATAACAAAGATGGATAGTTTTCCCCTTTTGTGGTGTGGTTTTTTGTGGTGGTACAAAAGGTAAAAACGGGACCCCATTTAAGCAAACGTCGATAAACTTTCATGTTTCTAACTCAAGAAATGACGGACTTTCATTCAAACTTTCAACCCCAATTTAACCCCCTGGGGGGTAGAATTTCCAAAAACGCTTAAATATCTATTCATTAATTTTTAATCAGCAGTCCAAAAATAAACTTTCATGTTTCTCGGATCTTCATTTAAACTTTCAACCTCTATTTCACCCCCTTGGGGGTAGAATTTCCAAAAACGCTTAAACACGTATCCAATCATTTTTAATCAGTAGCCCAAACATAAAATTTAATGTTTCTAACTCGAGAAATAACGGACTTTCATTCAAACTTTCAACCCTAATTTCACCCCCTTGGAGGTAGAATTTCCAAAAACGCTTCAATAAGTATCCATTCATTTTTAATGAGTAACCCAAAAATAAAGTTTCATGTTTCTAACTCAAGAAATGATGGACTTTCATTCAAACTTTCAACCCCTTTTTAACCCCTTTCGGGGTAAAATTTTCAAGATTCCTTCCTTAGTGGGTGTCTACTTAATAAAACAACCCTACTCACCAAATTTCGTGGCTGTAACTTTAACAGTTTTTGCTCAGCGATGATGAATCAGTCAGCCAGTCAGGACATGTAATTTTATAAGTATAGAAGAGTTAACAGGCAATGGATTTATTTGTTGGGTATGCCGTATGCACTATTAAATCATTCAACTGGGCAGGATCGGTAAAGACTAAGGAGTATAGACAGACTTCTTGATTCTGTCAATTATTTTGAACGCAAATCATTCAAAATCACACTGAAAAGTTAACTTGTGCTAGTAAAATCGATTCATCTATGTTTTAGATCAACCTTCTGCAATTTGTATACTAAGGCCCAATTCCACCAACGTCTGCAGTTAGTGCTAAGGCTGCGTTTCTACTGAAGCGGAGCGGAGCGGAGCTTAGCTTAGCGGTGCCGAGTTGACAAATCACTATGCTCGAAATCTTCGCTGTCATTCCGCTGGAATAGCACAATTGGTCGATTCGGGCACCGCTAAGCTTCGCTCCGCCGCGCTCCGCTTCAATCGAAACGCAGCCTAACAACTTGTTAAAATGTCATGTCTTCTCTTTCATTCATATGAATAATGAAAGAGGTAACGTAATATTACTAATTCGAGCATTAAATAACAGTCGTTGGTCAAATTGGACCTAAATAAGCTCTCGTCAAAACTGCCGTCGCCCGTCGGACCGATAAGTCGGGCCGTATACGCATCTCCATGTCAGTTAATTACTCATCATGACATTTGTGGCCGTGTCGGATCCGGTATGCATCGGTGATCACTGCTTGTGGGAACGTACAACTAATTACCGATTCGACGGATTTTCGATTCCGACGATCGTGTGACGTTCGTAATGGATGATTTTATTCATACTTCATGTGAGAACAGTTGAGATTTACTTTTAGTATTGCTAGGGCTGTATAAGGTGTCTAGAATCCGGATTAATGCTAAGTACTCACATACGGTTTTGCTCGATAGTTTTACTCCAAATCGAGTAATAATTACTGTGTGGACCACAAAACTGACAGCTCGAAGGCTCGCATCGAGCCGCTCGAAGGATTGATGGAACCGGATCGAGCCGGATTGATGGAATGAATTATGAAATAGTTATATCGATTTAGAATAAAACTATCGAGCAATGGTGAATGTGTGAAAGAAAGCTTTAAATGTACGTTCATTGACCATAAAAATAGTATAAACTACGGAACCCTAAATTGCGCGTGGCCCGACCCGCACTTGTTTGTTTGTAAGTTGACAATATCGAGGTGGGAGTTTCAAGGTATACGACAAAATTTTCCTACCTTTCGAAGAAAAATCTTTGAGATACATCTTGAAGCACTTTATTCTAAAGTCAGCACGTAAAAGTAATAAATCCAGCCGGGATAAATGATTCCTATCCATCTCGCGAATTATCCCGGTAAGGGCTCTTGCACACTGGCACTAGAGGTAGCAGGTAGGAGGCTACTTCCATAGAAATAATTGGTATAAGTTTGGTTTTTGCGCTGGACCACAATAAAGTAATGAAACAATTTTTCGGGGATATGCCTAGAAAGTCCATATTTAAATACGACAAACTTTATATAGATTAATTTAAGTACATACTATTACTTTGTTTACTGTGTCTTAGCGGAAGATATTATGTCAAATCTTTTTATATTATGTGCCTGGGAGAACTTCTCAACTTCATGACTGAGTTTGAAATAGCACGACCAATTTATGTAGGTCCGTCCGCTGCTATTAATTCTCTAAAAGTGCATAGCCCTTGTCCACTCTCATATTTTTATTCCCATAAAAATCTAACAGAGTTAGTTGGTACCACCCACATTGGTACCGGCGCCACTCCATTCTGTAAGGGCCCTAACGCGAACGATCCACTAACAGGATAACAGACCGTAGTAATGATACAATAATTGAACTTAATACCGGTGCTTATGGTTCAGTAGAGTTTGTGGTCGGTAATGAATAGACGTAGGAAGTGACATAGATATACAGTGAACTAGATGACGCCTGCAACTTCGTTGCGCCAAAATTAAAAAAAAAAGTATCCTATGTCCTTTCCCGGGACTCAAAGTATCCCCATACCTAACAAAATCGGTTCAACGATTTGGACGTGAAGAGTTAACAGACAGACACACAATTTATGATCTTAGTATGGAAATCATCTTGTAATATTGTATTATTTGCTGAATTTCTGCTAGAAGGGGATTATGGCAAAATTATGCCAACCTATATTTTATGTAAGGCTCTACGAATAATAAAAACTAAGGAAGAGTAACTGTGTCAAAAAAATTGTTCCACGAGTCTAACAAATATTCCGATGTCCGATGATTCCAAAAACGTAACACATTTTTTCGTTACTTGTTTAATAGGTTTTACCCCTCCTATTTTTCTCATACCGGGCGTCTTACGAGTATATATGAAAATCGATTCTTAAGGAGTAAACTCCAAAACATGTAACATGCATATTGCATACTTTATGCACATTTATTTGGTACACAATTTTGTATATTATAGAAGTGACATTAATAATTATTGTTAATGGCTATATTTCGCTTTGAGTGTCAGTGTATCGTTGCTGTTGCCATAATATTTTAGTGTGCAAAATGGAACCAAATTCAAAAGGGTTGAAGTATGGAAGTTACGTTTTCTTAGTTTTTATTTTTCGTAGATAAGGCCCATCTATAACAAATGTATATCAGCGTTCTATTGTTACTATCGACTTTTTATGACTTTATCTCAATGTGTAATGGTTTGGAACGGGCATGATCGTTCATCAAACGTTTTATATTTCCAAATGTTACCAAACTACTTCAAATTGTAACAGGATAAGAACTTTTAAATCTATGATGGTTTATATTATGAGACTCTAGATTTTTCAATGAACTTCACGTGCATAAAATAGTGTAGCTGGTATTCCTGAAACACAAATTTTGATTCGCTGATTTAGGGGTGATATTAAATATTTAAAGATGTAAATTTGGCTTTCATTCAAACAATCATAATTCGTACCGCGTTTTTACCCCAAAATGAGTGAATTTAGGCTACAAGTCAGTTTGCCATTTGTCAATATAATTATGTAGTTATCCTGTGAAAATTTAAAATTTTTTAGTTAAATACTAACTGACTCGGCCTTTTCCGGGTATAATTTGAATGGCAAAACAATTTCTTGTTTTGCCATATAAAATATATTTCCTATTATTAATATAAAAATAGATAAAAGCCTAATAACAGGCCTAACGAATTTACATGCAAAATTTCATTAAAATGAGCTGTTTTGGAGGAGTTCGCGCACAAACACTGACACGAGAATTTTAATTTAGAGAATTAGATAAACTAAGTTCTATGATAAATGATTCTTACTCTGTTTAAGATTGGTGTAACAAACAGAAAACTTGGTTAACTTAAATATTTTGTTTGCTTTTTTCGCCTTTTAAAATTATATTCAAAACGATCTTTTCCAACCAAAGCTTTCGTTTTAGTTACATAAAACTTTTTCTCCATTTTCTTAGACCTTTCGGTACTATATTATGATATCGCCTGACCCTTAAAAACTGTATGCTTAACATCAATCAAGTCATGTATGACTCTATTTTATTTGATTTCAAATAAATAAAGCATTATTGTTTTTCTGCCCAAACGTCTACCGGACGTTTGACGTCGTGTTGTGATCGTGATTCCTCACCATTCACCGCACATATCTGCCGTCTAATCATCGTATAAATCTATTTAATTATTGCATCAAAGAAATCCATCTTCGGCCCAGTCCGGATCCCGGTCTAGTCGAAGTAAAAACGGGACTTAATTCGCTGTAATCACTCTAACATGGACTGCTGTGTCACTGGAGAGGATAGGCTGAATACACTAGTGATCTGCAAGGTCTTGCGATAGGAATGCAACGGGTTTTAATTGTACAATATCCTTTTCTTAGACGAATATTTTGAAAGCGTATTGTTATACAATTCTCATCTGGTCCTGGGTTTCGCACGATGACAATGCTTTAATTACTAAATATACGATTGTGTGTGATTGCTCTGCTATTCAAAAACTAGGCTCTTGATGCTACGGTAAGATTATTATATTTTTAAAATCTGAATTATCTTCGAAAAAATTCAATCTCAATTTTTCTTAGTGCATTTTTGGCTCCTTAAAGTTATATGTAGAGATCTCTATGTCGCTATCTATTTTGAACGTGAACGAAGTGCATCCAGTCTTTCAGAGGTCAGTGTCGTCTAGAGTTGACGTTCTGTCAATACATCCTTCACGTATGACAGCTAAATTGTCCCAGGGCTGGTACCGCGTAGTAATTCCGTGAAAGTATACACCGCGGTGGTAGTTTTTGCGTCTTTTTATTTCTCACTAGCTAAATTATGGCTTTATTATGGTAAACGTGACGGGTTAAGTTTATAGAAATGGGGTCAAATTGAATTGTTTACTTATGAATTCAGAGAAGAAGAAAAAAGTGGTTAAGAACATTTCATTAATATTAAAATTATAAAGGTTTTGCTGGCATGATCTATTTATGGATTTATGTACTATCCCTTACATTTCTGACATAGTAATATATTTTGTTCAGAATATTTACTACAATACATATTAGTGCCTAAACATACCTTGCGGAATTTCCGCGGCGGAAATTCCGCATAATTATTGATTACGTCAGAAATGTCAATACAATATAACGCGTCGGAATTTCGGTATGGTGTGTCATCGGTAATTTAAAATACATTGCAGGCGGAATCAAGCCGAACCTCCGCAGCGGAAATTCGGTATAGTGTGTTTAGACACAGAGTACCAAAAGCAAATCAATGGGAGACTGTGTATGGCTCGGTATTATATTGCTCTACCAAAATCCCTATACTAACTGACTTTAAAAGATGTGAGCAGGCGTTACCCACAAACTAAAATGTATGCTCCAGTCATGGACGTATAAAAAAAAACTTTTTTACGTCCATGGCTCCAGTCTCCAAGTACTATAAATTATCTGTACAAAGTATTTAAATTTTAAATACATGTGGAGAAATAACAATTTACACATTGTGCTATATAATATGTTAGACACTAGTATTGGCTCAAACTCAAGATCTTCTTTAGATACGCAACTTATTATCTTATAATTATAGAAAAAAGCAAAAATCTGACATTGACGTACTGTGGAACCGTGCAATATGACGTATATGCTAGACCAAATACGACAGGATTTACGACGTTTATAATTATTCGCTCCCGAACAAAAACTTGGATTACACAATCCACCATAAATATTAATGGTAACTGGTCATTCAATGCGTGTTCCACCGGTCAGGCTATCTAACTTCGTTTATCCATCTCCGTACGTTTTGCACGCAGGTGGCATGATTAAACTAGAGGATTTCGAACTCTGTTACAACGCACTAAAGGATATTTTCCGGTTACAAGTTTCCAAGATACTTTAACGGCTCTTTGTCTAGGAAATCATTTCTAACACTTAATACGATGAGAGTGATAAGTAATTGTGAAGTCATAATTTATTGTTTGTATTGCTGTGGGTATCTGTTTCGAAATGCTTTATTGTTTTAGATACTTTTTCGCGTAGGCGTACGAATGGAACGATTTCAATACTGTGAAGTAGTTGTTAAAACGTTGGTAAATTAAAGTTGTAGTTATTAAATATTAATTACTAGAACTGCACATTTAAATTGCTTATTCTGTTGTAAGTTGTAACTCCTACCCCCATGGACAACTCTATATATCTGTGCCAAATTAGTAATTACATACATAAAAATCAACCCAGTAGTTCGTGAGGTTAGCGCTTTGAGATAAACATACTCTTCAGCTTTATAATATTAGTATAGACTACAGATTTCATTTGAAATGTGTCTACTAATATAAATTTGAAATCTAAGAAACTGAACGTGGCCAGCAACATCACAGGATCGTGAACTTTGAAATGAAAGAGGGGAGGCCTTTGCCCAGCAGTGGGACACTGTAGGCTGACAATAATAATAATATAAGAAACTGAACGAACAAATCTATACAATAAAATATATATAAAAAGAAAAAGAACTTTAGCCCCACGTTGGGCGCCAATGTTAATGATGCCTACAAACAACATCTTGATGGAATAAAAAAAACTTATCCTTTCTTACTAATCATTTTGCGTTCAAAATAGATAAATAATAAAAACCGCAATTCACTTAATAGCCGTTCGATCAAATTCAAGATTTAATTGGTCGAAAGAGTCATCATAAATCACACATAATCGCAATTTCATCGTATTTATTTTACATTCGCGCCAAATATAGTATGCTCGTATATCAACATAGCACCAGGCCCCGGTAATTATGATATACTGTTCGGTTATGAATTTTCATCCGTTTTTATTATAGGAATTAGCAATTGCGATCAGAATTTTAGTTTCGTTGCTAATTTTCGAAGTATTAGAATATTTAGTTCATAGAAGAAAAAAAAAACAATTGTTTTTATGTTCAAAGAAAATTATAAAAAGTTTTTAACTGTTCGAAGAAACTACAAAAAGCTGCTTTAAATACATAATAAAAACATAAAAATACAAAATAATAACGTTTATTAAAATAGGATCCCTTACCTGATGGAAAAAAACTTGGTTAGATTAGGAATACCCAAATTTGAGTTTTACTTTTTAGTAAATGTACGTATGCAATTTATATCCCTAAAAATGTGCAGTCCCCGTGAGATTATAAAGGTAAATTAAATAAAGAAAATGCGTTATAAACCTCATTGTTTTATATCAAAGTACCGTAAATACCAGTTAAGAGAACAAATAAAAAACACGCAATAAATTATTAATAAGACGCAAGTATTCCAACTATGATAGTATAACTACACCTTGCTTAATCAAAATGTAGATTTTACCTTATACAGTGTTTACTTGGTTAAAAAAGATTTTATCTGTGGCACCTGGCGATCTATTTTAAACTCTAATGGTACAGTTATAAGGGTTATTTATAAAGTTAGGCTGAATGTAATAAATATTGCACGCCTTTAATCCGTTAAAAAAGTTAAAACGTCACTGGCAAATGTTGACGTATTGAAAGCAACATTGTAAGGGCGTGTTTTTGCACTTGTAAGTACAAAACCTTGTAATGACGTTAAATTTGTAGAGAAAAGCGCAATGTTGTAAGAACTGTACCCTGATTCTGCTATATTAATCCGATAATACAGCTTCGATCTAGTCAGGATTGATAAGCAAGATATTAATCGTCAAAAGCCTTTTGGAGTTTTGGAATTTTTTTTACGTTTTATGAGAATACTTTTTTTTTGCTGTCTCTTTTGAATGCGTCCGTAAATCTACATCGAAACCTGAACCAAAACATATTAGATTAAAATATAAGAATATACTTAACCATTCACATCCAAAGTCTAAATGACTGTACTAAATATAATACTAAAATAAAATCAACTCTCAACATAATATTATCCTAAATTAGCTGATGACGCTCGCAACTCCGTTGCGCCAAAATTCGTTTATCGCGCGAGAACCATAGATTTTTCTGGGATAAAAAGTATCCTATGTCCTTTCCCGGGACTTAAAGTATCTCCAAGCCAAATTTCAGCAAAATCGGTTCAGCAGTTTGAGCGTGAAGAGGTTACAGACAGACAGACACACTTTCGCATTTATAATATTAGTATGGAAGTATAGATTGTCGCTTCCAGAAAATGCAGTGTACACATATTTCAGCTGAACTGTAATATTTGACAAACAAAATACTATATTTCATGGAATTAGCTCTGAGTTGATTAATTATAATATTAATCACGGGTCCGTCGTGGATGCAATATTCTTTGATGTCGAAATTATTTATTGTCCATGCCTCGTTTGTTGCAGCTAAATATAATAGAATATTAAAGAAGCGTAGGTTTCTCAATGCTGCGATGCTGCGAGCATTCAATAATGATTTGCTTAGAAAAGGTGGAGTCTTTGGCCTTCCTTTATCAAGATGAGGAAAATAAAACTATTTTCTTTGTATTACGAGATGTTGATCGCAATTTAGTTGTGCTGGATTTGATGTATCACAAGAAAATTGTATGTACAATTTGTCCCAAAAAATTGTTTCAAGGCCTTTCCCGGAGAGCTACCTTATTATATTCTCATAACTTCGCACAATAACATGTAACTTAAGCATTTACAATATTTAACTCTTGCTACTCTTGCAGCAGTAACATAAGGCAGTAGTCAGCAGTCAATGCTGTAAGAAAACCTAAATCACTTTCTATTAAGATCTGCTAAAGAAAGTAAAACTTAATTATTTATGTACACAATCTACATGAGACTTTGAACTCAATATAGCATTTAAAAGGCTGTTATAGGACTTGTAGGTCTAAAACGGTCCACCCGATGAACACGTCGTCCGTCTATATCTTAACAGTTATCTCACGCTTTTTATTAAAATCATGAAATTGAATCTTTTTGCCGCGCAAAATAAATTAAATTAACCTGTTATGGCTGGCATTAACTGATGCTAGAGAGAAAAGAAGTGAGTAGACACGGAGAGCGAATGATTTACTAATTATTTTAATAGTGGTTTTCGGTATTTCATTTGCCGCTCGGAGTTGGTACAACTAATATAAATATATTCTGTGCTCGGAGGCAGATCTCCTTTGAAAACACTAGTCCATCTCCGCCACATGACTGGTGTTTTCAAAGGCTACCAAGTACCAATAAGAATTTTCTGACTGCTGAATTTCCGAATCGCCGAGTCAAAATGTACCAAAAAAAAAAGAAAGAAGCCCTGCGGGGTGATTCACTAAGCGATTCCGCGCGGAATCTTCCCGCTGGCGGAAACTATTTCACTTTTAAGCAAATGACAAGTTAATACTTTCCGATTTTGCTGTCATTTTGACAGTAGTGACATTTCTTTTGTATGAGTGAAATAGTTTCCGCCACGGAATCGAGAAGATCTAGTGAAATAGTTTCCGCCAGCGGGAAGATTCCGCGCGGAATCGCTTAGTGAATCACCCCGCTGATAATGTTAGGGGGAGGATATGAAAAATATATGAATGAAAAAATTGACAAGCGTTCAAAAATTAAGTCGATATTTGACACAATATGTCAATTCCATACATTATAATCGACGATTCTATAAAGAAGCCTTAAAAAAAACGTCTTAGCGAGGAGCTCTGCTCGTTACCTATATCTATGGTCGATACTGTGCATATAATATAGGTTTTTATTGGACACAGTCCGTAATGAAGAGTCAGAAATGTGCTGCGTTGTGTTTCTTTTGACGTTCCTCGGGAGTGCGCGTCATTTTCATCTTGCAGCGTAATGCAATCATTAAAATTACCAGTCGCTATTAAATATAGCAATATCTATTCCTATCCAACACACGCAGGACAGACAGGACTAAGTATAAGCAGGCATTTTTGCCGGGCGGTAGAAAAATAAATGTTTAATTTCTAAATCGGTTAAAAATTAAAACACTTTTCTACGTGAGGCCTATAAGGCCTTGTTTTCACCTGCAAGACAATTGTCGCGAGAAGTGTCTGACAGCAGCTTGCAAGTGTAAACCCCGCAGCAACTACTCGCAGGAAGCGCTTGACAATTTGTTGACAATTTGTCAAACGCTTCCTGCGAGTAGTTGCGACAGCATGTCTAAACAATATGTCTGCGAGGACTCGCGACAGATCTCGCTACGCGTCACCGCAGATATAAGGTCTAGTTTCGTATAGTATTATCCGCGAGCTTCTCGCACGACATTTATTGCAGCAATAAATTGCAGGAATTAGTATGAAATGTAAATTTCATACAAATATTGCAAGAAATTCACGCAAGACTTCCGCGAGTTTGCTTGCAGGTGATCGATGGAAACACGGCCGATGATTTTAGTATTAGCGGCCGATGATGAAGATGTTATAAATTCCTCTGCTGCTACTCCCTCCGTCTTACAAGTTTTCGATCAGGTCACGTGTTGTCCTAATGCGGGTTTAACACTTTTAATTTTCCTAAAAAAAGAGAAGAAGGCCGCTATTCACTTTAAAAATCTAGATTCTAGTCAGTTCTAAAAACTTTCCTATCTTATTTTCAACATGTAACATCTTTTTTAAATATTTCTGAGAGCTAAATGTAAGTGCATATTTTATTTTCATTTTATACATATTTATATCTTATGTTTCAGCCATTTTGAATTCTATTTAATTTCATGGTATTATTTAAAAAATAATGTTTATTTTACTTGCAGTCCCTGCTCCAACATACAAAGAATTTTAGAATAAATATGTAAATTGTTTATTCGAAAGATGTTTCAGAAGTAATTAATATGGCTCTAATGCTATTTTAATAATGGTGGACCATCCCATGCAATTATTCTAATGGACACGAGTGTGATAGGCTATTATAGGTTCAACCCCATCGAGATAAGGTTGAAATAGCGTGTCGGTTTATTAACTTTCTAATTTAAAGAGTACCTAACAAAGTTTTTCGTAATGAATTCTGTAAAATGTTTCTTGTTTTGTGACATGCGTTTGAATTAATAAAAGGCGCCATGCAAGTTGTTTCACTTTGTAGATACGGTAATTTATAAAATTTACACCAACTAACAAACGATGTGCCATATAATTTCCAAAAACGGTAATCTTGACTGTGCTCGACTTGGTATGCTACAATGATGAAAAAAAAATAGATGTTGGCCGATTCTCAGAACCGCAGCCCACAGAACGTCTGCCCTGCGCCTTAGACTAGCTGATCCGGGATTCGGGAAATAATCTTTTGTCATAATATGTGGTGGGAGTTTTCTATAGCGTCTGATAAGCTTATTTAACCAAATAACTAACTTTTTATTTGCTGTCATTTTATCTAATGTGGGCATTGAGACAAAATGCGCGCTATCCTTACTAATATTATGAATGCGAAATTTTGTATGTCTGCCTGTCGGTCTGTAACCTCTTACGCTTAAAAGGCTTAACCAATTTACATGTTATTTAGTATGTAAATACTTTGAGAGACGATAAAGGACATAGAATAATTTCTGCAGCAAAAAGTACAGTGCCCCCGCGATAAAAAACTTCAGCCTAATGGAGTCGCGGGCTTCATTTACCGCGTGTTCAGACCAAACTGATTATACGCCGCCGAATGTGAGCAGGCTCATTGTGAGCCCCAGTGTGAACGTGAAAATATACGGTATCGTATGTCCACGCCTACGCCTACCGTAATAGTGTATTGTCCGTTAGATGTGAACGAAAAAGTGAATATGTATGGAAATACAATAAACTGTGTAACGTTCGCTCACATTCGGCAGCTCACAGTCGGTTTGGTGTGAACACGGCCTTTAGTCCTTATTAAAACCAGTAACTATTTAGTAATCTGTGATAAAACGTAATTACTATTTTCCAGTCGAGCAAGTTGTAGGCACATCCACGTTTTTAGTATCGCTGTAATTATCATTTTCCGAGTACTCTCGCTGCAAATTGTCCATGTCGTAATGGCTAAACTGAAGGTTTTACTTGTTTTTGATATGCCTGTAGATTTATGTTCGTTTAATTGTGTATTGCGATTGTGTATCGTCTACATCAGGGATTCCCAAACTTATTTTGTCTACTGCCCACTTTGAGAACAAATTATGTAACGCCCCCTTTGTTTCATTTAAAATGAATCCTGATGAAATAAATCTCCCCGAGCCCCCATTTTTTTTGGGTTTTTCTTTAGACCTTCAGCGCTCCCAAGGGGGCATTATCGGCCACTTTGGGAAAGGCTGTTCTATACATCTATATGTCGCAGTCATCTGGTTGAATCTGCTATTTGATTGAATGACTAGCGAATTCATTGAATGAAACCACTTAATTTACAGCAAAGGACTTGACGAGTTGGCTTTTACTTTTGACGTTTAACGTAACGTTAAACGACTTGAAGAGTTAATGTAGGTTTCAATAAGTTCGCTAGTGATTCAATTAAATAGCAGATGGTCCATCCGTGTGAACGCTACGATGCCACTAGACACACACAACCAGTCAGACAAACAGCTGATATGCAGACAGACAGAAATACAGTGCACCAAACTTGCAATAATCTGTGAACATGCGCCGATTAATGCGATACTCTGCTACAAAGATGTATACTTAATTTTCTTCGATCAAACTGTACACTCACATCGTGACGTGTCTAGCCGACATTATAATATTTTTATGTCTCACCTCTATCTATACTATACTTTCAAATGTGTTATTTATAAATTATAATTTATAATACATGATATTACAATAATTATTGTAACGTAATGGAATAAAATTAAAAAAAAAATTCATAATATCTTTTACCTTTAACCACCACGGACCAGACGACTAAATATTTTATTTTCATTTTATTATTTATCCGCCATTTAAATTATAATAAAATACAGAATCTTAAGCATATAAAATTATGTTACTTGCTTATTAAAATACATGTATATGTTACGCTCAAAGACCAAAATCGCTCAGTGAGCGATAAAATAGCTCACAACGCGTTGTGGTCACAGTGAAACAGCCACGACGCGTTCTGGCAATCACAAAAAGACCATAACGCGAAATTCGTGTCATGGCTGATATGCTATTCGTTTTTCTTGATTTGTTCTTGATTAATTAATCGTCCAGAGGTATGGAAGATTATAAATTTATAATATTGAATTACCACGCGTACTAAAAATATTTTTCCTTTTACTAAATCACTGCATAACGTGTAAATTATCCTTATTATTTATAAAATATGACGTTCCATATAACTATCCGTACAGACAGACAGACAGACAGACAGACAGTAATAATATTAGTACGGATAGTACGGAACTATAGATATTTTATAAATAATAATGACAAACACGTTATGCAGTGATTTAGTAAAAGAAAAAATATTTAGTAGCACGTGTGGTAATTCAAATATTATAAATTTATAATCTTCCATACCTATGGACGATTAATTAATCAAGAAAAACGTATAGCATATCGGACACGACACGAATTTCGCGTTATGGTCTTTTTGTGATTGCCAGAACGCGTCGTGGCCGTTTTCATTAGAGCCACGACGCGAATTTCGCGTCGTGGCTGTTTCATTGTGACCACAACGCGTTGTGAGCTATTTTTTCGCTCACTGAGCGATTTCGGTCTTTGAGCGTAACATATACACCATAAAATATCTAATATATTATAATATTAATATGTGGTGACTGGTAAGTAATATTAGAGAAATTATGTATAATAATTATGAAAAGTCATAAAAAATATAGTATTTTATTTATGGCGACAGTTGGTGCTATTCCAAATCTAATTTATGTAAAACCGGCGCAGCATCAGCTTATACCAATAATAAAAATTCCAGTGAAAATTGAAATGGTATAAAATAATACTACTTACATGTATAATAATAAGGCTATAATATTTTTATAGTTTTCATAATGATAAGAAAATCCATACTAATATAAATTTGAAATTGTATCGGCCTGTCTGTCTTTTACCTCTTCACGCTTAAACCACTGAACCGATTTTGCTCAAAGGTATGGAGACTTTTTTCCCCGGGAAACGGCGTAGAATATTTTTACATCCAAAAAAAAATGTACGTACGGTTCCCGTTCCACTATTATTTCAAAATGTGGTAGAGACAAAATATAAAAAAGTGGTCATTTACCCTAATTATAATATTTTGTAAGAGTGAAACCTTTTGTTTTTTTTTACTAACCGGCCAATAACCTTTGACTAGTTTACTAGATGTAGGCAGCGTACGCACAAGAGATTTATAAGGTGTGTCGGGTGACCATTTATTTAGTTTTGTAAAAACACGAACCGACTATCACTTGAACGTTTAGAAGCTAGGTACTTATTTTAAGTGAACCAATAGGGTACATCACTGAAATGTTTGATGCTAGGGGCAGCACCAGCACAGACAGAAAACAAAAAGTTTTGTTCGACGTTTGACAACCGACGTTTCTGTCAATATTCTGGTATGACGTCACGTGCAACATGTTGGAGTTAGGTCGGATTAATTATTTACTTAAATTACAAGTACCCTGGTACTTGTAATTTAGTTGAAGTCAATATTTTGCTTAGATTTTGACTATGTTATTGTAATTATTATATTGTCAATTATATATTACTAGCTGTCCCGGCAAACGTTGCTTTGTCATAATATAAAAAGTATTTCGCCCATATTATTTTATTGAAGTGACTAAATAAGTACATCATGGCAACGTCCATCGCTATTCCGTAGCATGTAAACAATGGTCGCCGTCCGCGTCAGTCTCGAGTTGTAATAATTTACTATTATTTATTCAACAAATGCACTTATCAATATAATAAGTACCCAGTAGCCGATTCTCAGAGCTACTGAATATGCATATAAAATTTGATAAAAATCAGTAAAGCCGTTTCGGAGGAGTTCGTGGACTAACTTTGTGACACGAGAATTTTATATGTAAGATTTTATAGACCAAACTTGTTAATCGCCTTTTATGCTTCTTTAAATCAGACCCTAATCCTTTTTAACAGACTACCAAAAATAGAAGGTTCTATATTCGACTGCGGATATTTTTTATTAGCGGATTATCTCAAAATGGTTGTGCGTATAAAAATGGACGTCTAAAATCAAAATCGATATTCTATACATTTTTGCGGTATGAGATTCCATATAGACCACCATTTTATTAAAATATGAAATAGGATACTCTATAATATCGACTTGTATGCAAACTGTTGGCGCTAAAATGCAGAACGTATGTTCGTATTTATACAGCGGGAGAACATAAAAACCGGCCAAGTGCGAGACGGAGTACCACACGAAGGGTTCCGTACGCAACAGCTAAAAATGTTGTGTAGGCAGTAGATGTCGCGTATTTTATTCTGCTTTGAGAATTTGCTATTATAGCGACTGTAATACATAATGTACTACTGTTGCAAATTTCAAACGTCTGGCTATCATGCTTAAAACGACCGTACTTATTATAGTGGTAGTATCTTAGTAAGGGTCAGTTCAAATTTCAACGTGACAAGACCCATTAAAAATAATTGAAATAGGCAGTCAAAATTGCACGCGTTAAGTCTGTTAATTTCAATGTCTTATCTTGCGTATAAATTATCTTGCGTATAAAGCATAGTTTTAAATGGCCGATTTAAAACTGCATCCAAATTCTCATCGCTTGGACACGTTGCAATGTGACCTAACCCTGAGGGTCCCACGTTATCCAGGCACGGAACCCTAAAATGGTCACCCTAATAAAGTGTGGGACACATTACAATCAGCATGGTAATGCCTGGACGCAGCATATTGATCGGCGCATTATGATAATGCATATAAAACGATGCAGAGCCGAACCTGGGCACTTAGTCAAATAACATTCTATAATTTCGACTGCGAAGTTAGCTTAGAAAATTAATGTATAAAATTTTACTCCTTCGATTGGGGATTCTTGGAAATGCTATTGTATTCTATTGTTGTCGCGATTATCGGTGCTCGTATGGGGCTTGATGGGTTAAGACATTTCTAATTTGCGCGATGCTTTCAGTGCCAAAATAACAGATTTTGATTTCTAACTTCGCTGTCCAAATTATCGAATATAAGTGCCCCAAAGCCGAAGCAGTTATTGGGATTGGATACATTTATAATTAATGCTTGTGCTTGTCTGTCCGTTAGCACTTTATGCTGAAACCGATTTTGAAGTTTAGTGTGCTGCTGCTTTAAGACTAGTCCAGTCGAGATCCTATCCATAGCTTCTTTAACGCGCGGTAACCATACATTTTCAGGGGTAAAAGCCTTAAAGCCATATTGTTACAGTAATACTAGCTGTTCCGGCAAACGTTGTTTTGCCATAAGTATAAATTATTTCGCCTATGTTATTTTATATTGAAGTGACTAAAACGTATAGTTACCATGGCAACGTCCATCGTTATCCCGTTGCACAAACAATGGTTGCCGTCAGTCTCGAGTTGTAATAATTTACTATTATTTATTCGCAATTTATGAGCAGTATTGGGTTGGGGATGATTCTCTAGTGCGAAGGAGTCACAATAGATCCTCATGGGTCGCAGTGACGCCAGGGCTATAGCGACCTGCCTTCTATTAAAAAAAAAAATATTTATTCAACAAATGCACTTATCAATATAAAAGTAAAAGTTTTCCGATTCTCAACCCTAGCCGATATGCTCGCTAAGATTCACGAAAATCGGTCGAGCCATAGACATACTCGTATTCCTGAATAAATGTTTATTATTATTATTATTATTAATACAGACACACATTCGCATATATAATATTGTATGGACTGATATGGATTATTAAGCGGAATCGCACTAGTATTCAATTCAATAGCAAAGGATCCCATAACGATAACTCGCACCCATATTAATCTTTCATAAATTCCGCGAAGAGTTTCCACTTGAGATTCCTTTACACTTTTTTACACTTTCCGAGTGTTAGTAATCCATAAACACTTTCTGTTAATACTGGCGATGCTAATGCCACTATTTTTATTGCTTTTTCGCGTGATTGTTTAGCAATTGCTGGTTTTTATAGCTACAGGTGGCCTGTTCCGGCTACTTTTTGTACACTTTACTGTTAGAGGAAAAGAGGATTTTATGAAATAGGAAATGAGCAATCGTAGGCGATTGCTGCATTGCCACAAATTGCTACAATACAGGAATAATTGTTATTCCTTTGGTGGCTTTCGTCCTGATAGTCTTAAACACGAAAGAACTGCTCAAAACTGGAACCCCAAGGATTTGGATTTTCGGATCTTCAGCCTACAGTAATTATTGTGTACCATCGAGGAAATTGATTCCTAGGCAGTTGAAGGATCTACGTCATTTGGTCGGCTTATGTTTCAATGTTAGCTGTGATCGGTCGGATGGGTTTGACGTAACGCGACCAAATTACTTAGGTCCGCCATCTGCCTAGGAATCAACTTCTCTGATAGTGCATAGAATAAGCATATAATAGGAGTCCCCGATCCTCACGAATGCATCAGCATATTTCGGCGTAAAAAAAGGTTTCCAGACATATTTTGGTCATTAATTTCCCTTTAGTTCTTTGATTGTCGGTCACTGCAACTTTGTGCTGTCTCCCGCTTTATATGGGGAGGGAATCTGGAATCTTCTACTATCTTCCTACTCCTCCTATTATCTTCTGATTAATTTCGTTGCGGATCCCAAGACAGCTTTAGCATGTCCATCGGGCTCCCTGAGATCATATCAAAGGGTTTTCGTGGTAGGATACCGCTGTACGATCCAATCCTGGCGAGAGATACAGTTATGGGAATGTGTGGTGGGCTAAGACCGTTTGAAAAAGTCATATTATGGTACGAAATAACGTTATTTTTAGTACTCTAAGCATATACATAATGCCGGTTAGTGGAGTAACCAGGTGGGGTTTTGAATATTATGTACATAATACGGTAAATCCGGTTTCGCCGGACAAACAATAACCAGACAGGAGTTTACTGTTAAATGGCCATATTTACCTTATAGCTCAGATGTTAGAGTGGTACATTCGATTCCAGGGTGGAGATAAGATTATTATTAATGATAGCCGTTGCAGACCCACTGATGGGCAAAGGTCTCCCAGGATGGAGGTAAGATTATTGTTATTTTTTCACAATAATTGTAACTTCTATAATTAAGTACACAAAATTCTTGCATGTATTCGGGCCTATTTTGAATAAAGTATTCGTGTATTCGGGTCATATTTTGTAGAATCAGTACAAATTTTTTGACACAGTTACTCGACTTCCTTAGTTTAGTTTTTATTGTTCGTAGGAAAGCACTGCGAACATGCTTAGTTTTCACTTAGCTCTACCTATTTTTTATCTGTGACATCTTAGCTTTACTTAAAAAAAGGTTTGAAAAATTACTATAATACATTAAGCTTAGCTGATAATACAGTTAAATTGTTTGGACACTTGAGTGTAACTAAATAATGTGTTTGTCACAGCAGCTATTTTTCTTAGTATGACGGTAGCTAAATTATACACTATCTACCGAATCAAATATATTATATTAAATACATCATCTGATGATGAAAAATCACCCTTACAATCCATAGAGATATTCAAACAACATAAATTATTGAGGAATTTTAAAAATTACAATTCTTTCAGCATACTAATTTATCTAGACAACTCCGTTGTGCCAAAATTAGTTTATCACGCGGGAACCGTACATTTTTTCAGTATAAAAAGTACCTATCCTCTGTCCTTTCCCGGGACTTAAAGTATCTCCATTCTCCATACCTTTCAGCAAAATTGGTTCAGCGGTTTGGCCGTGAAGAGGTGACAGACAGACAGGCACACTTTCGCGTTTATAATATTAGTAAGTAAGTATAGATTTTATTTATATTTTTTTAATTTCTACTTTTTAAGTCCTTCTGAGTACGGGTTCTCTACAAAAATCTTATTTTGAATTTAATTGTTATTTTCGAGTAACAATAATAATAATTATTACTTTGATATCTTTATAGTTTCTAATACACTATTTTGCCAATAACTCCTATCACAATACAAGGCAGCCAACATTGAGATTTCTATAAAATACACGCCTGTATATTAGAGGCTTTATTACGGCCATTTAAAGTTGAGCTCCCGCTACAACCGCAATTTTCTCCTGCAGGGGTCAAGTGATTTGGATTTCGAGGGATGTTTTAACCAATTAGGGATGAGCTCTACCATTGATGATGGTGGTTGGCAGGAAAGGTCAGGTGGAGTGGTCGTAATAATAATAAATACGTACGGTAGGAAATGTGTGACGCTCGCGGTTGACTTGCAGATGGGATTTTCATACTTTACTGCCTGTGATAGATCTACCTATACAGGATGTTTCTATACTGATATAAAATGATATTTTCATTGAATAGATTAAAAACTATTAGATCGTTGGTAAAAAGTACGTAAGTATATTAAATACTCGTTTTATAATTTAGGACACGAGTGGAAGAAGTGGGTATTTAACATTTTTTAAAATGTTACTTGACCACTTCTTTCACTTACGTCTTCAATTCTTAAACTAAAAATATAATATATAGACCTATTCTAATAGGCATTATAAAACCGAGAAGTTTTTATTTTGTTTCTATGTTCGCGTATATTCACTGAAACTAGTGCTGGTTCACATTGAAAATATTTTTTTATGCTGGATAGTCTCTTTATGGAGGAAAGCTTTATTCTGTATAATTATCAGGTATATTATAACATCACGCTGCAACCAATAAGAGTGAAGAATAGGAGGAAAATGTGGAAAAAAGGGCAAAATTGTTTACATTATATTTTGAAAGCTTCCGTATAACAGTAACTAAATCGGGTACTACGGGACCCAAAATCTTCATTTTTTATATTTAAATTAAAATAATGACTCAAATTCTAAGGAGCTACAAAATTAAATTATTTTCTAAGTAATAACTCGTCGATGCTGAATTTAAATTATATTTTTCTGCCTCTAATTTTTTTTCGATAGCATTGATTATAGTAGCTATACATGAAAAGACATACTTAATGTAACCGATGACAATTATTTATTAATAGTTTAACATTATCTACATATTTTTTACAAATTTAAGACGTGGGTGGATGGAGAGTAACTAACAAATTGAAAAATTTCGTTCTTTTGTCATAAATGGAGGCTTCAAGACCGGGAAAACTATTTGAAGTAAAAAAAATACATTTTTGATTTTATGTATACCTATATATAATATAACTAGCCAAATGATAATGTAGGTTAGTTACAACTTACAAAGTTTAATAATATAATAATAATATCTATGGACGCTTCACACCACGTCAGTCTGGCCCCGTGCTAAGTACCAGGACTTGTGTTACAGGTACCAGACAACGCAAATATATTTAATACTTTTATACTATACATATATTTAAGATTTTTGTTATATCATACACATATTTAATACACATCCATGACCCAGGAACATTGAAAAACTTTTTGTTCCGTCGGCGGGATTCGAACCCGCGACCCCCGGCTTGAGCACACACTCTAACCATTGAGCCACGGAGGTCGTCAAGTTTGTTCAAATTTTAAGGGAAAAAATGTTTGATTGCCTTATGTTACAAAATGTTAGTTATTCACTATCCACCTACGTCTTCTATTATCATTATAAAATTAAATGACGTCAAAGAAATGAAGATTTATTTGACTGTTTCTGGAATAATGAATATAAACATAATAACCGTATGACAATTGATAAATGAACCAAAAACCGGAAAATCTAGACAACCCGTTATTAAAAACTAACCACCGTATCCTATGTTTGGATAAAATTAAGTCACATATTAAGTAGCATCAAGATAAGTCATCTTAGCATTTTAATTTAAATAAATTAGCCGTTATTTATTTCTATTGTGAAATATTCATCGATATGGAAATGGAATTCACAATAAAGGATTTTAAATTTCCAACAAATATTAATATCAGAAGAGCTTTTTTTTTGGTAACTAATAATATTAAATATTATTTTGTTAAATAACTGTGGACATACGTCTAGTCGCGCGCACACAAATACTGTGCCGAAGTCTGTCAACGCCGCACCGACCGGAGTGGGGTGTATTAGGTTTTTTTCGTTACGGAATGTCTTAATTCGGTCGCCACGCTCAATGCCCGCGAGCTATGCAATAGCTTAAAAAATTTATTTGCAGGAAGATGTCACTTTTAATCATGCTGTATACAGCAACAATAGTGAAGAGAGAAATGGTACATAAGCTGTGGGGATTGAACACGCTGTATAACGTTAACCGACTGTGGCGAAAGAGGATAGCCTTCATGGGCTTTGTTTATGATCCCAGTTAGATACAGCCTATCCCATGTTAGAGGTGAATGGATGTTTGTTACTCGTCTGGCTTGAATTTTCTGATGTATAATTTTCTTACTATAAACAATAGAATATGATGAGTTCCATGTAACAAAATAAAGTGATATTTAGGCGTAAGATTTAGCGTGTGTATAAGTCGCAGCTGTATAGACGTAAGTATAGAGTTCACTGTGAAAGAAGCAGCGCTGAAGATTATCTTTTTCTAAATTTTGAATTAAAGAAAAACTCTTTCAGCGCTGCTACTTTCACAGTGAATCCATACGAGCATAACATAATAATTGCAAAAGTATGTGTCGGTCTGTCCGTTACCTCATCACGCCCAAACCGCGTGCTGAATCGATTCCGGGAAAGCGCATAATATGATACTTTTATCCCGGAAACATGTACGGTTCCCGCGTGATAAACGGAGTTTGGCGAAACGGGCGTCATTTAGTTCTATTTAAGGGACAGGGACACAACATAAAGTATTATCACTTTTTGTTAAACCCTGTGTAACTTCGTAGTTGGGTAAAATAGGAAAGAAAATAGTGAAATGTCCCTCCGGAACTGAGCGCGTGAGAACCGCTGTGTGTACCGTGTATATGTACTGCGTGTGTGTATACCGTTTGCTCAACTTGTTGGCACTGTCCACATTGTTCTGTTGCGGGGACCAAGTTGGAGGATGCGGCGTTTTTCGATTCCATCCTAAAGGTACTCCGATCAACGGCTAGCGCCACCGCCGCTGCTTTGTAAACAAAACCTATAGTCTAGGTCCTAGAGCTAGAGTATAGGTTTTAGGACCTTTTTAGGACCTTTGTGACGTAGGTCCTAGACTCTAGGACCTAGGTCATAAAGGCCACCCCGCGAGGCGACCTAGAAAAGCCTGCATGCTTTGATGAGTCTGCGAGATGCGGTCAACAGTTGGTAGTGTTGCGATGGGTTGATCGTGCACAACTATGCCTAAGCGGGGAGTGGAGCACCATGGGGTTTTCGTGGGTAGTTCCTCGGAGTCCCACATACCCCGGCCGATGTCCCCAATCCGCCGGGGATGCTTGGAAAACCATTTCTATAGTGCCAAATGAACAATACACAAATCCAAACCTACTTAGCACTATATTGATAATGATACGATACGACTGACAAAAGGTTTTTTTTTCAAGAAGGACCAACTTTATATGTACCATCGAGGAAATTGATTCCTAGGCAGTTGACAGACCAACGTCATTTGGTCGGATCATGTCAATTTATGTGATCTGTTGACTGGGTTAGTCGTAACGACACCAAATTACGTAGGTCTCCCATCTGCCTATGAATCAACATCCCTGATAGTACCTTGTTATCAGAAGTTCTATGGTGCATTATTATCAGAAACATTTTTTCTTCTTATACAATCAGAACAACCTATTTTGTTCGTTCCACCTCTGATTCCTTACCCAAAACCGAGCCAAGAGCCAAGTCCTAATGAAGACCAGAGTTTTTGACTTAATAACAGAGTTATGAGTGCCAACGGAAAAACACATTTTTTTTGGCTGAGTGTAAAAGACAAGAGCATTTTCACCGTTTCTACCCGCTCCCGCCTGTCCCTTGGACCACACGCAGTGGACGGTCCTTGCACAAGGTCATCGTCCGGTCTTCCGGCTCCGGACACACACAACTCGTGTTTGTACAATGTACTGTCCACTTCATTGTTTTACGGTACTCGCGGCGGTGCAGAATCTTAATGATAGTTCTTAGGGTTCCGCAGCCAAAAAAAATTGAACCCGTAAGGATTAATTGTGTGTCTGTCTGTCTGTTTGTCTGTCAGAGTCTGACTCGCACTATAGGTACCTACTAATAAGCTTAAATGTGACTCACAGTATGTTTTTACTCACTCTCTTACTAATATAGATATTAATCCTACGTATTTAAGGCTTGCTGTTTCTGTCATGTGACTTTGTATGCCAGACGTATGCCAGACGTATGCCAGACGTATGCCAGATCACGTATGCCAGACGTATGCCAGATCACGTATGCCGTTAAAGAAGTTTTATAAGTAGCTAGATGATGCCCACAATGGGGATTGTCCATTTTTTTTTAATTTTGCTCATTACAAAAACATTTCGAGGAATAAGGTGATCATCAGTGATCGTTTTTCTGTATATAAACAAAAAAAATACCCATTAGTTACTTATATTTTTGAACAAATATGTTTAACCTTAATTTGACCTTCAATGGCGTTAAATTTGCAATAAATTCGACCAACATTACGTTTCGAACTTTTGGTAAGCTTCTCGTATCAGCTTTCACATAATGAGAACTTGTATTTGACGAACCAGCCATTATAAATAAGATTGAAAGGAAAAAAAACATCCTGCGACAGCAGAGGTCAATTGTTCAAGTGTCAAAATTAACGAAAAAAAATAGAAAAAGTACATGTGATTTTTTTTGGACAGTGCCCATTCCGTTTCGCCAAAATTAGTCAAGATAAACGTACATTTTCCAAAATAAAAAGTATCCTACTTATATTCTTTCCCGAGACTCAAAGTATCCTCATACCAAATTTCAGCAAAATTGGTTTGGGCGTGAAGAGGTAACAGATAGACAGTAACATTTTCGCGTTAATAATGTTAGTATGGATCACGTCGGTTTGTACCTTCTGAGATTCTCATCTTTGTAAGGCGCCCAAGGGCAACATTACAATATAATGGTATAACTTAATTGAAAACATCGTGGTTAAATGTTAACTTAAGCACTTACCTTTAGATGATAACAGTTATTTAAATACAGTTTTATCTTTCCAAAGATAATGGACCATAAATATTAATTTGTCTATGGTAATAGGGCTGTTTATGTGATTTATATTTTAACTAGATGAACATTTTGTCGCACAAAAAACTATACTTTATCCTTTCCCTGGTTAAAAAATAACTTCACACACATCCTAAAACATATTATTATCCCTTGCGCTTATATTATGTAAGTATATTATTATCAGGGCGAGCGAAGCGATTAGCGAGTCCTAGTATATCCCACAATCTGTACTTTTTGTGGTACACTTTACGGAAAAACTATCAAGCCTATTGATTTGTGCTTTAACATAGTAATATTTTATATTTGTAAGTAGATATTGTGTTATCATTAGCCAGTCAAGGTGTGACGACGCGAGCCCTCACAAAGCTCGGCTTTTAGCTAGTATAACATTTTAATATATTAATTAATAATATTCCCCTTTCTTCCTATTATCGTAGAAATTGAATACCAATTTTGATGTTTAAATATGGTAAAGACGTATTAAGAAGGTGTTGAAACTAAAACCATAAGACATGACCAACGAGGTGGTCTGACTAGCGATTGAGTTACTGTAACAATGTTGCAAGGAGGCTAGCAGCTAAGTATTTGCAACGCTTATTTTTTATATTTTGTATAAGCGCTGTAAACCAAAACTAGAAAAAAGTCGGCCCACCCATTTGGATGCGTCGACACCACAGAAAGACAGACACTTGTTGTGGCAAACAAAGTGATAATAAATACTTTAGAATGTGTATGTAATGTGTTTCTTACATACAACACGGTCAAATTAACTTGACGCATCGAAATGTCAAATTAACATGGGAGCTCCGTAATGACGTCATCAAACCGTGCGTCTAGTTAATTTGACCGTGTTGTAGTTCACTATGAAACTAGCAGCACTGAAATTACTTTTGATTTTAATGTTTGTATGAGAAATGTCCCAAATCCCAATGTTATGAATTTGCCCATACAAAATTAAAAAAAAATAACTCTAACAGCGCTGCTACTTTCACATTAAATTCACACTAAATTCTATGTAAGGGACACATACAAAGCCTGAAGTTTTGATATTATATTAGGTATTACAATCTGTTTTTCTTTTTTTTTATTGAATAACGTTTGCAAACGAGCAAACGGGTCACCTGATGGTAAGCAACTACCGTCGCCCATAGACACTCGCAACATCAGAAGAGCGGCAGGTGCGTTGCCGGCCCATTAGTTTTAGTCGGTGATATGAGCAACCTTTTTGGCTCTAAATGAATGTAAGAGCTAGATTTCCAAACTTCCCATATAGCCAGAAGTTAGGAAGTTAGGAAATATGGCTCCTTTCTGATATTCCGTTTAAACCATTTAAGGTTTATTAAATTTAGTGAGAACTTAAAATGTAACGTGATCCAGGCAGTGCGACCACAAGAAATTGCCGACAGGATGTTCGGTCGGTAACACCTCCAAGAACTTTAAAATATCAGTAAAATTGCAATTAAAATCATAAAACCAGCACATGCTGACTGCTGTACAATTAATTTACTTACATTTTTTAACACGATGTTCTTAGCTTGGGATGTATAGGTCTACCAGAATCTGATGGCAAAAAGTGAGAAAAGAAATTGACTCTAGCTATACCGGGGTAATTGGAATAAAACATTTTGATCCTTTTTTTTCTAAATAGGGGCTGATTATGTGTGTTAAACATGCAAATATAAAAATAAATCCAATGTCCAAGGATATTTTTTAAAAATCTGCTGTCAAAAAATGGAATCTTTAAGCACGATTTTTACCTATATCCAGTAGTCTAAATTTTAATTCGAAACTTTGCATATTACGTATAATAATGCAGTTTGTTAAAATAAAAAACGTTTTTTTTAGGTTTTTTTATGAATTCCTTTCTATTCATATCTCGCAGCATAATGTATCGTATCGTGTTTTCCGAAATTATGCGTCTCTAGTCTCTACATTCAGAAATAATTAGTTATCTGGATGAAAATAAAGAGAATAGCATAAGTGTCTTACTAATAAAAAGTTATAGAATAATAGTTTTTTTTTTCGATTTTTCCAACGTGTTAGTCTATGACAAAACTTTGTATAGCGTAATATTTTGAATTTTGAAATATATTATATTTTTTTATTTTTTGAAACAACGTGGACTTCACATTTTACTAAAATACAGTTTTTCTTAATCTGACCATATTTTATAGACAATCTATCCAATCTAGGAAGTGGATAAGTGTATCCAGCAGTAATTTAGATATATAGTAGCAAGTATATCAGATCGCGGGGATTGTCGTCCGTCATAGCGGTACCATTAATGTCGCAGCTATCATAAACATTATTAGAGAGCGTCACACTGATAAACGCAGCGTTTTTGACATTGAAGTTTTTAGTGTTCAAAGATTTTCAGCCTACAAATTAGTAGTAACAACTTGTAAAGCAAACGTTTAAAGTAGTTATGAGTTGCCTAAATTTCAAAAGTGTTCTTAAGGAGTTTTAGGCAAAAGCCCTACGCTTATGGTTCTTAGATTTTTTTGATAGGTTTGTGTGCTGTACAAGCGTGGGATTGCATTTCTACACGGATGACGTATTCTGAATTCTAAATTGTTTTTATCTTTAGTTATATTACAGTTAAAACCCATTTTTCGTTAGAACTCGTTTTCCCTAGTTAAAACTAGTTATAACTTAATGTCTTTGTTAAAACTAGAAATAATCAATTAAAACTAGAATTTACCGCTGACATATTTGATTTTCAGATAAAACTAGTTGTCACATCGAGCTATAGTTAAAACTAGCACTAGAAAAACTAATTTGGGATTGAAAACAAGATATAAGTGTTAAAAATATTTATTGAAAGGTATTTTCAGTCTTAGGTCTTTTTAATACTGGGAAGCAAATAATAATAATACTTAATCTAAGGCTTCTTACAGACGAACGGCACGTGTCGTGTGATCCATCGTCAGTCATACCCAGATACCAATGACCCTCAATATGGCACAACTAGCTACAATCATCAATTGACGGAGCCCCGCTGCGCGGGGCTCCTATTTCTGGGTGTTGTGGTCTAAATTCCAACCTAACCTAACCTACTTTTGGACTTTCTGGATTGTGTTTGTTTTTGTTTTGGCGGGGGCTGCGCCCCCGAGCCCCCCGCTTCGGTATCCATGGCTAAGTAGTTAAGTAAGACTAATGTTTTTGTTCATTTTTCTGTTATTTGACGAACAGTTTTAACTGAATCGCTTCGGGAAAACGCGTTTTGTCTAGCACCAACTAGTTTGAACTGATACTCATTCAGACATTAGTCAATTCTAGTATTAACAAAGCCATTAAGTAAAAACAAGTTCTAACTAGGAAAAACGCGTTCTATCTATAAACTAGTTTTAACTGTAGCAGTTACATCAAAGTCACTCTTTCAATTACTTTCAAATTTGTTTTGCTTTTTCATAAATATCATCAGTGAATCCTTTAATGATATGCAAAAATCAATACACTATTTTTTTGAAGAAAAAGCTTTTTAGCTATTTATTGTGCAGTAACTTTTTGGCAGATGACAATATATCGTCCAAATATACGAGCTAACGATAAATCTTTGCGTTTGTCGTCAGTTCGTCTGAAAGTCCACCACCTTCAAATTACCTCACGCGCTATCTCAATACCGATAATGATCTGTTCTGTTTCTAGACTCCCGAACAAAGACCATTCACTTGTCCGTCTAATTCCCAATTGTCCACTTTATGTCGAGTGTGTCGACTTGTGTCGAAAGATTGTCGACTTGTGTCGAAAGATTGTCGTCGTGTCGAAAGTTCGATTCGCGTTTGACAGTGGGTTGGGCTGTCCAATTATTTAAATGTTATTTGTATTTTGTGTATTTGCGCGTGCATTCCAAAGTCAAACTGTGAAGGAACAATCGAGAACTCATTGCACTAAAGGCAAGACTACACTAAAGCATTACTCCACGTCATATAGAATTGACATTTGTAAAAAGCCAGATTTAAGTTTGTAAAACGTCAGGTCTATTGAAACTTGTGGTGGGGCTGCGGTCGTGTATCACGCGTTTCCCGTAGTCCCACCTTCAGGAGCAAGAACACCGTTGGGGTTTTAGTGGGTAGTCCCGGGTGCGTCCTCTGCCCCTGGGAGTCCCACATACCCCGGTGGTCCTCCCCAGGCCCCGGGGATGCGTAAACGCATTCCCCCAACGCAAAAAAAAAGGTATAATATTGAAACTTGAAAGTGAAGTGTCGTGTCGTGTCGTGTCACATCTAAATGTGGTTTCACCTTAAGTTTTCTGACAGACGTTTATCTATTCACTAGTGCTTTTGAGTGGCATACAGTTATGCAATTAACAATTCCTGTAATATGATAAAATCCTCCCAAAAAACCTGATCATCATCTTTAATTTCACTATCACCGCTGCATCGCTGTCTTTTTTTTAATACAGTATCTTTATATTTCTTTGCCTATTTTTTTTTATTTTAGCGTTTAAATATTATATTTAGACAAATTTTGAGGGATATTTCACGTTACAACATCATGTATTATATGAATTTACCATATTTTTGCAAATAAACGTTCTTATTCTTATTTTTCTTCTATTTATATTAAGACTTACTATTTAAGATGGACATATTGATGGAATACAAAGTAAAAGATTTCTATTGATATCTTTACTCTTTAGACTCTAAATCTGTCGAGTCTTTGAACTATGTGACTGTCCAACAAGACAGTTCTGCTGTCGTATTCGTCGAATACAAACTGTAGAAAGAGCGATAACCATGGCGAAAATCTTGGTTATTCCATGTTTTATTTTGAGGAGGGGTTTAAACCAAGTGCGTACGGTCTCCACAGTGAATATAACAAATAAATCGGATCGTAATCTCCGTGGGCGGCCATTGTGATCGGTGGACTGTTAATCTCCCGCCGATTACACAAGCCTAAACGTATTTGGTCAAAACGACGGCCAATTTGTCACGTCATATTACTGTTAAGCGGCCATTGGTATAATAGGCACAATGTACCACTAGAAAAATTTATTGATAGGTGTTGACTGTTGAGCCTATGTAGTTTGGTAGTATTATGTCAAACCCAGCCAAGAGATCTGGCCTAAAATTTACTTGCTAACTAAATCACGTAGGTTTCCCTTCGAGAGTAAGAGCCAATGACAGCCAGACTTTCGTCATCTTATAAAAGCTGAATGTTTCCTGTATATTACTCTTATAGTGTGTTTTCACAATGCGACGGTAACGACACGACACACACGATACCACAGAACAGATAAGGGCCACCGCACATATTATAATACAATTTCAAGTTGGCCGACTATCGTACAAACTACATTGAGTAGTGTCACAATTTAATTGGACAACTTCATCGTGTACGCTGCCAGCCGCAGACTTTTAGATTTATTTGGTAAAGGTGTTGCTAGCCTAGCGACGTGCGTGTTAAAATGCGTAAAAAGCACGTTTTTTGTGGCACTAATAAAACGAAGGCGAAAAGAAAGGAGAATATTTTCGGTGCATTCAATACTAAGTGACAGAATAGTAGAATTAGTACGATAGTCAGTTTGTACGATAGTCGGCCAACTTGAAATTGTATGATATGTGCGGTGGCCCTCTATTCTGTGGTATCGTGTCGTGTCGTTATCGTGCAGTGTGCAAACACCTATAGAGTTTCGCAGTCGTGGTTACTTTAGGACAGTAGTTCGTAACCTTTTCAGAGCTGTTACCCCTAGGGCCAGTTAAAGAAACTGATTTTACTCCCCCCTCCCCATATTTTAAGGAAACAATACAGGAAATAAAAAAAGTGTATTAGTGTCTCACTTCCCGTATTGACCGCGATTTTATGAACGCGAGAGATCGCCATGCGGCGTACCTCCTATTATTTTATTTTAAGCACAATTTTTTCCGGCCTATTAATCTATTTTAGGTACTTACCATCTCTGTAACCCCTATAGAATAGCTGTTTTACCCCCGCGGAGGTACCAGCCCCTAGGTTCGGAACCACTGCTTTAGGAGGTATCCAGTTCTAAAGGTAGACTTTACGTAGGCCTAGCCTTCGATAAAATACTAAGCTCATATTTTAATCTTACTTTCTTCGGGATAACTGTAGGAATCTAGCCCCCCATACAGTTGATTCCTACTGTCAGACTACCTGAAAGTCTAATACTTTACGGGTGTAGGTAATACTAAAGTAACCACGACCGAAACTCCATACGTTACTGGTCGTTCTTACCTCTAGAAGTCATAAACAAAAAACTTTCAGATTTAATACGATAACTAAAATCTAGCTAATCTATAAATATGGCTCTTGGGCTAATCTGCCTTTGAATAAATTTCTCTGATAATCATTAGATTAGTACAAATAATATCTTCTGATAGTCACGAATCTGTCCATTGTAGAGCCGTATAGCTAACGTTCTAAAAACTATATCATTAATCATGACTATATCTTTCATATGACCATACGTCACATATATCTCTATATATCTCAAATGATATTAATATTGTATACGGACAATTTATTACTAAATAATTGACTCGCTAGTTTTGTCACAGGGTCCCTATTCTGATGAGTCGAATTGCTTCGAGCGCTGGCTGCCCTGATCGTGAGTGTGGAGAGACTGGCGCGGGCGCGGCGAAGAAGAGGAGGTAAGTTTCCCATCTTAAACATGGGATATATTTCCTATCTTTCTACGATATGCCAAATTAATATGCCTGCTTTAACTAGACAGTTTTCACTTCTGCCGGCACTCCTGGGCCTGTAGACAAGTGGCAAAGCGCTAACGCTAACGCTAGCGCTACAAAATGTATGCGATTTGACATAAGTCATCGCTTCGCTAGCGAATATACTAATGTCAAATCCATACATTTTGTAGCGCTAGAGTTAGCGTTAGCGTTTTGCCACTTCTCTACGGGGGTTGAAGTGCAAACGTGTAGTTTTTTTGGTCTTTTTTGCACGGGCATTTTGCTTTACGCATCCCCGGCGGATTAAGGACATCTTTCGGGGTAACGTTCGTAACGAGCGTCCTTGGTCTAATGGATAGACCTTTGGTTCGCACTCCTAGAGGGTGCAGGTTCGATCCCCGGTAATACGGACGCTCGCGCTCCACTCGTACGGTGAAGGAAAACATCGTGAGGAAACCCGCTCATAGTTGGTCCCAGACGTATTGACTAGTTCTTTCCTCTAGACTAGGCCGACTATGTTGCGAGAATTGCCGTATGCGCTTGGGCAACCATAGGGACACCAACCGCTCGAGCGAAACATGCCGAGTTAAGCGGCGTGACAGAAGCGCAGTGACATTCGAAGCGACATTCGAGTAATGAAAATAATCTCTCTGGACCGCAATTCTCAAGCATTACTATTACTGTTTCGATTTTTCGATTTGCTCGCGCGTGATACAGCTTGTGCCCACGCGATAGCCCGCGATCGAAATTCGATTCCTGAGAATCAGACCCCCGATGATCGAGAGACTCTCGGACGGTTTTCTATTTCGTAATTGATTATACAGCTATTACAGTGAAGACAAATCGCTGCTTTCAAACGCGCGGACTTTCACACTTATTGCGATAACGAACCTAACTTGTCTAGATATTATTTGTGGGTACGGAGAAATCGATTCGGAGAATACCTAATACTATAATAAAAAAGCCTAATAATACAATATAATATAATAAATAGCATCAAAGATCTAGATGTGCATAATGATAAATACTTTGTTTTTACTTAAAAGGTAACAGATTCATTTGTTTAAGTTTAAACTATTTTGTTGAAATTTTAATAATATGTATAAGAATACATACTATATAGTTATTAATGCTATGTACACCGTAGCTGTCGTATTCATCAGATATAATACCAATTGTTATTTAAGTTGTAAGTATAAATGTATACGCTGTGGTTGTACAGTGTACTTTATAAATAAATAAATAAATAAAATAAAATACCTTCGTTATAGGTTAGGTTATGTCCCGTTCATCGAACACAATATTAGGACTGACATTACTTGATATCGTCATCTTCATCAGCCTATTACCGTCCACCGGTGAACCATCCCCATCTTGGGCAGCCCTCATCCATCCGCTGCCAGTCAGTTTGGGACTGCCTAGGTTCATTCTCTGATAGTATCGTCAGAGAATATATTGAGCCGGCTGTACACTCTCGCCGAGACACAGCGAGGCGGCCCGAGTGCGAGAGTTTACATGGGTGCGCTCGCCTCGTCTCGCCTGTCTCGGACCCTCTCGGTCCGTTGTCGGTATTTTGCGCGTCGCGCTCGCGTCTTTCAGCACTAGTCCCGCCGTTGGGCAGTGTAGAACAGAAAAATAACAATAATAAACGTCATTATCAGTCATCATCTATGAGAAATAAAATTAAATATGATTATAAATCTTCGGATTACAATGATATCTTTCGATGCATAGTGAATGGTGAATGGTCGTTTTCGTCCATCTTCTCTGAGTTCTTATCTGCGATTGAACTAAGCGAGAATGTACATGATCGCACTCGGGCAAGGGGCTCTTGCACGGGACTCTCGCCCGAGAGCTCTCGGCGAGAGTGTACAGCGGGCATTATACGTAGGCATACCTACGTCATTTGGTTGGATTGTGTCAAAAAGTTAGTTATTACTGGTAATTACAAATGTAACCACTTTAGCCCCGCGCTGTTAAATAACAACGCGGGGCTAAAGTGGTTACATTTAGCAACTCCTCTCAATTAATTCAGCAAATGAATTATTGTCCAAACTATCAAACTGACGAATGTCAATGAATTACTAGACAAGAATTGCAAGCAGCGTGACCATTTTGCGATTTAAAAAATAATAATCATATTATCAATTATGATTCTCCAAAGCGACCATTTTAGCCCCACGGCTGGGTAACACTTTGACATAATATTAAGCGTACGACAACATTAACTGGACTTTAGACTGTCATAAAGAAAACGTGTTGATTAAGCCCCCAGATAGGATATTTTTTTTTAATTTCTAGTCAAATCATTAACAGCTTTAAAGATTATTATCTCTTAAATTATCATGTAAACACAACACAAATTAAAAAATACATCTATCATTTATTAATTTCTGTGCACGAAATATTCAATAAAACCTAATTTATGGCTAGATTTCTGCGACTAATTTTAGATTTAATTTCGATACGTAATAAATAATCTGTAGGTGTTTCAACTTGGTTATTAATAAATAATAATTTATTGGCAAATATGTTTATCTATATTGCCGTTTTCTATTTCCTATCCATTAAAAATATATTTAGCATTTTAATATACACTTTTTAACTGCGAAACTAGTAATTAAAGTGGTGGTTTATACAAAAAGTAACCTTGGTAATTGGTTTAGGAATAATAGGAAAAGTTAATGTAGAAAATCGGTCCAAAAACGGCCTTAGAATTTGTTGTAATAGAATACTTAGTAATAGGGATCCGTTTTTATTCTTCGTTCATGACTGAACCCTAAAAACTATGAGTTGAATACCTTTTTTTGAAAGTTGGTCTACGGAAACCAACTAGTTAAATATGTAGCACAAAAACTACCAAAATGGGTTAAGGGCAGATTTATTATAATTTCCAAAATCCGAGGCCCTTCATTAAAAGTAATGGTGTAGCCACACCGCTCAGGTGCAGGGGTACACATAAATCGCGCAGGTATCCGCACAGGGGCGCTCAACAGTTTTATTTCTGATTTTTTAAGGAATTAAAAATGACCATTTCAAGTTTTGGTGGTTGGTTCAGTTGTGCTATTTTATTATGTCGTTTGGTTGGAGAATGTCAGTCGTAATCTCAGCTGTGTTTAAATAAAGCGACCAAATTACGTAAGTTCCAAAAGTGTTAACTTTATTAACCTATTTAGAAATAAATATTTTGATTTTGATAAGTGCGCTTACCTATACCGCTCTACCTATGAATCAACTTTTCTTATATAACTCTTCTTCATTGAGTAATAAATATGTAACTGTATCATGAAAAACCATTTCATCAAAACTAATAATATATTACTTTCCATACATCTTAATTGAAAAACACATAATTATTTTACCGATAATAACACAGTATGTAGAACCGTTGATTGTCAGTTTGTATTTTATTCAACATAAATCAAGCTATTGTGTTAGCTAATTATAGTTTTTACGCGCAAAATAATTATACCAGTGTGAACTTGGAGCTACAGTGAAAGGTTTTAAAGGTTACAAGGTGTAAAGTTGAAGTTTTTTATTAACTTCCAAAAGAAAGAGTTAATTGAATCGTGAACATGTGTTTTAATATAATAATTATTAATAAATTAATATTATGTTCTGATGCGAAAACTTTGTTCTAACTTTGTAACATGAAAATATATAGTTTAGTTTGGATTTTTGTAAAATATGATTTATTTATTTTATTTATTTAACCATTTATGGTACACAAAAACATTTAACAAGATATACTTATAAAAAAAGACGACAAAACAGGTACTGCTTATCTCTAAAGAGATTTCTTCCAGCAGTCCTAAGAAGAGAAATTTGATCAAAACATCAGATAGTGCACAGTTATACAGAAATGAAATAAATTATAAATTATTACCTACTATGTTATACAATATTATTATATGTACAACAAAGCACCAAATTAAAATAATAATACTAAAATACTATAATAATACATTACATACTATACTATAAACAATAAATACTATAAATAAATACATACTATATGTATATTTAATAATCATGGCTGGATTCAGAATTATTGAGGTAGTACTCCTTCAAGCGTCTTTTAAAGACAGTAATAGTAGGACTATCACGGATGGTGTGGGGAAGGGAATTCCACAATCTGACTGCATGAACAGTAAAGGAGTAGGAAAAGAAGTTGGTGCGATGGGAGGGGAGGGAAAGGTTTGTTCTAACATTAGGTCTGCAAGGGACATCTAAGGGTCGTGGAAAGTTAACACAATCTCTACAAGATAAGAGGGAGACAAAGGGTTATAAAGGATATTATAAAGGATGGAGAGAATATGGATATTTCGCCGAAGACGAATCGGAAGCCACCTTAGCTGTGACCGAAAAGCAGATACATGGTCATACTTTTTAAGACCAAAGACAAAACGAATGCAGAGATTCTGCAAACGTTCTAACTTTGTCAGCAACTCTTCGGTAACATCTAAGTAGCAGGAGTCAGCATAATCAAGGATAGGGAAAATGAGTGACTGGACTAAGGAAATTTTAGTTTTTAAGGGCAAAAAGTTCTGAAGACGCTTAAGCATGTGTATCGAATAAAATATCTTTCTACTCACCTCGTTGACTTGAGGCTGCCAGGACAGATTGCTATCAATAATTATTCCGAGGTTTTTTGCAGAATGTGTACGCGCTTTGGTATCTTGGTCAACGCTTACTGGTGGTTCAGAGAAGTGGTTGTTAAGAGCGTTTACATCTACCGTACTATCCAAACCAACAGAAGACTTTCATATACCAAGCGTTGAAAGGAATTTCCAGAGTTGGGAGGGGTTACTTTGATCAATTGTAGAATGTATGTGGTGTCTTTTTGAATCTCTACACAAGCGACTGCAATGGTTTCGAAGGAACCTATACTTAGCCAAGTTAGACTCAGTTGGCCTTTTGCGATATTGACACAGAGCTCGGTTACGCTTAGCCATTATATTTAATATTTCCTGAGTGAGCCAAGGTGCCGGTGCATATTTAACTTTAACTCGTATTAATGGAGCATGAATGTCAAAGATTTGGGTCAATATATCACTAAATATCGATACTTTTAAATCGATATCTGAAGCCGAGTGGACACGAGACAAGTCAGCATTAGATATGTCATGCTTAAGAGCCCTCAAATCCAAACCCTTAAAACTACGTAGGATGAGGAACTTAGGTTTTTTACGAGGTGGTTTGAGTTTAAGGGAAAGGAAAACTAGGTCATGATGAGAGAGGTTACATGAATAAATAAATTGGCCATGGGTTGCGGTGAGATCGGGCGAGGAGGTGATAAGAAGATCTAGGAGAGAAGGGTTGGAATGGGCATTGTCCAAAAAAAATCACATGTACTTTTTATATTTTTTTTCGTTAGAATAGGGTATTTTAAGAATATAAATTAAATAATTTTGAAATTCATCGGCTAGTTTTTTCTCAATAATTTTTTAAAGTTTCGCTCTGAAGTCATCATCGGCGGCCAATTGACCTCTGCAGTATGTTTTTTTTCGTTTCAATCTTATTTATAATGGCTGGTTCGTCAAATATAAGTTATCATTATGTGAAAGCTGATACGAGAAGCTTGCCAAAAGTTCGAAACGTAATGTTGGTCGAATTTACTGCTAATTTAACGCCATTGAAGGTCAAACTAAGGTTAAACATATTTGTTCAAAAATATAAGTAACTAATGGGTATTTTTTTCGTTTATATACAGAAAAGCGATCACTGACCTTATTCCTCGAAATGTTTTTGTAATGAGCAAAATTTAAAAAAAATGGACAATCCCCATTGGGAGCATGGTGGGTAGCTGAGAGCGGAAGGATGTCTAGTTAAACACATTCACGAAAGATTACATTGAAATATTTGTCCTAGTTTATTAATAACATAAAATTATCAAAAAAATATTACTTAAATAAATCATATTTTATACCTGCCACTTTCATTCATAGCGTTTTCTAAAAATGTTGTCAATCCCTGTGTTTTTCTAACGCGAGGCAGAGAGCTTGTATATGGACGGCATAAAATAATATTATCATAGTTTTTGAGAAGTTCACTTTGAGTTCACTTTATATTCGTGACACGTTGACAGATCTCGTGTGACAGAACTGACAGTAATTGCGGGGGGCTTACTGACGAGAAATGACGTTGACTGCCATCAAAGTTTTCATAACTCAGGAAATATAAATATTCATATTTGTAACAAAATTTGTATTTTTTCTCATATTATACTTATTCTCAATATTTGAGAGAAAAAATATTAATATTATAATAGAAAGGAACACGTTATTGACGCAAAATTAGCTCAGTTAAACTCGTAATTCTAAACTCATATAGAAAACACGTCTATTTCTCTTAATATTATTCTTTATTTACTTTTACTCAACTTTTACTCATACTATCTCTGTAACTCTTAAACTATTATAATTTATAACACAATAAACTCTAACACAATACACACTATTTTACTCTAAACTCTTTCTCAATACACCATTTTTCATACACAATAATTTTCTCTACACAAATATCAAGAAAACGGCATTTTCAGGTTTGGCATTATTTGCCTAATTACCGTTACCATTTTTTTTCTTCGTTGATTTGACTTAAACTCATTAGAATATGAAAGTGATGAAAAGATACCAATACAATAATAATTTTGGCGTGGTACAGTTCATTATAGTTTTTTAGATAATAAGACTTAAATTTTTTATGGGTATGGTAATTAGACTAATGTAAAATGTTATGTAACGGTAATTAGAAAGCATTATAATTCTATCAAAAGCATCATACAAAAACACTGATTAATAAGTTGCACATGTATAATTGTCACAAAAGGGGTAGAATTAACGATGTCCTATACAACCATAACCTGCCAATAGTAAAAAATAAACATTTTAAAATAATATCTGAAAAATGAGACAATAACAACAAACATTGTTTTAATCGGTAGATATTTATTAAGGTCCAGGTACGATGAACCTAAAAATAATTATATTCTAAATCTCTTTGGCCAGAATAGCAATTCAAATGTAGCTTACAGCTTTTACAGCTTTTACTTATTTTTGTTTTCTCGTAATTTTACAAGTTCATCTATATTTATGAACACTTATTTCTCATTTTTTTTTCTTTTTTTTTGTCTTTTGTAATAAGATCTAAAGTTAAACTCATTTCTTTTTTGAGTTTTCTTCCGCCATTTTGTTGGAATTTCGCTGATAAACAGTATTTTCTTTTATTAACTATACCTACCTTTCTTTCACTTTTTCCTTTGATTTCTGATATAAAACTGGTTAATTTCAAATTTTTACCAGACGTTTCCAAGGAACAAGCCGTCTATTCTCCAATTTCTTCTGTGGTCATTCCCATCTAAAAAAAATATGTAATTTTATGAATACTTAGCATATTATAGAATATATATATATATATATATATCTAAATATTATAATTATATATCACAAAGGGACTAACTGGCATAGTGATGTATTAACGCACAGCCCAAACCACTGGACGGATCAGGCTAAAATTTGACATGCAGATAGATGTTATGACGTAAGCATCTGCTAAGAAAGTTTTTTTTATCAATTCTACCCCCAAAAGGCTATGAAACTTTGTTAATTTTAAACTGATCGGGCTAATACTTTCCATGCGTAAAGCTACTATAACGTAGGCATCCTCTAAGAAAGGGTTTTGATAAATTCTATCTAAGGGGATAAAATAGGGGATGAAAGATTGTATATAATAATACTTTTTAATGCGGGCAAAGCGCGGGCAAAAGCTAGTATCATTAAATACTCATTCATGATAATAATAATCTATGAAAACCGCGAGAAAACTTTAATTGATAAAAAGTACGTATCAGTTTTTCATACAATGGTAATTAGGAACATATGGTAATTAGTATACGGTAATACCATATGTTCCTAATTATATCATAATCATAATAGATTATAATTATATCATAATCATAATAGATTGACATGATCAACGTAGAATCTAATTTAAAAATCAAGTAGCAAAATAAAATAATGATAATTAGAATAGTTCGAAACCAAAGCTATGGTAGTTAGATACTCACGTGCTCCATCGGCGGCACACTAACATTAACGACGTGGGACCACTAAAGGGCCGTGGCACACGCTAGGGAGAAGTGACTCGTGCACTTGTAATGTGCCAAATCCTGTTATTTTTGGGTGGGTACCCGAAAATAGAATGCGTTACGGTAATTAGAACTTTTGATAGGACAAGCGATTATTTCATGATAACTATTTACAGGCTGGGCCTATTGAGTCGATATTTTCCAATGCGATAACCAATGTTAATGAGCATTTAAAAAGATGAATAGATCAAAGTAAATATGTACGCTATAAAAATTACAAGCAAGTTTCGAGATCAAGTTGGCGTGGGGACACGTTACGGTAATCAAAAAAACACGGTTTTTGAACACGACTTAAATTAATTTTGTCTGAATTACTTAAATTAGAAGCCGGTGTTTAATTTTGTAGCTAGTTACGGATGCTATCTACCGTTTAAAAATATTGCATACATGAATAAGATAATATTGTAATATAAAAGCCCGGGACACTTAAATTTTGCTCTCCGGAGAATGACCTAAAAATGAACTTCCAAAAAGGTTGAAAACGTTTTAAGAAGTTATCGTCAAATGTTAAATGGCCAACGCAAAAGAGCCCCTTGTAAAAAAATCTTAAGACTGAGTTGAGAGTCAAAACGACGATTATTTTGTGCTGTAATAATAAGTACCATAAAGTATTAGAATCATTATTTAAATAAAATTTATGGTAATGCTTTGCCACATGCAGCTTTATTTTGTTTATTACACCAATACCACCAATACTATTTTTTCGCAAATGCTTCGTGCTAACTCTATGATCCAAACCATGATATGACACAAAATATACTCTTTAAATATTATAAAGTTTTAAGACTTGTCTCGTTATTTGAACCATACCTCGACACTTATAAATCAAGATGGCCACGCCTCTACGAAATTACGATTGTGTTGATTGAGTCGACAAGATTTCAATTAAATCTGGTCTCTTATCTGTTTTGCTTGTGAATCTCACCTTTATGATTTGTTTGTTATTTCGAATACAAAGAATTATGACCTTTTAATCAATTGAATAAAGCTCGTATCTGCATAGCGATTTTAGGTTATTTGTTGTGATGTTAATTTTTTTTGTTTGTGAAATTATGAATTTGGCAATACGAAAAATCGGTACTGCCAACTTTATTTATAAGATAATAAAAACTAAGTTCTTTTTACAAACATACAATAAAATATTTTTTTAATATACGTATAAAAATATTACTATAAAATTATAAATATTTCTTCTCATCCAGTCAGCCGTTTTGAGTAAAGTTCATCGACCTCACCTTACCGTTTCTAGAAGTTGTTCAGTAAGTTTTTGTTACCTCGGTACGTAGTTTTATGAAATCAAGATAGTTTAGTATTCAACTGTAAAATTGTGTGGTAACCATGCTTGCTAACTAAAATTTACAAATATTAAGATTTTTCATTTTTTTGGAAGAAATTGGTTGGAAGATATCATAGTAATTTGATTCATGTGATGTGATCAACTTTTTTGCGTTATTTTGAAATGAAAATCGCAACATAGTAGATATAAATAAATCAGTTCATGTTAACTCCCGCTAAATCTACAAAATTTTATCAAAATACCTACGACCTACCGAGAATCTGCCGACATTCATTATTAATAGCGCAAGTAACTTACGTAAAAGAACGTTTACCGGGTCAGATAGATACAATAAAATATTTTTTATCCGCCATTTAAAGCCGTTATACGTAACACATGTCACCCACATTAACTATTATATTATAATGGACCAACGCTTAACGTCAGCAATAAATAAACCTAATCTATAATTTATAGAATATACATTATTACCGCCAGTATCTGTCCTATATTTTACAGTTTTATGGTGTTACGACGTTCTGCCAAAACGTTCGTCTCAAGACGAAGTGAAGTTGAATATTATGTTAATGTTTAAAATTCTGTGAAAATTTTCATAAAATTATTGAAGGTACTTAAGTACCTAATTTTTTATGTTATTTAAATAACATTAAAAATTCGGTTTGTTTGTGTGACACCTTTGTTGGTTCATTATGATTTATGACATTCAAAGTTGTAAATTGGCGTTACTTTTTCTTACACTAAGATTTCGGTTGAATATATATGATTTATGTTATATAGTGTAGCATAATATACTGAGTTAAGAGTTTTAATCATCATCCATCCATTCACACTAACTTCCATGTTCATAAAATTGTAGTAGAGTATTATACTCCACCAAAATCCACAAAATCTTTTACGAGTATGTCATAAAAAGTTCATCCATAACTTATAGAAGCTGTGCGTATTTTATAGTCGGCTAGTGAGCACCAAGCCTTACAGAACCGGGCCTACCAAACACGGAGACAAAAAAACGCGCGTGCGACATCCGAGTCGCGCGACAAAAACGCGCGGCAGCCCACCGGCCGACAACGGAACTTTACCTTTTAGCGCGAATATTGAAAGAAATAAGATTAATGTCAGCGTTGATGTTTAATGTCTAGATTAAACTTGGTACAATATTTACAAAGATGTATTTATTTATGTGCTCGTCCGATCCTACAAGTTTTCGCTTGTGATACGACTTGACCACGATGACTGCAGACTTATACAATTTATTTATTTATTTATTTATTTATTATTAAAGTTAATTAAAACGGGTTACCCCAATTACAATAATTAACTACAACTAAGCACTATCTTAACTTAAAATTAGTGATAACATTGTCACAAAAAATACACAAATAGTTAACTACACAAATTAAATAGTAACAGAAGATACCCTTTGATACTTATTCTCACAGAATCTTATACATACTCTCTTCAAATCCATCCACTTATCAGCAAACACATCACACTCAGGATTGGCCGACAGAAGGGCGTTGAGCAAATTTAATACTCGGTACAGTGGGGACTCAGCTCTCGCGACAGTCCGACATGTCGGCAGTGCAAATAATTTTGGCCGACGGCTAGGACGGTGCTTCAAATAGTTATCAGGCACATACAAGCGGAAAATTAAGGCATGGAGTTCGGGGCAATCTATTATGTTGCGAAGAATTTTTAAGGCAACAAATATTAGGTCTACACCTCGTCGCACCTCTAGAGACTGGTAACCCAAGATACCCAAGAGATAACCCGTTGGGTACATGTAAGGGTAGTATCCATACACTTTTCTAAATAAAAATCTGAGAAACGCCTTTTGGATTTTTTCTAGCATCAGGGTTGATGTAGCTGTGTAAGGAGCCCAGACACACGCATCTGTTTCCAGCTTGCTGCGTACTAGTGCGTTGTACAGCAATTTTATAACGGCGGGATTTTTAAAGTCCCTAGCGTTGCGAAGTACAAAACCTAGACGTTTAAAACTGTCTTGAGCCGTCGCATATATGTGGTCCTTAAACGTAAGAGTTTTGTCAAAGTACACCCCCAAGTCCTTGATACTATGGACACGGGAAATAATATGACCATCCATAGAGTAATCAAAGATGATCGGGTGTAGCTTCCGCCCATAAGTCATTACGCTACACTTATTCATATTAAATAAAAGGTTGTTGGAAATACTCCAGCGTAGTACAGCATCCAAGTCCTTTTGCAGAAGAAGACAGTCATAAAGAGATTTTATTATCATAATAATCTTGAGGTCGTCAGCATACAGTAAACACTTAGCAAACTTAATAATGGTTGTAAGATCGTTAATAAATATGAGAAATAAGAGAGGGCCCAACACTGACCCTTGGCTAACACCAGAGCGTGTGTGATAGGGGGCACTCTCAAAACATCCATACCCCACAAATTGCATCCGATCACGAAGATAATCTGCGAAAAAACGAACTAGACCAGGAGAGAACCCAAGAGCGCACAACTTTTTAAGGAGGACGTCATTATCGACTCTATCTGTCAGATGTAGCAACACTAGTCTATGCGCCCCGCTCTAGTTTGTCTCTGACACCTCTCTGCACGCAAGGACTGGAATGCCGCCTGTACAATTATCAAATACCTTGTTATTAAAAGAAGTCTCGCAGCCTGGAGTTTCATTCAACACGCCTAATCATCCATCAGACATGGTGTCAGAAGTCTAGAAGAACTCATCGCCAAAATACGAAAGGTACTGTGCCGAAATCTTAATTCTATATCGAAGTCGTGTCCAACATAACAACCAACATGGCCGACGAATCAAAGAACAAAGGAAATGAAAAGCAGGCAACGCTCAAAATAGGCAGTGTCTCGCCGCTGGACATCCGAAGTTCCAATCTCCCCCTCGCCTGGAAAAACTGGCTAACGCAACTAAAAATATATCTGCGTGCCAACCTACTTGAAGATGCATCTGATGCCAGAAAAGTCGCTATCTTACTACATTTCATAGGCGCAGACGCACTCACGATATTCTACGCATTTAATGTCGACATTGACACAATAACATTTGGGACGCTAATAAAGAAATTCGACGAATATTTTCTACCCAAAGTGAATATTACTATGGAACGGCACAAACTTTTCAATAGAAGACAGGGTACATGTGAATCCATCGATGATTATGTCACCGATTTAAAGAATATTGCTAACCAATGCGAATTAAAACAAGAAGATATACTTCGCGACATATTTAGTTGGAACTTAAATGCCAACAATCATTTTATTCAAGAAAAAATCCTCCAGGAAAAGCCCAAGACATTGGAAGAAGCCATACAACTTGCGAAGGCCCAAGAATCCACCAGGAAACAAGCACAAGAGTTAGAAAGAAGTCAGCAAGGTATAGTCCAGCAAGTCAAACGACAGGTGCGACAAATGTCCAATCAACATCAGGTCAGGTCACAACACCATCGGTCAAGGTCTAGAGGAGATGCACCAAAAAGGGTACAACAGAAATGCGGCCGATGTGGGCAAGTTCACAGGTATAAATGTCCCGCCACCGGAGTCAAGTGCAAAATTTGCCACAAGTATAATCATTATGCTTCAATGTGTACAACAAAGAATGTGCACAGGATCACACAAGAAATGATAAATGTGAGTCTGGATCATCAAGACGACTATAGCGATGAACATAACCTTTTTATTGGTACTATATCATATGTTAACAATGTACAAATTAATGATACTTGGACGATAGATCTAGTCATTAATAACAAAACAATTAACTTCCTCTTAGACTCAGGTGCTGACACTAACATACTATCATACAGAACTTATCAAAATCTACAATTGTCTAATACAAGTATTAATAAGAGTATCTATAAATTATCAACATTTACAGGTCAAATTATCCCTACAATAGGCCAATGTACATTACAAGTCATGCACAATAAGCTAACATATATGATTGATTTTCACATTATTGATGGTAACTGCCAAAACATAATTGGTCGTAACACTGCAACACAATTGAAATTAATAAAGCGTATAAACACAGTCTCATTTCAGCCACAAGTCACATACAATGACTTATTTCAAGGTTTAGGGTGTATTAAGGACTTAGAGGTAAACCTTAATCTAAAGCCTGATGCCACACCATCCGTGGAGCCATGCAGAAGAGTGCCATTCAAGCTCAGAGATGCCCTAAAGAAGGAATTAGCTACATTGGAGAAAGCTGGCGTGATTGTACAAGTTGAAGAGCCTACAGAATGGGTAAGCTCTATTGTTCTTGCAACTAATAAGAAAGGTAGACTTCGTCTATGCATTAACCCAATCAAACTAAATCAGGCGATCATGAGGTCACATTTTCAGTTCCCCACATTAGACGAGATCAAATCAGACTTAGTCGGCTCAAAATTTTTCACAACTTTAGACGCTAACAAGGGTTTCTGGATGCTCAAATTAAATGAAATGTCTTCTAAATTGTGCACATTTATAACACCTTTTGGTAGGTACAGATTCACTCGTCTCCCTTTCGGTATAAACGCAGCTCCAGAAATTTTTCATAGAGAAATGCTCAAGAGGTTCGATGACATACCGGGAGTAAAAATAATGATGGACGACTTCTTAATATATGGTAGAACTTTAGAGGAACATAATGAACGGCTTCAACAAGTTCTAGAGAGAGCTCGTGAAATAAACCTCAGATTTAACAAAGAAAAATCAGTCTTTTGTCAGGACAAGGTCAAATATTTAGGTCACATCTTTTCCAAAGATGGTATTACAGTCGACCAGTCCAAGGTAGAGGCCATTAATAAAATGCCAAGCCCTACCAATTTAACAGAATTACAACGGTTCCTGGGTATGGTCAATTATTTAGGCCCCTTTATTAAAAATTTGTCTCAAGAAACAACACATTTAAGAACACTGTTGTCCAAAAACACTGAGTGGCATTGGTCAGATCAACATGAGGCTGAGCTCTCTAATCTGAAAAAAATCATCAGCTCTGCCCCTGTTCTTACTTACTATGATATAAATAAACCAATTCTTTTGTCGGTAGATGCCTCCAAGGATGCCTTAGGAGCAGTCCTGTCACACGATAAAAACCCTATAGCATATGCATCAGCATCTTTAAGCAAATGTCAACAAAACTACAGCCAGATCGAAAAGGAACTGTTAGCCATACTGTTTGGTTGCACCAAGTTCCACCAATATGTCTATGGTAGGCAAGTAGCTGTAGAAACTGATCACAAACCATTAATTACACTGTTCAAAAAACCTTTATATGATATACCCCCTAGATTGCAAAGAATAATGATGCGCCTTCAGCCATATGATTTATTGGTTCAGTACAAACCAGGTCGCTATTTGTACATAGCAGACACCCTTTCTAGAAATGCACTACCTGATAATACACTCATAGATTTAGAAAAAGATATTGATTTACACCTAAATATGATCATGTCCAGTCTCGCAGTCAGTCCAAGTAAATTAGAACAAATTCAAAAAGAAACATTAAATAGTAAAACATTACAACAAGTCATAAATTACTGTAATAATGGTTGGCCTGAACACAAAAATTCTGTTAGTCCAGATGTTAAACCTTATTTTTCTATTAAAGACCAGATTTATCATAATAATAACATTCTATTCAAAGCACAAAGTATTATCATTCCAGAGTCCATGAGAAATGAAATCTTATCTATCATTCATGAAGGCCATCAGGGCATAAATAGCTGTATACGTCTAGCTACCAATAATGTGTATTGGCCTAACATCCAGTTAGACATAGAAACATTTATTAAAAACTGTCATTCTTGCCTCACTTATTCTAGGAATAATAGTAAAGAACCGATCATACACCATGAATATGATTTAATTCCATGGTTCAAAGTAGGCCTTGATCTTTTTGATTATGATGGTTCTAAATATCTTATTCTTATAGATTACTTCTCCAAATTCATTGAAATTGCCTTACTAAAGTCAAGTCAAGCCAGTACGGTTATCATGCATTTGAAATCAATATTTGCACGCCATGGTATACCAAAAATACTTGTTTCTGATAATGGTCCCCCCTTTAGTAGTAAAGAGTTCAAAAAATTTACCACAGATTGGGATATATCACACACTACCGGAAGTCCATATCATAGTAGATCGAATGGCATGGTAGAAAGAGCAGTAGGCATAATCAAAAACATTTTTAAAAAATCTAAAGTAGGTAACTCGGATCCATATTTAGGGCTACTACTTTATCGTAACACTCCTAGCAGTATAACAGGATTCTCACCTTCACAACTTCTCATGTCTCGATACTTAAGAACTAGAGTACCAGTAAATGAGTCTAATTTAGTACCAAAAGTTGTCAATTATGATTTACTACAAGATAAATTAAAAATACATAAACATAAAACATCACTTTATTATAATCAACACAGTAGAAACTTAACAAATTTGTCGCAAGGGGATGAAGTGTACTTCAAACACAGTCCAAACAATAAGTGGGTTCCGGGTACTATTACAGGCATAGGTCCAAATCCACGGTCATACACTGTCACATCACCACTCGGTACATTCCGTAGAAACAGGCAGATGATTCTTAAACCGTCGGCTACCTCGTCGCGTAGATCACAGTCTCTTCCTCGCTCATCTATCAACCCTTTATGTACGAGTACTACACCACCACCTGTAACAAAGCAAGATACATTAATACAACAAACATCAAACAGTAATCACCGTGTAACAAGATCTGGTCGAATTTCAAAACCACCAAAATACTTATCCATGTATACAAACTAATTTAAGTCGCTTAACATTTATGTATAAGATTAAGAATGGCTTATGAATGTATGATTAAATTTAAAGTGTTAATAATAATGTCTGGTACTTATCTTAACTTTGTAATCCTTTTGAATATGTACGCAATACGACTTAGACTTAAGACTTATGTAAGTTTATGTAATCCAGATCCTTTGCCCCAGTCTTTTTAATACCTATGTAGTTGTTTCTGTGAAATAACAGTAGATTGTATTTAATTGTAATAAGAGGTTATCAAAGTGTCATTGTCAAAATCCTTTCAGAAATGTCAGTGTCAATCAGTGTCAAATGACATTAGTTTTCTTTTTAAAAAGGGAAGATGTCAGATGTAGCAACACTAGTCTATGCGCCCCGCTCTAGTTTGTCTCTGACACCTCTCTGCACGCAAGGACTGGAATGCCGCCTGTACAATTATCAAATACCTTGTTATTAAAAGAAGTCTCGCAGCCTGGAGTTTCATTCAACACGCCTAATCATCCATCAGACAGGCTTTGCAGAAATCAAAGTATAGAACGTCCACTTGATAGCCTGCGTCAAGAGCCTTAGAAATTATGTCGACGTGAGCTAGAAGGTTGGTACTGACAGAGCGACCAGGACGGAAACCATGCTGGTTGTCAGAAAGAATTCCACGGATCTGTTTCATTAGTATATTATGTAGTGCAAGCTCAAAAACTTTAGCAACAGAAGGCAAGACAGCTAAACAGGACAATATACAGGTTGCAATTGTATCTACCGGCCAAATTTCGATATACGTGTACGACGTCCGTAATAATGATGTGCGATACAATGGCACTGTTAAGCGATTGCGAAGCGAACTCATGCCAAGAATTCAACTTTTGCCCTAAGCTTTTTAGGAAAAAAATTTGCTTGTAAATAATTTTATTGGATAGAAAACTAAAGTTAATATGACTAGGTACCACCGACTTTTAAAGCTTTATTAATACTTATAAATTATATTTTGCTAGAACCTATAACAAATCCTACGTGTTTGAAACCCAGCTAGTACCAAATTTTGTAAGTTTACATACCTACATACAATGTACATTGATACGAATTACTTCGCAAGCAATACAGTGATGTTTTATGCCAACAAATCATTTTTGTATATCTATAGCAATACGTCAATGTGCCTTTTTCCTCTCATCAGTCATATATTTTCGCTGACTAGCGCCGACCGACGGGGGAAAAAGTGCAAGGTATTTCACTTCACCATATACAATGGTATGAGGCCAGCTCCCGGTACATCTCAACGGGTTCTGTTTCATCAACTCACATGGTTCCGTTTCATCAATACGAGTGGTTCCGTTTCATTAATGTTCAACTCAAAATGCCTTATAAATGCCAATGGTTTTGGCGTTATCCTTTAATGCAACATCTGGTACCACATTTTCAAATCGACTGGTGTCTGGTACCGTCTTATATAATATAATAGTACCGTTTAATTAACTAACAAAATTAGCTTCAACAACTTAACTGATACTTTGTCCCGACAAATCTACTAGGAAGTACTGTGTCATTAACTTAACCTGCTGTTTAATAAGCTTTAAGTGTTCAACAATGCGATTAATATACCTTAATGTTCAATTCAATCGTTAGAATATTATAAAGTCGTTATTAAATGTTACTTAAATGAAGTGAAATATGTTAGTACAATGACAAAACTGTTAGGCTGTTTAGCTGCTTTTTTTACTTGTCTACATGTAGAATTTCTGATACCACTTTTGTTGATTCTATACTTTACCAGTGATCCGCTGAGCCACGGCGAACGTAAATAATGCCATAAATCGTGAAACATTTCCGCCTTCGGGAGATAAATCGACAAGTTACAAGTGTGAAATATATTTGTCTTATAATTTATATTGTGATTCGAACCACGCTGAACATTATAAGGAGTTTCTAGCCATTAATTATACATGGCTAGACTCGACATAGCTGGCTCATTAATATATTAGAGAGGTAGCATTTCTAGCTAGTGGCATACTAACACGTATAGGTTTGTCCAGGAATACATACTAATAATGTGACGGTCTAAGTGTGTACTTTTTATTACCGTGCATAACATTTTGCAAAAGAGAGAGTTAGTGCTCACAAAATATTTTTATTATATTACTTATAAATATTTATTATCAACTTTTTAAAATTCTGTATACTCGTACCTATATTCTTCAAGTGTTTTAAATTTCATATCCAAATGGTTTTTCTGTTTTAGCGAGCTAAGTCCGTTCAGAAATACACAATGCTATAATTTATGTTCCACCGCTACCACTCAGGTGTGACTTGTGAGCTACGATCGACAGCCGCAAAAGCAAAAACACTTTGATAGTATGTCCTCACCCGAGGGACAAGTTACTGTACATTGTCTAGGGACCTGTAACAAAAGTAAGCAAATCCATCCATAGTTCTTACAATTATAGCAGTCCCAAAAGATAATAAGTCACCGCAACCACGACAAAATAAAGGAGGCTGTTTTTCGACCCGGTTTTTAACCAAAGTTTTTTTTTATACAAAATAAGGGGGCTAACGGGCAAACGGGTCAGCTAAAGGAAAGCAACTACCGTCATGGTCCATGGACACTCGCAACATTAGAATAGCTACAGGTGAGTTGCCAGCCTAAGTTACAACAACAACATCTAAATTAAAGGAGGCTATCCGTTTCTGACCCAGCACTCCCGCTATGCCAGCAGATCCAAGATGGCCGAGGTCAGAGGTCACACCCGTCACCGTCGAAATGTGTTTATGATGTAAACGTGTACCAGCCAATTATAACCACTTGTTTATTACCTACCCGATGACCTCAGTATAAAATATAAATGTGAATTACTGTTTGTCTTAATAACTCATTAAGTTTAACAACGCGTATTAATTGCTTCTTTAGGTACAGGTCAAAGCATATTGAAATTCATAATTATTAATAACGCACAATACGTGATCCCCGAAATATAATAATATTTATTATTTATTAGTAAAACGATACTAAGACGCGAAAGTTATCATTTTAAATGATCACTAGAGATAAATACACAAAGAACATAATATATTATTATGTAATCCACATTAAATGAAAAATGTAAATTACTCAAAATGTACCTAAAGCCCTTAGGAGTATAAAGTCTATAGAGATCAGAGACTGGTGCTTGTTCGGGCTAGTGATAAATATTAAATAATTATGTGCTACCATCATAATATTATAAATATTATGGCAAGATAATAATACTTATTATATTGTAATCTTCTTTCTCATACGTCAAGACTACTTTAACAAAAATGATATTAAACCTAGCAGTCTATACTAAATTCCTGAGAATAAAGAGTAAAGAAAACTTAGAAAATAATATGGTACCACACAATATATGTATATGACAAAAAAAACTTCGGACAAGAAAAGTAACAGGTTAAGTTATAGGGTTCTGTAATCACTAATCAACAAAACTTGGTTGCCTACTGTACCCTAAAACGGAACCCTAACCAGCAGATTTTTTGTATATTGGTATGTTAATAGTTATAAATTAATATCATTTAATTTATAACTATTAACATACCAATATAAACCTTGTCCTACAAATAAAACAATCCATATTTTAGGACCATCAAGTCAAAGTATGAAATCCTTTCTATCTCTGTTAGCTACCACTTTCGAGATTTTTCGAAAATAAAAATGTTGTTCGTCTTATCAAAATGTAGCTACTCACAATAAATTAGCTTGTTAGTAATCAGTAATCACAAAAAAAAATGTTCTAGGGCTCCCGTACTATACAACTTTAACTTCTACTAAAAGGTATTACTCTTCCATTACAATTTACAAGTAATCTTCAGATTGGTGCGATACTAGTAATTATTGTGTGAGTATGTAATAATACTCATGTAATGGACGCACTTACTCACAAATTATAGATTTATCGAACGAATGAGGCTATTAGAAAATTACTAAACCTTAGAAATCATAGGCTTACAGGTTACAGCAAATTACTTGGCTACACACTGGTTCTTTTATTATATTACTATTTTTAACAAAAAATTAAAACCGACTTCCAAGGTAAAAACAATGAGTAATAATATGAACCAAAAAGTAAAATGTCAAGGATTTCTTTTGATTTCTCATAGATCCCATCATCAGCCACATCCCACATCACCACTTTCGTAATTGTTATACAAAATTAAGATGAAATCCTATACAACAACACGAGAATTTTGAAAATCGGTCCACAAACAGCATCCAGAAATCATCATCAAAAACATCTGCTTCGATGCAAAATATCACGAAAAGTACCAATAATTATTGGGTCAAAGTGTGATGACCCATGGTATAATGATGATTGTGATGATGATGATCAATCAAATTGATATGTTGGTTTATGCTTTCAGTTATTTAAACAACGCCGAAATCCCCGAATCTGTGCCTATAAGCATTCAAAAGATCTGTTCGGTACCTTCGGGCTATCGAGCCATGGTATAACCTAGTGCAAAGTATTTCTTTTCGGTAGCATTTACCTCGAATACTTCAGAAAAAAAAGTGTGTCAGCTCCGACGCACGACTGGAGATTACTCCTTAAGAACGAGTATGTAACCATACGCAAAAAGAGTTTATTCAACTGAAAAAAGATTAATATCATATGAAATCAGATGTACCGGCAATATTATCTACACCCCTTTCTGCCATAGTTATTTCAAAATACTTTAAGTTCACTTTAGCTAGTATAATGATAAAAATTATAACTTCACAATTACAATATTAATTATTGATATTTATAACAAAAATCCAGGAAAAACAAGCCGAAGAACCCCATATCCAGGACAAACAGTTGCCAAGTTATAAGCACTCAAACTTTGACATTGACAGCTCGGCAACTGTCAAACATCGAACAAAAGCGGCCATAACTCCGTTTCCAATAGGCCTAGAGGAACGGAATTTCTTCTAACATCAAAGGAAACACCTTGGCTACCCCCTCCCTGAATTTGAACTAAATCAGAGACATCAATTTTTTTTTTCAATTCTAAGGTCAGAATCGAATAGAGGAGAAAAATCCAGGAAGATCAAGCCGAAGAAACTCATATCCAGGGCAAATAGAATAGACCGGACTAATTATACAGTATGTATGTCCTCATCTTTACTATTTTATGTCCGATTTTACGACTCAGCAGAATATAATGTGAGAAGTCGCTTGTAGACAACTTTTAAACAGTTTTATGGCAATTCGCAGGACAGTAAGTTATAGTATCAATTACATTGGCGAGATAAAATTCCCGTTTAATAAGGCTTATAATAATAGTTCACCGGTATAAGATTCAATAAGGCGGTGTAAATACGAGTGTAATTACTACGATCGTCCGATACGCAGAATGTCAACTAAATTTTAACGATTTTAATCGGTAATGACGATTCTTATCATTTAATTCGCAGTTTTATTGAGATGCCGGGAATTTTTGAGTGCGGCACTTTGACTTAAAATAACTTGAGTAATTAAACACGACTTATGCAGAAATATTCGACTTTTGTGTTATTTTGTGACGTAATAACTACTCTATAGTTATTCGAATGTCCAGTTTCTAAGACTCTACAAGGCGCAGGTTCGGCCTCATATGGAATATTGTTCTCATCTCTGGGCCGGCGCGCCAAAATACCAACTGCTCCCTCTGGATCGTACCCAACGAAAGGCCGCTCGAATTTTTGACTGCCATAGTGTTTCAAACAGCTTGGACCCCTTGGAATTACGCCGAGATGTAGCTTCACTCTGCATCCTCTATCGGTTGTATCACGGGGAGTGCTCTGAGGAATTGTTCGGAATCATACCACCTGCAACCCAAAAAATGCACTTTTTTGGGTTGAATGTTATTTATGCACCTTTGCCTAGTAATGGCTAATAAAAGTTATTCCTTCGTAACAAAACATGACGCGAATAACTTTATGTTTTATTAAATACCTAAGCTAGTTTCCGTCAGAATCGATGCACCTTTAAACTAACAAGTTATCGTTGTCACATGTTTAATTATTATGACACATGATTGCTACGTATTGATCAATCGTTAAATAGGCTGTCGGTTCACCTGTTGCGATAAATTTGTGAATAACCATACAATAGTGGTCCAAGTAAAAAAAGCAGGTGTGCCTACACCTTGTGTTTTTTTTTAATTCCGTTAAAGCGTTGTTTTTTCGGTTCAGAAATCGTAAGATGATATTCTCGATTAATTTGACACTTGAATCGATTTGAATCGATTACCCGGCTTTGTGTCGAGTTATTACCTACTCGATTATGAGCGAACGTTTTGATGTATTGTCGTTTTTATGTGGTATTGTTGTTGTGACAACTAACAGAAGTGCTCATTTGTTTAAACAACACTTGTATTTGTCTTCGCGTCCTTTAATATTTCATGCAAAAATATTAATTGACGTCAGAGAAGTTTTTTGAGAAAGTCAAATACTGAACTACATTGAAATGAAATGAAATTATTTATTTCTAAATAGGTTTACAAAGTTAACACTTTTAGAACGTGGTTAACACTTTTAGAACACTGTTAGACATCCTCAAAGTCTATACTTTAAGAAAGTTGGTGGGAAGCAACTGTCAACAATGTCCGACAATGTAAGATGAGATTCCATCACTTACCGCGAAGAATACAAGCTATGAAATTGAGCTTTATACTCCTTCTTGAAGGTCAGGTAGACTTTCGGAATTGGATACAACTGTGTCTGATACGAATTTCAGCAAAATCGGTTTAGCGGTTTGTATATCAACAGGTAATAGATAGACACGTCACTTTCGAGTTTATAATGTTAATATGGTTTTAAACTTCCTTCGATAAAACCCACACTATATGCTAGCTTCGACAAAAGCGATACCAAATCCAAAAGTCCCACTAATTCGTACAAAATACCAGGTGTGGGACTGCCCAGGGCAGTTTGACACCACAACCATTTTAATTACATAGGCCTCAGCCCACGAAATTATATAGGACATAGGCTGTTATTATCGATATGTAATTTAAATATTTTTCACGCTTCGAGGTATAACTTTAACTGATAAGATGAAATGACTGGCGGCCATGTTTAAAATTGTAGAGGTTCTAAGTATTGAAGTAGTGGAGATATTTTTCGAAATAAAGTATAACTAACCATTTTTGTTGATCCAATTTAATATATTTTATCCAAAAGCGTAGTATTTCTTTTTTTAATTAGGAGGAAAACGAGCAAATGGGTCATGTGATGTAAAGCAACTAGTGTCGCCTATTGACAGAATCAGACAGAATATCAGAAGAGTTGCAAGTGCGTTGCCGGCTATAAGCTATCCATGCCATATTTCTATTAATTTTTTGCATTTCTTCTCACTTTAAAACAATCTACTTCCTTTCTGTTATAAAGGTAAATACAGCCTACCTATTTACCTACTACCAATTTAAATATGTGATGGCGAATTTTATTGTGTTTTATTTTTTGTTTCTAAATACTTAAATCAATATGAAACCGATTATAGAAATTCCGTTATGTGATTAAGCGGTAGTTTGACACGTTAATTTAGGACTTAAAATTAATGAACGGGGAAATAAATAAATTAAACTAAAGTACGAGATAGTGATTATTGATTTATATTGATCGTTGATTAATGTATCTTAATGTATGTTCAAATTAGTAGTCAGACCACCTACCGTGGAACTGGGCCTGTTTTTCTGAATATTTTCTTTTTAAATCGTTTATGCCTTTAAATTTCAACCTATCAACGCGACCACGCTAACCCCAAATTGTCGGTTTTATAATTCATTTTTATACTTGAAACTAAGCCCCGAATTGTTTCATTTTCTAAACATAGATACTACATTATATTTTCGAGGATTCGACTTAGCGAATACACGATACTTATCTTAAAATTTTCTCGATAAAAAACTACGAATAATAAAACCTAAGGAAACGTAACTCCCATACTAATACAGTTTTAAATTTGGCTCCATTCGAACTGTCATGTAACGTCAGCCTTTATACCGCTCAAGGTCACCAAATGTATGAAAAGTGAACCTAAGGTACACTTTTTTGACAAGTATTTTGAAACATATTTTTTGACGGAGTTACCCTTCCTTAGTTTTTATTATTCGTAGATAAAAAATCACAAAGATGCATCTAATTTTTACGAATCCATACTAATATTATAAATGCGAAAGTGTGTCTGTCTGTCTGTCTGTCTGTTATCTCTTCACGCCCAAACCGCTGAACCGATTTTGATAAAACTTGGCATGGGGATACTTTAAGACCCGAGAAAGGACATAGGATACTTTTTATCCCGGAAAAATGTACGGTTCCGCCGCGATAAACGAGTTTTGGAGCAACGGAGTTGCGGGCGTCAACTAGTTTTTCATATATTGTCATAACCGTGCATTAAACTAAGTTAATATTTTAACACATTGTATAAAATTCTAACATTGATATGAGAATCTGACCTAGCGGATTGTGACCAAATGACGTAGGTGCGTCAACTGTCTAGGAATCAATTTCCTCCATGGTACAACTTTTAATATAAATAATTATTATAATGTCTGCAAATTACGCTTAAGAATTCTATCAATAGCAATGCTAAGAGCTTCCATTTAGGTCCTAAGTACTTATTTCCTAATTCCTGTGTAATCTAGACGTTAGCCTTTGACTCCAGTATCTAAGAAATAAATCTTGAATGAATGAACAATAACTGGGAATGATTTCCAAAGTAAGGGTGAGCCTTTACGAATGTTTTTATGCAGTGAACTGACTGAAATAGAAAAGACTGTTAATTATTTAATCATTATTATGTATGTATTTTTTAATGATGTCCTGCAGTTCTATGTATAAAAATAATTGTCGTATTTAAAATAAATATCTTTCTTTTTATGGATGGTAGTTTTCAATGAAAATCGTAATCTATTGATGGGATTTTTTTGTTTTGAAATTTAACAGTATCAATTATAATATTTTCATTGATGTTTGACAACATTCTACTTATTGTGTGTCCGTTATAAGATTTTTACAACATTTCTTATTTCCCACGAGTTGTGCAGACCGACGACAAGTCGTGTGGCCCCATAGGGCACTTGTGTTGTCTTCAACACATTCCATCGAAGAACCTATCCTTACTGCTGTCAATGGAATAAAATGTAATAAGTCAATGAAAGGAATGTATAGAAATGTTACTAGTGGCTGGAGATAGGCTATATATCTTATGGCTTATTGTCTCCAATCGTCGGCCATTCCCACTTCGACAATTGTTTATTTATGTTGTGATTGTTTACTACTTAAATGCCGACTACATGCGTTCGCTTTATGCCACCTCTTCACGATGGTTTATGATGGACCAATATAAGCGTTTACTTATATGATCATGTTCATCTATGATTCCATAATGTGATCGTCGACTGGACATGGTACACACAACTTTTGTTTTGATCGCGGTAGCGAACGGTCGCGCACCGCTCAACAACACACACAGCAAATATTAATAAAATGTGAATAAAATTAATTAATATTTCGCGAGTCGCGCGGCTCACAGCCGTTGCACCGTCACCATGGCGCTCCTATCCAAGGAGCTGCTGGCGTTCGTACAACACGTCATCAACACCATGGACGAAGATAGCATCGTGCAGCTGTGCAGGTCAACCTACACCAGCGAGGAGATCTGCAAGGGCAGGCTAATGCTGTACGAAGCGCTCGGCAAGACGGCGCAGATGACGTCTCGGAGGAGAGACGGAAGCGAACGAAGCTTGCAGGACATCATCTCCCTGCTCAAGCAGACTAATCCTGCAGAATTGCCGGTGTTTGTGGTCAAGCAGCTCCACAAATTGCCGGCGGTATCGACGGACCACGTCAACGTCTCCAGCCTGCTCCAGAAGTTCAACATCATGAGGACAGAGCTGGACGAGATGCGAGATAGATTGGATGCCTCGAAATCCACCATCAGTGAGTTACGCAGTGAATTATTACAATTAAAAAGTAATAATTCATTATGTAGGTCACCCGAGCATCCTATCGACTCGATAAATATGCGTCGCGGCCAGCTCAGTGCGGCTCGCCGTTTTGCACGTCAGCGAAATCGAGTGGGTCAGCAACAGCCGCCGCCGTCAGCTCGCCGTCACCGTGTGACCTCGACACGAAATTGAGGACATCGACTGATTAGAAGTGAAATTATGCAAGCGTCGCTGCTTGCCCCGCACCGCCCCCGCGGATAAAGGCGAGGGGTGCAAAGGAGGGCCGCAAGGCTGAACACCTTCGACTCGACAGGGACGAGAGCAGGAGGTGCGATGAGGAGGGCTTCGTTTTGATGGAGAGAAGGAAGAAAAGGAAGCCCATCGTCCGCAACCACCGTGGCACCGCACCTTATGTGCCCGAGCTGCGCCTGCGCAGCGAGGTGCCCGCGACGCCGCTCTACGTGTCGCGTCTGCACTGGTCCATGACGGTCGAAGACGTCGTAAGCTACATCCGCGAGAATACCACCTACACCTTGAGGGTGCTCCACCCTCAAGGTGTAGGTGGTCTTCTCGCACTCTCGCCACAAAGTAAATTTCAGTTCCTTTGAGGTGGGAGTGCCGACTCAAGTTTTATTCATCTTCGAGGTGGAGGAGTTCTGGCCCGCCGGTGTAGTTTTCCGGAGGTTCCGGGGGAGGCTCCCGAACTTAGAAAAAGAGAATTTACGTGATAAATTGTAGTGTGATTGTATGTGTGTGTGTGAATGTGTAAATAATATATATTAGGATAAAATTTGTTCGGCGTGCATCCGTTGTCTGATTACCATTACACAAGTTTTTACTTAGCATGGGATTAGACCACGTGACGCTACTTAGCTTAAATATACTATTGTATATTATTGTATGCTTAATAAAGAATTTGAATTTGAATTTTGTTATCATGTTGTTTTAATAAAAGTTGTTAGTGACGCGACCGTTCCATCATACTCCACCTTGCCGCTATTTGAAATGTAAAAAAATATTTTATAATAGATTTAGGTACTGCTCTTTCATCCATCCCGCGAAAAAACACCCTGTGCGGCGCGTGTGTGGTCTTTTTTGTAAAAATAAGTCAAATTTTGATAGTTAATTCGCTTCGAACTATAGTAAAAGTGTCCGCAATATAATTAAAAAGTACTAGATGATGTCCGCAACTCCGGTGCGCCAAAACTCGTTTATCGCGCTGGAACCGCACATTTTTCCGAGTTAAAAACTATCCATCTCTATGTATGTATCTCCATGCCAAATTTCAGCAAAATCGGTTCAGCGGTTTGAGCGTGAAGAGGTAACAGACACAGACACGCTTTCGCATTTATAATATTAGTGAGTATGGATTTATTTGTGTGTTTTCCATAAATATTATAGTGATTTACTCTTGCACATTTTAATTCGCTTTTTAAATATTGAAACTCTTCCCGTAGCCCATCAAAAAGCCTTTAAATGAAAATATTATATTTACTTAAACCCGTTACGTTGTGGTGCACCTTTGAAAAGCAATTTAGTAGACAAAGGCATAAACATACTCGTAGCATAGAATATATAATAATTAGTACCTTACACTCATAGGCTTGTGTAAGAGCGAAGCCAAAGGAGGGTAATGAGTTGTGAGTCGCAGAATTTCGGTTCGGCAGAATTCTGCTGCATTCAGTTTCATACGTGAAAGTCCTGTTTGATTCACACGAGAGTCATGGTTTATAAAAAGATATTCACGCGGCAGAAATTCTGCGACTCACAACTCACAAATTACGCTCGTTTGGCTGCGCCCTGACGGGAGTAAAATAGTGAATAGTAAAATATGTAGTTTGATAGTAACCAAATAATTTTATGACGGTCTGCGTTGAACTCTTTTACATGAGCTAACGTGAAGGGTACTATGGCAACAAAGGTTTACACTTTACATTGTTTTTTTTTTATGAAATAAGGGGGCATACGAGCAAACGGGTCGCCTGATGGAAAGCAACTACCGTCGCCCATGGACACTCGCAACACCAGAAGAGCTGCAGCTCCGTTTCAGTTCCGTTCAGCTGCATTTACTTCCGTTCGGAAATAATCGAACGTGTGCGTCAGTTATTGTATTTTCTTCTGATTCTATACATTCAAATTTCCTAATACGGAAAGCGAATTCGAAAATCGATTACGGAAAACATGTGTATGCGGCCAGTCTATAACATCTAAACATAGTTTACACCACCACGTTATGTGTTTTTAACTGAACCATTTAACTGTTTCAATGTTAACTCAATGCGCGTTTAACTGAACGACATCGTAAAACAAACGCGTTGTGGTTAAGTGAAAACCTAATGCTATTACTGTGACATGGTTCTATACTCTGTTTGAATACATTTTGAATTTTGATTTAAAAGTGAACAAAACATGTTAACTATACTGTACTCGGCGAAACATGGCGGTAGCGGTCATTGACTCCCTGACAAAAACTTGTCATTTTCTATACAAAGCCGCGATTGACAACATCTGACACTTTACCGCGGTTTATATAGAAAATGACAAGTTTTCGACAGGAAGTTAATGACCGCTATCGCCATGTTTCGCCGAGGAGGTACAGTATAAAATATAAATTATAATAGGAGAATCTTCGTGAAAAGGATTAAGGATTTCACTTGTCTACTTTATGTAGTCCTTATGAAGTTTGGTGACAGACGGATGGACGGCCAGACAGTGAAATCTTAGAAAATGAGACCCCCTTTTTACCCTTTGGGTACGGAACCTTAAAATGCATAATTTTTATTGGTAAATTTTTGACCATTAAAAATTATGCTTTTTAATTTTATCTGATTCTGAGTTTTAATTTATACTATGCAGTTAACGAGCATGTTTAAATACTAGTCAGTACTCAGTATATCCCACAATCTGTACATTTTGTGGTACACTTTACGGAAAAACTATCACGCCTATTGATTTGTGCTTTAAAATATTAATTTTTATTTTTATCTAGATGACGTGTTATCATCAGTCAGTCAAGGTGTGACGACGCGAGCACTCAAAAAGCTCGGCTTTTAGCTAGTAATTCATAAGTTAATAATTAATATTATTATAAGTACTCAAGTTTTCTTTCAAGCTTGAGCGGCTGAACCCGACTTTGATGATATAGTTATAATAATAAAATATCAAGTTATTACCTTATTAAATAATGGAATTAAAAAATCAAAGCATCATTTCCATGCAAGCCGCTCAGTAGTTTGAGCAGGTCTATCAGCGGCATACAAATTACATTTTAGGATACTATGATGGCGTATTCAAAACCAGGAGCGCGCAACCTTTTCCCCGCGCATACAAATGTATCTGTTCACAGAATATAAAGTTAATAGATTATCTTTTTTAAATATTTATAGACTATTGTGCGGTGTGTCGACTATTATTTCGGCCCACGCGACCAGCATAACCCGCAAGTTTGTTGAACCTTACAAATTGATCCAACTGTTTTTAGTGTCGTATGTTTTTAAACGTTCACGTAAGTATTTGAATAAAAAAGTTCTTTAACAGTGTTGTGAATTTTTTAAGATGATTTAAAAATGATCTCGCATCAGGGGCCGTACCACGAAACCGTTTTAAGACTCAAACAATGGAATGAGAATGCCGCGTCTTACTCTAACAAACGAGAAATGACGTTGTTAGAGCAGGACTCTGCATTCTCATTCGATTATTTGAGTCTCAAAACACACTGGACACGTGACTTGATCGAAAATTTGTAAGACAGGGTAAGAGTAGACCACCGCACAAGCATGGCTCGGTCGCAGATGTAATATAATATTATTCTCTTTTCTTTTTTTGCGGCGAAAATATGTGCCTGCATTTTCACGTTTACCACCTTTCTTTCTGTTTACATGTACAATTTTTGAATTTTTTTGTACAGTGATATCTGAATTATATTCTCAAAACTCATAAAATCTTCTGCACGAAACTCTTACGAAAAAAAAGAGTTATAATCATAATTTCACAGTAATAACATACACTTTTCATACACTTTTTCCACTTTTATTAATTTATTTTATTACAATTATGTTTCACACGACCGGTTTCGATAAAATCATCATCAGGTATAGTGCAGGTAATTTTAAATTATTAAAAAATTGGTAAACAAAAATAGGGTTGTCAGCATCATGAAAAATTTTCTACCATTTAGAACAATTTTCGACCAGAAACAATTTCTTCTACCAAAAAATTACAAATTAAATTTTAAATGATAAACCTTTGATATAAAGTATACACTTTTGATATTGATAAATAGCTTTGTCCACATTGTGCCTTTTTCTGTTCATCAAGGGCATGTCTTATAGCGCTGTCAACAGCGAACGTCAGGCATGCCCGTAACGCGCGTTGAAATCGTAGCGCGCGCTATGACACTTTTCTTTCAACGCGGGTGGATTTTGACGCGCGTCACGGGCATGCCACACGTTCACTGTTGACAGCGTTATAAGGCATGCCCTTGTTGAACAGAAAACGGCACAATGTGGAATAAGCTAATGCATGACCAAAATAGGAGTTGTACTCAAATAGCAAAATAATTAATATAAACTGAGTCAAAAAAATTCAATTAAAAAAAGTGGAAAAAGTGTATGACAAGACGTGTATGTTATTACTGTGAAACATGAATTTCCACCAAGAAGTTACGGTACATTCAATATCATATTATATAATCATAATCCCTACCTCAAATTCCATTATTTATTATTCGTCATTTCAATAAATTCAAGGCATAGAAATAACTTTTCTTTTAAAAAAGTCGACTTTAAAGTATGTATTATGAAATATCTCAGTCTACGGCATTATCGTTATACAACGAAGTCCTTTTTCTAGATAAAAAGAAATATCTCAATGTCTCTATTTCAGCCAGTTACCAGCCATCGCTACTGCACGGTGATATTTATTACATTATTTTGCTTGAGATACGCATTTCACACATGCACATCATAACTTAGACCAGTGTTTCCCAAACTTGTCGGGACCCCGATCCATCTACAAGAAAGATTAAAGTTCGCGGCCCACCTTGTGTAATGAAGACAAAAAAGCAGTGGTATTTTGCTGCCGCAGCATTTACCCGTCAATTATTATCGTAGTTCACCACCATATCATCATCGTCAGCCTTACTTCCTTACAATCACGTTTGCGTTCGAATGCTCCGCCCCCGTCCCGCACGCACACACGACGACGAACGAACGAGTAAGACAATCGTCCTGTAGTTTCAGGGCCCACCCAAATTCTACCCGCGACCCACCAGTGGGTCGCGACCCACACTTAGGGAAATACTGACTTAGACCATTGTTAGCCAGGTTTTTGCAACCTTTTTATAACCTTTTTCAGTTATCGCGAAGATTCGGAAAGTTTTGCTCAGGAAATAACTGAATACGAAGAGCGACGCGGTCATTTGTAAAATAATTTTGACTAAGCAATGGCTACTCCCGGTCCTAGAACTAGATATCTAGATATCTAGAACTACTCTTCAAATCAGTAATAAGATATGCATTTTAAATCTGGAAATAGGGTGAATGAATAACTGGATTTAGATAAACTCCATCAAGAAAACAACAGTATTGATTTTATATGAAGTTCATAAAATATATCGTACATCTTGACAGTAAAGTGGCAGTAAATAATGATAAATATTGTAAAATATAGAAAAAATATTTACAGTAAATTATTTTAAGTCACATAATATTATTAAGCAATTTTTACGAAATATTGAAAATGGTTAGACACCCCTGGCCACAATAATCCTGTCGTATAACTTATAAGCCAAACTTATGTTTATGAATTCAGATTTACGACTATTACAGTAGATTCTACGTGACCACTACACGTGAGAAATTATATAGACTCCTGCGCACTTCTAATTGGCCGTTATTGTTTCCAGAATGTTTATGGACTATTGTAGTATGATGTAACGGTTTAAAATATCAAAATATTGTCGATAATGGGGTGTGCGATAAATTGAACCTGTTGCTAGATTTCATCACAGCCACAGAATTATTATACAAAATCCATGTGCAAGGAAAAAAATACTTTACGCCATCGTTCTACGCGCGCACCTTATGATTATTACGAGTAGAGTGGCAATGTCTTACAAACGATTCTCAGAAATGCGTAACCACTTGATAGCCCAAAAGACAATGTCACTTCATAATGTTATTATGTCATTATGTATGGCAGATATGCCTGCAGGCATCTTCAAAGTGGTGACGCATTTCTGTCGTAGACTGCCAATCTAGTTACGTTAGTAACATACAATATCATTGATTACGAGTATCCTTTGATCCTATCCTTTATCCTTCAAAGATTCCTCTTCAACTTCAAAATGCCGAACGCACTAGCACCTCCTGCTGGTGTTGCTCTAGAGTTGTGATGAAATATTATGTGAATACGTGTGTTGAAAAATAATTGCATAGCTAGTTTTATAATACATATTCACTATTAATCACTTTCAAGTTATAATCTACTCTAATAATATACATAAATTTGAAAGTGTGTCAGACTGTTTGTTGGTTGGTGATCCCTATACCGCTTAATCAGTTTAGATGGATGTGGATATTTTTGTTTCAGAGGAAAGACAGATATCTCAGAAAAACGTCTATTGACAATTATTTAGCTGTACAAAATTTTTGTGATGGTAAAAGAGATTCAAACCACGTTAAGCACGGTTAATTAAGATTTAAGTTTATATTAACTTAGAGTTAACCACGCCCCGAGTTTAACTGTGTTATCCCAGGCCCCGCCCTACCGAGACGATTACACTGTTCACAACCCGTGAACTCATTTGCAATTATACATTTTGCAGTAACGTTACTATAAGTAAGATTGTGAACCGACGATTAGGTATAGCTCTAGGTGTTAGAGCTATACCTAATCGTCGGTTCACAATCTTCTTTATTAAAAAGATGATGAGAAGATTTTGGTAAAAGCAGGTTTCATTGAAAACTACGCAGGGGTGATTTTATTGTACCCAAGTGTGTGCGCAGAAAAAAAGCACTCTCTCTTTCTTAAGGGGCCGGGTACCCTCGAAATTCTCATACATACGTAATACCAAAATCATTTTCTCATACCAAAATATTTAACATATTTGAGTTATTTTTCAGTTTAAAATACATAGTAATTATCTAGGTTCCTGCACAAAAATTTATTTCAAAATATTTAAACACTAAAAAATAGAGTAAAACACTAAAAATATATATAAATAAATAGTAAATTTACTACAAAATATTTAAATACTTACTAAAAATATTTTTTAGTTTAAATATTTTGTAGTAAATTTACTATTTATTTATATATTTTTTAGTGTTTTCCTCTATTTTTAGTATTTAAATATTTAGTAGTAAATTTACTAAAAAAAAATTTTAAGCAAAAAAAATTGTGTTTAAATATTTTGAAGTAAATTTTTGTGCAGGAACCTAGGTAATTACTATTTTAAACTGAAAAACAACTCAAACATGTTAAATATTTTCGTATGAGAAAATGATATTGGAATTACGTATGTATGAGAAATTCCAAGTGTACCCGGCCTTTTAACTCTAATAAACCCAGTGAAACGGATGAGCGGAAAACAGGACAGACTTCTTACATGACCATCCGACACATGGATCATCTTGTGAAACAATTAGGTAATCAGCCTGTAGTACACTAAATCTTTATTGAGACGCGGGAATAGAACCGACGACCTTTGAGTCAAGAACTACTCTCTCAAAACCACTGTACCACAGAGGTATACAATATTAGTCTATAAGGGAAAGAAAAGTCAAAATTAACTCTACGTAATACCCATTTTATTTAAACATTTAAAACAACATCAAATCATGTATATTGAGAAGTGATGAAATCTTCGGCCTTGGCTACGCAGATACATATTTTACACATATCTATTTAACGAGTATAATTAAACTTATAATGACTCTAATCTGCCATTAAGTCAGGTGTGGCAGAGCTCGTTTACATTTATTTAATTACGGAAAATCAACATTAAATACTTAAATGTGGGTTAGGATTCAAGTTATATTTGTACGTAATTACTATAATTATGATATACTTATAAAAAACTTTTGAGTAGGTGTAGAATCGGTAATTCAGAAAAGGGATGCCATTGACGATTTTTAGAAAAAATAAATAAGTATCCGTTTCTCTTTTTAACCGACTTCCAAAAAACGAGGTGGTTATATGTTCGGCTGTGGATATTTTTTTTATTTTTTTTTATTTTTGTATGTTCAACGATTACTCCGCCGTTTGTGAACCGATTTTCGAAATTTTTGTTTTGTTGTATTAGGTTTCACTCCAATTTGGTCCCATTTTCACAAAAGTGGTGACCTGATGATGGGATCCATGAGTAATCGAGGGAACTCCTCGAAATTTATATGGAAACATATGGTGATTTTGGTTTTATGTGAAGTGTACTAAGAATACGCTACCAAAAAGTCAAATATTGGGTCAAGGTATACCATGGTTTCGATGATGCTGAGAGAACTCCTGATTCCTTATAGATACACGTTTGGGAGTTTCGGCGTTGTTTTAAGAACAGAAAGCATAAACTACTATGCAATTCATATTCATCATCATAATCATCATCATCATCATCGTCATCATCATCATTACCACGTCGTGTTAAGGCCACCAATGTCTTATGGCACAGAATAGATAATAGTACAAGGCATAGGTATGGATTTACTAATAATAATAATTATGTGCTGTATAACAACACCTGCTTGTTTTTAATACACGGCGGTCGGCGTCGCCGCCGTGTATTAAAAACATGCCGCCGCGCGGCGCATGGCGGCAGAAGACAGAATATCGAATACTTTACTAACTACTTTATATACAGATCGAATACTTTACTACTTTATAAAATTTTAATAGACAAATAGAATTAAAATAAAGTTATTTTAAAAAGAGCATTAAACAAAACAAAGTCATTAAGTGTCTTTTTAATTAGTTATACTTATTAATCGTTAGATGGTGCACTAAGTACCTATCGATTTGAATTCTTGATAACAAGAACAGCTGTCAATAATTATGATAATATTAAATACTCGTATTATGCTATGCTACATCCTATGCAAGTTTGTACAATTTTTTATCTGATAGATCCTTCGATCGTGGAAAAACGAGACACAATAGCCTTTCTATTGTTATCGCAATCGCCGGTGACCGCTTCAGGCTTGAAGTATTAAAATTGTTAAATTACTTAGCGCAATATGTTCACTTCACTGATAATATTATATTATTTTGTGAGTGTGAGTTGTGACTCTTAACAAATTGTAATAAGATACGTAAAATATACGCGAAGATTTACCTACTAGTGTAACTAAAAAGAGTGAAATTATTATTATTTTTAACAAAAAATGAGCGTCCGTGGCCTAATGGGTAGACCTTTGGTTCGCACTCTGAGGGTGCAGGTTCGATCCCGGGTGGAGGCGTGTACCAATGAGACATTTTCTGATCTCAAGTACACAATACGGACGCTCGTACGGTGAAGGGAAACATCGTGAGGAAACCCGCACATAGTTGGCCCCAGACGTATTGACTAGTTCTTTCCTCTGGACTAGGCCGACTATGTTGCGAGAATGCCGTATACGCTTGGGCAACCATACGGACATTTAAAAATCTTGTCCCAGGCACTACAGTATTTGAGGAGTGGTTACTTCGCTCTGAAAATGCTGTATAAATCATCCACAACGGATGAAAAGGCCTAGTTTTTTAACAAAAAATTAAAACCGACTTCCAAGGTAAAAACAATAATAACATTAATATTATGAACTAAAAAGTATTAAATAATTTTTACTATCTAATAGTGCTTTTTTCCGAATTCGGCTAAACCTCAACTATTTCTGTACTCAATCTTCATAATTTTGAAGTCGGTGCCAGTTCCAAAAATTTTAAATATTCTGTCAGAGGACTGAAGATTCAGCTATCTGGTACCGACTTCAAAATAATGAAGATTGAGTACAGAAATAGTTGAGGTTTAGCCGAATTCGGAAAAAGGCACTATTAGATAGTAAAAATTATTTAATACTTTTTAGTTCATATTAATGTTATTATTGTTTTTACCTTGGAAGTCGGTTTTAATTTTTTGTTAAAAATAATAATAATATTGTATATGTTACGGGTAATGCTAGAAGGTGGAGTAAACCTAGGTTTACCCGGGTTGACTTAGTATTACCCAAGTCTTTTGGGTAAAGTCCGAATAACAAGAAAAATAAATTTTAATTCGGGGTTTACCCATACTCACCTAGGTCTACCCAACTCTGGCTGTCTAATGTTAGGTGTTGCGTAATTTTCGAGCGTGTGGCATAAGACTCGGGGGCCCGCGTTCCCCCGCTACTATTGAGGAAATGTTCTCAAGGAATCAGTTTTCCGTTTGTCATGATAAACTGATTAATATAGAAAATATATCACCCGAAAAAAAAAGTTTACGACAGTTTGCAAATGACAGTCGCTTTCAGGAGGCCAGGGTTATAAAAGGTATAATTATTGCAAAACAAAATATGCTACAAAGAAGTGTTCGTGCAAAGCTGCAGAAAACTTGTGCAATTCAAAATGTCACTGCAGTTTATCTTGCTGAAATAAATAATTTCAATTTTAATTACAACAACCGCTAATTCGTTTTTGCCATTGAAGATATTAAGTTTATGTTCTTCGAGAAATCATGTTTGCCTTTGTATGTTTTTTAAATAATAAATGTTTAAAATACACTTGGATATTCATTTAAGTAATTAATTGGACACATTTTTAACATTACCAAGCCAGAGTTGGGTAGACCTAGGTGAGTATGGGTAAAGCCCGAGTTAAAATTTATTTTCTTATTATTCGGACTTCACCCAAAAGACTTGGGTAATACTTAGTCACCCCGGGTAAACCACCTAGGTTTACTCCACCTTCTAACATTACCCGTAACATATATATGTATTTTGTAATGTTTGGATGTAATCGTCAAATTAATTTGATTCAATACATCTATACAATGATATTCTACTTTGAGTTATTATTTATTATATCATTGCATCTATAGCAAAAATAGTAGCTAAATATTATATCATTACTTAGGTGATATTTTTGGTTACTTACTAGTTTCCTTAATCCAGCACATTTCTCTGAATATTAATAAAGCTTTTTTTATTAGCATGGACAGCTTTAATGCCACCAATTTTGCTTATCATGTCTGCAACAAAGAAATACAATAATACATTATATTAATTCTTTTACAGCTCGACAAGGCTTTAAATGAACGTGGCGAGAAAAGGAACTAACGCTTTTATCATACAAAAACGTCATTTTGGACAGTTTTTCTTTACCAGCAGCGCCCCGTCCACGATCATTTAAAGCCTTGGAGCACCTTAAGTGTTTTTACATTTACATTAAAATGGAACAGGACTGTCTCAGTGAGCATTGCAAAAATACTAATATGAAAATAATGATGTTCGTGCGGCGATGTGAGTGTATGTTTGTATGTTATCTACATCAGCACCACGCAACATTGTTGCTGATTGACTTATTAGTGCCGTCCACAATTATTTTTCCTTTAACAGTGCCTTTGTGTCACTAAAATAAGGGCTATTTACGTTCAAACTCAGAGTTAATTTGTAAATGAAATGCTATTCGCTTCTTATGACGAGCTTCGAATTGCTATCTTTTTCTTTTTAATGAAATAATAGCATTTGAAATCGATCTGAGGTAATTAAATGTATAGCTATTATGACGGAAGTTCATATTTTTGAAGTGAAAACTTCTTTAGCGGTGTTGAGCACTTTTGTGGGATGGGTAAAAACTGTGAAACTCGCGTCAGATTCTCGTGCTGATCGAAAAACCTTGGAAAACCGTAAGACGGTTAGAGAGTAGTGTTTTGTGTCGAACTCGAACTCGAACTCGAATTGATTGTAAGGGTTTCGATTAATTAAAAAATCGAGTTTTTAATAATCGATTTTCATAAAAAATGGGTTAAAAAAATGCACAACGTTAATAATCAAGTTTTCACTTCTGCGGTCTGCAACGCTTTGACGACGCGAACATCCCGCGTCGTGGTCGTGCAGGTGTGCACAGCGCCATAAGATGACGTGACAGCGTCCGCCGCGCGGTAGATACTCCCGCTTCGCAGTCGCGTTAGTCGCGTAGGTTTGAACAAAGCATAAGCTGCGATTATTCGTTGAATGTCGAGATCATAAATTTTATTGTTGAATGCTTACACTACATGATTACTAAATAAAACGTAAACGCTAACGTAAATTCCATACATTTGAATCGACGATTCTATAAAGAAGCATTACACAATTGATTTGTGTAATGTCAATTCCATACATTTTGATCGACGATTCTATAAAGAAACGGTAAAGAAAACGTATTGACTAGGGGCTCTGTTTACGTAATACATTTAATAGTGTGCGTAACCAAATAAAAAGTATAGTTAACATGCACATACGAAATTTTACACCAGAATACGGCGTGGGCGCGTGTTTGTGCTGTGTCAGCTTGTTAAACTAACGGATTTCAAGATATTATCTAAGAAAGTTAATCATTTATTTGTTTTGGGCATACCTTGTTGCGTGTAACTATTCTCAAATCGCGGAATTCTGTCTGTAGCAGTCATTGACTCCCTGTCATAAAACTTGGCATATTTCGTCGTTTTCTATATAAACTGCGATTGACAGATGTTTCTAGTCTAAGGGCGATATCGTATTTTGCATACACGATGTGAACAGAGTTTGAATTATATCACTTGAAACTAATAAATAGTTTGATATTATTACGTTTGATATATTTGATACGAAGCTGGTAACCAAGACGTTTTTCGATGAAACTATAATAGTCTGTTTATTTATAAGAATTAAATTTTATTCTTATGTTAACAGAATACAGTGCGGTTATTTTTAATTTTTCATATAATATGTAGCTCCTAGACTAGAAAGGTCAATGACCGCTGGTGCCACCTCAAATTGTCCTGACTATAGGTTTTTATTATTATAATGATACTTGCTGACTTGTCAAATGTTGCTTTGAATTAAAATGTGGATTCCCAATGGGTGATCTTCCGACCGAGCGAGTAGTTGCCATTAAAAACGTTGGTATACTATGTCAATTTCAGAAACTTTTATAGGTTCCTTGGATCGACACCTATTTGGTGTTGATGGACAAAGAACTTATTCCGCCTTACAAAATTTAGACGTCTAAATTGATTCAGTAACTAAATGAAGTCAAGTGAAACAGCATTTAGAAAGTTGAGATCTTAATTAGCGTACTGAGTCGGAAGAAGTATCTTCTGATTGGTGGAATCAGAAACTTCTAATTATTAGTCTTCTTTTTAGGATCCTAATTAGGACGTCTAAATTTAGTAAGTGGAATAAGCCCTTCAATAAGATTGCCACCACGTCTAAAGCACATCAATAGCTTACACAATCGCCGCGACGTCGATTACCGATAATCATAGCTGAGTATTTACATACATACTAATTATTCTATTTATTTATTTAGTTTATGTTTGTCCATCATGAATTTATGATTCATGGGGCAACGTTGAGAGGCCCTATTACAAAGGGCCAGGCCACAACACTACGTTGCGGCGTCGCATCGTGAAAATCTACGACGCCGCAGAATGCATTGTGAAAATTTCCGATGTAATGTGCTATGCTATATGAATTTTTTGCGTTTCGACATCATATCTCATTTATGTGCGATGTTGTTTTTGCGATACGATGCCGCAACGCAGTGTTGTGGCCTGGCCCTAAGGGTTAATCAGACCGCAACGTGATAGTCTGAGTAACAAGTGCCATTTTCCTCGAAACCTGATCTCATGCACCGAAAATTATGATTTTGGTCTCATTCGATTCGGAATACCATTTAGAACATTCTATCAAAATTCCAAGAGGGGCTGAAAAAATTGCAAAAGTTTTAAACAATAAAGTAAACAAAATAAGAAGGGTTTGGTTTTTTTTTATTTTTCACAAACTATTTGAGATAGTCAAAATTTAAAAATAGATCCTTAAAGAGCAGGAAATTTCCTAAAACAAATCCTAACTTTTGGAACTTTACCAATAATCCTTATAACTTTTATTGAGCGGAGAAAGTAACGGTAAAAACGCATAGTTCGCATTTCGCGTGATTTGCCGCAATCTGCCACGTGAACTAAAAACATATTTAACTGATTAAATATTAATATTAAGGAATAAAAAAATCTGGTACTAAGTAGACATATCAATAAACAAGAATCCGTCAACAAAAATAAATTATCACCATTTGTTTAAATGTTATGCTTTTCTTAATTTATTAATAGTCACTATTTTAATGTTAACATAAAAACGCAGATTTTTTTCAAAACAAGAAATCTAGATTTTTTTTATTCTTTTGAGCTAATCTTCAAAGGTCTAAGAAGAGATCCCCGTTGGAAAAATTGAAAAATTTTGATTTTATTACTTTTTTATGAACATTCAAAGGCATTCAAAAAATTTTCATGTAAATAAAGTAATTAGGGGGTTTGCATTAATAAAAAATATTATTTCAATTTTATTAGTTATAAATAAAAATATAAATATTATTGTTTGGCTTCTAACAATAACTAAACAGAATAGAAACAATTATTGGACATATAAATACCGTAATGGCTTTATTTACATGAATAATTTTTGAATGCCTTTGAATGTTAATAAAAATGTGAAAACTCAAAATTATTGAATTTTTTCGACGGTAATCTCTTCTAAGCCCTTTTAAAATTAGCTCAAAAGAATAAAAAAAATCTAAATTTTTGTTTTGAAAAAAAAAAATGCGTTTTTATGTTAACATTAAAATGGTGACTATTAACAAATTAGGAAAAGCATAACAATTAAACAAATGGTGATAATTTATTTTTGTTGACGGATTCTTGTTTATTGATATGTCTACTTAGTACCAAATTTTTTTTATTCCTTAATATTATTATTTAATCAGTTAAAATATGTTTTTAGTTCACGTGGCAGATTGCGGCAAATCACGCGAAATGCGAACTATGCGTTTTTACCGTTACTTTCGCCGCTCAATTAAAGTTATAAGGATTGTTGATAAAGTTCCGAAAGTTAGGATTTATTCAGGAAATTTCCTGTTCTTTAAGAATCTATTTTCAAATTTTGACTATCTCAAATAGTTTATGAAATATTAAAAAAAACAAACCCTTCTTTTTTTGTTTACTTTATTGTTTATAACTTTTGCATTTTTTCAGCCCCTTTTGGAATTTTGATAGAATGTTCTAGATGCTATTTCGGTGCATGAGATCAGGTTTCGAGGAAAATGGCACTTGTTAACTAGAGTATGACGCGTAGATGCATTTCTAAAGTACTGAATTGACAGATTTCAATTGCGTGAGACGCCTTGCAAATCTGTCAAATCCATACCAAAAATGTATCTACACGTCACGTTGAGGTCTATATTGACCATAAAGTAGCCCAAAAGTTTCTAATTTCAGTATGTAGCGGGATCGACGTCGTAAATTTTTCAATTGGAGTTTTTTTTACAACCAAATAAAAGTTCCACAGTTGAATGCTAATACTTTCACAATAATTATGTTAGAAGTAAGTAAGTAAGTAAGGATAGATATTTATACTACTATATTTACACTAGTGAATTAAGTGAATTAAATAAAGTCGAAATAACGTTTACAATCTAGAATTTTCTAATACAAAAAATCTTTTGTCGCGGTGTTTGTTGTCAAAATCATCCGAAACCGATTCAAACGGTTAGACTTTGTTAAAATTTTGTGTTTTTATTTCTTCTGTTATATAAGTAATTAATTTTATTAGTTAATGCTTGATGTAATAACATAATAATGACTATAACTCGTAACACAACATATATGCAAAAGGGAGTACTAGGCATGGTAACATTAATTTATAATAGATTGCCTAAGGACATAAAAAAAATTGAAAACTTAAATATGTTTAAAAGAAATCTAAAAAAAATCTTAATTGACAAATGCTATTATACTGTCAATGACTTTTTAAATTAAAATATTTTTTAATTATATGACATTGATATTCTAATTTATTTGATAATTAATAATTAATGTAATTGTAAATTGACTATAATTGACATAATAAAATCCATTCCTATAATTTGACTTTTGAAATAATAATAATAATTCTACAATAATAATATTAATAATAATAATTCTACAATTAAATAAGTAATGAATTATTTAATGAAAAATAATAGATTTTGTTATGTATAATTACTTACCTATATAATTACTTATTAGTTATTACTATTGACAATTTGTAATATATATGTTAACCATGATACAGCACAATAATTAGCTTATTTTATAATAACAGATTTGGAATAAATAAGTATCTCATAATATTATATTGTAGTTTATAAGCTATAAACATTTGTATGCTCGATTGGGCAAATGTGATGGTACCATTGTAAAATCTACTAACATCTTTACTAACTCACATTTGGCAAATAAAGAAATTGAACTGTATTAATTTTAATACCCTTTTTCTCTTACACCTTAGTATTACTACACACTGACACCATTTTGTCAAGGCATAACTTCTCCCACGGTGAACCCAAAAGACAACACTTTTTATAAAGTTGATGATGAAAGAAAAGGAAATAATAAGCTGCTAATCAACCCATAATTAGCCACTAACTAGCCTTAAAAAAGCTATGCCCTAGGAAATATTTCCAGGCTATTTAAATACCTGGGACTAGACGCGTTCCTAGAAGTAATTGTACAAAGTGCGCTTGTGTAAAATGTAGCTATTACGAGTTTTGAGAAGCGCAAATTGTCAGAAATGTTCTATGTTTATCTCCTAGAACTAAGCTACAAGATTAGTTGCACGAACGCATTTTGAAATGGTTTGGTAGTTTTGATGTAGTCAAGATGATGATTTTAATATCAATTTACCTTTTCAATATCGACGTGGGTAAAATATAATTCGTCTTGTTATTTTATCGTCATTCTTTAATTTAAATAACCTAAACATAATATTATTTCGTAAAAATAATCCTGGGCTTTTAACCAAGACTTTTCAAATGTTGGGCTTTGTCAATCGCAAGATAATGTACGAGAATCTTGCGATGCTTGACGATGCTTACGTATACATATTATCAATGTTCATTTTTTAAATATCTATCTAACTTTAAATACTTAAAATAATAATTTTAAATCGAATGCAAGTTGACTATAGGCCTTATTTCCATTCGCCAAATGTTCTTAATTGCTGATAATATTATTAAGATGCGTTTGTCCAAATGCCAAGTTGTGTTTGAGTCATAAAAGAGATCGACCAGGATCTTCTATAGGTCATCATTAAGTACTAATCACCGACAATATCCGGTATTAGATTATTCTAGGCTACAAGTAAAATATTAATAGTCTTTGTTATTTATAGTTCAATACTCTAACATCTCTTAAGCAAAGGTTATTTACGGAAAAAACTGTTTAGGTTTTGGATTGACTACATAGGCCATACTAATTTATCCAGAAAAAGTTAAATGGTTCATGTACTTATTATATTATACACGGTGCTGCTCGCCAGTTCTGTACCTACTTGAATTTGGTTTGACACGCTACCACCTGGACTCTGGATGTTTCGGTGGGTACCTACTGAATCTTTATTGCAATAAGCATTGTAATAGCCTCACCTAAATCTACAAATTAATCAGCAATAAGTATATTTTAGGAACTAACCCCTCAAAATTTAAATGATTTGATTTGATTAAATAATATCTTAAAAGAATTGGCTTTCTGAGTTCTAAATTAAGTAAACCTCCATGCTTTTAACGTCGAGGACTCGAGAAGCGCGAAGAAACTAGAGTCTAGATTTAGGACTTAGGAGTAAATACCGTTTTTTAACATTGGGCTAAGATAACCATCGTAGCCCAATTTTAAAAAAAGGTATTTACTATAATTGCTAATGAACAATAATTGCTATCATGATTTCGTATACTGTCCACAATTTCCACAATCGACGATTATACCTCATGACATGAGTAAAACGGCCTCTCCGCGCTGTCGGAACTCGGATGGTAGACCAACAACGATTGCAAACGTGTAGAAAGGTGTATTCGTCTATGATTACTGTTGAACGACTGTGCCTACTAATCGCAATAATTGTAATCCATCACGACCCTTAGGCACTACGGGCCTAGGCAGAAGAACGTGCTCTTTCTTCTGCCTAGGCCTTTAGGCACTAGGCAGAAGAAAGAGCACGTTCCTTCTCACTTGTATTGTCAACATGGAGAGGCAGCATAACATCCAACGATACCCGGAGGTGTCTCCTGTCAAAACGGAAACAAAATGGCGGACGAGGCGGTCACTGGCATTGTCACAACACTACGGTGACAACATTAATATACATTTCGCGGAAAGGGCAGGACAGAAAAAGTATTGACAACGTAGTATTGTGGTAATATTACTAATTAAAATTGTTCACTTGTTAACTATCATGTTTGTTGTAATTGTTTGCTTAAAGTATATTTTAAAAGTAACAGTTTTTACTTGGAAAGTAGTAATGTAATTCATAATTAATATTTTCAAGAAAACGAAAACGTTATGCTTTCAAATGGATACAAGTTTAATTTTAACGTTTTGCTCTGCTAGATATTCGTGGTATTTTACAGATCAATAGTTTTAAATAATGTCTAAACTCTAAACCAGAAAAAAATATTTATTTTACATTCTCTTTACACAAGAAAACATAGCAAAATAATTGTAAAAAATACGGGCCAAGTTTTTATGGCTGCCGTTTGACAGATAAGCTTAAACTTGCTTATTATACTTCACAGCGATAATTTAATTAAAAAAAACTTGACAGCCGATGGTTCGATGAAAATGATAGTTGCAGCGCTACAAAGTATCAAGATTAGTTATCGCGTGACGCTAAATGTCACATTACAGTGTCAAAACAAAAAGTATGTAAATGTCATTTGTCACTTAGTGAACTGGCTTTAATTATTGAACAAGTGACTTCTATTTTTATTATATAGATAGGTACTTAATTAAGTTTTATACGTATCCGTAGCAGGTTTTTTTTTGCTGACATTAAGTGCAATATTTTATCTTAGTTTTTATATACCTAGCTCTAGACAACTGTAGCATTAAGGTCAATGTGTCGAAGTCCGGCATACTTTTCTAAAATTAAAGTTTAACATACTTTAGATTCGAGATTCGCTTTTTAAAGTAACTTGTGTCATCGGAAATTATAGGCTATATATTAATTAGACCTATAATGATCTAAAAACAATCGTAATTGCCGTATTTTTTTACTTACGTGGTATTTTTTAAAACTCGGCATGTAGACGTACTTCCCTTACAGTTTGAGGTAAGTCCGTCTAGCAGCAGTATAGCCCTAACTTGTGAAGTAAAATGCATGGCAACGGTTTCTAGCAAAGCCGCAAAACGGCCATTCAAATATGTGTTTAAGGTATGGGTAATAAGGTTCGCATTCCAGAGAAAATTAATTTTATATCATTTTAAGGCAAGTCCCTCTCAGACTTACGATATGCCATCGTAAGTCTGAGTGGTTGCAAACATTTTCATTTCGCCGCTTAATTAAAATTTTAAGGGTTGTTGGTCTGGGAGGTAGGATTTTTTTAAGGAAATTTCCTGCTCTTAAAGGATATTTTTTCAAATTTTGATTATTTCAAATAAGTTTTGGTTTTTGGAATATTAAAAAAACCAAACCCTTCTTTTTTTTAAGTACTTTATTGTTTATAACTTTTGCAATTTTTATCAGCCCCTCTTGTATGCTCTTTTCGTGCAGTAAAATTTGGACAATGCTATGATTTAGTATTCCTAAGTTGAAATGCAAATTAACAATAAAGACATGTATATTTGAAAAGGTTGACAGGTTGATTCGAGGCAAGGCCGGCATATGACGGCCTTTCCTTATGAAAACTAGACGGACTTCCCAATTATTGCAATTTAAGGTTAGACACATGTTGCAGGTGATAATAACGAAATTAAAACGATATTAACGAATCGAACACCAGTAATAAGTAAAAGGATCACTAAATTACTTATGTAATCCAAGAAACTCAAAAACTTCCTTCGTATTTCCACTTTTTTTTTATTTATTTTTTTTTGGCAGAGACTTACACTCTGACTGCGAGTACAAAACGGGAAAAAATTTTGAGATCATTTTTTTCCTAACAGGTAGTTAGTAGCGACATACATATCTGTTTCTTAGGTCAAACTGACTTTGCAATATTGTTTTACCCACTGAGCCATATGAAACTAGTCGTTCAAATATGGAAGTTATTGCCGCTAGACGGACTTACCTCCCAGAGGGACTTCGACACATTGACCTTATAATATAATGTTGAATACTAATAAAACACAATTTATCGTGCACTTTTTCCACTATATTCAGAAATGATTACTAACGAAATACACGATCGGTTTCGAAATAATTCATCATCATGTGACACCTGTTGAAAACCTCCCAATTCCCAAATCTCCCAATAAATTAAAGACCTGGTCACTCTAGGTTTGTCAAACAAAACGCATTGTCTTGCCGCCAAATTGTGTTATTATCCTGCCTCTTCCGTCGGTCCGTCTGTCCGTCCGTCCGTACATAATCACAGGGTACAGCGGATGACGCAGATCGTATATTTGCATATGGGGACATTTTTCATTTTTGCCTTGACAAAGCATTATAAAACGACTAGTGTACAGAGGAGCAATTACAATATATGACGATAATTTTTACTTATAAAATAACATAAGGTCTTAAATTTCTGACACATAATTTTGTTTGTCTACGAATTTATATATGGCCTGAGAACCGCACTTTTTTCCAGGTTGAAAACTGTCTTCTGTAATATAATAGATACTTTATGTCCTAAGCAAGAGCTTAGGACATAAAGTATCTCCATACCAGACTAGGACCTAAATCGGCTTAGACTTTAGCGGGATGTAACAGACAGGACGGGCAGACATTTTCACTTTAACATTAGCTTGTTCAGTTGTTGATTTGTTCTTTGACCAGCAACTTGTAACAGGCAACAGCTACAAGTTGATGATCAAAGGATTAAAAAAAAAAAAAAAATATATATATCCACAGCCGAACATATAACCTCCTCGTTTTTTGGAAGTCGGTTAAAAAGGTAATTCAGATGTAACATCATCATGTGGTTTGCTTATTTACCTAAGTTTAAATAGATATTATCAAAATTACCTTCCGCTTTTATCATTATGATCCATAAAAATAACTTAATTAACAAAAAATATCATGAAACATGACATACACATTACACAATACAAAAACACAACACCATGTTAATTGTATGAAATTGTTGTAAATTATCAAAATATCAGACAATTATTGTTAGTTGTTACGGTCCAAATTATAGATATTATGGTTCACAATGCAGCATGGCATAGATGTTTTATAACTAAATAGACAATGAGCATAAACAGCGATATATTACAAATGGTAAACGCATAATAAAACCTATGTTGCCTAATAATAATAAACGTTACTTGTTTAGTTTTTAAAAACAATCTAATTTGGACTTATGTAACTTTAAAAATATTATGTATGCCTCTATTAGATTAAAAATGGTGCTTGTAAAGAAGTTGTGTTTTGACTTTTGGTATTTCAGATATAGCATTTTCAGAATTTAAAGAAACACCGAGTTAATTAATATTATGTGAAGTACCTTAATAATTTAGAAACTAAAAAAATTAAACCCTTCTCTTTGACTTCATAATAATTCTGTATACTTTATGCATACTGTAAGGCAGATTATTGTATCTGGAAAATACTGTACTAACACGCAATCATTATTATTATTCTTACCTAAATTCTACACAAAATATATACTCTCTCTATATCTGTTAAATCTATTCACAAACTATTTTACATCGATGTTCAAATTATCAAAAATATAAACAATTTGAACATTATCAAACTGTATGGGTCATGAAGCTCGACACAATAGTGATTTGTCTATTGTTGTACATCGCTGCGGTATTGTTAATAGGTTTAATTTAACTAGAGGAAGCTTATTATAATATCCACTTCCTGATTTAACCAATATGGTTAAAAGTCATAAAAGATTATCACTGATTAGGTCCTATACACATAAACCTCTGAACCGATTAAACATTATGCATGGCGATACTTTGTATCCCGGTATAGTTACATAGGAGAGTTTTTATAATGAAGAAATGCATAATTTCCCTTGTGAAAATACCGAAATTTCAGATGTCATAAGTTTTTAAATGTACCTAGTTATTGATGTGAATGCTTTTTTAGCGGTGCTGTGCACTTCTTTGGAAAGGATAAAAATGTTTCACTTGCGTCAGCCAGTATTCACCTAAGCGAAAAGTAAGATGAAGATTGTGTAATTGTAGACCACCGGCTAAGCATAGAAGAGAATACAGGTTGTAACATAACTAAGTATTAATACTTTAGGGCGTGTATTTATTTATTTATCCAGAAAAACTTACAGCTAAACGAATCTCAATAACGACTAAGTTAGAAACAAATAGTCATTTACAAGTTTTTACATTTAATGACAATAGTGAGTAAGTATGTTAAAAATAAATAACTGCTAGGAAAAATTCATTAATATACTTAATAATTATTAATAACCTATGGGTCGCTGAACTGGTTTCATACGAGTACCAAATGCATACGCCATCAGCCAGTTATTCAGGAGAAAAGAAATCCTTATTTGCCAGTAATTTAATGTGTGAAGGTTTGAACGAAAAGGCATCTATATTTGGGTGAGCACGAATGAGATCATTAAACTGGGCAGAAGACCTACAAATAAACGAATTGCGACGATAATTAGTGTTAAAGGGTGGAATGTGGAAAGGAAGAAAATTGCGGAAATATCTGGTGGGTACATTGATGGTTATTTTGTTGTGTAGTTCTGAGGAGTCAATAAGATTATTTACAATTTTGCTAAGGTATACGAGATTCGAGACTTTGCGACGGTACTGCAAGGGAAGGAAATGATATTTCATACATCTAGCTTCATAGTCGATAAGGCTATCACCACATTTATACTGTAAGTATCTTAAGAACTTTTTTTGAATAGATTCGATTCTGTAAATTAAAGTGTGATAGTTAGGGTTCCATACTTCAGAACAGTATTCAAGGATACTGCATACGTAGGAGCAGTAAAGAACTTTGATCGGCTTGAGTGCTCTAAAGTCTTTGCAGGATCTAATAATAAAGCCAAGTGCTTTCGAGGCCTTCTTTACAGCGTAGTCAATGTGCTCGTTGAAAAGCAATTTGGAGTCAACGATTATACCTATAAATCCTTTATCGAGTTCCTATGTGACAGGGCCTGATTGTTTTAAATGTAATTATGTTTAATAACAAGTAGTTTGCGAGTGAAGTTTACAACGAATCACTTAGAAACGTTGAGGTCAAGTTTGTTAAAAAAGCAAAATCTATTAAGGTCTTCCTGCAACAATTGATCATCAATACTTGAGGTGATTCGTTTTATTATTTTAGTATCGTCGGCGTAAAGATAAAAACGCGAATGGAGAAAGCAGGACGACACGTCATTCAGGAATATCGCAAATAGAAGTGGCCCGAGTAGCGATCCTTGGGGAACACCAGATGGGACGGACATCTAGGATGAGATGAATCCATTCAGTGCCTCAGCCTGAGAGCGGTTATTAATATACGAGGAGAACCACCAGAACAGGTTGCCGTGTATACCTGCCCGATGGAGCTTCTCAAGGATATATAAGGTATGTGTTCCTTGTAGAGAGTTAACTGTGAAAGTAGCAGCGCTGAAAGACCAAACATTTTTCTCATTACTGTATGGGGAAACTCGTGACATTGGGGTGCTTGCACAAAAGTGAAAAAAATAATCGCCTACCCCCTACACTATTTCCTTCCCTACCCTCCCCTATTCCCTTCCCTTCCCATCCCTTTCCTCCCTAATTGCCCTATTCCCTCATAAAAGGCCGGCAACGCACCTGCAGGTTTTCTGATGATGTGAGTGTCCATGGGCGACGGAAGTTGCTCCATCAGGTGACCCGTTTGCTCGTTCACCCCCTTATTTCATTAAAAAAATGGTCTTTCAGCGCTGCTACTTTCACAGTAAACTCTCTACAAGGAAAACCATTTTGTTACACCCTGTATAATAATTATTCTCTTTCAGTTGTAAAATTTTTAGCTTCCAAACTAATAACGGAAAGATTATTACTAGTAACAGTAATTACAAGTCTAATACCTAGCCTACCTAATAAAACTGACGTGTTTTATTAGGTAGGTCCTTTAGCCAAGGTGTTTTCATTCGCACTTATTCACAGAATCGCCGCGCCGCGCCGATCCAAATGTATTGAGCTGACATTACACGAGGCGAACGTCAACTTCATATTATTATTATTTTATCGCCTATTCTGTAACTAAGCGATAAAGAAAACATCTTGGCTAAAGGGTCTGGTCTGTCTAGTAAAACTGATGGGTCCTCTACCTAGTAGCAGTGATGACTGATGATGATGATGCGCCGTCGACCTCGGATGGAATTAGTGGAAATTAGGCCTCCCCCCGGCACATCCTTGTTACTACATCTAGTACACGCCAAATCGGCAGATGCAGCAGTCAATTCTGAATTTTGATTCAGTACCACGACAATTAAACTTGTCTAAGGATGTTTAAAAAAAAAAGATAGCATGGTGATAGAAAGTAAAATTATTTACATAACTATTGTTCGATTTGGTTTGTTATTTTTTTTAATAATAAATAATTGGTTGATCTTGTCGAACTTCTGTTCAGCGAGGAGCAAAATGCTTCATAAAAATGTTGGCATTTTAAAATTTGTAGTTTTGTGACTTGAACTTACGTTCGGAATAGTGAAGCTATATCCACTCCATGTTAAAGCCGGCTGTACACTCTCGCCGAGACACAGCGAGGCGGCCCGAGTGCGAGAGTGTAAATGGGTGCGCTCGCCTCGTCTCGGGTGTCTCGGACCCTCTCGGTCCGTTGTCGGTATTTTGCGCCCGAGACAAAGGGTCTCGCGAGGAAAACGAGCGCGCTACTGTACAATCTCGCGACTTTCAGTACTAGTCCCGCCGTTGGACAGTGTAGAACAGAAAAATAACAATAATAAACCACATTATCAGTAATTATCTCTGAGAAATAAAATTAATTATGATTATAAATCTTTGGATTACAATGATATTTTTCGATGCATGGTGAATGGTGAATGGTCGTTTTCGTCCATCTTGTCTGAGTTCTTATCTGCGATTGAACTAAGCGAGAATGTACATGATCGCACTCGGGCAAGGGGCTCTCGCACGAGACTCTCGCCCGAGAGCTCTCGGCGAGAGTGTACAGCGGACATAAAATGTATAACCGCGATTGTTAACATGACGTCTGCAAAGCTGTCTATAGTATGGCTGAATTCCACACGTTATTTTAAGTAGCCTTTCATAAATTATTGTCTTTCATGGGCCAGCGTAAAAGCTATAAATGCTATTTATTAAAATCACTAATTTTAAATCGTAGAAAAAAATAATAACCACTTGACATTGACCCGTTCCGTTTTCGAATGTTTGGCCGGAAATGGATAATTGTCGGTTAAACCGGAAGTGCATTAGTTTGAACAAATACGGCGTTAATCTAGCGAGCTGGCGTGTGCTGGAGTTGCGACATCAGGAAATGACTCTATCGGCTTGCTGCTCCTACCCCACTACATGGAGCAAGGTCCCTGGATAGGACTTTGCACAATCCACGTTGGACCCTCGGCTATAATAGTCGTAGTATTTGTGGTTCAAAAGCTACGAATAATAAAACCTAAAGAAACGTAACTCCCATACTAATACAGTTTTAAATTTGGTTCCATATTCGAACTGTCATGTAACGTCAGCCTTTATTCCGCTCAAGGTCACCTAAATATTGCAAATGTATGAAAAGTGAACCTAAGGTACACTTTTTTGACAAGTATTTTGGAGCATGTTTTTTGACGGAGTTACTCTTCCTTAGTTTTTATTTTTCGTAGTTTAAAAGTTATATTTCCTGAAGTCATTGAGAAGCACAAAATATCCCTAGAAAAATTTAATTATTATTTATTGGACGAATAGAAATGATATGAGTACTGCGAGATGTATACTCGCAATAAGTGCTCATCATTTCTCTTCGTCTAATAACCATCGAGGAAATTAATTCCTAGGCAGTGATCAGACCAACGTAATTTGGTCGGATCTTGTCAATTCAATGTTAATTGTGATCTGTCGGCTAGGTTTAACGTAACGCGACCAAACTACGTAGGTTTCCCATTTGCCTAGGAATCAAGTTCTCTAATTGACAATTTAACCACCCATTTACCAAAAATCAGATTTGTGATCTGCAACTGGATAGTCCGCAATCCAATACAATTATTTGTTGCATAAAGTCATTCGCTTCATATTTCGCTTCCAGTGAGGCGGAGTGACCTAGTCACATCCAGTGAGTCGGTGGTCTTTGGGTCATGGTGCTGCCCGTCACACACATCATCGTTCTTGTAGTGTTGATGCTCAGATACCGACTAATGCTCTAATACAATATGTCTGTTGTCTATTCAAAGTCCTGGATTCTTTCCTACTTAGATTCTTTCCTACTAAATGCTTAATAGTGTAAACTTTAGATATTTTCTAGACTTTAAACAATAGTTTTGAATTTAAATAATATTCAATTGCATAATATTATTGACGTGACAACGTCTTAAATTAGGTTGCGGCTGGGAGTCACTTATGAAAAAGTGTAACGCTCGGTAACGTTACGATGAGTCACCGAACGAGAGAGAGGCCCGCCGAATGCCTTGCGTCTCTCTCCCACACGTTGTCACGTAAAATCTTCGCCCGTAAAACCGACTTTACAGGCAACCATTTTTTTGGTTGGAATGAAATGTTCGCTAATTAAAAGGTTGCTTGATCGCGTGATTGTGAAGCCGTCTAAAGAAAAAAATAACAGCGATCATGGGCAATCATTGACGATAATTGCCAGTAATTGTTTTCATTGGAGCCATAGGTCCAACATTGGATAACGCGACGTGGAATGACCGCGTAGCAGAGCATTAAATTTAAACTATGGCGATATGTGATTAGCTGATTTTTTTTATTCCTGCAAATTGTGTCGTAAACGAAAACGGGTAACACAATTTCTCGTAGAGTACCACTTACCAGTTTAGTAGTATGCTTACAATTTATATTACGAATCCATACTAATATTATAAATCCGAAAGTGTGTCTGTCTGTGAACTCTCGAAGCGCAAACCGGTGAAGCGATTTAGCTAAAATTTGGTATAGAGATACTTTGAATCCCGGCACAGGACATAAGATACTTTTTATCCCAGAAATGTAGGGTTCCAGCGCGATATACGAATTTTGACTCAACGGAGTTGTGGGCCTCATCGTATACTTATTAATTTTGGTACAGTAAGTTTTATTTTGTACAATTAATTATTTAGAAAAGCGACCTCAAATAAATGGAAAAAAATAATATTTAAAGTTCTTTAGAGTGCCTTTAAATAAAACCACTACGTCGTGTGATCGCCACTGGTACACGTAACGTTCCCGACACGACACGACGAAACGTCACGACGGACGTGATTACGTCGCACGCGTGACGCGCTACACGATAAGTGAGTAATTCTTCAAAATCGATTCGCCGCGTAACTTTCGTGGGGATTTTTTATTTTAGAGTTATGTTTAAACAAATGCAAATACCTTTAAGGCGCTGTAAAAATAATAAATACGATCTTTAAGACATGTTAATCGCTCCATAAACTACTGAGATAATCTAATTTGATATTTCGGTCCCCACGAAAGTTGCGACAAACTCTACGAAAGTTACGATTGTATTTTCTATGAACAAAATATGGATTAAAATCTTTTTTCCTTAATAAATAAAAGAAATTATTATTTCATTTCTTAAGATCAACAATACTAAAGATTATAGAACTTTATTTTTTTGTTTAAACTGTCTAGTAACCGGTCAGCTCTCGGTCAGGACCGAAGACTTGAATGCGTCTTTTCGTGGTAGATTTCCTGAAATGCTGTGACTTTTTCGAGGTTTAGGTGATGTTATTTGAAGTACTTGCAGATTAGGTAATTTAGGAGGTCATATTATTCAACTTAACAAAATGTTGAGGTTGTAGGATATAAAAGTTATAAGTTTTAATGAGTATCGTGTTGCTTTTGAATATGTAATGTTAGTTGTTTCATGTAAAATACTGATATTCAGGTAAATCCGCTAGACTAGAAGCAGACCCAATATATTTGGGGAAAAGATCTGATGGTAGATTGATGTAAAGCCACATATGTTTTGTTTTTTCTAAAAAAAGCTAGTAGAGTGAAAAGTGAGTCCAGGGTGCTAAAATCATAGCTGGGAATACAATATTGTAGCCAATTCATACAGGAAAACGGTGTATAAAACAGCCTACCTAGGTTTCGTAGGTCACTAGGTAACTTTCGTGGATGAAAATCCACGAAAATTGTGCCACGAAAGTTACGAAAATTTCAAATTTTTTATAATTACAAAAAAAGTAATGGGTATATAAACAAACTAAGTACTAGGAAATAATTTCGATCATATACCTTATTTCTTTATTTGATATGAGTGCCATAATTATAAATTATTATCATTCAAAACATGCACGCAAAAGTTACGTGACTACAACCTCTTCATAATATTATATAAGGAATATTTTTCCTCATATTTTCTTTGTTTTTAAGCGACGAGCGTTTGTGTCCCCTGTATTGATGCCGGAACGGCACTGAGCGTTGGTGCAGCTAAAATGTGTAACCACAAGTCGTCGCGTTTGGATGATAGGTGCAGTTTTGTTACCTGCCCATGAAACTAGCAAAATCGTGTGACAGAGACGTTATGCCTATTAACTTTTAACATTCTTTTAGTTTTGTAATTAGGTAGTTCAGTTAATCTAGATTAATTTGATGTATCACACTCTATGCTAATGACTAGAATACAAAAGTTATTAACACTTTCCGTAAGCGCGAACAGAGTGTGACGCGCGGAGAATACCGATTTTGCCCCCGATTTCGACATAAAATTATCAAATAAACAAAAACTATAAATAATTATAGATGTTATTTATTGAAATCAGATACTTAAATAAATGAAGAATAACATGTGTTTGGTCCTAAGGCTGTGTGTTTAATAGAAGTAAAGAGCGTGTGACCACAATTTTAGGAGCCTCGGAGAATTACTCAAGTCATAAGGCCTATTGAGAAGCAGTGCCGGTTTCTGGCACTACCAGCGCCCTGGGCAAAATAACTTCGGCGCCCAGAGTCCTGCAGGGCTAGCAAACAACAGTAGACATGGGAAAGAATCGGCATACTGACAGATTTTATCGACAAAATGGCGGATTTCCATTGTCTAACTGTCACTTTGTCTTGTCTAACTGTCACATTGTCTATTCTTCCGTAGAAAGAAACCGTTTCTATATTCTATGGTGATCATGCTACGCCAGCAGCAGGTAGTGCTGATAAAAATAGCGCTCCTTTTGTTTGCTTCAGCGCCCCTTTTTATCCGGCGCCCTTGACGGTCGCCCGGCGTCGCCCGGCCCTAACGCCGCTACTGTTGAGGAAAATATTATGTTATCAACTTTTCGACCTAATTTCTGGTATAAAATCAAAAGTGGTGAACTGAATTCGTCGTTACTCGTCGACCATACCTCCTGTCCTCTTATTTCTATGATTTTAGTTATATAATAATAAGTGTAGAGCCTTTAAACAGCTTGGAACACAACTACACTTTATGATATTATGTTTATTTTGTTGCAGACTGCAGTAAAGCGCTGCCAGATGCTGTATGATGTCCTGCCAGCCTACAATGTCTCAAGTCCCACCCTTAGGCCGCGTCCCCATCAGACACGACGTTGCGCCGCCACCATGTTACGGCACGACGCGACGCCGCCCCATCGTGACACGGTGCGGCCAGAGGTACGGCGCCGCACCGTGACACGGTGCCACGTACGGTGCACTGCGCGTCCCTATTCTGGGTGAAACTTTACAACAAAAATTGTGTCGAAACTTAAACGAGGCACTTATTTGGAACAGATAAAAATCAGCCAAGTGCGAGTTAGGCTCGCGCACGAAGGGTTCCGTACCATTATTATAGAGAAAAATAACCAGAAAATTATGTTTTTTGTATGGGAGTCCCCTTAATTATTAAGTTTATTTTAATTTTAAAGTATAAATACAATTGAGTAGTTTGTGAACATTTCAAGTGCCTATCTGTTGTAATTATTGGTATAGAGCAAAAATTAATTTAATGTTTCTGTTTCATTTCGTCTTAGTAACAACAAGAGAATAATTCTTTCGCGATCTTTATCCAGACAAGCACTTTCGTTCGAGCGCAAATATCGACTGAATAGGGACACGGGTCAGCGCACCGTACGCGGCACCGTGACACGCTGCGGCGCCGTACCGTATCACGGTGGCAGCGTCGTGCCGTAGCCCGTAACACGGTGGCGGCGCCGCGCCGTGTCTGAAGGGGACGCGGCCTTACACTGGTAGACCGTAGAACAGTCAACCGGTGTTTGATCGGTATCCAAAGGATTAGGTAATCATCCGGTGTCCAACCTATGAAATGACCGGTACAAGTTTCAAGGAGTAAGGGTGAGGGTGTGGGCGGTGTCCAACCAATTAAGCAACTCCAACCTCAACTCCAACCTATGAAATGGCCGGTACTCAGTTCCAAGGAGTAGGTCAGTTTATATTGCAACATTGTGGCATTGCGGTACAATATTTTATAAAAGCCTGTACCGTGTACTATGTGCCCTCAAAATTACCATTTTATGTGGGGTACAGTACGATTGGGGTAAGTAGTTTTGCTACGAAGTGCACCGTACAACAGGTCCGCACTTCGTAGTTCCAACAAATTTGGCTAGATGGCGCTTTTGTTATTTGTGGAAATAAAACTATTTTTAAGTTTTATTTACATTGCTGATGCTTGCAAGTTTCTACACATTTGCAGAAATAATATTGAAAAAAAATTCACGTACCTATTATTCGTTTCCTTAATATACGTTGGAAAAAAACACGTCCTTTCTACGTCATCATATTTTCTGTTTTTGAAAAGTGAATTAAAAAAACTATTTTTTGAAAAAAAAAACAAAAAACTGTTTCCGCCCGGGATCGAACCGGGGACCTTGTGCGTGTGAAGCACACGTGATAACCGCTACACTACGGAAACTACGCTGAGTAGTTTAGAAATTACTGAGTAGTTGAACTGACTAAATGGAGAGCCAGTGACTTGTTAATTTTAAATAAGAAAGTTTTCCTACTAATGACCTTATGTACACAGAATAGACGAACGAACCAGTAGGCCAACTTCAAACAAGCTGACCAATCAGCGCGTTGTACCATGTTGGCGTTGCGTTCCTTGACGCATTCAATTATTGAATGCGCCAATACGAGTTATATATATATATATATATATATATATATATATATATGACGTATTACCTCAATCGTAGAACACTTTAGTCGGCCTACTACTAACGTCGGTTCGTTCTGTCGAGTTTCCATATTATTAGGGCGTGTTTTCACGCGTTTTCGATTGGGTGTTTTCCCAAACGCTAGAATCTATTTGCAAAAACATGGTAGGTACAAGAAAACGCTACAGTAGAAAACGCGCACGCCTGAACGCGCCGTAAGTTTTCAAAACAGCTAATCAAAATTTACTTATGTTATGTGTCTCTTAGCTTAGCTTAGTAATTATTGTACCTATAATCTTCGTGTTTATGTTATAAAGTTGGTACTGTACAAGTGTCCTTGGATGATGCCACTGAGTGGTGACTGGTGTTTGAGTGGTGAGACATCAGTTAAGATTGCAATAACATTGCACACGCCTCGAATGCCCGCTGTACACTCTCGCCGAGAGCTCTCGGGCGAGTCTCGTGCGAGAGCCCCTTGCCCGAGTGCGATCATTTACATTCTCGCTTAGTTCAATCGCAGTTCAGAACTCAGAGAAGATGGACGAAAACGACCATTCATTATTCACCATGCATCGAAAGATATAATTGTAATCCAAAGATTTATAATCATATTTAATTTTATTTATCACAGTTAATGACTGATAATGACGTTTATTATTGTTATTTTTCTGTTCTACACTGTCCAACGGCGGGACTAGTACTGAAAGACGCGAGAGTGTACAGTAGTGCGCTCGTTTTCCTCGCGAGACCCTTTGTCTCGGGCGCAAAATACCGACAACGGACCGAGAGGGTCCGAGACAGGCGAGACGAGGCGAGCGCACCCATTTACACTCTCGCACTCGGGCCGCCTCGCTGTATCTCGGCGAGAGTGTACAGCCGGCCTTATAAGTACTTATTTATGACAATATCGAGTGCATCTGGTCTCTGGAGCACGACCTAATATGTATCACATATTTTTAATCCATTCTAGTGTAAATGAATAGTCAACTAAAAAGTAAAGGGTTAACTAATTTCAGTACTTAAATAGGCTAACTCTGGTCTTAGGTATACCTCTATTTACTGTTTACGAATTTAGAGATCACGTCTTGTCAATTTGTCAATTTTTGTTTGCAAAATGCATATTTTTGTTTTTTAGCCAACATAATTTTAGATAATTTTCCTAAAAGTGAAGCGTCTGCAAGAGATACTTATAGACTATCTGTCTGGACTCTGGTAAGGTAAACCTTGTTATATTATATGCTAATTAAAACAAAAATATGATGATGATTCTATTCACTTCCAAAAATGCAGTTCATAAAGCAGAATAAATCCTTCCTATTAGTTCACTAAGAAAAAAGATTTTTTTTTAAATGAAAATAAAATATTTTATATTCAAAGTGTTATTAGGTGCTTATTATAGTCACCTAGTTTTTATCTTTACTTAATTTTTTCATAAAAAATCTAGCGTAATGAGCTCTAAGCTGTCTATAATTAAACGATTAAAATCACCCAGGCAGGATAACACCGGTTTAATCAGATTAATTTATTTTTTCCTTTTTCGGCAACAAAAAGCCGGTAATTATTGTAGGCCCACACTAAGGAGTCTCGTTTAGAAATTGCATCATTAACATATTAATTGATCCATGGGAATTCTGAGTTGAAGAAAAAAGGATTAGTTTGAATCCGTGTTGATCTAAATATGAATAAAACATTTACACTTAGATCAAAAATTTTTAATATTATGTATTAGTGATCTAATAGTATAAAATATTGGTTTTATTTGAGTTCTATAGTCCTAAAAAACAATAGACAGTAGGCAAAGATTTCCAATAGGATAAACGTAATTATTTTATATACTCCAAAATCTTCATCTATAAGATGTTGCTCTTAATAAGCCCCAATTGTGGATCGAAACTTCAGATTACTTGATTTATCTCTCACAATCCTTTGCCTGTTATTTCTGGTTTTAAATTTTAAAACATATCCACAATCATAATATTCTGTCTATAAGCACACAACATTTTGAAGGCATCCCACAAATTCTTGACAAAACAAGTTTTTGGGGGTCAACGATTAGAATAGAACTCAACTAAACCAGTTAGTTAACTAATGAAAACAACATCTGTCGTCGGCTATACCTCAGTTATTTATGTGGAGTTCAAATTTAACTGACACCCGAAATAACGTGTCTTCGTTAAAGTGTCGACCAGATAAGACGACCCCTGATAATGAAAAATACATAAATGCATATTTATAGGTGCATTATAATATTAATGTAATTTTTCAGGCTTCAATAACATCTTATTTATTCGGAGATTCAATTTCAAAGTGATATGAAGGATATTGTTTAAAATCTTGACTGTTACTGGCAAATAAACAAATAAACAAAACTGACAACAAAAAAAAACGCGGACTGCGTTTGGTACTGGCAATAATTATTTGCCACAAGAGACACAAGAGACACATTTTTCCGAATATTGTCAATTCTTAATATTATTTTCTTTTGCAAAACCTGACTAGACGATAATATAAATAGAAATTAGATAGAGATTTTCCTTTTCTTAAAGTCAAAGTTAATTTTTTGCTGTTGTTTTTTTAAAATCTTACAAGGCCACATAACAGAAATTCTTCTTATTAGACCCAAGCCTACGAACATATTATTTTTTAAGGGTACTTAAAACCATACATGCCCCTACTTTAGAGGGGCTCATATGTTACAAAAAGCGGACGGACAAGGACAAAACATTGTGGGACTTAACAGTTGTCACTTAACAGAAACGACAGAGGTCAAGTTACGTTGGTCGAGTGCCCTGACTCTTTGACAGGTTCGTAAAAGCACACTAAAGTTTTATTATCTTGCCGTTTGTCTAATTTGAAAATTTTTGAAGATTTTGTATTGTTTTTTTTTTCTTCCTTCTTCATTGCATTTATTATTTAATACTAGATGAACCGGTGAACTTCGTACCACTTTTCTCCTGATATAAACCTTGCCTGGACTTCCACAAACATTACAAGGTTTTAAGTCAAATCGGCTTAAAATTTAGCGAGGCATACAAAATTTTATTTTATTTTTATTTATATAATAACGCGAGTATCACTAATATGATATTAAAAGGATGAAACACAGTTTACGGATTTTTTTAGCACCTGAACAGCCTCAACTCCAAAATACAGTTTACAATGGAGTTGGAGAAAGATAATTCTTTAGCCTTCTTGGATGTGTCAGTAATAAGGAATCCTGATGGCACATTAGGTCATATAATGTATCACAAACCTACACACACAAATAGCTATTCAAATGGTGATTCCCATCGTCACCCAGCACAGTTAAGTACCGTTGGAAAATGGTTATTTCAAATAGCACGAGGAATCTGCGATGAACAGCATTTGGATACCGAACTTCATCATATTGCACAAGTTCTACGCGACACTAAGCTTCGGGCACCACGCAGACAGAGCAGCGACCGAGTGAAGCCGGCAACAGTGGAAAGACTACCTGCAGTGTTAGTTACACTCTAAGGAAATCTTCAACAACATACTTTAAGCCGCCCAAAAAGATCAGCCAATGCTCACCATCAGTGAAATGCAACTTACCCCTTCAAGATGCAGTAAAACTAAATCATGAACCTAGGACACCTCGGCTTCCAGACACTGTGAGTTCGGAACGCAAACAAAAATTGACGAATCTTCGGGTAGTTGAAGAAATTCAATGAATTCGACGCCTGTCAAGTGTCACCTCAGTCCACCCGTGACCACGGCCGATGTAAAGCAGCCGAAACGTCGGGATTAATAAAAAGGGCTCCAAGACAAAAATCCGTAAGTGTTTAAACCTTTTAATATTCATTTTTATTTTTTAAAAGATAGATTAGTATGGAAGTCACTAGGAAATGCTTATATTATAATAAATTATATTACCTACCTATCTATGGAAAATAAAACAAAATTATTTAATTGTAAGTCGTAAAGATTTTATTATATCTAGCTTCTAATAATAGTGTGTCCCCTGCTGCTTTAAAATTTCTTTATTAACCATCATTTAATAATAATAATGGTTGTAAAAGTTTTATTGGTTTTGTATTTATAGAGACATCATGAGTCTGCATGTTTGAACGCGCGGGAACCGTATATTTTTCCGTCATAAAACTATCATGTTTCCTTACCCGTGACAGCTGTATTACCATAATGATTTGAACGAAAAAATTTGTAGGAACTTTTTACGTAGTAGTCAGTACAAGTTAGCTCTTTTCTATGGTTTTATTTTCTACTTTTACTTTATTTTCTATTTATTCTCTGCCTTCCACTTTATTTTATATTTCCTCTTCACATTTAACTTTATTTTCTAATAAATTCTTTTAATCATAGGAAAGCGTATATTATTATATATATTCAAATAATTATCGCAATAAAATTTTAACTCCAGCAGTACCATTTAACCAGAATATAAAATTATATACCGCCGTAAATATGTACACAGGTTGTCTACATTTAATTGAATATATAATATTTGCATTAAGTAACCATAATACTAGAATCGTAACAACCCTGTACAACCATCATAAACCTAATCTTACACTTAAGAGGCCGGGTACCCTTGGAATTTTTCATACAAACGTAATACCAAAATCATTTTCTCATACGAAAATATTTAACATGTTTGAGTTATTTTTCAGTTTAGAATAGTAATTACCTAGGTTCCTGCACAAAAATTTACTTCAAAATATTTAAACACAAAAAAAAAAAATTTGTTTAAAATTTTTTTTTAGTAAATTTACTACTCAATATTGAAACACTAAAAAATAGAGTAATACACTAAAAAATATATAAATAAACAGTAAATTTACTACTAAATACTAAAAAATATTTTTTAGAAATTAAATAATTTGTAGTAAATTTACTATTTATTTATATATTTTTTAGTGTTTTACTCTATTTTTTAGTGTTTCAATATTTAGTAGTAAATTTACTAAAAAAAATTTTTAAACAAAAAAAAATTTTTTTTTGTTTCAATATTTTGAAGTAAATTTTTGTGTAGGAACCTAGGTAATTACTATCTTAAACTGAAAAATAATTCAAACATGTTAAATATTTTCGTATGAGAAAATGATTTTGGTATTACGTTTGTATGAGAAATTCCAAGGGTACCCGGCCCCTTAAGACGGGATAGTCATGTATATTAAATGTATAATTATTATTAAATAGGCTTCTTGGCAAGTTTGGCAACATCCATGAGTACTTGCAGAGGTACTTGTGTAAAGGTTTTTTAGGGTAGAAAAACTTGTCCCTGGGAAAGTGCGCATTTTTGAATAACTTATAGGTCAAACTACGTTGACAGCTATCCCTTTATTGGCACCTTTATTATTATTATGATTATTATCGTTTGAAAATATTGGCAATGCCAATAATACAATTATCTGAGTATGATTAGTAATTTATCTTTAAAATGATTGTCACTTTAACGTTTCCACACCAATGAGTTTCTAAAATACTAGAGTGGCAATGTCTTACAAACTGATGCAAAAAATGCGTAACCACTTGATAGCCCAAAAGACAATGTCACTTCATAATGTTATTATGTCATTATGTATGGCAGATATGCCTGCAGGCATCTTCAAAGTGGTGACGCGTTTCTGTCGTAGACTGCCAATCTAGTTACGTTAGTAACATACAATATCATTGTTCCACACAATTAGCAGTTTCACTTCAAAAATTATTTAAAATTTTTCGCAAACGGTTTGCGACCTTAGCAACAAGCCACAGTGCAGTATCCTATACAGTAGTCCAATTATACTATGCAGTTTAATCACTAATTACCACGCACAATAGATCTATAGCTCATAATAGGGCCCGCATGAGCCCTTTGTTTTAATATTAAAGGTTTTTTAAGGACAATGGGTTTAATTGTTGGCACCCCGTAGCTTCCTTTATGTAGATTTAGCCCACTGGTGGGATGCGGGCACACGTGGGGCTATTGTGACCTATATAGGACATGTTCCAGAGATTGGTTTAAAAAATGGTAAAAGGACCAAATTTTAAAGTCTAGGTTGATTATTGATATATTTTTTTAGGACAAAAATCACAAATTCATAGGTAAAGTTCAAAAATTGTTTAAACTTTACCTATGAATTTGAATTAGTTGTTGCGAACTCGACTGATATTTTTTGTAAAAATATAGGGATTTTCCGAAAACGAAGTCTAGCTGTGAATTACTCCTCTCCTCTTAGCTCCAATAAAGAGAGAGGGAGAAAGCAATAGAGTTTTCCATAAAACATATTTTGTTAACCCATTTCTCAACGTTCGATGTCTTAGTCCTACTGGTTAGTACTTAGTAAGTGTGACTCCAGTAGGAAGACAAGATTCTAATAAGATATCATGACATTCCTAATACTGTAGGTAGCCGTTCAAAATTGAACTTAATTTTTAACACAATAAGAAACAAACATTTTTTCATCTACGATTTTTATTTCGAGCTGCAAAAAGTTGTCGTTTCGCTAACGCCTCACTTCAAACTATAAAGTTAATATACCTATCGGAATAGAGAAACAAAGGCCTGAGCAAGCGAGATGTCTCTATCAGTAACACTGCGTGGTGGTAAAAATAAACTTGTGATACATGACAGCAGAACCCTTTTTTTGACGTCCAGTCGGCACTTATCGACACGTGGACAATTTAATCTCATAGAAAAATGCTTGTGTAAACGTACACATATTTTTACATACAGATGTAAATCAATTTCGGTTTCGTTTGACAGCTAGAGATTGTTGCTCTATTCCGCTTACCGCTAGGTATAATATTAACTTTATCACAGTATAAATATTGCTATACTGTGACTTTATGCTTCAAACACAACGTAACCTCAGTCCTCAATTCAATTTAACTGGTATTCAAGTCCATTAAATTTGCTACAACCAGTATAATTACACATCAATACGCCTGCGTGTTTTTACACCATCATGGAGGACGTAAGTGGATGAAGCGGGTAAATAACATTTTACAACATAAGAGCAAATTACTAATTTTCTCTTTTGTAATTTGACCAAACTTTGTAATTTACCTACTTCAACATCTAGCTCATTTATCTAGATATACACAAATCATAGTTTTTTTGATTTAAAATCCTTTTTTTTGGTCCTAAAGCTTTCATTTATGCAAAGAAGGCAAATTTTCAAATTGTTAGTTACCTACTTCCCTCCACTGACGTCCACAATCTGTGATTAATCGTAGTTTTATTGTAATTAGCAGCAAACAAAGACACTAACTAGAATCGTAATGATTCAGAGTTATGTACAGTCGGACATACCGCGGCTAAACGCGATGGTCTGTTCCACTTGGCACTGAGAGCGGTCGATTCCGTATGTTACTCTATTCTCAAGCTTCCGACGCTAGCTATAAAGATTAATGATAATCTCAAAAAAAATTTGTTTAAAGTAGAGATCCACAAAATATGCAGTACTTAAATAACATAGCTTGCAAAAAAACTATTTCTGTTTGTATATTGTATTGACTAAAAACATCTTTATGAAAGAAGTCCATGATAGAGAAATATTTTATTAAAAAACAGACATTATTAAATAATTAATATGTGAGAAATGCGTGAAGGCCGCAAAGGAAAATCTTCCGACCGAGCGAGGTGTTATGATCGGTCAGGCCGAAGCCCACGTGATACATTTCAGCTGTCGTATATATACCGACACGCTCAGAAAACTTCGATAGCGCGATGCAGGAATGTTAGGTGCATTGTGGGTACCGCCACAAATACATAATTTTATTTCTAATCATTTTAAAAAAGACATTTCAATATTGAAACTAAAATTTTCATTATTGTAATTCTATCATCGCAATTTCTTATAATGATTACCTCTAAATTATACTTAATTATTATCATTGACTAGCCTTAGTTATTATTGAAACGTAGCCCCAATCGGAACAAACCCGCGGCGTCGTTTAATCTCGTGAGTCACATAGTTTCCCCGATAGACCGCTCTTTCCACCGACCACACTCATTATTATACTATTTATTATTTACTATAATTCTGGCTAAGATTATTCTAGAAGTGTTGATTTGTACCTACTACATGATAATATGTAAAGCAGATACTTAAAATAATAGTACAATCACAAAAATTCAATGTTTCGGAAATTTTACTCATCTATAATAATTACCGATCGATATAATATTATTACTAATTTTGTAAATACGAAATTCTGTCTGTATTTAAGGCCCTCAATCGATTTCGATGTTTGTTACTACAAATAACAATAATGAAGACGTGAGTGGAAGAATCGCACAAGTAACATTTCGTAACATTCGGACAGTAACTAATTTTTTCCCTAATTATTTTAATCAAACTTGTAACTTATCTACTTCATAACCTAGCTAATGTATCTGGCTACACATATAATCCATAGTTTTTCTATTTCAAATAATTTTTCTAGCCCTAAAGCCTCCACTTAAGCAAAGAACGGGAAGTTTTTTCATATTATTTACCTTATTCTTCCACTCACGTCTTGATTATTTAGATACTTATACTTTAGTCGAGTAAATAGATAGTGGTTAGGGGTACTTATAGGTACGATTCCTGTCCTGACTCCTGGGCAACGAACAGAATTAGGCGAAACAAAGCTGCAGACAACACCAAGTCTAAATAGAAAAAGTGTCTGTTTGTCTGTTTAGGCCGTCTTCACACTAGCGTTTGTCTTGCGTAAGCGTTCCATGAACGTATGCGCAGTGCAGATGCCGCGACAACGCGGCGCGTGCGTCGCGTTGTCGTAACGTTTCCTCTGCAGAATTAATTAAACGCTGCGCTAGCGCGGCGCTGACGTTACACAATTTCTTCAGGAACAATCAGTACGCGGTGGCGCAGCGTACTGATTGTTCCAGTAGAGAAGCAGCGACAACACGACGTACGCGCCGCGTTGTCGCGGCGTCTGCGCTGCGCATACGTTCATGGAACGCCTACGCAAGACAAACGCTAGTGTGAAGACAGCCTAAAGACCCCTGGGGACACACGAAACGGTTTTGAGACTCAAAAAATCGAACGCAAATGCCGCGTCCTACTCTAACAAAAATGAAATGATGTTGTTAGAGCAGGATGCGGCATTCTCGTTCAATAGTTTGAGTCTCAAAAAGGTTTTGTAGTAGGCCTACTGGACCGATTTATCCAGAAAAATCTTGAAAAAATTAGATCCACGGCTGATGATGATGATTGTAATTAAGGTCGGAACACACTGATAATAATATTCGAATCAATATTCGAAAAGCTGTTGAGTCCCGTGGCTCTTTTGTTTTCGACATTATAAAAGAACTTTATTATACCCGTTTGAAACAATAGGCCGAATAACGTTAATGTAAGGGCGTATTCATAATGAAAGTAATGAAAGAACCACAGTAATAATGGTACCTACCTACTATTATTACTTGTACTATTTCAAATTTTTATATTAAGTACTAGTTAGGTTTTTTGTATGTGACGTTATTTAAATAATTTGTATAGAATTTGAAAATCATTTAAAATTATTTTAGATATTCTTCAATTTATTAAACAATTTTAAAAGTTTTTAGACTATAATAATTATCAACAAACAAGATATAAATAATTTTTATGTATTGTATATTAAGATTTTTTTCTAAGCTAAAGTTAATCCTTTAAATCAGTATTACACGTATATTATATTAGATAGTTATAACGTATTTGGTATACTGCATAACGTAATATTATTAGAACTTTACAAGTTATAAAATTATTATTAAGTACTTCATATATTAGAATACCATTATGAACCAACCCCGCGTCAACTTGAAAACAAACGCTATTTTTAACGAACAACGAAAAAACTACCCCATCTAACCCTTGCACTGTTTTTCATACATCATACTGCTCGCTCCGGTGACTTATTTGCATACCGTTAATTCAATCCCAAACTTTTTTTCTAGGAAGTGTAATCGAAAAAAAAAAACGTATTTAGGGTAAAGTTTTTTGCCATCTTAAAAAATCATTGTCATACTAGAAGCTTCCAGTTTTTTTCGTTGGACATCTGTTGCTTATGTTTCGTTATTATTTGATAAAGCATTTAAATTTGCATACGTTTTATATTATAAAACATCTGCCGTGGTCGCCGTTTATTAAATATGTAATAATAATTAATTGGACTAAAATCGTGCGGCTGGCCCTGACTCATGGCGTTGTGGTGTTACATAACGAAACAAAAAGTATAAAAATTAGTAAAAAGTACAAAACAAACCTTAGAAATTGTAAAACTGAAGCCAGAAAATTACTTCTTAACTAACTAAATTAAGATTATGTAATTTCAACTAAAAATATTAACTCATTACATAACTAATAACTATGTTTATTAACTACAACTTTACATTTTTGGGTAGAGACTGGAATTTCCTTACTTCTTCTGTTGAATTTTTGCAAACATTAATACATTCTAAAAAAATATTTTTGGTCACACAGAAAGACAATCAAGATCTTTTTTTTCTCTGGGATAAAATAGTATTTTTTTTAAGGCTCGCTCTGGCATCTTTACGCAGTCATTGGCTAAATACAATAATTTAATTATGCTACGACTTATCGAAAATTTTGCTGCCCCATAAAGAACCGGTGACCGCGACAACAATAGAATAGCATTTCCAAGAATCCGCAATCGAAGGATTAATTAGAATACCAATAGTATGTAAAATCCTGGCCGGTGACAGATGTAAGTTGCACAGATTAAAAAGAAACATTGTATTCCAAATTTGAATATCTTTGCTTCCGAATTCACAGCGGCCATCTTGGAATATTTGCATATGGAACGTGGGAACCGATTTAACCACCAAATATCTTCGATTGATTTTTATGTTAATATATTTAAAGTATATTCATAGATTTTGGATTTCAGATCACCGAGAACTTATTGTTGGTATGTAGATTAGAAGTAGCTGGAATTACTTGAAATATGAAAGGTTATTTACATGAGAAATAAGTAGTTTGGTTTTGGTTACCCGAGTGAAGTAGCTACCGTGGTAAAGTACAGGTAAAATTTCGACTTACGTTTGCACTTTGCACCACTTTATTAAAATCAAACTGTCCTGGAGAAAACAATCCAAGAATAAGTTACAAGACGTTCTACGCGTATGCGATATTGCACTGTTCTACTCTATTAGGTATAGACTATAGAGTCTATAATATATGTTATGGTCTATGGATATGATTAGGACTATCTGTAAAGATTTTTTTTGTAATAATTATTAGCTCGCTGCGTTAATTTTATTCATATTTTATGATAGTACACTCTTTGTATCGAAACAATCGTTATAACTAACTATAACCTAAATACGAAATCATTGAATTCGAGCTAGTCATCCATTGAACTTTTTTTGGCAAAACAATTTACTCCGATTATGTGATTTCAAATACTCCACCCACATGGAACTCCCCGTGTATTGCCAAATCGCCCTACGAATCAATCGCGACATCGCCCCATGATTGGTTACCACACATCCCCCTATGAAATAACCAGCGTACCCTGACCCGCGAGTTCGGGAGCCACCTCCGAAGTTGTATGGACCATTTAAAGCGGTATAAACGAGGGGAGGTCAAGGTAATTTGGTACCATGTGTTGCAATAAAATTTTTATTTTTCCCCGTTTCCCCTATTTCGGCAACTCTCGGGGGAGGTCGTCCAATCAAATTAAATCCGCGATTGACGTTTCGCCGTTTGAATTTGGAACTTTTATTGTAATTACTCGGTTACCCGCGTTTTGATGTGCGTTTTTGGGTTTTATCAATAAATTATTATATACAAATTAGAGATGTGCCGATCATGACTTTGGCCGACTAGCCGACTAGTCGGCTGCAAAGAAGCCGACTAATCGGCCGACTGGTCGGCCAAGCCGATCATGGTTTCGGAAGTTTCCGTAATGCTTTTTTTACTGCTGTTTGGGCACATACCGCCTGCAAACGTGTCGAATCGTGTTTATTTATTTTGTTTCTATGATACAGTTGAATGTTGATGGTTTTCATTAAATATTTCATGCACATGAAATCTCGATTTAATCTATAATATTGAGTCTCGGGGAAGGACAAGGGATACTTTTTGTCCCGGAAAATGTACGGTTCCCGCACAATAAACTTTTATGATTTTCGCCTAAACTATTCAATCTATTTTGATGAAATTTGGTATGGAGATACTTTGAGTCTTGGGAAAGGACAAAGGATAGGTACTTTTTGTCCCGGAAAATGTACAGTTCCCGCATAATAAACTTTTATGATTTTCGGCATAGTTTGGGATGAGTTCACGATGGCACTCAAAAATATACACACTTTTTTATTAATCATACCAATTCGAATTAAATAATTATCGTTAAGACAGGACAACATCTGTCGGGTCAGCTAGTATTATATAAAAGAAGGTTGTGTTAGTTACGCCACTTATAACTCAAGAACGGATGAACCGATTTGGCTGAAAATTGGTGGAGAGGTAGCTTAGAACCAGGAGACAGACATAGGATATTTTTAATCCGACCGCGTTTCCGTGAAGTCAGTATAAAATCTTATATATAAAATTCTTGTGTCGCGCTCACCGCCGTACTCAGAGACATTTAATTAAGATTAAGCTTTAATTTAATGAAGAGTTTGACAGATAATGTCCATACATTATCTGTCAAACTCTTCATTAAATATCTTCATTAAAACTCTTCATTAAAAATCTTTTGAAATAAGCCCCATGGCTTATTTCAAAATTTTGAATAAATTACATTTAACTAATTAATGTTCCACTCTGATTGCGGAAATCAGAGACATTTAATTATGATTAAACATCAATTTAACGAAGAGTTTGACGAATAATGCCCTATAGCTTATGTCAAAATATTCATTAAATTGCAGGTAACTAATTAATGTTTAAGTTCCTGAGTGAGGCAGTAAGAGTACAGGAATTAATTTCGATACAATAATTAACCTATCAAGCCTATAAGAGCACCGGTGATCGCGACAACAATAGAATAACAATAGATTTCCAAGAATCCGCGATCGAAGGATTTATTCAAAATTTGCAGATTATAGATAAACTATTGAGTATTAATTATTCCTCCTGAGCTTTGAAATACCAGTCATACATACATACAAAGATTACAAACACATCTATACAAACTTTTTCATGAGTTGTGAAATCTTAAGAACTTTAAATTCAACAATAAACGCTTTGAAAACGCACGTCCTTGTGGTTAAACAAGTAGAGCAGACGTAGAGCTATGATTTTGAGTCCTACGTCCCTGACATAAGATTGAATCTTGTGTGATATATAGCGAGTATAGTAACGCCACATGTAACATGTGATGAACCAGATTTTACACAATACCACGTCTTATACGATTTAAGTTCTTTTTATATCTGAGTTCAAGGTACTTAGTTAAGTTGTATGCGATAATTTCGATAGCGAAGTTGATATTACGCATCGCATGCACCATGTTACTTAGCGATGCATAATGCATTAAATGGAACCTTCTACATTTTAATGTCTAACTTTGACTCGAAACTATCGAGTGCAACTTGACTAAATGTCCAGTTGTGTCAAATTATCCTCCTTCGAAGTCCACGTATTGTAACTCTGGTAATGGGCGATGAATGCTTTCAATCAATTGATAATTTTGCTTGCTGGACTTTATATTTTAACTCCTTACTTACTAACAAAAGTATTGGTCATTATTTGTGTCACAACCCGACCAAATCACATATTTTGTCCGCCATCTGCGCATGAATCAATTATTTTTATTAGAGATGTGCCGACTAGTCGCCGACTATCCTGCCACTTTTGTAGTCGGCGACTAGTCGGCGAATAGTCGGCAAAAAGCGCCGACTAGTCGGCTTTTTACTTTTTTACTATTATTGAAATTACGTTAAAGAAAAACCGTGATTAATATTATATTTATAATGTGTACTTACATAACACAGTCAGTATTACACAAGTTCAAGAGTAACCTTGTCCTACAAATAGAACAATCCATATTTTAGGACCATCAAATAGAAATATTAAATCCTTTCTATCTCTGTTAGCTACCACTTTCGAGAATTTACGCAAAGGAAATTGTTGTTCGTCAGTTCGTCTTATCAAAATTAAGCTACTCACGAAACCTTTGCTGGAAAGTAATTTAAAAAAAAGTTTTTGGGAACCCGGATTATAGGTTATCTTTAAAACTGTTATTTTATTTTTATTTTAACAACAATAAAAATTGATTCTACACTATTCAAAAATACGTTTTAAACCTCTCAATGTCGACATTATTTGTACGAGTCGAGTCAAGTTTGGACTCTGTATTTTCATTCGTTTACGTTTGTTGGTAAAGGCAGGTAAATATTTTATATGTTGCGCACCCCTGCAAAAATTATTGGGGAAATTTCGTTAGCAAATTTACCCCACTGGGGTTATTTAGAATGTTTGTTAAAAATCATAGCCAGAGCAACATTACCTATTCTTAAGAAAGCAAAAAACGTCAAAGCTTCTTTAAAACAAACAAAATATTACGTAACTTACCTAATTTCTGTGTAAAACAAAACGGGGTTATTTCGATAATCCCAAAAAATCATAAAATTGCACTTGGCGCGAAAAAATGAACTTAGCGCACACGCACTCCCGGCTGACGGCTCGAGGGAAAGGAAGCGGGGGAGGTGATTAAATTGGCGTCTCGGTAAATGTGGCCAGAGCTCAAAATTACTTTCTGTTTGGTAATTATTTGCCATTTTCGAAATATCCCCAATTTTTTTTTCTTACGAAGTTACCCCAATGCACCTTACATCAATACTCTATTGTATACCAGAATCGACCTATAGATAAATAGAAGGACTAAGATGAAGAACTGCTATTAAAATAGTGAAAAGCACATAATATATTTTGTAACTTTATAATGTATAATATAGGTAATAACTAATAAGCTATTTCTATACATATTTAGTTAAGGAAGAGCGTTATATTTGCCTGATACAGGCTAATTGCCTACTAGCCTAGTAGGCAATTAGCCTAGCAGTACTAGCTGACTTCAGTCTTGCGTCTTACCAATGTAACTGATATTAAAATATAAGAAACAAAGATTATTATTATTATATTGAAAGATTATTATATATCAGAATTGACTTATTTAGTAAATACTAGGTACGATTTTAATTGCTGTACCTAAAATGATTAGATTTTGAACCTAAGCACTTCATCACACCGTATTATTGAAAAGCTCCAAAAAGAAAGCTGGACAGGTGTTGATGATGATCGTGATAATCAACTTGTCCCTAACATATGATTTCAACCGCCTCATCAAAATCATTCCCTAGAAAACATCACCATAGAGCGAGGCAAGTGAGAGATACGTCAAACCACGGACTTAAAAAAAATAACCTTGTCTAATCCCCGAGTGAAGATTAGTTATGGCCGCCCGTGTAGGATGTGTGCGTGACATTGGCGCCGTCACTCAATGTAAAATGACAGCGGGTTGTAGTACCTAGTTGCGTGTGTGAGTGTCGGTCACGTGTACAAACTACAAATACAGTACAATAAACGAAATTGTCGTACCTTGCATGCTTCACCTCTTTATAGTGTAATGCTCCGTCCGTATTTTTTTTACGTCCGTGCGTCAAACGATGTAAGATAATTCTTTAGACATGTCATTTTGATTTCAATTATATTAAATATGAACAATGCCAGCTTTTTAGTTTTAAGGGCCGTATTCAGAGACATTAAATGATGATTAAGGTGCCGGTTGGCAGCAGGTGACATGAAGCAACCTACGCGACACTACTGGTTTCTATGAATTTGTATGAAATACTTTCTGCAGCTAGCGACACGAAGCTAGCGACACTTATTCATAGAAATACATAGAAACCAGTAGTGTAGCGACGACACGTCGTCTACTGCAACTACAATATATAGTCGTTTTCCAACTTGTAACTTTAAACTTTGGTTTAATCCTTCGATCGCGGATTCTTGGAAATCTATTGTTATTCTATTGTTGTTGCGATCACTGGTGCTCTTATGGGGCTTGATAGGTTAATGAAGAGTTATAATGTGTGGCTTATGTCAAAATCGTCATTTAATGATAGTTAAGTAATTAATATTATACGTTTCTGAGCATGGCAGTTAGACTGAGACAAAACGTTACTTAAAAAAAATTCAGAATCAAAACGGATGTTTCTTATTCTGACACTTTTTTTGTGTCAGAACAAGAAACTTCCATCCAACAACTCATGAATGTACCTAGTTGGCAAAACCTATATTACATTATAACGTTTCAGGCTCTACAAGCTCTACCCATAACAAAATGTTATTTAAAATAGTTAACTTTATTATAATAATATATTAGTTCGCATTAATGACATAAAAATAAAATTCGATTTTTGAAGCACAAATCAAAAAGTTACAAAAGATGCCATGCCACCTCTACCCTTCACAGCTCTACTCACAACTGGTCAAACCGAAACTTAATATCACGTTTAATTTGGGCACCTATGATTAGGGCAGCTCCCTACCTCGAACCCTTTACTTAATCGTGTGCTGGCATTCCTTTTTGTTCTATTTTATGGTATGACGTTGCCATAGTGGCGTTTTGATAGTTGCGTTCATTTTATTCTGTGTTATTCAATGTTGCTAGTAAAGTAAGATGTCTGGTAGGCTCTTGCTTACCCTGTAGTATGGCGTTATTCATTTATGCTAGAACTTTTGTAAGATGTCTGATAAGGTCTTGCCGAATTGACCAAAATGTTTTCTGTTTTTATACTTGTTTGGATATAGGTAGTAGTAGATAGGTAATGACATTTTTTTTATATATTAATAAGGGGGCAAACGAGCAAACGGGTCACCTGATGGAAAGCAACTACCGTAGACCCATGCAGGTGCGTTGCCGGCCTTTTAAGAGGGAATACGCTCTTTTCTTGAAGGTTTGCAGGTCGTATAGGTCCGGAAATACTGCTGGTGACAGTGTGTTCCAGAGTTATAGCGTCTAAATGCACTAGGCTGAATTACGCCGACATAAATTCTGCCGCGTTTACGCCGCGTATCAAACGCATACAAAATACGGACGGAACGCGACAGACACACTATGCCGAAATTACGTCGCGAGCCGAATTTCCGTGGAGCCGAGTCGAGCGTAAAGTTTGGCAGCGATTTGGCGGTAATGTTTTGTATAGCTACACACTATACGCAACGGAGTTATCAAAACCGAACCTAGCAAATCCAACCCTAACTCCAAAGTAAACGCACACATTAAATCTGAGGATTTTAAATACTCACTTATGCCACAGAATATATATTATATTAGTTGTACCAACTTATGCGCGCGTTCCGCAACGGAAATTACGCCGCGAAATTTCGGCTCTTCGCGTAATTTATAGTGTGTCGCTCAGACGTAAGCGGCTGAACGTAATTTCGGCCACGTAAATCACGCCGGCGTAATTCAGCCTAGTGTGTTTAGACCCTTAGACGCTCGTAATAACTGATTTAAAATAATACCGTCTGTTGTAAATTATGCAATAGAAAGCTATTTTGATGTTTAAAACTATAGTGAAATAAATAACTTTACTTTAATTTTTGTTAGGCATTAAAAACATGTTTTTCCAAGCCTAATTTCGATTTTAAGTCTATTCTTTCACTTTAAATAATAGAGTCTCGTCCCGTTTTTACCCTTTGGCTACCCGGAACCCTAAAAAAGGAGACGCTAATGTATGGTTTTTTTAGTCTTTTAATCATAGACTTTTAATAATCTTAAGTTTATGCTTTTAATAGTCTGTCAGAAACGTCAGAATGATGTAAAAATTTGAGGTAAAAATTGTGTGTCATAATATAATCAGAAAAAATTATAAAAAGAAAGTAAAATGTTACAACATAGAATCCAATGGTAAATAATAATGTCGGTTGAAGTGGTTAAAAATGTCGAGTGAATGTATCCATAACTTCCTTCATAAAATCCATCCCAACTCTGCTGAACGGCACTCCGACAGTTCCGACTTTGAAATACCATCTAAATATTTCAGAGTTGCAGCTAAAATAGCAATACATACTACTAAGGCTAAGAGAGAAAACAAGAAAATGAAAAAGGGAGATATGGAAGTATGTGACGCACATGTAAAGACTCAGTATTGCAATAGTGCAAATAATCCATTAGATATGCCTAAATCTTTTGAAAGAAGAATTAGAAAGCACAAAGAGATAGAAGCCAATGAATGCAGTAACAACCTTTCGTTGTACATTAGCGAGACACCTAGTAATCATGTTAAAAGAAGTCGCGGTGAAATTGATATTATACATGATTTAAGTAATGTAACTCAGGAAAAGCCAGAAAAACTGGTATGCAGTTCGAAAGAAAAAGAAGGTTTAAATCCAAATAACAGCAGTAACATACACAATAATTGTACCAATAGCAATAGCTTAGATAAGTTCAGAATATTATGTGAATCTCAAGCAGATAAATCCTGCATTGTACAGAAAAAGAATCGCGGCAAATTGGTTTGCCATCCGAAGAAGTTGAAAAAAGTTGGCAACGACAATGGACGTTACACTATCCGGCCAATCTACGTAATTGAAAGAATAGAACATAACAACCAAAATGTCACACCCAGTGAAGAAGAAACTTCTGCGCAAACTGTTTACAATAGTAGTCGTAGTATTTCGTTTGCTGAATCGGAGAAAGAAATATTTAAAAGAAGCTATCGTGTGCTGTCATCCGCAGTATCAAAGCAAAATGATGTCCCAAACAACATCAATAAAGGAAACAATAACAACGAAAGCGATAGCATCAAAAGTGCTCAATATAATTTAAAAAGAAATTTAAGTACAGCAGATAGTATGTCACCGACGTATAAATCAAAATCCGTGTTAACTGATCTCAAAACAACAAGCAAACTTACCTCAAGCTCATCAGCATTTTGGAATTTCTTGTCAGATAAAGTACACAGGAAACGAAAAGTGTACCCGTGTGATGCTCATAATATTTCATGCATTCAAGACATTTTAGAAAATAGCAAATCAGTACCAGACAAACAAAAGTCAACAAATGAAACAACACTTTCAGATGTTAAAATAAGTGAAATAAATCAAACTGAGTTTCTAGGAAGAGATAAAGATTGTCAGTGTGACTATGGACCTACCAAGCTTGAAATTCTAAGTGATGTAAATAAACCTGAAATTAAAGAATCTAGGGAACTAAACAAAACCAAAAGTCAACGAAAACATGAAGCTATTGCAAAGGCGTTATCAGAAAAATACAACGGTGAAATACTTTGTATTCACAGCCCTCCATGTGTCCTTTTAAATGGGTGTTTAAATATGTGTTCAAAGCAATCAGGCCACTCACAGTTTTGGCCAGTTATAGCCAAACGCAGAGTCGCTTTTGGTCATAAGAGTAAGAAGGTAAAGCGGTCTAAAGAGAAATATGAGCAGTGTACATATCAACCTTCATTTACGAAACTAGGAGAGTGTCTTCCAGAATTTAAGACGGAAAATGTACAAGACAAGCGCTCTCCTTGTCAAGTATTCCATTTTCATGGAGCAAAAGGATTTAAAATGAAAAATCCAAAGAAGGCACCAAGTGACAGTTTAAATTTTCTAAAAGATGTAACCTCATCTGAGCAAAATACGAACACTAAAATACCTGTGTGTTCAAAAGTGTACGTTGTTGTTAATACTAACGACAACAGTAATGCTAGAGCAGTCTGTCTCCATAAACCACCATGTCTGATGATACCCAGATGCTTAGCGAGATTTATAACCAACAATTATGTCCAAGTGAGCTCAGTACCTGACTGCACTCATGTACCTTACTGTGAGAAGATCCCAGCTTGTATTGGCCAAAGAATCAAAAATGCTACACGATATGAGCATTCAAAATCAGCGTGCCGCATAGTTTAATCAGAGTATTGAAGAACCATAAACTAAATTTTATATTTTCTGTCTCTGTATAATATTATTCCAGTAATTTCTAATAAAACTAGTATATAAACATAATATTATAATATAATTATTATATCTGTTTATGAACATCAATGAGAGTGTTCTTATATTGTTCAATATCTATGTTACAAAGTAAGAAAATAAAGCAGCTTTTTCCTATCTATGTCTCTCTCTTGTAAATATCTAGATATTATTATCAAAATGTAGAACTCTGAACAATTTTTATCTGATATTCAAGAACGAATAAACGTAAGGACAATAATTTGTGTATTTCTTTGCTTTGCTGTGTAACATTAACATTTTTTAAGGTACAAGTTTTTAAATCCCGAAATTCCACTCATATTTTTACGAATTCAAATGTGTCTGACTGCCTGCTTGTTTTTCTATCAGTCTACCTATTAAACCTCTTCACGTTGAAACCGTAAGCTCGATTTTTCTTTAAATGTTGAATATTCTTCTGTGAGTGCCAGGAAAGAGAGGATAGTTTTATATATCGTGTAAATATATGGTTACTATACGCAAGAAACAAAGTGGGGCATCATCTAGGAACACTTATTCTGTATTTGCTTGTTTTAGTACTTACTAGACAAAATTAACCTCTCATTCTAAGTTTCAGATCTAATCAACTAACTTAATATGCGTGTGTATTATGAACATTATCATACATTGTATGATGTAGTTGCAGGTTCATAACAAAAACATCATTAATTACACATTGTACGGTTGACAACTTATGATTGTAATTATATCTTATAATAACATTATGGTTCTTTTACAAAGTAAATAGGTTTTAAGTAAGGCGATGCAGGTAGGAATTATCTTACTTTTATGATATACTATATGACAACCGCAACTGTCATCTGTGGCGCCAAAAGTTTATCGCGCGGGAACCGTATATTTTTCTGGGATAAAAAGTATCCTATGTCCATACTCAGGGGCCAGGAGGCAAGGACTCAATGTAACTCCGTACCAAATTGCAGCAAAATCGGCCCAGCCGTTTGGGCGTGAACAGGCAAGAGACAGATAAAGGCACACTTTCGAACAAATTATAATAGGTACTGGTATGGATTTTTTTCTCGCGGCATTACTAGCCTTAATATAAATAGAATCCTATTTACTAGTGGCATAGCCACTTATTAATTCATAATTCATTTATCGCATACCATATTATTACATTATCATACGTCTTAGTTTCTACTTTGGGTCCTGCACTAGGCGCAGCATGTCTTGCAGTACTTATTACGATTTACGACTTATAGGAGCACTTATAATATGCTTAACCATAACCACTTGTAGTTATGGGGGCGTCCACAAATTACGTGAGGTTTTTTTTTTTTTTTTTGGACCCCCCTCCCCCCGTGGAGAGATTTCGTGAGATTTGATTCAAAACAAATCTCACGTGCGATTTTTCAAAATGTGGGTTTCTTACGTATACGTTTGGTTTGACAGTCAGTAGCTTTTCTTACAAACGAATTTGTGAATGATCTTAATTGTATAACGATAACGATTAAATCTTAAGCATACGTACAATCTGGATGAAATGGACCAAAATAATTAGCATAATTTTTTTAAAAGAATTATTATTTTGTTGAGAAAAAAATACGTGAGATTTGCCGAGACCCCCCCTCTCCCCAACGTGAGATTAGATGAGATTTGACTCGACCCCCTCCCCCCCTAAACACCTCACGTAATTTATGGACGCCCCCTAATTTATATATTATATAAATATTTTTTATATTATTTCCTCCATATAATATAATATTATTCATAAATTGGCTTAGCAACAATCTGAACATAACATGCAGTCATGATTTGTCAATTTTATATTCCTACCGTGTTGAATATAATTTTTCTATTGAATGCAAATGTAACTCGTCAGCATTCTTCCCCGTACTGTCCCCGCGCACATACTAATGACTTACACATACTGCCAACCTTAGGCTGTGCACTGACAACGTGCATTCAAACAAATGGACGGTCAACACTCCAAAATGTACGTAAGTACGTCCGTTTGGATAGAAATCGGGCATTTCCTTAAGCGGGCTCCACATTCTCGGCAAAACTACACGAGACTTGCCGAATACGAGAGTGTGGAGAGCATATTCGTCTATTTTCGTATTGTCTTGTGCAGTCTCCATCCCGTGTCGGTATTTCGTATCCGAATCAAAGGGCTCTCGTGTAGTTTTGCCGAAACACAAAACACTCCCTCCACATTCCCGCCGCGTATTATACTATATTAAAATTATATAGATTTTTACTTTGTTCTGTTGCGATGTATTGCTGTCATCCACCATCTTCGTTTTTTCCAACGTCCCTTGATAACTTTTTTTCTCGAATAAACGTATAATTGTAATAAGCCACAGTACATAATGCTGCAGCGACAGCTGTTTCCACGTCCATCTCGTTCAAGTACCGAGCGCACAAATGCGCGAGCGAGAATGTGGAAAGCTGCTCTCGTCTCGTCAATAGTTTTGGCGAGACACGAGACAAAACCTCCCGTGGAGAATGTGGAGCCCGCTTTACGTTGGGAATTATTCTACACGGTAACATAGGTGCCTCGACATTAGACGTAAATGCGACCGTGACTTTTCAGAAGGGTGTTTGAAGACTCTTCAGCTTAGTTCCATGATTGGCACCATGATTGTGAAGCCGTGTCATGCATGCATCGACGTCGATCATGGGTTGTGCGACCTCTCTCTTTTGGTCTATGATAGTCAAATATAGGTGATTACTGATTACGAATGAATAAACTGAAATTCGTCTGTAAGGTCTACTTTCACGTTGAGCCCTTTGTCTATCATGATGCAAAATCTTACATACAGAGGCCACATAAGGCTAAAGGCAGATATGTACTCTCAGAGAAATCGATATTTCATACTTTAGCTGGGTACTTCAGCCGGATAGCATTGACTTGGCATAACCCTGATAAATAACGTGAATCTGCTATTTGCACAAACTCTGATTGTCATTGGACACTATGCTTTTGATTGTACAACTAACATTTAGAATTTAGTCACATAAGCGATTATTATTTGGTCGGGTTATATGAATCCCAACAGCCTGCCTAGTATACGCCAACGAGATATCTCTCTCTACATGTTTCAGGATGTTTGATAGTTTGTATCTTCATCTCTATTGACCCTAGCATGACAATCATTTTTTCTCGTGTAGATCTATCATCCAAGAACACATTTTTATAGTGTTTTGTCGAGATAATGTCGAGATTTTGACATTATGAGACGAGTAGTTTTTAATTATCTCGAGAGTGAGATACGAGATATATCTCGTTGGCGTATGCTAGGCAGGCAGGATAGCATTGACTTGACATAATCCGACTTAATAACGTGGATATGCTATTTGCACTTTCTCAGATTGGACACTATGCTTTTGACTGTACAACTAACATTTAGAATTTAGTCACATAACCGATTTGGAGTTGATATTGTATGCACTACGTGTACACGCTGATCGGTATTTTTGATTGTTCTTTCTTGTCATATCATTCATTAACATTAATATCTTTACATTATGATGCATGCTACGTTTCTGCCTAATCGAATAATGATTTCGGTATTTCTTAACTGACTGCAAGCATTTTGAATTTTTATTTGGCATGCTCTATCAACGAAACTAACATAAATTCTTGAGATCATATTGTAATTTTTTATTTATCTTATTCTTAAAACCTTCGTATATTGATTTATGCGGTCCTGCCTCGTTGGTCCACGATGAGCAAATAGCGATTACGAATGACTTCGTCTATGATAGCCCATGCTCGCTAACGATTGTGCATGCTGTAGACAGCCACGCAATCATAGTTAATTACATCAATTATAGGCCTCTCTCTTTCCCACCCTTTTCATAAAGGGGCTCGGAGCAGAAAGGTTCTGTCGGTATCAATTCCAAAGTTTAGATTAGTGTTAGTGGGTAGATTGTACAATCGAAGAAATTGATTCATAGGCAGTTCACGGACCTACGACGTTTGGTCGGATTTTGTCAATTCAATGCTAGCTCATAGCTGCTGTGATCTGTTGTTTTGACACAACGCGACTAAATTACGTTGGTCCACCATGGTGGTGCCTATGAATCAAGTTCTCTGATAGTAGGTACATCCTTTGATGTACTCGCACCAGGCGCGGTCCGAAGGGGGGGGTCACAGGGGACATGACCCCCCCCCCAAAATCTAAGGTCAAATTGAAAAATCTCAAATCTTGCCAAGTAATAAAAGGAAATTTTTGCCAATAATTTTTTTGTATAGTGAGTGACCCCCCCCAAAATGTGTTTTTATAGTGAGTGACCCCCCCCAAAATGTCAGGCTGCGACCGCGCCTGACTCGTACTATCAGAGAAGTATGCTGCTTTCAGCGTTCAATTATATTTAATGTTTTAGTGGAAAGTAGCCAAATGTCGAGAATAAAAAATAGTACTGTCTGACTAAATCAATGTTAAATGGTAATTTAATCATAGAATGTGACCATGATCACCTCAAGTCATAAAATTGTGACTCTAAAATGCTGAATCCTCAGTAGACGCGCATTCCTAAAATCCAAACCGGCCTATCTTTAATAAGCTAAGGTTTCCTAATCTATGGGTACCCGTCAGAGGAATTTTATCATTTCGGTCGTCTTTGAGAACCTGTTGGGAGCGTCAAAAAACAGAATTTCACCGCAGTTGAATCTCAACTCTACGTGCAAGTTCTAAGGTATAATTTCAAAAAATTTCGACCGGTTCTTACGTCTTTCAACGCGTGGTGTGGTCAAAACTAATGAGTTGAGTGCATTGAACCCTACCAGTTTTCTGTCTTGGTTTTTGGTATTTATATGTCATTTTATGTGTCTTAAGCAATCCGATTCACAATTTTACGTTTGTATCATTATTGAAAAACATTGCAACACTTTAAGAAGTCTTGACTCTCGATTGATCGATGTACTATCAGAGTAGTTGATTCCTAGACAGATGGGGGACCCCAACCAAACTAAATGACGTTGGTCTGTCAAGTGTCAACTGCCTAGGAATCAATTTTCTCGATAGTACCTTGATTCTACAATATTTTTTAATTTAGCTTGGTTTGATATTCGATCCAGTCGGAATATCTCATCAAACCAAAATTGCTATTCTCAAGACATGTAAAATCAAAACCATCTCGAAGTCGAAAACTAATCGATTTCATTAGTCTAGATTTTGTAGTTTCATAGATCTAAGTCGAACCAGGGCCGACTTTTATTGAATTTACTGGTACTAAATTTGCAACGGCAACAGGCGATAAATCTGATCGTTTAGCTATTTTATTAAAACTTCCTCTACATCTAATAAGACTTTTAGCCTTTGTCATATCAGTAAGGTCCACCTTATAAGGGGCGGACCATCACTTGCTAATGCATACCTTATACAGCCTGACAGTACTTAGCGTTTCCTACATACAAATCACCTGACATACATACATGCAACAGATTCATCTATTGAAATAAAGGAAGTGGCGTGCATGCAGTGATTTTGAAATGTAATGAAATATTGAAATTTGCAGTCTTTTTTGTCGCTTGTTTAAGTTTTTTTTTTGTTATTGGGAGGTGGAATTTTTTCCTCGAAATAGTTTGCCATATAAGGAAATTAATTAAAGAGGAAAGTTTCTTCGCTTGTTTGCATCGAATAGGCACCGAAACTAATGGGCAAATATTGAGGAAATAATTATGGAAGGACATAGGATAATTTTTATCGAAGAAATCTGTTTTTAAGCGAGCTCAGAGCCTAACTTCTAGATTCTAGAATCTAGTTTGTTCTAAATTATTGTATTATTTCAAATGTCTAAACATATACTTATAGCAGGCCTTTTAATAATTTTGCTTCTAAAAATGTACTCATATAGTACGCATCCTTCGAGAGTTTGAAACTAGAGACTTCAAGACGCAAAAGGTACTATAAGCCGAAAACTCCACTTTTCTGCCAAATTTTTCCACGGTCTGTAACTAGGCGTTTCAATCATTTTGTTTTTAAAAATGTTCTCAAAGTACGCATCCTACAAGAAATTGAAACTCGAGACTTCAAGACGCAAAAGGGACTAAGCCGTAAACTCCACTTTTCGACCAATTTTAACTACGACTGTAACTAGTCAACAGCTTGTGACGTCGATGTAGTTTGCATACATTTGTGGTACCGTAGGCGTCATGTTGCATTAGCATACAGATGGGAGTGTGGGTTCGATTCTCGGTTTTTAGAAAGTTGTAATGATATTTATTATGACAGCCTTAATGTGGACTCGACTATGATTTATTTAAATGAACGTGAACAACTTACACGCCGGCAATAAAATTTAAATAGTATTTTTTATAATTAAGACTAGGTTTTCATTATTTATTTGTGGAATACCAATTTACATAACGTTTAGTATATTCAAATTTTCGTGTAGGTATATGTCATATAAATATGTGTTTAATATGCTCGTGAAATACAATAGTTTTACATTCATAATTTCAAATGATATAATATCTAAATAAGTGACTTACGACATTTTTGTTTAAGTTAAAAATTACTTCTGACTAGTTTTTCAATAGTAATTTTCAGTAGGTAGGTATTTCTCTTATTCCCACTCTATCTTCATATTATTTACTAACTTTAATAATATATAATTACACTCTCCTAATAAGACTTTATTTTACAAAAAAACTTAAGATTAAGTACTAGTTATTTTTAGTTTCCTTACGATGTTTTATAATTTATACAACGATTTAGCGTCTATTTATACTTGAAAATCAAAAAGCTTTTAATATAATAATTGTACTGGCCAAAAAGCTCATAATATTATTGTTGTAATAGCAAAAAGTTGGCACTCGACTATGTACCAAAAGTTTGCATCTGCCCTAGGACTCTATAAAATATTTTAGCACTAATAAAAGGATCTTTACGACTGCGATTAAACTATTCAAGGGGCTTAGGTGAAGTATGTGTGCATACGAGTGATAGGATTTAACCTATCAAGCCCCATAAGAGCACCGGTAATCGCGACAACAATAGAATAACCATAGATTTCCAAGAATCCGCGATCGAAGGATTACTTCAACAGTGCTGTTAACAGGACAGATACTAGGACCGTTTTTCCATAGTCCATACAAACGTTGTCCCTCCTGTTTCCTCCCTGGATATTCAGGAAAAAATTATAACTTTAATATTTTATTATGGAAAATTATAAATCCACAAATATTCAGGAAAAAATTATAACTCTACCGGCATTGGTAGAGTTATAATTTTTTCCTGAATATTTATGGCCACTATCAGCATGTTTTCTTTCTTTTCATAATTTAATTATTTAAAAAAATATTTTGAACGTTAAAAAAATTTTGGTAAGTATTATGTGAAAATGATTTTGGTAAGTATTACGTACAATGATATTCACTTTGAGTTTTTTTATATAATATCATTGATAACGTATGTATGAGAATTTCGATGGCACCCGGCTCCTTAAGTAATAATTTTAACTGATACGTTCTTTAAAGACAATTACTGCGATAGTGCCAACTATCTACCAGAATCGAACCTGCACCCTTTCGATAACAGTTCGAGCTTGGCTCTTATTGATTGCATTGAATAAATTATTCCTATGATGAATGTGATAATTAAATTGTAAGCGCATGCGTCGGTAGATGGATGACATGTCAATTATAAAATTTATCAAACCCATAGCAATTAGTATTTGACAGTTATATTTTTATAAAAATATAATTAATATAGGTACTGACTTTCTATTTATTTGTCTATTAATATTTTTAGTTACAATCACTTTTTTTCATACTTAATAATATTATAAATGCTAAAATGTGTATGTCTCTGTCTCGTAAACGCTGAACCGAATTTGATGAAGTTTATATGCCGGAAAAATGTACGGTCTCCGCAGTCCACAATACAATACGATCATACGAAGGGGGTAAAGTTACAGTATCTTTAAAATCCAATAGAAGCGTTTAAGTAGGTAGTCGTTTTGTATTTGTTTGCTGGATTTAAATAATCGGCCAAGTGCGAGTCGGACTCGCGCACGAAGGGTTCCGTACCGTTATAGAGCAAAAATAGGCCAAAAATTGTGTTTGAGCCCCCCTTAAATTTTATTTTATTAAAATATTATTATTAGTTATTAAAGTACACATATAATTAAGGCTATTGTGAAAATTTCAAGTGCCTACCTGTTGTCATCATTGATACCAAGCAAAAAATTTCTGAAAAATCACGTTTGTTGTATGGGACCCCACCTTAAATATTTATTTTATTTTATTTTCAGGATTTGTTATTATAGCGGCAACAGAAATACACAATCTGTGAAAATTTCAACTCTCTAGCTATTAGCGTTCTTGAGTTACAGCCTGGAGACAGACGGACAGACGGACAGACATCGAAGTCTCAGTAATAGGATCCCGTTTTTACCCTTTGGGTACGGAACCCTAAAAACATTGTCAATACTAGAAAAATTATAGAATAACTTTACAAAAATTATTTTAATACCGCCATTTTCATTTGGATGGTTATTGGTTAGGTACTATGTACATTTAGAGGTAGCATAAAGTAGTACGGTAGCAGACAAGAGGTAGCAGAAGGTATTATAAAGCAATGGGGATTGTCCATTTTTTTTAATTATGCTCATTACAAAAACATTTCGAGGAATAAGGTCAGTGATCGTTTTTCTGTATATAAACAAAAAAAAAATACCCATTAGTTATTTATATTTTTGAACAAATATGTTTAACCTTAGTTTGACCTTCAATGGCGTTAAATTAGCAATAAATTCGACCAACGTTACGTTTCGAACTTTTGGTAAGCTTCTCGTATCAGCTTTCACATAATGAGAACTTGCATTTGACGAACCAGCCATTAAAAATAAGATTGAAAGGAAAAAAAAAAAACATACTGCAGAGGTCAATTGGCCGCCGATGATGACGTCACAGCGAAACTTTAAAAATTTATTGAGAAAAACTATCCAATGAATTTCAAAATTATTAAATTTATATTCTTAAAATACCCTATTTCAACGAAAAAAAAAATATAAAAAGTACATGTGATTTTTTTTGGACAATGCCCATTGGAAAGTCGAACCAAAAAGCAGCATAACGTTTACTTAACTTATATCCCTCTTACTAATAAACGTTGTATAAGCTTTGAATAGTTATACAGTGTTTTGTTCCTGTCACACAAGTGACATTTTTATTTGGAATGAAGAAGACAAAACACTGTATAACTATTCAAAGCTTATACAGCGTTTATTAGTAAGGGGGTATATCTGTAATCTGTTATTGGATATTTATTACTTACTAGTTGACGCCTGCAACTCCGTTGCGCCATAATTCGTTTACGGCGTAACCGTACATTTTTCGCGGATAAAAGTATCCAATGTTCTTAACTTTGCCGGGACATAAAGTAGGTATTTCCATACTAAATTTTACCAAAATCGTTTAAGCGGTTTGGGCGCCAAGAGGTTACAAACGGACAGGCACCCGTTCACATTTATAATATTAGTATGTTTATAATACTAAATCTAGTATGGATATTTTTCAAGCTCGTGACCGTACATTTTTATTATACTATATCAGCTTCTCTAACACTTTAAAATGCGTCAATATACCATGATACTTTTATAATAATCTTGAAATACCACGATTGCTTAACAGTTGAGAGTTGAGACTTTATGTCGTCGTAAAGTAAAGAATGTTGCTTTATAGCATATTTTATTATTAATAGACTGCGGGTATACACACTTTGGTCGTTTGTCTATCGCCGACGTCAACGGGACGTCACGCCGCACGCGTCACCGACAAAATTTCAAACATAATGCCACTTTAAGGAACGTACCCATACTATTTTTAAAGATTTTTTGACCCGTCCTTCCCCTCGGTTACCACGCGTAGTATATGCCAAGACTGTTCCTACCCCACTTTAAGCTTTCACGTAGTATCGACATGAATGATTTTAAATCATTTTGTAAGTAGAAAGTAAAGCAAATAAAAAAAAAGTCGTTAGTTGTTCTTTTCGGAAAAATCCACTACGTGACAAAAATCTAAGCCCTCCACACATCCGTGAGTGATCGTAGTATTTTTAAGACCCCCCCCCCCCCCTAAATTTACATAGTACGAGAACGTTCCCTTATGACCTAGGCTAGGTTTCCTTTTACTCTACAGTCTACGCCTCAACAAACGGTGGCGGTATGTCGCTTAGAACAATGTCAGCAGAAGGTAGAAGTGGAAGATTATTTGAAATTTTGGCGTTGACGCTCTTTTAAAGGCCGGCAACACACCTGCAGCTCTTCTAATGTTGCGAGTGTCCATGGGTGGCGGTAGTTGCTTTCCATCAGGTGATCCGCTTGCTCGTTTGCAGGGGGGGAAACGAGCAAACGGGTATTTTATATAAAAAAGAGACTCTCAAAAAAAGAGAAGGTTCTACAGGGTGTACCAAAACTAAGGGGGTAATCTTAGGGACTGCGTATGTACTCCTTTTATTATAGTTCACTGTGAAAGTTGCAGCACTGACAAAGTAGTTTTTTTAGGATTAGTATGGGCAAGCGCTCCAGCGTCGTGAATTTTTTCCCAAACAAAAATTAAAAAGTAACTAAAAATTAAAAAGTTACTTGTTCAGCGTTGCTTTTTTTTATATAAAATAAGGGGGCAAACGAGCAAACGGGTCACCTGATGGAAAGCAACTACCGTCGCCCATGGACTCTCGCAACATCAGAAGAGCTGCAGGTGCGTTGCCGACCTTTTAAGAGGGAATACGCTCTCTTCTTGAAGGTTTGCAGGTCGTACAGGTCCGGAAAAACTGCTGGTGACAGTTCGTTCCAGAGTTGCTACTTTCACAGTATACTCTGTACAGCTGGGGCCTTATACACGCCCTAAAGTATTATCACTTTGTTTTGTTACACTCTGTTTATTCGACTGCATGTATTTTTCTCAGACGAAATCTTTATGTGTTCATTTGTGCCATCATAGTTCATTAATAGTTAGCCCGATTTCTTTTTAATTTCTTTTGTTTGCTGGCATATTTCTTAGCTATAATTTATCATCATCTCTCGTATTGCTTGTTATTAAAAATTGATCCTTTGTAGAATAATATTAAGATATTATTCTACAAAGGATCAGTATATTAATATATTATCAATAATAACTAATTTGTATAAGATACAAAAAATCAACCAAGTGCGAGTCGGACTCGAGCCCAACGGGTTCCTTTATACTAATCATCTAAATTCTAAATAATCTGAAGCAGAAAATAAACAATTTATCGGCCAAGTGCGAGTCGGACTCACGCACGAAGGGTTTCGCACCCTTAATTATTTATTCTATTTTAATTTTACTAGTAAATATTAAAGTGCGAATATAATTAAATATCTTGTGAATATTTCAAGTGCCTACCTGTGGCTATTATGGATTACGAGCCAGAAAAGCCAAAAAATCACGTTTGTTGTATGAGAGCTTAAATATTAACTTTATTTTGTTTTCAGTATTTATTGTTGTAGCGGCAACAGATACTTATACACAATCTGTGAAAATTTCAGAAGTCTAGCTAAATAGCGGTTCCAAAGATATAGCCTGGAGACAGACAGACAGACGGACAGACATCGAAGTATCAGTAATAGGGCCCCGTCTCAACCCTTTGGGTAAAGTTAACCCTAAAAATAGTGTTATATATGGGATAAATATTTAAAGAGAATCGGATCATAGACTATCTGCAAAGCCTTTTATGTACAGTACGCTCTATATCAGTAGGTAGAGTTTTCAGCATAGCTTTTTCCCTCTTTACAGGGTTGCGCACTGCGACACATTACTAATCACACAAAATGCGTATTTTCAATTCGTCACTCACGGTACGATTGGGTAAATTAACGGATTCGACTTGTTATGATTATTTTATTATAGTCATATTTGCATTTCATTTTTTTAAATATAACAAAATTTATAATTATGTGTTATTCACTAAAATATGGACTAGAACAAAAGAGTTACTTGTAACTGTTACCAATTAACCTAAGTGCAGTAAAACTTCCCCCCGATGGTTGCTCGCCTTGTCGTGGCGGTGGGGCTCTAGTAACCGCGGCTTGGACAACCGCGGTGAAGCAAAGAGGCAACCAGGGCCGGCCGGTGTCGCCGCCTGGCCCGAGGAGGGCGCTCCCAGCGGACTGGAGGAGTCCGCTGCGGATGCGCCCGAGGTGGGGCTGCAGAGGAAGAGGCAAGTAGGTATTACGATGCGCCGCTTGCCCTATCCTCTGCGGCCGAGGTGTGGTCGGTGGCAGAGCCACAGACTTGATCTGCCACATGGCCTCCAAGTAGCAGACTCGGGGGGCGTCTGCTACAGCCCTGGTGGGGGCCGAGGAGGAGGGCGCACGTGTTGTGCGCCCATCGTGGAGTCTTCGGGCCGCTGGCGGGGTCGCAGATGTGTGTATCGTTCCTGTGGCTCCGTCAAAAGGCGGCGTGGCGGAAGATGGGGGGGGGGGTTTCTTTGCTAACTAACTGCGGGATAGATGCCAGTATGTAGATTGTGGCGGATGCTTTTCTGAATCGTATTTCACGAGATCTGGAGTGAGTCAGGGCAGCAATTTAGGTCCTCTTCTGTTCATTTTGACCTTGAATGACCTACCTGAAGTCGTAAAAGAAGCGATAGCCTTACTGATTGCTGATGACCTTAAAATCATAATGAAAATATTAGAGGACGCTGATCACATAAAATTGCAGCAGGATATTGACAGGATTGTGAAGTGGTCCATAGACAATAAGCTGTACTTCAATACGACTAAGTGCTGCGTATTGTCGTTCAGCCGCGCTCGCTCACCTCGTCATCACCAATACTGCATAGATGGAACACCACTAAAACGTGTCACCGAAATTAAAGATTTAGGAGTCAGCTTCATATCTGATCTGAACTTTAGGAAACACATAGTTGAAGTATGCAAAAAAGCTTATCGCAATTTAGGGTTTCTGCTACGGCAAGCGCATCACTTTTCGAACATCGCAGCTCTGAAAGCACTCTATGAGGCTCTCGTGAAAAGCCACTTGGGAGGCAATGCCGTCATTTGGTCCCCGCACGAAGACAAATACATCAAAATGCTGGAACGTATCCAGAACAAATTTGTGCGTTTCGGGTACAGGGTTTACCCAGGTTACCCTTTGCTGTATCCAACGCTATTTGTTCTGGGTATGGTCGGAAATTATAAATTAGAAGTTAGGAGGGAATTAGCTCTAGCTACTTATGTAGTTAAAGTTTTGCGCGGTGTAACGCACAATCCAGCTGTGCTGCAAGCGGCCAGACTGAGTGTACCGGACGGGTATGCGGAGCGGCGGCGCCGACCGCCGCTGCTGGAGGTATCGCGCGCGCGCACCAACCTGCTACGGATGGCCCCGCTCACGAGGGCGTTGCGGACGCTGAACATGGTCGCAAACACGGTCGATTTGTTTACGTGCTCATTGAACGAGTTCACTAAGGTGTAAGTGTAGCAAGTAAGATAAATTTGAGTTACTACTTGTGACACTCTATTGTATTAGGTTTACACCTGTAATGATAGAAGTTGTAAGTTGTAAATAAATAAATAAATAAATAAATAAAAATTACGACAGTATATTATAAGTTTATGGGTTAAATCAATGATATTGTATGTTACTAACGTAACTAGATTGGCAGTCTACGACAGCAACGCGTCACCACTTTGAAGATGCCTGCAGGCATATCTGCCATACATAATGACATAATAACATTATGAAGTGACATTGTCTTTTGGGCTATCAAGTGGTTACGCATTTCTGAGAATCGTTTGTATGACATTGCCACTCTAGTATTTTAGAAACTCATTGGGTTAAATGGTATAGGTAAGCTGTCAAAGTAGCGACGACGAACCACGACGACCACTCGACAACTGCGCTCGCGAATGCAAAAGCGATTAAAATGGTTAAAATGCTGAGCTGTTCGATGTGCCTCGAACAACTATAATATACGTAGTAAATTCTTAACTTGTAATGATACGTCATATTATTTACGTGCCAGAAAGAGACAATGAAACTTTGGAGTTAAAATATTTTTACTAGTAAAGAAGTACGACTATAAAAAAGTCAAGCAATGAGTTGAAAATCTACATCGGTTCTGAAGTCGACAGTACATGATTCAACTGCAAAACAGTTATGAATACTTTACGAGGTATTTACTTACTGGTCTTTAGCATTCTGTAATTATACCCATGCTAGTTAGCATGTTGTTAAGTCGTTTTAATAGAATTACTCGCTGAACCTTCTAGATTGCTAGAATAACATAAATATCTGAAGTTTACTGGTCATTAAGTATTCTACTGGCACTTAAAATATAATTCTAGTAGCTAAGTAGAATTATATATTACTAGCATTAAAATTATTTAGTACCTTATTACTACCTACTCTACCTAAATTAACATTAATGCAATGTATAGTGTATACAGCAGTGGTTCTTAACCGGTGGTCCCTGAAGGCATTCCAAGTGGTCTGCGAACTGCGAAGCCATCCTAATAATACGTGAGAATTCAGAAGTTAGTAAAGAGTACGCAATTTATGCATTCACAAAAATCACATTTAAAAAAAATCTGTAACTTTTAGATTTTTGCCAAATGAAAAAATGAATGCTAATAATTATAAAATTGTGCTTATTGTCTTTATCAAACAACCCTTAATTTAGGTGAACCAACAGGGTGGTCCCCGGCTAGACAAACATTTGGTAAGATGGTCCCTCATGAGTCATGACTAAAAGGTTAAGAACCACTGGTATACAGGTGTAAAAAACAAGGCGATAATACCTCAGGGGGTGTATGAGTCCCTTATACAGGGTGTCACAAAACTAAGTGATAATTACTTTATAAGTGTGAATGAGTACCCTGTGGCCTATGCAATTTCGCTGCAAAAGTAGCATCGCAGAAAAAGTAACTTTTTTACTTTTGTATGGGAAAATTCAAGACGCTGGGGCGCTTGTCAATTCAAATCACAAAAAAGTCTGATCTTTCAACGCCACGCTGCTGCTACACAATACATTATTTTATTAATCTCATATCATAATATTATAATCCCTTTTTCTTTGATAGCCCCTGAACAGCTCGCCAGATTTTGATAAAGTTGAGAAAAAACCCAAGAAAAAAAAAATTTGGGCGCCCCCTTTGTTTCACCTACTTTTAAATTAAAGCTTCTACATAACGCTCCATTTTTTTTGGTCCCACGCCGCCTTTAAGCCTTCATAAAGGGGCGTTATCGCCCACTTTGGGAAAGGTTGGTGTAGACATAGGACTTTGACTATATATTTTCATTACGAAGCAGGGGCACACCTGCAAAATTTTCTTTAAAGTATTTCTTGTAAGTTGTAAGATTGTTCGTATGAAAATAATTATGATTATTAAATTATGAAATATTGTAAAATGATCATATTGAATATATTATGTACAAGTCTGTCCAGTTATACATATTGCTTATGTATCACCAATTGCGTAATCACAAACCAGACTTAACGTATTTTTTAGATTTTCCTCAAAACTTTAGCACTCTAACTCGTGTAAAACCTATCTTATAAATTTTATTTTGACATTCTGAAAATATATGGTATCTTAATATTATTATAATGAATACAAACTGGTTTAAAGGCGAGGCCTAGTTTTTAATATAATGTCATTATCTTAAAAGCAGTTTTTCCTTTATGGTCACAGATTTGATGTTGCATCTGTGAACAACGGGGCTAAAATCATGAAGGTATATACTATTGGGCGCCTTTAATTTTGACAGTTGATAATGTTACTCTTTCTAACTAACGATTCAGTAAGTTGAGTGAAAGAGCAAGCTCATATCGGTGTGTAAACGTCAAATGTTTGTAATGTTATGTCCTACCTAATCGGACATAACAAAGGAGTCGGTCTGCAATATTTCATGTTTAAAAAGTGCTAATAAAAGTGGTTAGTGAACGTTAAATGCAATATCTTGTTGGATTTTGTGGTTCTGCTATATAATAAACCATAAAAACGGCCAAGGAATGCCTCAAACACGGGGATTTAACATAAAATACGTAAGTTTTCAACAACGTTTTTTAGGCTCATCAATCGGTATTTTTTATAAGCTAAAAAGAAAATTTATGAGTTTAATAATCCCATAATCATGCTATTTAAGGCATTAGTGACAAAAATGTCACATCAAGTAATAATTAGGCTTCAAATATTGCATAGCTTTTTACGCGTACTTTAGTGATGCACTTTACTTGAAGTATAGTTTATCGATAAAAATATTGTCATGGACTAAATGATTTTGTTTTCAGGATTTGAAAATGCTTCAAAATAGACGACGAACCGAAATATTTAGACGCAAGTTTCATGAAAGTTTTTAATTCTTACTCCCTCATGAAGACATCACAATATTGGGATTATCATTTCAAACGTAAGTTTGAAACAATGATTTTATTGAAATTTTAAGGTTCTAACGGAGAGCAAAATAATTGCATGATCAACAGCTCTCACACCTCCACCCTGTAAGTACTCAGTTCGTTACTTAGATCTACTTTTTGAAATTTTATCCTGGCATTACTCTTTTTTAATAAGTAAAATGTAAAAATTAAATAAGGCTAAAGTCATAATCATTTAATAAAATAAATTTAATACCTCGAACATCGAATTCCAGACACAATAGATAAGTATTCAGTTGTTAGTCGGCTTGATAGGTTAAGAATGAAAAAGTTACATAAAGCATATTGCCCGTATAGTATAATATGTACATATATATTTTATAGTAATAAGTACATTTAATGACACTAAACCAACAATTTTTTTAGGTTATTGGAATGCTCCTAAAGAAGAGTTCAATATGGTGGTGACGGAGAGACCTTTAAAGAAGATAATAAATAAAACATACTGTTTTAATAACTTGAGCGGTATGAATTTGAGTAAGCGAAAAATAAACTAACCAAACGAGTACGACTAATATTGATTTATAATAAAATCCAAAACGAGCTTACAAAAAGTGGATTGTGATTAATCTATTTCAGATAGGGTCTTAAAATTATTCTATCCGAGCGACTCTGAAAATAAATACATTGCGGGCAACTTCAATATTAAAGATAGATTCAGTTTTTCTAAGTGAGGTTATACATTACGAACTACTAAAAAGTTAACTTTGAGCAAACTTTTGTGAGCTGCTGCTATTAATGATTATTGATTACTGATATTCTATTTGAGGGTTTATATTTTATATTTTGAAACATGTTTGTAATGAAAATCTCGAAAGTGAATATATAAATAAATAAATATATAAATAAATCAGAGATAGAAAGGATTTCATACTTTGATTTGATGGTCCTAAAATATGTATTGTTCTATTTGTAGGTCAATGTTACAAAAAATCTGCTGGTTAGGGTTCTGTAAGGTTAAAGTTTAGAATCATGAGTGAGATGGGTTGAGGAGGGATGAGTTGAATGTGGAAAACCCCCCCGTACCACTCCCACCCTCAGGAGACCCTCCATTTGGAAGTTGATGTTATATTTCCTTCAAAAGCTGCAATCAAGAACATAATATTCAATAAAACCTTAAATGTTTAAATAATTTTCATTTCATTTCTAATTTTTAATAACTATGTGTGTAACAATGTGTCCTTACACCGGTGTCCGATTCTAAAATGTTATGATGTATCATGTATGGTATATTTTATTGACTGAAGAATCGGACACCAGTGTTGGTACACATTATTTGACGACCTCTGTGGCTCAATATTCCTGGCTCTTCGATCCTGACTCCTGTACAAGTTATATAACCCCTAATTAGGCAGCCCCTAAACCAACAATAATATTGAACAATATTTTATTGAACAATTTATTTGACAATAAGATTGAAAGGCGGGCGCATTCAATATTAACCCTAGACCACAGAAATAATCTTGATCTCCCACGTATAATATTTATACGTGGGAGAGCCATGCTTCGGCACGAATAGGCCGGCTCGACTGGAGAAATACCACGTTCTCACAGAAATTATTTGTCAAACAAGATCTCATGATCTCAAACCGATTCTAGCTAATTGTTTGACAAACTTGTTTGATGCACGTTTGTTCGTCTGCGCTGCTGTTTGATAAAAACGTAATTTACATCAAACATGTTTGTCAAACAAATTTGATCGTTTGCGGGGTAAGTACTTAATATTATTTCTTTGTTAATAATAATTATTGTTATTAAATAAAAATTATTGTTGTCTATTTTTATTGTTAATAGTTAAGTATAATAACTAAGTATATATTTTGTTCTTCTGTTGTGTTTTAATATAAAAAATGGTTGATTTTATTGATATTATACTCCGGACAAGACTCGTGACTTATAATATTATGTATATTTTTAACTAGGTATTTGTGTGATTTATAAAAAAATTTGATCGTTTGCGGGGTAAGTACTTAATATTTCTTTGTTAATAATAATTATTGTTATTAAATAAAAATTATTGTTGTCTATTTTTATTGTTAATAGTTAAGTATAATAAAGTATATATTTTGATCTTCTGTTGTGTTTTAATATAATTTTTTTTTTAAAAAATACTTATAAAAATAAAATAAAAAAGCGACTTCTTATTTAATGAGCATAATACCTACCTATATTATCCTATATTGAACAATCGGGTCGCATTTATAGCCTCCTTTTTTTAGCTTAGTAAGAAATCTAAAACATAAAAGTGGTCTACTCTTCGTCGATAGTCTACTTTTATTTTGAATTTTTATCGATATACAAGCATGATATACGCCCATCCCTACACGCACACTACGGCAATGCACACAAGCATAAAATGGCCACGCGCTGGCGGGCTAAGGAGCCATCTACCTATATCCTTAATCTGTGGCTAAAATGGTCACATATTTGATATTCCTCTCAATCAATTCAGCAAATGAATTGTCAAAACTGTCAAACTGACGAATATCAAATTTGTACGAACTATAATTCTTGCAATCTACGAGTGCGCGTCGCCCTTAGTTGTGTGAGTGACCATATCTATACACGCGTACATGGCTCGCTCGCTACTGACTGCTCCGTCGGGTACGCACACTAACCGACAATGTCTATTCACATTTCCAACTACAAATAAAGGCGACGCGCACTCGTAGATTGCAAGAACTCAGCGACCACTTATTGGGATAAGTGGTCGCTGCAAGAACTATACTAGACATGAATTGCAGGTAGAATGACTATTTTGCGATTTTAAAAAAATATATTTTTATTATGATTCATAATATTATATTGTATGATTCTCCAAAGCAACCATTTTAGCCCTCCACAAAACTTATTTTACATTTGTTTAACCATTTTACAGTTGAATGTTAGCTTGGGTTTAATTTTAAATTCTTATTAGAATCTGCCTGTACTCAGAGATTTAATAAATAGTCAATTTAACGAACAGTTTGACTGATAATATAAATGTAGTTTACGTCGAAATCTTCTGTAAATTATAATCATATATAATTAGTAATCATATTTTTACTAAGTGCGGTCCGAAATACTAAATTTCTCTCTCTTCTTAGTAGAGTAATTACTTCTTCGTATTCTTCTTTCTTTCATTCTTCTTTAATCCTCTCTTCTATGTAGAACATTGGCAAACCCAAGAGCACGGTATGAAGTTCCTACAGTGCGTCATAAGTAGGAACTCTATACCTCGCTAGTGGCAATCACCTTGTGTATTCTTTTCATTCTTCTTTCTTCTTGGCAACAAGAATACTATCTTCATTATTCCTGTTTCTCTCTTGTTTTATCTTCTTTTGTCTTTTAATTCTTCTTTCTTCTTCCTGTAAATAAGAATCAAACCTTGTTGTTCCCTATATGAAAATTCAAGAAACTTTCTCTAAAAGATGAAAAAAAGGTATACTTAATTATCAAAAATATGAGTAAGTGTATAAGCATTTTAACAGCCGTGAGTTTTTCAAGTTTATGTTAATAATAATTTATAATTATACATCTTAGTCTCAACTCTCAGGTATATTTTTATGAAATCTTTCCCCCCACGAACGCTCTAACTTCGAATGTTAGAAACAAACAATGATAATAGAACCCGCTAACTCAAACAAAGGTGTGTGATTCCTTCTACTTACCATATGAATATAGCAGCTGCTACCAACCCTAATTAATATCACAATTTGCATACTCTATCCGAAAGGGGTACTAGACATGTGCTTGTTTTAACACCTTATCAAAACTTTCATAGATAATTTTAACGTTAATTATATAAAAAAATGTGTTCACTTTAAAATTTTAATAAAATGAAAACGGATATAGATTAAAATAACTATAATATCCGTTTTCATTTGATTTTAATGTAAAGTACAATTTTAAACATGACAATTATATTAATGTGCCATTGAATTTTTAATTGTGCGGTTAGCACGTTACTTTAAATCGGTAGCACTATATCCAGTTTGATTTGAGTCACGTAATACATCGAGGGGACCATACTTTTTGCCATTTGAACGATTTTACGAACCTGCACTTATATTAAACAAGATGACGCCCGCAACTCTGTTGCGCCAAATTTTATTTATCGGGAACCGTACATTTTTGCGGGATAAAAAGTATTCTATGTCCTTTCCCGGGACTCATAGTATTTCCGTACCAAATTTCAGAAAAATCGGTTCAGAGGTTTGGGCGTGAAGGGGTAACAGACAGACGAACAGACAGACCGACCGACACACTTTTGCATTTATAATATTAGTATGTATGGATAAACTAACTCATACTGTGACAAAACCAGTAGGATTGCACTGCTGTATCGATTTGGATTAGGCCTACCTATAATAAAAACTAAGGAAGAGTAACTCCGTCAAAAAAAGTGCACCAGAAGGCTACAAAATGTGACCCGAATACATGCACATTTATGCATGTGTTCGGTACACATTTTTCGTCTATATATACTCGAGTGGCATTTAACCAGGTTGACATGATAATTATTGTTGTCAACGGCTTTGTTTCATAACTTTGACAATGACAATAACCGCGCAGGCTGTCGTCCGGCGCGCAATATAATGATACGTTACCTGGGATGCGACCTTGGCGAAAATCTGAATTGTCATATTTTAGTTTGCGAAAAGGTGCCAAATTTAAAACGGTTGAAGTATAGGAGTTATGTTTCTTTAGTTTTTATTATTCGTAGGATTAGGTACATAAATAAGAATAAGCCGCAGTAATCGTGGTAAAAGCTAACCCTTAAGATTTGAAACCCTTTTTATGTAAATTTGGTCACCCTGACTCATTACCATAAGAAACATTGTGCCTTGGGAACTCTCCCGGAAGATATTTCTCTCGCATTTTTAATATTTAAATAAGAAAAGCATTTAATTTGCATGTTTTTTTATCACCCAAAACTCGTTTACGACTGTCGCGGCGACATTTCTCATACAACTCTATTTCGCTACCGTGTGTGCGGGGTCTTAAATAAAAAAAAAAATCAAAACTTTATTTTTAAAGAAAATTAAGTGTATTTTGCCTTTTTTGCCACAATTGCATGATCTATAATATTTTACAATCTTGGTAAATATCATGGCTATTATTGACCTCTAAGCAATTTGAGACTCAATAATTTTTAAATTTTTTTGTTAATTTTTAACCCTGCACCACCCACATTAACGTGAAACATGCATGCATATCTCCGATACCCGAAAACATAAAATATTAAACTATTTACATACTGATATGTGGGTTAACTATTTTATCACCGCAATAAATATTTTCTTATCCTAACACCCATTTAAATATTAAAATTATGTTATCAGTGGAGGTGAAAAACATTACACCTAATTTCCGGTAACGTGTTCAAAAACAAAGAACGCGTTTGAATTTCGAAAGTTCGTGTTGAAAATTAGGTTTTTGTAGAGTTTAGGGGGATTGTGTAGGTGCGGCTAAAATTTTACTCCTTTTCTTTTGTAAATATGTTTTTCAACCTTGCTTATAGACCAAGATAGAATCAAAGTAAATAAGAGATTTTTTTTTTACAAAAACATGACAGATATTGTTTTAAATATACCTACTATAGATAAATGTACATTGTACATACATACTATAGATACAGATATTGTATGTCTATATGTATAGAAAAGTTCGATTCATTGATTATTTATCCTAGCCTAGCCAGGATTTTTCATCCAAAAATTGATTTTTTCGGAAACTTTAGTATATTATGTGTTTTATAGTTTAGTAGCTCATTCTCATTTATTAGTATAGATAGTCAGGGTCGGAGTTAATGGGGCGGAACGTACAACTGCTGTGTCCGCCCCTGATAATTAGGGCACCGGCGGGCACTCCACGAAACATATTATTAAAACTTTTAATAATACCCACCTATGGCCATAGATTAAAAACGCGTAGATCTGGCCGGGGGGCCCATTCAGAGTGACATCGTGATGAATCGATGACAGGTTTTTGACATTTCACTGGACACGATTTGTTGGTTTTGATACTACATTGCCCTCAACTTTGCGGGCAATCCGAAACTTTTTATAGGATAAAAACTATTATAGTATCCTCACAGGACTCAAACTATCTCTTTACCAAATTTTATGTAACAAATTGTTACAGTGGTTAAAAATATGTAATGAGGAGACATTCATTCACTTTTTTATTGATCATTATAGAATTTATAATATTATAATCTCATTGCATGACACCGTTCATATAATAAATAAAAAAAGAAAAGAAAAAACACGAGATAGACGCCGTTTTTTGCACTCGACTTACGACACGCGTCACTATTAATTAACCACGTCTACCTGTCGCCTACATCTGTGGCTTAATTAGACAAAAATGTGGGATCTGCTAGATAATGCGACATGTTGACACGCTGACATGATCCAAACGAAATAATTAATACACGATACATGACACTTACTTATGATGAAAGACACACTGACTGTTCTGTTACATTTATATCAATGGCGTGAAATGCAGCCGGTCCATGTTGGCCAGTGACAAACGCGTATATTCGTCTATGATTGTCTAACTCTATGGACTATGATCGACGTCGATGACTTCGCAATCATAGTTGCTATGGCCCAACGTTCGTTCAACGTGGGGACGAGCCAAATATAAATCTGACATATAAAAATGACACATAAACACATTATCGATTTCTTAACAAAACAAATTCTATAGATTCGAAATCATTTTTCGTAAAATTTTCACATGTGGGTATAAATAGGTATATCCGTGGGTTGTAACTTGTAAGGGCTCTTTAGGTACTCACGTGAAGTACCCAGTACTTCAGTCGCTTTAGGGATACGTACAAGTCTATCAGAAAAAGGTTTGGTGTTTTTTTTTATTAAGACTAGAACTGAAGGACTATTATAATGGCCAATAAATTATTTAAAAAAATCGGTTGTCTGTAAAGTCGGTTTACTGACGATAGTTGAACGTGACAACGTCATAAGAAAATGGAACGCCTCAGAGCGTGGTAACGCCGCATGAGTCATGTTTTTTCGTGCGTGCAGCCGGCTCTATCGAATTATAAGACGTTATCACATCAAAAATTTAAATGAAAAAGAAAGAAATAAAGAAAATGGAACTGAGTCACTTAATTTAAAAAAGTGACAGAACTTCGATTTTCTACTAAAGCAATACAGGTAGTGTTATTTTATTTATAGGTACACACTTACGTTCCTTCTTCGCATACGAAGAAAAAAAAGAAAGAAATAAAACCATAAGATACGCTAACAAATCCCACTCATTTTGAGGATTTGCAGTTGAAATTAGTTGCAAATCCTGGCTTACCCACCCCCGGTCTTTCAGACCCCACGACGAATGGTATGTAACATTTTTACTGTCGTCTTCGCGGTGTTTATGTCTGTGATTATATTTTTACGAATATTGTAATAAACTATATAATATAAGATGTCGTAACTCGTATTATTATGGTCGACAACAACGTTGGTATATTTCTAGGCATCTTTTAGGAAATAAAACACGTAAAAGACAAATTTCATAACAATACAATTATGTATTATTGTTTTTGATATTACTATTAAATATAAAAATGACCAAATAAAAGTGTATCTTTGTATTGATAATTTTATATTTTCTTTTATACGCTAGGTACGTTATTTCTGGGGAAAAAGTAAAGATAAGAGGAACTAAAAACTGAAAATATAATTCCAACTAAGTCTTCGCCTCTTTTAATATCAAAATCTAATGGCAGTCGGTCGTTAAATTCGAAACTTTAATTAATAGCTATCTCTAATAGATAAGATTGTTAAAACCGTTTTTAATGACCTTTGAAATGTAAAAAAATAAAATAGTGAAAAAAAATATGCAACTGAATATAAAATCTCATCCTTTTTGGATATCAATTAAAAACCAAAGGAAGCATGGCGAAACCTATTCTTATCCGTCAAATGCATTCAAAAATAATCAAATTAATAAAAAGATAAAAATAAAAAATAAAACAAAAAAACATGAGTAACACGAAAAGTAAAGTACAAGTAAAGGTATAGAACAGTAAAAGTAGTTTCCCAGTCAATTAAAAATGTAAAAATGCTAAATTGCACAAAATATTCAACCCAGGTGGTTGCTATGTCGGTATATATTATGCTAACATTTTCCTCTTGATATTAACATACTATGTTGTGAGTCATATTACATGTTACTCGGTAGCGTGGCCCTAATGTATATTTCACAACCATTTTGATTATATTACGCTTTTGGTGACATTTGTGGAGTAATCTTTTAATATCTATATAATTTATTATATAAAAGAAAGTTGTGTTAGTTACGCGGTACGCCACTTATAACTCAAGAACGGATGAACCGATTTGGCTGAAAATTGGTAGAGAGGTAGCTTAGAACCAGGAATAGGACATAGGATACATTTTGTCCCGGAAAAATGTACGGTTACTGCACAATATACTTTTATGATTTGCGCGTAAACTGTTCAATCGATTTTGATGAATTTTGGTATGGAGATACCTACTTTGAGTCTCGGGTAACGACAAGGGATACTTTTGGTCCCGGAAAATGTACGGTACCCGCACAATAAACTTTTATGATTTTCGCCTAAACTGTTCAGTCTATTTTTATGAAATTCGGTATGGAGATACTTTGAGTATCGGGAAAGGACAAGGGATACTTTTTGTCCCGGAAAATGTACGGTTCCTGCACAATAAACTTTTATGATTTTCGCTTAAACTATTTAATCTATTTTGATGAAATTTGGCATGAAGATAATCTATCATCGTTAAGACAGGACAACGTCTGTCGGGTCAGCTAGTTTATTATATTTTGTCACTTATAGTACGTAAATTTAATTTTTATAATGTCACTATACAAATATTTTAAGTATTAACCCTTCAAAAGTTTTATGGGGCAGCGAAAAATATATCCATAGAAAAATATCTCCTCATTTTTTTAAAGTCAGTTAAAAATGTAAAAATGGGGCTTACTTCTGAAAGGAATAGTCAATAGACGATATTAATTACGTACCGCGGATTGTTGGAGGGAAAGCGATAGACCAGTATAACTTGAGCCGTCGATATCACGCATGTTTGCAACACTGACTATTTTTATTTTTTATTTTATTTTTTTATTTTATTAAATAAGGGGGTAAACGAGCAAACGGGTCACGTCATGGTAAGCAACTACCGTCGCCCATGGACACTCGCAACATCAGAAGAGCTGCAGGTGCGTTGCCGGCCTTTTAAGAGGGAATACGCTCTTTTCTTGAAGGTTTGCAGGTCGTATAGGTCCGGAAATACTGCTGGTGACAGTTCGTTCCAGAGTTTTACAGTGCGCGGCAGAAAGTTACGCGAAAAACGCACTGTGGAAGACTGTTTTACTACTTCACAGTTAATATACAATTATTAACTTAAAAAATATTTAGATTACGATAAGAATTATTTATATTGTATTTTTTTATTCACTAACAACTATTTTTCTTTTTGCTAAAATTTTATTGTTTGCAATAGAAAGGTAGCATACATATTTTGATATCAGGATTCATCATAGGTAAGAAATCATAAAATTGTTAAACACCTTATGTCCTATGTACGTAATGCTCTCTAATACTATGTTATTATTGATCATGTTATTAGTCATTAAACTAAAACGATGCTCATTTTAATATCAAATAGCTATTACAATTTACAATGTAGGTATTACATCAGCAACCAACTGCGCATCTATTTAAGACAATGGAAATGCGTTGTAGTTTTTATCTGTGAATTTTAAAAAGTTAATTAACAGATCAAATCCGCGATTGTGTGGACATGCCCTAAATCGCGTGCGTATCGGCAGTTTACTGACGAATGCGAATGTGAACATCATGTTCATGCAAAAACCACTTAACTGTTTGTTCATTTTAATTATTATAATTTCAGTCTAATTCTGCACGAATTAAGTCACGGCAAGCAACTAGTAGTAAACGATCGTTTACCGCGACCAGTACAACTTGAGCCCTCCTACATAATATAAATTGATACAGTGACATAACTTTGCTGTATTCTGAAAATTCGTACTTATACAAAGACAAGTTTTACGCGCGCGTGTTACTCTTGATCTAGAATCTTGATAATATTCTTTTTCATTCTAAAGCTATCTAAATTCTAAAATTACGCTTAAGTATACGTGCGATTTAGGCGACTTAGTATGAAGATAATCTACTGTCTATTATTACAATAATATGCTTCCTATTTGGCGCATAACGGCTTATAGATTACTGTTCACGCACTGTGAGAATGCGTCTATCAAACGTGAAAAACAATTTTCTGTTTAGCGGTACCGTCACTAAGCGTAACGCTATATTTTATTTCCTGAACTTTTTATACGAACAGATTGTATTGCCGATTGTAAATCATTAATAATAAACGAAAATTTAACACTTATTACTAGCATATTTTTCAGTAATAAATTAAGTTATTTATTAGTGAAAACCTGTTATTGGCTTTCTTTTTATATATTATTACTAGCTGTCCCGGCAAACGTTTCTTTGCCATATTAAGTACATAAAGTATTTTTTTTTTAATTTGAACGCAGCGCTAACTACCGGGACAGACTAAAATTAAAATTCGAATTCGAATATTATTTAAAATTTGACACTGCGATGGTAGCGCCGTCTGTCGGATCCAATGTAAAACATTCCAAAATCAATTAAAAATTAATTAAAAAAACATTGTCCAGCGGACAAAATTGTGAATCTAAACCATTCCCAGATCCCCTTGAACACACACAAAAAATTTCATCATAATCGGTCCAGTCGTTTGAGAGAAGTTCAGTGACATACACACTCACAGAAGAATTATATATATTAAGATGGGTTCAATTTCACTAAAATCATAAGCTGTTGGTTTTTCGAAACAAATAAATAAATATTTTGGATAAGATTAAAAATATGTTCTATACAAGTCTTATATTCACAATAATATTTTGCGATACGTCAAACGCCATTTTAGAGAATTCAAAGCCGCGAAATATTTTCCCAAATCCATACAAACATATTATTAAATATTTTTCAAACATCCGTACACTTGGAATGGGATAAAAATCATAAGAAACAATAGTTATTAATCGTCCAGTATAAGTTGGTCCGTCATAAAGTAAGTGCTCCAAGACTTCTCCCCCGGTTATGTCCGTAATTACGTGTGAAGTTGCACTTCGTTGTCGCCAAATGCATTAGCGTTCAATATCTAGATTCACACTTTATCTCTGGAATTGTTTTATTTATTTAAAATGATGCTGTACCATTTTTGATAGTTCAAAGCTATTTTCTTAGCGTAATGCGATGAGTAAAAAACACGTTAAATTTGATAATAGCTACCCACACAATCTAAATTTTGACAATGTTAGTAGCAAATTAAATGATAGTGGCAAAAAAGGTTACAAAATTAATCCTTTAAGTGCCATAAGAGCACCGGTGATCGCGACAATATCATTTCCAAGAATCCGTGATCGAAGGATTAATTGCTATCAAAAGCCATCGGTAATATAGTAAAACTATACTCTATTATTAAAACAATTCATCTTAATTCATACATCTGTAAAAGTAATCACTCATTTTGGTTACTTCAGGGTGTTTAACGATTTAACGACTTGTGCTACTGCAGTGGAGTTATTTTAACTCGAAGTCCCATCACCCATGACTTATTCCTTAAGTCGTCAGCATAAAGCTTCTAACACTGAACTGTTAACGGTGGCCAATAAAATTATTATGCTTAATATGACTTATGGCGTGTTACGCGCGATTTTGTTGTTATCGTGTCTTTTTGAGTGCAATTTTTAGGGTTCCGTTTTTTTCCTTTTTGACTAACAAGGAAAAAAATCATGCCCGCTTGATGTGTACCATGAAAAAAATATATTATTTTAAGATTTTATGTAAGTACCATTTTGTCGGCATCATATTGTGTATTCATGCCAAATTGCAGTTTTGCAGGTCCTATAATAGTCTCTGAGCAAAACCGCGGACAGGCAGACGGACAGACACACAGACAGACGGACAGACAGAGATACTTTCACATTTATAATATTAGTATAGTAGGTAAACATGGGAAGTTTTTATAAAGATTTATATTGCAAAAATGAGCACAATATGCGTTTCTGAATGCGGATGCGTCGTTATCTATTCCGTGCTTCAAGTACTAGAGGGAATCCCATCGGAAATTCACCATTATCATACCCTCCGACATACATAAACACATCGGCATACGCGCATTCTAAAACGTACCCAAAATATGTGGCATAGGGTCCATTTTACCCCACTTTTGGGTTGCACACGTGTAGGGTTGGACCCCACGCACTCTCCCGGGGGTAATTTTTACCCCATCACTGCGCGTCGCCACCCACTACTCATCATTGGATATTTGAATTACTTATAAGCAATTTCGTTGATTCGATTTTTGGGAAAATATAATCGTCAGCCATTTATTGGCGGTTTATCTAATGCAGAGCTGTAACGGGTTAAGTTATTTGTGTTACATTCAAATCAAAGCTATGCTCACTTGAAAATTATAATAACTATCGTAATGTGATGAATATCACACAAAGGGATAGTAATTTTCCATCACAAATACCGTAAGAAGTGGCTATCATTTATATTTATTGTGATTGAATACGGTGTAATAAAGAAAATCAATCAATATTCAAGCCTATATCAAGCCACGTAAGTTTCATCCTGATTGATTTTAGTGTAAGTTCAATGAGAGTTGATAAAAGTTTTTTTTTTTTTTACTTTTTGATCCCGCTCAGACCAATATAACTTGACAAACAAAGTAGCGTTTTATTTTAACTCAAAATCAATACGAAGCCACACACTGTACAATCACTAACTCAATAGGGTTCAGGGCTGCTGTCTAGTGTTTACATTGTTGCTTACCAAAAATAAAAAAATAAACAAATATTCACATTAGGTAAATTTAATGCTTCAAGCCCCAAGCGGTCACCGGCGAATGCGATAACAATAGAAAGGCTATTGTGTCTCGTTTTTCCACGATCGAAGATAATATTTAAAATGAAAAGCTTAAAATGTTATACTAGACTATTAAGTATAATATATAATTTATGCCATGCCTAGTATAAACTAGGCATGTCAATAAATCTGACTTTTTAAAGGCCATTTCATGAATAAAAAATAGGTTATATAATTGAAATTTTTTAACCTATTTGAGTATTGTTGCTTTTTTCCAGTAAGTAATACTAATATTGAAATAAAATAATATTAATTTATCAAATGTATGTCAGTAAGGTTTTCATCGCTAAAAGGCAACTAGTTCGCTGCCAATTTGGTAGCCAACATTTCAATTTATAAAATTGTAGTGTTTTTAACAATATATTTTTGGGAAATACTCTATGACAGAGACTTTGTTTTTGTTTATTGTAACAATTTGAAAACTTACTACATAATAATATATATGATAGATTTTTTTTATTTATAGACAGTGAAAAATTTGTAATTTGAAAACTGATTTTTGAAAATGATAAAAAAATAACTACATAGCACATAGTATACATACCACACTTGCAGTTTGCATCCAAAATTCATCTAATTTGTTTTGACATTCGCAAACGAACGACCCAGTAGCCCGCCTACTAGTTTGCACATCGAATTAAAAGGGTGTCACTAACGTGTGGAAATTAAATCTTAACCACATGCAAATAGAATTCAAAGTCAAACGACCGCGACGCAATTGAGTTTCCCATATCTATGATACGCTGAGCCCTTTTTTGTGAAAAGGGGAATCCCCTTAGCGCGTGCCGAAGGATCAATACCAACTAAAACTTTAAAGGTCATTGGCAATTTAGTTTACTCGTAAAACTGTTGTAACCCCTAAAAATTGACTAGAACTGCGAAAATATCTAAGTTTTTTTTTTTTCAAAACAAAAAAGGTGATACAATATTTGAAGACGTAAGGGGATGAAATGGCTGAGTAACAATTTGAAAATTTTCATTTTTTTTGGATACTTAAATGAAGGCCTTAGGACCAGAAAATGATTTGAAATAATATTATCATAGACAAGATTTGTTCAAATTATAATGGAAAAAAGGGGTAATTATTTCCCTTTGCAGTAAAATGTTAATTATTCACTTCATCCACTTACTATCATTAATTTTGATAGAAATAACAAAATAAACACAAAAAGTCTAGAAAAATCAAATATTTTAACCATTTTTTACTTATTCGGTTCAAAGTGCAGCAACTCAAAAAATGCAATTTTCGAAAGTAATTCCAAACCACTTTTGTAGTAACTAATTATGCAGCTATTAGACGTAACACATACACAAAGACCATTGTCTGCTGCACAATGGCTGAGTCACGGAAGACAATGAGACCAGACGTAAACGTACGGGTAATTTAAATGCCTAGTTTCTTAGTTTTTTTTTTCAGCGTATTTTTTATTCTTTAATTAATTACTGTTATATGCTTTAATCATTTTCATTACTTATTGTTTAATGTCTAATTAATTTATGATAATATAATTAAAAAAGTATTTTTAATTATATTTATTGTTTGGCGAAAGATGTCGAGTTAAAAACAAATTATTAATATCCATACCTGAATTATACTCTGAATATACATAATTCAAATCCATTACAGTCACATCTGCAACAAAAAAAAATATAATATATTATAATATGTTATATTAATAGTAAGTATATATTATACTAATATTATATGGGAACAAATATAATGAGTAATGACCACCAAAAAATACACTGATACCCTAAACTTGTTTACCAAAAAAAGATATTTACCACCAAAAAAAGAAAGTCTAAAATTGCAACACTACCAGCTATTTTAGTCATGAGAAGACTTTAAATTGTAATCGAACACCAAATATAGTAAATGATCACCAAATATAGTAAATGACCACCAAATATAGTAAATGATAACCAAATAAAGTAAACGATCACCAAATATAGTAAATGACCACCAAATATAGAAAATGATCACCAAATATAGTAAATGATCACCAAATATAGTAAATGATCACCAAATACATTAAATGATCACCAAATCCTTGTGAGCAAATCAATGCAATATTTCTGTCCAAATAAATCACTACGATTAACAAAAAATGTAAGCATATTATTAACAAAATAATCGGCCAAGTGTGAGTCGGACATGGAGGGTTCCGTACCGTTATAGAGCAAAATTAGACCTTTTTTATAGAAATTGTATTATTAATTATTGAAGTAAATATATACATTTTACACATTATAATCGAGGCCTTTGCAAAAATATCAACGTGCCTACCAGTTGCCATTATTGATATCGAGCAAAAAAGGCCAAAAAATCACGTTTGTTTAATGGGAGCCACCCTTAAATAATAATATTATTTTGTTTTTAGTACTTGTTGTTATAGCGGCAACAGATATACACAATCTGTGAAATTTTCAGAAGTCTAGCTGGAGCGGATCTTGAGATACAGCCTAGAGAAAGACGGACTGACAGACATCGAAGTCTCAGTAATAGAGTCCCGTTTTTAGGGTTCCGTACCCAAAGGGTACAAACGGGACTCTTTTACTAAGACTTCGATGTCTGTCTGTCCGTCTATCTGTCTTCTTCTCATTAATAGGATTGTTAAATAAAAATAGATTTGGTTATAATTTTACATTCAAATTCTAACGTATAATGTTGGTGATCATTTACTAATTTTGGTGATCGTTTACTACTTTTGGTTTAACAATGATTTATTTGGAGTCATTTTGCATAAATAGGATAGCGAAATCATAAATCTTTGGTGACCATTTTACATTAAAATGCTAATATAATGTTGGTGATCATTTACTAATTTTGGTGACCATTTTACATTAAAATGCTAATATAATGTTGGTGATCATTTACTTATTTTGGTGATAATTTTTCATTAAAATGCTAGTATTATGTTGGTGATCATTTACTATTTTTGGTTTTAAGATGTTAAATCTTTGGTTATCATTTTACATTAAAGTGGTGGTGTGATCGTTTACTATTTTTGTCTGTGAAATGTTACTATTTCTGGTGATCAGTTGATTATAAGCCATATTATATTCATACTATTTTTCGTGAATAGAATATTAAATAGTATTTTTTTTCATTGTCCTTTTTTTAAACTGTACATGCCACCAGGGATCATAGAACCCTATCGTGTGTTACCAATGACACGTCTTTATGTGAGATACAGCTGTGAAAATACAAGAAAACACGCGTTCATCCTCTCTATTTACTCAGTCCGACGTAAACGTAATAATATGTTTTTACGGAAAAACGACCTTGGCGATCACCTCATGTCAGTCATCACACTTTTAACCTTAACCAATAAAGGTTGTTGTGAAATCACGATTGATCAAATTATTTTAAGATTTTCCGCTTACAGCGTCATGACTGTTTACGATTTTGGAACTATTGTTTTTAAGTTGTTTTTGAGTTGTGGTCACTGTATAATTTTAAAATCACAAGCATTATATTCCTTCAAATATTCATTTACAATTGCCTATATTTTTAACAAATGGACATATTTAATAACTCACATCTGAACACTATCACTTATAATATCAAGTTTAAAAAAACTCCACTGGTTGTTATTCACAAAAATAAGACTTATAACTTATAAGTTATAACACTTTTGTATAAATATCACTGAGAATAAAAACTTAAACTATTAAACTAACTACATATAATACGAACTAACTACTGGCTATCTCACACTAGACTGCTCGCTTCGCCTCCTACACAGCCTTATAAAGGGCAACGTACACGTCACAAATAATGACAAAGTTTGTTACAAGTAATTACTATTTAATTCCAATAAAATACCATCGAATTAAAATATCTTATTGATAAATGATGGAATACACAAAGGAAATATTTGGCTACCATTTTAAAGTAAAAAAACGAGAAATTATATCATGTTTTGAATATTCATGCGACATTGTTTTGTAATGCTGAAGTAACTAGGAAAACAATTATATTTATTGATAAGTTACGCATTGTGTCAATGTATAATAATTATTATAATATTATCCATAATATTATAAGTTTTGCTGAATAAATGTAAATGATATATTTTAGAGATTAAAAATAAACTTAAGAAAATAAAATGAGCACATTCAAATCAGAAAAACATTGACACACATTCGAAATAAATTCGAAATAATTTAACCCTGCAGTGGTCGCGCACCTGAATGTGACGGGAGTGGTCGCGCGGACTACATACGTAGTCCAATTTGAAATAAAGATAAAAACATGTTAAATAATAGTTTATTTATTTTACTTATTCAAATATATTAAGTATATACATCTTAATCAGAAAAAATCAACAAAAATGTATCACGACCTCTGAATTAAAAGTAATTAAAATAACAAAAATAAAGAGCTTGGCTGCGCTTGATACTCTTCCCTATCGCGATCGATATCATTAAACCACGCCTCAATGTATGCAGCTTGTCGTTCGGCTATTTTTTGTCTAAAAATATAAAGTTATATTATTTTAAAACAAATCAAAATTATAAAACAGAGTTTATTTTACTAGTACGTACTAATATAATATAAAAATACTCATACGGAAATAATAAAAAATTGAACCAAAAAAAAAATACTTACGTAATGGGTCGCGCGGACTACACCTGTAGTCCACGATATTTGAGGGGCTATTGCGTTACGAAAATACGCGACAGGGGCTTGCGCTGCACTGAATGTGTAGCTAGATAGGTCATTTGAAAGTACCTACAGGCGCAAAAGTCGCACGCTTACAGTTTTTGAGAAATTTTTGATTTTGTTTACGTGGACTACATATGTAGTCCACGCGACCACTCCAGGGTTAAAAAGAAACTACGACTTTTTTCATAATTAAAAAAAAAAACTCACAGTATCGGAAATCGGAATTCGGAATGCCAACGCCAGTGAGTCACTCTGTTTTTGTTGTACGATGATTTGGCGTTTATTTTTTTTATCCGTGCAATGGCCGACACGACCTATACGACCTAGTCTCTGTTAGGTTACATCTAACGTTTTTTGTTTACAAAAAATGTGCGGTGAATAACGCTGCAAACGATTTTAAATTGTAGGCAATTTAGACGAATTTGGTACGCTTAATATTTTGTTGCCGTATTCGGAATTGATAACGCTTTATGTTGTTTTGTTTTTGATAGTTTATTTATAAAGGAACACGAAATTGCAATCTAAAGGGTTACATTAACAGACAGACAAACAACAAACGGATTTATCTACAGAAATTATCATTGAGGTTAATTATTTTTAAAGCGACAAAAGAGATAAATAAATTGAATGAACAATTTAAAAACAATTTGAACGATTGAGGGCTCTTTTACGTCGTGGGGAAGACAAGAAGTCGAAAAGAAAAAATATCGTCACTAATCAATCTTTAGTGTTGTTTTATATACCTGTAGTAAAATAAATTAATGGCAAGTAAAATAGGCAAGTCGAGTCACAAAAAACGGAATGTTGCGTCGGAGACTTCAATTCCTAGATGCGAATGCCCTAACAGTAAACTAAAATGCTACGTAAATACTACCTAGAATGGGATAAAAAGATTTATTCCTTAATAGGGCTAAGACTGTAATTAGCACTAATAATAACCTAGGGTATAGGCAAAAAATCCACTCCGACCGGTCTCTGATTACCCACTTCTCGAAACGTATCATTTGCCAGAAAAACATGACCAGTTTTACACTCCTTGCTAAGTTATTTTTGCTCTGTGTGACCTTTATTCCTGCGACATAAGAATTACTCTCATATAACCCAGGAGTAAAATAAGGCTGAACCCAGTATACACCACGTATGTTTGGAACTTTAACAAAGCTTTCTTGAATAAATACTAGTGTTTCTTTTTTTATTTAACGCCACTGGATAAGTATTAATTTATGGTTCGTCGGATTTTTTTCGTATGTATGTAATTACATTTTATTTTTATGTCTTTAATTATTGAAATGTCAATCTACAACATTTTAATAATGTAAAGTAATTAAAATAAGACATTCGTATGTGTTATCGTTATTTAACTATTTTTATTGTGAGTATATTAGATAAAATATATCTAAACTGATAAACTTATGTAAAGTCTGAAATCTATTTAGAGAATAGGCTTAATTAAATTTTTATAGTATTTTTATAGACTTTTTAGTTGTTTTTTATTAGTGAAAAACGATAAAGTAAATTTTATAGCGAAATTCCAGGTTAATTAAAATGTTACGGCTGTTTAATTTGTCTTCGCTATTGTTTGTTTTATTTAATTTTCTATACTCTACAAGCAAATAGCTACTAGGCTAAAAGTGATGACACTTGTAAAGTTTTTACTAAATAAAACAATCTACACATAAGAGTGAAGACACTAACTACACACAAAGTCTCTCATACTTTGGCACTGATCAATTCCACCATACTAACCTACTGAATACTGATAGTAATGGTTATTTCTTACAACATTTTTGTAACAGAATTATATTTCTATTTTTTTTTTCAAAAACTCGAGTTACGTCGCTTTTCTATAAACATGTTGTCGTCGTATCAAGAACGTAAACAATTTACACTAACGCATAAACGGCTCAGATCCCACGGGTTTTGTAAAAAAAACTGTAAACGATGTTTTTTTTCTTTCTTTTTTTTCTTTAGACAGGTCCGAACAGGTGTCTGGATTGTGTGATGCCATATGCAACTAACATGTGCTACACAAATACAATTTATTTGTATTATTAAAAAAAACAAAGGGTAAAGAGAAATTTTGTTTTGACTATCGTTACGAATCGAAGGGTGGAATTTCGAAAGTGTATTAAGTTAATAATAAACTATTTTCTAGGTCTACGTTTTAGGCTTAAGGTTTTTTTTTGTCTTCTGGATTATGTTTTATTAATATAATCATTAGGTTTATATTTGAAATATTATTTTGGACAGAACTAAATTAGACCTTGCCTACACAATTAATCTTAATCTTTATATTGGTTTCTTTTCGCATAGAACCATCTCACACAGGTAGATTCCGTTTTTTATTAAAAAATAATCTTAAACATTTACGACATAAGAAACATATTTCTATGAATTGGATGTGTGGACGTGTATAATTTAAAACATATCAAGATTATGGGTTGTGACAAAAAGTAATGAAATTGTATAAAATGAATGCATTACCCTGAATCAGTCTAATATTATAGTGCAATAATCATCATCATCAGCAAATTAACTTTATTCTTTGAATTATAGTAGGTAGTTAAAAAAATGGCTTTCAAAACTTTCCTTACTGGCTTAGAGACTAATCGGTGATGCTGCTTTTTATAAAAACTTTTAGAATATAATATTTTCTCTTCTCTTAATTAATTATAGATGTTTAATTCCTAAGATGAGTTATGTTATGACTTATGAGCTATGACTTGAAATAAAAAATACGAAATTTTAATTGAATCTAAAACTAGTACATAGTTATAACTAGTACATAGTTACACTTAACTACAAAATACTAAAAACTTTTCATTACAGTTACACAAAACTTGAAATCACAAAAAACAACATTAAGGTTTTTAAGTTCTTTTGATAAAATTAACATTTATTCACCTCGAGGGTCCAAAATCAAAATAAATAGGGGTTTAACCCAGTTTCGAGAGCAGAAAAAACGTTACCTGCTCGTCCCCACGAGATCTTTTAGACCTTGGGTCGGGGGTACACTGGGGTTAAGCGCATTTTATTATTGAAATATACAACCCGTGACGCAGAGTAGTTATTTGAAACAATATTTGCTGTGTTTTATCAAACATGCAATAAATTTCAGTTATCCCTAACATTTTAAGGATGATTAAGACTAATATTACCTGTAAATTAAACGTTTGTATTAAATCGTAAGAATATTATTAGGAAACCACACGTCGTAAATTCGATCCATTAATTAAAAAAAATAGGTACCTAAGTAATAAAAAAACCTAGCTAAAAAGTTAATTTACTTTATGTTTAAAATTGTCAGCGGGAAGTACCAAGTGCATCCTCGCCATTATGTCATTCCGAAAGATCGTTTTTTTACAAAGTCGGTAAAAAAGGGTCAAGAATGTTCGCTCACCAAATGGGACATCGGGACAGGTTCGGTATTTACGGGTTAAAGTCGCGTTTCCGACAGCCCGCTACGATTGATAAAACTTAAATTCGAGAATATGTTCAATAAGATCCCACATTCAAAAGGTTTCGAAAAAGTTTTTTTTATGATTTTAAAGGAGATTGACCTTGTTTAGGTTCCAACTTCCAACCAAACAAAAAGTATTTAATGCAATAAAAAAAATAAAAAAAATACAAAAAAAAACTTTTTAAGATTCGAAGTAATTTGGTAAGAAACGCAAGAAAGTGCCCAATGCATTTTTATGTTATGTATCGTTTTTGTTGCGTATTTTTTAAAGATTTTTGAAAACCATAATATTGTGTAAACAACCATGGAATGTTAATTTATAGCTATTCAGAAAAATCAAGATGGCGGCCCAGCAATATGTTTATCAGAGCGAGTGGCGAAAGGCTCAAAGCGATGCCGCCTAATGATAGTAGACCAACTTAACGCAGCTTTATCTCAGTCGTAAAAACCCGACATAACCTACAATATAATCTGAAGTGTCAAAAATAACGAGCCTAGAGAAAATCGGAAACATTTTTATAGACACGTCAAATTTCTAACCTAAAAGTTATGTATTTATAACCTTCATAAATGCACGACATTAAACCATATTACGAGCATATTTCATAGAATGTAAATCTAAAAGTTCCAACGAATTCTGAGAACCTTCTGTTTGTGAGAAGCCAAACAAGGCAACTTAATTAGCGAGGGCAGTTAGGGCAGTTGCGTTTGCGCATATCGAATTAAATAAAAAAAAAGAAAATCAAGATGGCCGCGCATTCAGCGGGGGAGCGATTAGTCCACGTCATCAGTGGGGCACGCCTCATGATGAATGTTACCAACAGATACACAATTGCGATGCGATTGCGAGTTGCGACGATACGGATCAAAATTTTAAGCCTATTATCGTATGTACGATGCAAATTATGTGCTGCTACGGTCAAAATGTTGGTTCGTATGCGACATTTTTGGTACATAATAAGTACAACTATACATAGGTACCTACCTACCTACCTATCTACCTACATACATACCTACTTTTTAAATCGAAATTTTTGACTATATTAGGCCGGCCACATAAACTCGGAATTTCGTTTCGAAATTCCGAAACGGAATATCGATCCGAAATTCCGAACGCAGCAAATTCATACTCAATTAATTTGTCACACACATACAGTAATTTTCCGTACGTTTTTTGTTCCGTATGTGTGTGTGTGTGACAAAGTCATTGATTTGTGTGGATTTGCTGCGTTCGGAATTCCGAATCGATATTCCGTTTCGGAATTTCGAAACGGAATTCCGACTGTATGTGGCCTTTCTTTAGTAGTCTTTTACAGCTCTTGTTGAGTATTTCAAATAATAGCTGAGATTTATTTAGATATTTTAATAGATGTCTCCATCGCAAATTAAGGTTTTTCTCTATGAAAATTACAAAAAATAAAACACAAATACTTGTAAATAAGTTATAACAATTTTAATTTCATGACTACAAGAACATGTCTTACTATAAAATCCCAAACATTTTGTTTTATGTTGTAACTCTACTATGAGTTCAACTTAAAAGAAGTTATAATATGACATAATGACGACATTAAACGCACATGCGAGCCAGCCAGCCACTAACTGCTAATAAATGTCATGTAATTTGTTCCCTTCCTCAATAAAAGTTTCTAGTGCATAATTAAAACAATGTGCACATGGCTCTCATATAAATCATAAACAAAGCTTGTTAGTTGTTATATAATTAATAAAAAGCTTGTTATAATTTTTATAAACAATAAATTATAGTACAAGTAAAATCTACAAACAATATTTTGGGATTCCAATGTACTGCTTGCATTAAGGCAAAAAATAGTTGTTATGAGTCATAACTTCATAAGTTATACACAAATCAAAAAATAATAGCACCTGATAGTTCACTCTCTGAGATACGAGAGTAAACCATGATCTACCAACTAATTTTTTTTTTCAAGTTGTTTGAAATAACATCACTTTAAAAAGTTAACCCGTTTGCTGCAATGGGTTAAAAAGGAAACAATAATTATGACGTGGTGGTGAGTAACACGCTGTTACTTCGCCACATAAACTATAAAAAGTAATTAATGCTGACATTTATTTATTGATGTTTTGTTGTGAATGACCAGAAACAGGTATTTGCGTCATTATGAGCTAATACTACACCTAGTGCTTGCATGTGACTTCGTTTGTGATAATACTATAGTAATTGTTTATCTGTCAGCAGTCTGTACGGTCTACTTAATTTGTGAAGAATTTAAAATAAGGTAAAATATTTTCAAATATATATTTTAACTATAACATCTTTCATCTATCTTATGAATAAAATATATCCCATGATTCAGACTATTTGAATATTTTGCATAAGAATAGTGTAAACACCTGGTCCAATTCTGTAAGTTTCTCCACACGCACCTAGAGTTAGAAGGGACCATCATAAGTTTATAGAAAATAGAGCATAGAGCTAAAAATAAATTATAGAAAAACTACTACACACATGAAATATGGACTTCAAACTTAAATTAGGAATAAACACTGAACTTATGACGACATTTGATGTCGAAACTATGAAATAAAAAAACAAGGCTTAGCCGATATTTTGAAATAAAAAAGAATTCGATAAAACAAGTTTTCATAACAATGACAATGAAAAACAAAGAACTGTGACTTACACCGCGTTGGCACATCGCGTCCAAACTGAAGCTATTCAACTTTACAGTGTTGTCAATTAAATTTATAGTCCCTTTATAACAGACATCCTTCTTAGTTTAATGGTCCTTTATAATTAAAACCGAGCCCTCTAAGAGACGTGACACTGCATTAATTATTATTTATACATTGGAATAAAAAATAAATCACATTTATAGCTTTTATGTGTCCTGTCTGTTATTAGTTCCAAATGTGTGACCAATTAAATGGCTATTTTGACGTTTAGATGAGAAGAGTTGACACAGTTTGAATTTCGAAACTTTATTTCTCAATTTGTTTTTTTTTATCATTATATACAAGAAGACAAAGGAGTTATTTGAAAGAGTAAATTGTGGTTGTAAGTATAATAAACAGCCAATTTGAAACAAACGCACGTCACTTTTTTATGGTTCAGCCTTCGTGACGTGACGTGTCAATAGTGTGCGCGGGGCCTAATAAAGTCGGTTAGCACACTGTAAAAACGTGTAAAAGTTTTTTATGGGGTAAATGTGAAAGTAACAAAGACATAAAGTTTAACGAGAAATTGTGTGAAGCGTTCATTATTTTTAACTTTTCGCTACTTTGTGATCCTTAAGTCGTTGACATTAAGGTCCTGGACTCCTGGTAGAGGTAAATTAACTTAAAACGGACTGTAACAAGCTTAGGTGTGTAGAGTTTAATTTTTTATATCAATTTGTTTACGCCTATAAAATATATAAGTTTTTTAACCCCTAATAACTCTCGTCTTTTTCAGAACACCACTCGACGCATATTTTACCATTTTTGGTATTTATAGTATAATACATAATATGTTTGTTAAAACTTTAGTGAAATATTATAATTTATAAATATTTAAATGGATAACTCTGTCACGTTAGGTCTCAATTACAAAAAAAAATAACGAAAATGAGAAACAAAGGAATGTACACAGTGTGTATTTACTAAAGTATTAAAATTTGAAACGGTTTGAGTGTAAAATTGCTTCTACCACAGCCCTGTTAAATTACTAAATTAGAGGCCTGCTGGAGAAAATACCGCCAATTATTCGTCTTTGTTTCTTTTATTAATGCAAGGGAATAAGTTAGGTAGTTCTATTGACAATAGGTACAATTCTGAAAACAGAAAATATTTTTTTTATCTATAATCTTTTTGCACAAAAAAAAAAAACATTAACCCTTAAAAAATTGTGTAGTTTTTCTGTCGACGCATGATATACATAATAATTTTAGACTAATAAAAAAAATTACAAAAAGACTTTCACATCAACATCCTAATTATATTATTATTGTACGGAATAGGAACATTTACTTTAACTTTCAAAAGGCATATAATTTGTTACGCCCAGGAAGTCCTAGTTGCAGCAAAACGCCAATTGTTGTGAGTGTATGTGTATCTTTATCTCTAATTTGCTCTTTTTGAAGTACCTAAATATTTTTAAATTATATGGCAAAGCTAAGTGAGTCAAGAATACTGTTTTCTTACTAATACCAACTAATAATATATTGTATTGTGTGCTAATACTACTATTTTTCTTTCTACTACTAGGTACTCAGCTTCTGTTAAGTTTTTTTTTTTAATTTTGAATAACGCATATCTCAACATCATTACTTTCGCCATCCAAAATCTATATCTTCCCACATAAATTACTAACCCTTTACCGGCTATGGGAATAGAAGTAGACAATGGGTAAATCTTAATAAATGATCACATTCAAATGGGGTGTATTTGAATCTCAAGTAACCCTGCGACACCTGGTCTAAGCGACCCGAAGTCAAAATCTTCCTTTATCGCATTAGCATAATATTTATAATGATAACAATGGGATGGCATTCATACGGTAGTTATTGTATTGAGATAAGGGTTAACAATGGTGGTTTTGTAAGACGGCTAAAACGGTTGTAGAAGCGTTGTGCAACATTTTGGAACATGTAATGGAAATATGACGAAGTAACGCGAAACCACAAAAAATATAAAATTTATTTATTTCTGAATGAAACAAATGTTCTTAGTACTGTAGCTTTAGCTTCGTTAGAGTTATCCAAAATTTTTATTATGAAATTATTTGTTCATTCAAGAAAATAAAACAACAAAATTCTTGGCCCTCAAAAACAATTCGTAGAATATAATTATGGTTCTATTAGAATTGTGTGGGAAATGGTGGTATAATTTGGGTAATGAGATTGAATTAGATACCAACAGAGATATCCATCAAAATCTGGGCCACTCAATTATGCTAATATACTATTGTGTTTGAGATTATTTCGGCCTATGGTTGTGTCATACAATCTACTGTACGCCGTTTCGCTCGGTAGATACAGCTTGAAAGTTATTCGGATAGAACTGTTATTTGACATTTCAATTAAACTATGTACCTTAACGTTTAAGTTTTAACTACGTTTTTTTTTTAATTTAAAACAGAAATCATAAGTCTCATTGCCATGCGGTCTGAGTTCTGACAGACTGCTGCTATGTTGAAATATTAAAAAAAATTTGTAAGTATTAATTCCGTTTTGATATACATATAAGATACATTATATATTTTAGGGAATTTAAAGGCATTTTATAATTATTTTAAATTGAAGCTTCTAAAGACACATTTAATTTAAGTTTTTCATTCGTCTGGGACGCTAAATTGTCACTGTAGGTACGTTAAGAGAAAGTGTGATAAACCGATACACGGAATAAAAGGATGTACAAAAAAGATTATCATTAATACTATGTGTATCAATATCATAGAAAAAACTCCCTTTAACCCCACAATAGGCACCGGTCTTTTGTCTCGAGGCCGTCAAATGATACGCATTAGGTTTTTTGTCGCGATGAATACATTTAAAACAGGAAGGATGTGAAAGTACGTATTAAAGACGCCGTATGGCAGAAAAGGGTTAGGGTGTTTAGACCAGACAAAGAAACGGAATAAAAGAGTTTGAATTATTGTGGCTTCTTCGTTTATTTTTTTGTTTTCTAAACGCAGTAATGAATGGAATAGAATTGTATGAATCATTGTGGACGGAACAATGCCTTACCTGCATAGATTTTTAATTAATTTTTGCTTTTAACTTGAGTTTAATTAATGAGAAGAACGGTTGGTGCGTAACAAAGTTATGGTAAGTTTACAAAATGACGTAGGTAATATCGTGTATTATATTTTCTAAAAATACTTCAATTTATGTAATACTTATATATAATAAAATATTATATTTGTTTTATTCTGTTCGTTTTTCTACGATATAATTTCTATATTTTCTACAAAATATATTGTTCTCATCATAGGTACCCACTTGTCTATGATATTTTTATTTACTTACTTATATAATCTTTTTATCATTTATATTTTCATCAGTTTCATCATAGCATAGCCTTTATTTAATGTGAAAATACAGATATTTTTATAAAAAGTAAGTAAAATGTCATTGAAACAACTGTTTCACCTTTCACAAGTTCAAAATGTTATCTTATTCTTTTATCAGAAACAAATATTTTTTATCAAGGTATCACAATTTTTTGCCAACCTAAAATCACAACACTTGATACGGAGGATTTATTTGTATTATAAAATATTGCTTTCTTTAATATTTTTTTACAGCGCGATGGCAATACGTAGTATGTTTTTTAGAAAAAATGTAAGCCCCGTTGGTAATACGTTCTTGACATGTCGTCTAGACCGCGACCGTGTGGGGTTAACTCAATATTGGCCTTATTATGACCAACAAATTTACGAAAATCAGTTAGCTTCGATTAAGGCCTAAAACGTACCGCGACTCGCGAGGGCTCGATCCCACGACTTCGGTGCTTCAGTCAGCGCTCAGACCGCTTGGCCACGCGCGCTATTAGTTTTAGAGCGAAAATATACTATACTGTTGGTAAACGTTCATAATATCAAATGTAAAATTTGCAGTGCCTATCCAAAAGGTTGTAAGTAACATTTTTCAGTTTTTGTTTTAAAAGTTTTGTGATGTCTAATGTATTTGTCTTGGCCTTGGCCTTATAATATGCCTGATATTATAAAATAAATCTTAGAGAATGCTTTAGTGATATTTACCTCATTCAATCCACATGTAAGAACAATCTGAAACAAAGAAAAAAATATGATTAAGTCATTGAGATGTATGGAGTTGCTATTGCCAACAAAAAACATGTCACACTTGAAGAATGAGCGGGGTGAGAGGCGGGGCGGTGATGGCTATAGATCAGTACCGCAGAAGTGACAAAGTTTTGTGCCTACACTCGAATGAACGCAGACTCTATTTGAAAGTGGATAAAATAAAACAAAGAATTTTACTAAACATTATTAAAAGCTTTATTTAACTTGCTCTGTATGATATTATTATTTATATTATTATGTAAGTTCGGGTGGAATATTTGAACTCAATTTCGAAGTAAGTATGTATGTACATATAATATTTCAATCGATTGAGCTGAAATTTTGTATACACGTTTGGTTTGAATGACAATGCACGATACAGTATGTGACATCACTAATAAATATAAAATGGCCGACCATCCAAGATAGCGGAATAGATATATTTTCTTTGCCGTCCTATAATAACAGTATGGATATTAAATGAAAGAACTTTTTGAGAATAACTCGAAAACGAATGTAATGTCTACATCCAATACGGCGGCTCACCTAAGATAGGAGAATACAAATAAAGTTTCGTTTATTTCTGCATGACTAAAGAATTGGATTTCAGTTAAAAATAGTTAAGTGAAATCCAACTTTTTAGTCATGCAGAAATAAACGAAATAATAATATAACAAGCCGCTAAAATATATAGACACCGTTTTTTCACTAATCAACATCAAGTACGATTTCTCAAGGACATAGAAGTTAATTAGATTTCTATCTATATCTATACTTATTATAAAACAAAGTCGCTTTTTTTCCCTCATGTCCCTTTGTTCCCTTTAATCTTTAAAACTACGCAACGGATTTTGATGATTCTTTCAGTGTTAGATAGCCCATTTATCGAGGAAGGTTATAGGTTATATTTTATCACTCTAAGACTAATAGGAGCGAAGAAATAGAGGAAAATGTGGAAAAAACGGGGGAAATTATTTGAAAGGGCTAACTTGAATGCGCTAATCTCAGGAACTACTGGTCCAATTTGAAAAATTCTTTCAATGTTAGATAGCCCATTTATTGAGGAAGGCTATAGGCATATTTTTTGTGACTATATATTTTATACCCGTGCGACGCCGGGGCGGGTCGCTAGTTTTATATAAAATAACGGGGCAAACGAGCAAACGGGTCACCTGATGGAAAGCAACAACCGTCGCCCATGGGCACTCGTAACGTCAGAAGAGCTGCGGAAGCGTGGGAATATGCCTTGTTCTTAAAATGCTTCTGGTGATAGTTCGTTCCATAGTTTTGGTGATGACACTTATCAAGGTGATGGGATGATCCTCAGAGCACTCCCCGTGATACAATTTATAGAGGATGCAGAGCGAAGCTACATCTCGGCACAATTCCAAGAGGTCCAGCCTGTTTAAAACACTATGGCAGTCAACAATTTGAGCGACCCTTCGTTCAAATTCAATACTCGTACAATAATACACAATAGCACTTATTAGGCAGCGTACATCGTTGGATACGATACAGAGGGAGTAGTTGGTATTTTGGCGCACCGTATGAGGCCGAACCTGCGCCTTGTAGAGTTGTAGGCGTTGGTCCGGACTGAAATCCCTACTGTCGCGCTCTATTAAGAACACCAAAATACTTCGAGGCTAACTTGGCCTTACTTTTAAGCTAGTATATTAATAAGTGCATTTGTTGAATAAATAATAGCAAATTATTACAACCTGAGACTGACGGCGACCATTAATTTTGCGCGACGGGATAGCGGTCGACGTTGCCACGGTGACATACTTATTTATAGTCACTTCTATAAAATAATATGGGCGAAATACTTTATATTATGGCAAAGCAACGTTTGCCGGGACAGCTAGTTATAATAAGTATGGATCCAAAGTCCACTACATACTTACCTTATTTAAATTACTTAAATATTTATAAATACAATTATAATGTACGCATGTATAATGTACACGTAAAAACGTATTTATATTACCAAAATACAAACTCGTCTCCGTGAATACTTCATTCATCGTCGTCTCATCATAGATATCTGTATTCTGCCTACATTCCCCTCTGAATCTACTACTCTATGACAATGCGAAATGGCGCGCGTCTTCGCCTAGTAATTGAATGTTCGTATTTTAATTGAAAATAATTAAATAAGAAAACTAACCGATGAAATGCTATGCCGTCGCATTTGGAAGTATTTTTGGAATTATTTTTGCAATATCTTAGGACACACCAAGGCATTTTTGTGACTTTTATTTTGTTTGTTTATAATTGTCATACGTCAAGTGCGCAGAAGAGCTCGCGGCCGACTAAGTGCACTGCGGCTATATAGCGTCTCTTGAATGTGACCAAGCATTGCGTTGCGGTGTCAACTCCTTACATCTCAATGGATTAAGTATAGCATCTTTTGACATTTAGGTTTTAATATGTATATTGTATAATTTGTCACAAGCTAGTCAATTATGTTTAAAATATATACTTAAATACTATATTACCATTTAAAATATAACCAAAGAGGATGTAAACTGTATACTACGTTACAAATATAACGTTTTATTTTTTGTTTACCCGAAGAGTCTTTATTTTTGTCTCGCTAGCCAAAATTATTAATTTTCTACTCACAAACAAAACCTAATTTTAACTGCGATGATGCAATGCTATCAGTCAGAATGACACTTAAACTGGCGGCCCGAACAAAAAATATGTAATTGAATAGTTGCCAACAATTGATTTGTGGAGCCTAATTAATATTTATGTAGGAAACCTTGTACACGGTAATCCATGTAAATAAATTTTGTGATACTTGTTGCATACACTCAAAAAAAGAATAGACACGAAACCACCGTTGCGATAAAAATTTAATAAAATAGTTTTTTACTTAATAAATAGTAAACAGACCTATTAGCTACTATGTGCAAATAGGTTTAGAAAACGTCATTTATTTTAAGAAACGCTCAGCGGATAAAATCTAGTGACAAATATACCGAAACATTCATTATAATTTTTATCAGACGCTGGTGACAACCAATCCATCCATCTTTGTCTAACGCGGCTTATCGTAAGATATCGGACTTGGCGAAGTCATACATTATGTATGCGACTTGCGAGTATTTGCATCCTGCTCTAAGGGTTAAAACCCCGCTAGTGATGGGAGTTGGGACTTCGAAACAAAATTAGTAGGTATAAAAATTTAAATAGTCCGACACCTACTCAAATTATAGTTTTTACTTTTTGTGACAGTTTAATGCATAATGTGGTTAATTGTGTGAAAAGTGTATTTTTCGAGCAATTACTATGAGGAAAATTTGACAAAATAGGCGGCAGTTTGTTGTTATAGAACCATGACTCAATAAGTTTGTTATTCAAAATAGTGTAATTAGTTAATTTCAGGAATAGGATGACGGCCAGGAAAGTGGTGCACCGCGCAACAAAACTTTTTCTGTCATTGTAACATAATCCACTTTGACCTAGCAACGTCGTTTTTGCTCATAATTTATGAGTCAAGTTAAAAATTTAAAATGTTTTTTTGCTCAAATAGGTTGTAAGAATAAGTCGGATTTGACTATTGTTGTTATGTTAATGGTGTGTTGCTAGGCTCGGCGGTGCATACTAAGAGCACCTGATTTATGTCGTACCTAAACCTCCTTAAATTAAAACGTTAATCATCATAAATTACGAAATTAATTAATCCAAAGTCATAAAAATAAATTACGATACGAGGCAATAAAAACTAAAATTCAGAATTCCCATCCCTTTATGGTGATTAATCAGTGAACATGGTGAACACGGCTTTTTCTAATTTCAACATAATTCAAAGATATGTAATCGCGTGTAAAATCAGAATACATTAAAAATGATTTCTTTGACGGACACCCGGTTCACTCGTTCCGCCGGTACGAGTCCGATTTTATGTTTTTAATTATTATGACCTTATAGCGAAGGAAAAAATCCGTTGAATTTATTTCTGAAACCCCTTTTCGAGAACGTAATACGATTCGAGCCGCAACTGAACATTAAAAATTAAAATATCACGTTGCCTCGGCTTCGTTCGTAGAACGGAACGTTATATTAACTATATCTGGATTAGCCTCCTGTTTATTTTTTAGTATGAAATTTCACGCCGTTTCGTAAATTCCACGTCTCTAAATACGAGATTAATTCGCGACGATAAATCCTCGAGAATTAATTGATAACTTCAAAGCCACTTGAGACGTCTAATAAAAAAAAAACGTTCGAAAATTAAAAAGCAACAATGGCGACCGCAGGAGCATTTTTGAGATCGAAATAAGAATAGAAACGACACAATGGTTTACAAGTTTCATGTCGATTATGAAGTTATGCACTTACGTTTGTCCTTTTATGAAGCTGGTTTTTTTGTACTCTCGTATTGACAGTAATGAATTGCTCGTTACTTTATTACGTCAAATGTTTTGACAGCTAACATTGCTTAGAAGTAACGGCTAGTTGGAAAGGGCTTACTCGTGTTGCCTTATATTTCAATCGGTTTTGACAGATTATGTTTTTATACGAACATGAAAAAATGCAACCTCATTAATTTACCATTAGCTTATAATAGTTTTAGCAATAATTTTTCCGTTTTTACAAAAGTCAAACCTACAAAAGAAAAAACAATAAGGAATGTTTGTATCAAAAGAAAAATATTATATTATGTTATATTTTAAGCACTTTACATGTTAAATAAGTAAAATTTCTGTAAACAAAGATAAGATATAAAATGAGTCGATAAAAATGATGGATAGCTTTAAAAGCAAGCTGTAGTTATTAACTTTTTGACATCGAAATTATTTTATACTTTACAAAAGACAGTCAAAATATAACTCATTGACTCTATTAACAAACAAAAAAGATTTTTTATTAATAACTGACCATGATTTTTTTTGGAAATAATATTCATGAGATCAAAATTTAATAATATACCATCAACATTCATTGATAAATGCCCTTTTTAATGGTTACCACTTACCAATTCTTAATCTATAATTATCTATAATATAATAAATTTTCTTTCTTTCTACTTATCAATTGTTTTTTTTTTCAGATTCGCTAAGATAATATTTTGTTCAGTGAATATTATATTTCTTTATTTTATTCTTATTTTATAACACATACCTATTCATAATAATAATTATTAACTAAGGTCGATGACCGTTCGCTCTTGCACAAATTCTAGAATATAAATTAATTTAATGCTCATTTTATTTTTGTCGGTAATATAAATTTAATTTAATGCCTTTTTATATCAAACTTCACGTGTGTAAGTGATTGCAAGAATAGTATCATAAAATAATTTATTGAAAAACTGACTTGTTTCTTTTTACCTTCGATGTGTCGTCAAACTTGTTCACAAATTTTTCTATTAAAAAAAAAAAGATTTCTGATGTTTCTGTCCACAACATTTAAGGATGGCCCTAATGATATTCTACATAATATATTTGAGTTTTTCATATTATAATATCATTGGATGGCCCCAAATAATGAAACGGGGTTATAGGTTGAAACTACAATGGGAAAAATAATTTTATTTACATACATAAGTGTAGGTACATGATGTATATTTGATTTGATATTATGTCTAATGTCACACTAGAGTTTGTAGGCAACAGACGCAGAAATCTGTTTACTGGTCATATCAACAAGGCCTCGTTCACTACGGAACCCTAAAACGGAACCCTAACCAGCTGTTTTTTTGTATATTGATAGGTTTATAGTTATATATAATTTAAGAGTAACATTGTTCTACTGAGAACAATCCATATTTTAGGACCATCAAATCGAAATATTAAATCCTTTCTATCTCTCTTACCTACCACTCTCAAGATTTTTCACAGAGGAAATTGCTGTTCGTCTTATCAAAATGAAGCTACTCACGAACAATTAGCTTGATAGTAATAACAAAAATGTTCTAGGGAACTCGGACTAAATCTGTTTTTCGCTAGTTATAATATGAATATTGAATAACGTTGTGGTTAAAATCTATTTGCTTTGTGTTGTGCAGTTGCTGAGTCACAAGTCACAACTCACAAGGATAACACTGTCGGTTGGCATTTTAATAACATGCAAATAATTGTGCTGGTTTGAATTATTTATATCTTTATTATTTGTAATTGTTAATAATTAATTTTGTAATGCCAGGAGGAGAACGTAGATTCTTCTTATTTTATTTACATCCTAGCTAGGTACAGTGTCTTTAAATGTATACGGAGTTACTTTAAAAATATCTTCTTATAATAAATAAAATATAAATAATATTATGTTGTACCTTCTTGTTTACACATTAATTCATGTATGGCTCGGGAAATCTTAAAATCATAAATATTATTTTTGGCCTCTATGTTACCAATCATATATTATAATATTATTTCTTTATTTCTATCGAAGTTATCAAATGTAAGTTGTACAGGAGTCTTATAGGTGCAATTTTAGCTGCCTGTTAATTTGAGCAGTAGAATGCCTTCTTACATGTTCAAAACAAAAACTGACCTTTTGATCTTGAGTAAGCGGAAAAATTTAAAGTATGTTTTTCAACAAATTATTACAAACATAATTCATACAAATTGTGTTTTGGAATATTTTAATAATAATTTACAAGTACACTGAACTCATGATTAATTTTAAGTTAAATTATTGTTTAAAGTTATTATAATTGCGTTTTTATCTTAATCTACGTCATTTCGTATTGTTTAAACTACACTTATTTTATATGGGTACATATACTTTAATATTTTAATATTATAATTGCGAGAGTGTGTCCGTCTGTCTGTTACCTCTTCACGCCCAAACCGCAGAACCAATTTAGCTGAAATTTGGTATAGAGATACTTTGGGTCCCACGAAAGGATATAGGATATATTTTTTATACCGGAAAAATGAACGGTTCCCGCGCGATAAACGATTTAAGCGCATAATACCATATAGTCATAATATTATTTTAAAGTACCTAGTAGGTATACTATACCTATATCCCACAACCGAGCACTTCTGTTACACTTAAACCTGCTTAAGGGCGTTCCGTCCGGAGATTTCGTAATTGACCGTATTTAAAACCTTATAAACTCATAATCTGAAAGCTACAAAATTATAATAAAAATAAAGCAATAATCTTCAGTATATTAACATTCCTTTTGTCGTTTTAAATTTTCTATTTTTGTTTCTTATACTCATGATATCAGCTTCCAAAGTAATACCAATTTGTTAAAATTCAAGCATACATTCAGCATCTCCTTAAAATTTACAAATTACTTTTATTTGAAACTCACGCCAATAGATCGACAATATCATAAACTACATATTTGCCGTTTTAAATTTTTTTTAGGACAATTTTGAACTAAGATAAGTAAAAATAATAGGGTTTTGGCGCGATCTCGGCAACGCGACAAATGTATGGCCAAGGTCGTTTGCTCGGAGGACGGCCTTAAACTATAACGTTAAACTATTACGCCTAATAATTGATTTGTGGGCACTTGAACATAGTAGGTAATTTTGATTTAGTTAAGTTTATTATGTAGATGTGTTATCAATGGTCAGTTAAGGCACAGAATATAATATATCTAATATATCAGTGTTAAGGTTTGGTTACTATTAAAATACATATAAAAAAAGAAAAACGACGCAAGCCCTCACAAAGATCGGCTTTTGGCTAGTTATATCTACTAGTTAGTACTACGTTTGTTACACCTATTTATCACATTTCTTCATTTTTCTTGCGATTAACCGACCATGAAGATATATAATTACCACAAAGAAGCCATTGTACTATGTGGCCCTGCCCACATTATGTACAATACTATAATATAATACTAGTAAATAACCTCAGATAACCTCAACATAACATGGTAATACATGTTTACGTTGTATTATCATATTATTACACGACAAAATGGCCATTGCATTGTTAAATGACTGGGCTGATTTTGATAATTTTTAATTTTAAATTAAGTACTTGAAATTTATGGACTCAGACTTGTGTGAAAAGGGTGTTTTTATTTAAATTAAAAAAAATGAAATTATTGTTCTCCTAGCGGACTTGAAATGTGGTTACAACAGAAAAATATAGTCTATGACTAAATTCAGGATTTTTTTTAAAGAAATGGTTAGCATAGTAAATAGTAACGTTACTGACAATAATCGAGCGATCGTGAATCGAAAATTAAAATACAATAATTGAAAATATTCAAGCCCTTCTCACCTTGGCATTATTCATAAATATTATTAGAGAGATGATGTAAGAGCCCGGAAAAAACACGGACCGGTTTCTGACGAAATACTCAAATACAGATTCATATTTTGAAGTAAGAATATTCTAGAAGAGAAGTTCATACTAATAATGGTACCTTACGGTACTAATATTATAAATGGCAAAGCTTGTATGTTTGTTACATCTTCTTCACTTCTAAACGGCTGGAGCTATTTTAATAAAATTTGGTATGGAGTTAGCTTATTAGCTATTAGCCCTGGATTATCGCATTGGTTACTTTTTGTTGCTGAGAAATATTATAATTCATAATTAATTAGGGTTCCGTACCCAAAGGGTAAAAACGGGACCCTATTACTGAGACTTCGATGTCTGTCTGTCTGTCCGTCTGTCTGTTTGTCTCCAGGCTGTAACTCAAGAACCGTAATAGCTAGACTTTTTTCACAGATTATGTATTTCTGGTGCCGCTATAGCAATAAATACTAAAAACAAAAGTTAATATTAAAGGGGGGCTCCCATACAACAAACGTTATTTTTTGGCCTTTTTGCTCTATAGCAATAATGGCAACAGGTAGGTAGGTACTTGAATTTTTCACAAAGTCCTTGGTTAAATGTGTACTTTAATATTTAATAACAATAATGAAATAAATAATTAAGGGGGCCCCCAAACAAAGAGCACAATATTTTCCTCATTTTCGCTCTATAACGGTACGGAACCCTTCGTGCGCGAGTTCGACTCGCACTTGGCCGATTATTTCTAAAGCACAGACACAGCTAGTAAATATAGAAGTTCTAAATTGTTACTAGATGTATAATGTATATGAAATATAATATACATTATACATCTAGTAACAATTTAGAACTTCTACTTGTATAATGTATATTAAATATAATATACATTATACATCTAGTAACAATTTGGAACTTCTATATTTAGTTTATGTCATACAGAATACTGACATAAACTAACTTCAGATACTTTGATAAATAAGTTAATTTGAGCTAGTTAAAACGGTAGAGTTAACTTGTTGAAACAGTGGTTTGGCTTTCGGTCGCATGAATATCAAAATATTAATTATCATAAACAATATTTTAGTATATATTTTATTAGGGTTCCGTACCCAAAGGGTGAAAACGGGACCCTATTCATGAAACTTCGTTGTCTGTCCGTCTGTCTGTCCGTCTGTCTGTCTCCAGGCTGTATCTCAAGAACCGCTATGGATAGAGTTCTGAAATTTTCACAGATTATGTATATTGGTTGCCGCTACAACAACGAATACTAAAAACAAAATAAAATTAATATTTAAAGGGGGCTCCCATACAACAAACGTGATTTATTTTACCTTTTTGCTAGATATCAATAATAGCAACAGGTAGGCAATTGATATTTTCTCAAAGGCCTTAATTATATGTCTACTTCAATATTGAAGAATAATAATAAAATAAAATCTAATTTAAGGGGGCTCCCATACAAAAAAACAAAATTTGGCCTATTTTTGCTCTATAACGGTACGGAATCCTTCGTGCGCGAGTCCGACTCGCACTTGGCCGATTTATTATTTTGTACAAGATTTGTTTATTAGATTTTAAATATTACTATTCTTTAGCCACCCAAGTGCCATGTTCAAACTCTGAGTTGGCAGAAGCAGGAAAATACTGGCAGGGGATAAACCAATACCAATACATTTAATAGATAATTTGGAGGGTGCAAGTGAAAATATGCTGTAGGGTGTTGTAATAAGACCGTTAAACGCGTCTATTGTTACAGTTCCTCTGTAGTCAGTTTATATTTACGTATCTATGCCAACAAGCTAGATGATACAAAACTATCTTAGGGTTACCAAGGATTAGAAATTCTAAGGACTACTTGTGATTATTATTAATAGGAAACAAAGTCTTGATACGTTGATAAAGGTGCAGTAAAAATTTACATAACGACATTAAAGAAATATTAAACCTACTATTGGTAGTATTTTAAAAAATACTCAAAATCTTACGGCAGGTCTCACTGAGATTCAATAACTTTAATGTAAAAAAATGTTGACATACGCTTTTTTCTGCCTAAGGGTCAATTCAGACCGCAACGCGACGAGGCGAGTCGCAGCGCGGCATAAGTATGGATTTGACAGATTTCAATTGCGTGAGACGTCTTGAGATCTGTCAAATCCATACAAACTCTTCATAAAATCAAAGTTAACTTTTCATTATGTTATGTTTCTGAGTGCGGCCGCCAGCTACACTTACGAGTTACCTACAAGTTACAACTAACAATATTTTCGATGCTGCAAAATAGTTTTTCTTGTAATTTATAACTTTTCGTTTGTAATTTTAGACAGCCCTGCCGGCAACTATGTTGTGCGTTTATTTTAGGAATTGCATAATATTTCTAGATAGAACTGAAATATCTAAGGTCATCTCGCTCGATAAACTATGACATAAAATATTACAATGCTTTTCTCGAGGTGATATTTTTTGTTTTGCCGTAGACAAGATTTCGATTTTTTATTTTCATGGCACGGGAGTAGAAAACTATTTTATTAGACCTTGTTCTTTTTTTGAAATTACAAAACTAATTTTTGTGTTGCATGCGCTTTTTATTGACGATATTAACTAAAAATTCTCTATTAAGTAGGTAGTGTTTACTTTAAATATAGTAAAACGGTTTTTGTGTAGTGAATGGTTATTATTTTACCGTTAAGAAATTCTCTACAAAAATAGACTGGATAGAAATTATATCGAAAATAAATTTTTGAGCACAACGTTGCAACATGTCATTTTGTGCATGTACTCGTACATAATATAGATAATGTTAAGGCCGTCCCCCGAGCAAAGGACCTTGGCCATACATTTGCCGCGTTGCCGAGATCGCGCCAAAAAATTAAAAACGGCGAATATGTAGTTTATGATATTGTCGATCTATTGGCGTGAGTTTCAAATAAAAGTAATTTGTAAATGCTAAGGAGATGCTGAATGTATGCTCGAATTTTAACAAATTGGTATTACTTTGGAAGCTGATATCATGAGTATAATAAACAAAAATAGAACATTTAAAACGACGAAAGGAATGTTGATATACTGAAGATTGCTGTATTTTTATTATAACTTTGTAGCTTTCAGATTATGAGTTTATAAGGTTTTTAATACGGTCAATTACGGAATCTCCGGACGGAACGCCCTTAAATCTCTACCAAAAAATTTAACAAAATCTACGGGCTTTCTATTGTTACGAAATAGATTTTAAACTATCTTAACATCGACTTCCTTTAGCCTGCGGTAAGACCTATAAATAATAATTACTATCCGGGATTTGAACCCGTAATAAATGATAGCCTATGGCTATAATAATTAATAACTATACTCAGATTAGCAGATAGGTAGCTATAAATTACTTAATAATAATCTTAAATTATTACGAGATGTAGTATAATAATCTACAAGGCTAGCATAATTATATAACTTTATAATATTAATTAAAGGTTGTGATCAGAGGTTTGGACGGTAGTCTTACAATTATTACAAACTTTTTTAAAATTAGTTTCTAGTAGTTTAATGAATTTTAAAAGTAAACAATTTTACGAGCTTCTGATTCAGAATCTACTGCAGCTTATTTCGGTAAATATATTTTTTTATTTCTCTTTAATTAAAATAAAATAAACTTTTATTAAAATTATTTAACTAGAATTCAATATAACATACTCTTTTCTAGATTAATTATTTTAATTTCTATTTTCTAATAAGAATGTTAACACGCTCAATTTTTTTAGGAGTAATAGTTAGTACTTAGTACTCAATATTATGAGTCTCTACATGAAAAAATTTAATTGTTTTGAAATATTGTTTTTTTATACTTTAAAACAGTATACTTTTTAAATAATAATATTTAAAATAATAGAAAATTATATTCCGTTGGTAAGTGTACAGAAAATTAAAATAAATGACGTGTAACTTTTTCATTGCTCAGTGCAAGTCATTCATAGCAACTCTACATAGAGGCTACGAGCTTGCTACAAAAAATTTTCAAGATAAGTACATTTTTTTTGTACAAAAAGTCAATGTTGAATGCCAAAATTGTGTGAAATGTACGACAGTCTGTATTTGCGTACGATAAGAGCGTTCGTGGTAACAAGATAAAAATGTTGGTGTTGTTATCAAAAATACCGTTACTGGGTGCCTCGGTGTGTGTACATTATTATTAAATACCATCAACACTAAATAAAAAAAAACTTACCACAAAAACGATGCGTAGAGTCGACGTAGAGTTGGCGCTATGCGCCACATTACTCGAAACTCACTGTCACTCACTTTTCCGTCACGAGTTTTATTTTTTTTAAATAATAGACAAAGAGTTTCTATCCATGATCCTTTCACAAAATCTTCAGCCGACTTCGAATAAAAAAATTAAAAAAAAGTGATGATACGTGTTCGCGCCGCGGTCGTCCTCGCGAGAAGGCCAGTGCGGGTGCCGCGCGCGCGACGCCAGCTAGTTGTGTTAACGCGCGCCACCGCGGGCGGGGGCGGCGGCCTGCGGGGTGCAGGGGGGGACAGAAGGGGGGTCACACACACCCCGCGTCCACTAACGCTCCTATTTTGAATACGCCACGCGAATATAGCCCCTGCGCGCCGAGCATAAGGCGCGCACGCGTAGAGCGAAACGACACGAAACATGTGTGCTAGATCAGACCCTGCGAGCGCGCGGAGAGAAGTGCCGTGTTGTATGATACGTGGCGTCGATTTTAATTATTAACCGAGCTACTTAAACGTGTCATCCGATCTTTGAAGCTAATCGATTTTAGTTGACCGCAACAAATCACGCGGGGAACTCTACATTTTTTCGACTTCCTCGACTCTACTATTTTTTTAACAAAAAAATGGAGCATGAGGCTTTCGATAGTGGTTTTAGTTTGGCGCGTAAACAGCACCTCTTTTGGTACAGTCGGGTCACGCTCCGCCCACGCGGCTCTTAAATATTTAAATACGACACGAATTCATCAGAGCCACGTATTCTGAATAAAATTTCCAAATACATGTAGAGTCGAGATTTAATCATTGCAGCCGTTATACCGACTTCTAAAAGAAGGATGTTATTGTCGGGAACATCTAAATGAAATTCATATATGAGTGGCATTGCAGATTATTTTAGAACAGCCTATAATTTTTAGCATAATATATAAAAGCTACTAAAATTTGGTAAATAAAGTTTTACAAAAATGTAGAGTTTTATCAATGATAAAGTTATATTAGTCCAATAGCTTTTAAATTTTAGGTAATAATAAGCTAATATATCACATTGACTAAAATAACAATAAATAAAGTTTTTCATACTTAATATGTATTTTAATTTGTATATATATATATTATTTTTTTTGGATTTCAGAAACATGATATTATGTGGGCATCGTAAAAGATATTATTGAAATATTATTCGTCTGACAAGATATGCCTAATGTATGTTTTACAATTTAGAGTAGGTACGTTCTTTTTGAGACTAGAATAGATTATATTATAATTTATTAAAATCTAGATTCATGAACTAAAATCATTATAATGTGTTCAGGTGTGCCACACAATTCGTAATTTAATGATTTATTTATACAGGTTTGACGTGTATGGCGGATGAAATATATCAAATCGTTATTGTTAATGAGTTTTTGAACACATTCTAGAGTCAAGTTTTGCAAAAAAAATAGTTATTATTATATATACTTTATATTCAACTCTTCTTTTTGAAAATAAATGATTCTAGGTTGTAAAACATGTTTTTCTACAAATCTGCCATTTCCACAGATGGTGTGATTATTGATAATGAGTGCAATGACCTTTTTTGACTTGAAAACAATAACTCTACATTTTATGTTCTGCAAGATTATTCTAAATGATTTTAAAATACATAATAGACTTGATTCCAAAAACCATTGTTATTAGTGTAGGTAAATTATTTATAATAATATATTTACTATAATAACATAAGAAACAACTTATAAAACAATGTTTTAGTTTCTACATTAAGATTTTAATGACATACATTTTAAGAACAACAAAAAGTAAAACAAAGTTACAAAAATAGAGTATGATCGCCGTATTGTCTAAGGAAAAGTGTATCTAAAACCAAAGTAAATATTATGTTTTATGTAATATCACAGTCACAAGAACGTGATAACGTTATCATGTGTGATTGTATATCGTGATAGAGTCAAGAGCAATGTCAAAGTTTCAATTTAGGTTTTATTTTGATATATAAGATTTATTTTCATACACTTTTACAATATAAATATGGATCTAATTTTGGCGACTCTACAATTTTGTTATTTCGATTACCGTAGAAGTTATAATTATTGAGCTGTACTTTTCAAAAGCAATATCAAATTAGGCACTGGAGGCTTCTGATATAAGATTTAATTTAATGCACTTTTCAATAAAATATCACTTTCCTTTTTACATGATGACTCAAAATTTTTGTCACTCTATTCACAATTTTTGTCACGTCATCACAGAAATTAATATTATTCGCATAGGATGTAGTTTGATATCAATAAAAATGTTACAATAATACGCTACTTTGAAATGACAGCTCTAAATTGTTGTTATTTATAGCCACAGAAATTATAACCGTGCAGTTTTTTACCCGGTTCAATAAAAAATATAGAATTTTGACAAGACTCTACATTTTTGTTACTTTTTTTGTTGCTAAAGATATTTATCATGCAAGATTTTTGTTTTTTTTTTTAACGTAATGACATGCGTTGTTTTGAGCGGGAAAATCGTGGCACGTTATCGAACAAACACTTGGGTCGTTTTGGGAACGAAACTGGTTCGGATGTTTACCTTACCTCACATCTTCGCACTACACTTTGGTATTTCGTGTCACGGTGGTCACACGTTTCGTTAATCACGGACTTCGGGCGATGCACTGCGAGCGGAATGTCCTTCTCCCTTTTCGCAGGGCGCATGCCCCTGGTATTTTTTAAACCGCGCCCCTGTCTACGTTTCTATTGCGTACGAAAATCGCATTTTTTCTTGCATTTTTTCGCGATCTCTTTCTAGCGGGTCACCCCCGGAGTTCGGCGCGCGTCTCGTGCACCGCGGGGCACATAAATGCATCTCGCTCTGTGACGCCGCGACGCCAATTTTTTCCATTTCCTAACCGACTGTGCTAAGTTAATTTGCACTATATGCGATTTTCAACTCTAAAACTATCGGCACTAGGGCGCGCCGCACCGCCGCAGGCGCGCAGTTGCGCCGTTACAGAGCACGCCAAACTGCGTAAAGTTACGGCCATTTTTGCGATAAAAAATCGTTTGCGTCTACGTAACCACGCCTTTGTATAGACATATTGCTGTCTATTTTACTCCTTTTTTATTTTTCTAGTGCGCTCTCACTCTATCACGCACACTAGCGCGCGGTGGGGTGAATGCTTCGGGACAAGTAGTGAAAGCGCCACCTAGCGGCGAGTAGACGAACTAGCGCAAGAGAAAGGGGTGACTTTTAGTTTACTTTTTTCGCCGTGGCAGCGCTGGTGAAAGGGGTTGTTTTCGAATGTTCATTTTAGTTCAAACTTTCGCCACGCGACATCAGCGCTCCAAGAATGCTTTCTCCGTTCTGTTTTTGGGAAAATTCCGATAGATGGACGGGGTTGTAAGGGGTACTCGACTTTCCTATATTTTTTTAATGCTTTAAAATTATATTTTGTTTGAGTATTCAGTTCTGTCCTTCGGCTTTTTAATAAAAATAAGATATATAAAATAGTAAAACTTGACGTAAAAAATTAAGTTTTACCACAGAATATATTATATTAGTTGTACCAAGTTTTACGAAAGATTTAAAATTGGTTTCCTGACATAAAACATATTTTATAGTGTTATGCTTTAGTAATAAATAAAACAATTATATTATGTATTCCGTCACACACCTAACTGTATCCCAAATTGAATAAACCGTGTTTACCATATAAAGTCGCCTAAGTCACAGAATTAACATTTTATTTGGTCCGTCCGTCACCGCGGGGTGCCCTCGGACCCCCAGGGTGTAAATTACGAAAGATTACGACGTAAAAACACAATTGGAGACCTTTGTTTGCGTATTAAATATCAATTATATGACCTTTCTTTTTTATTTATCATATTGAGCATGTTAGCCTACAAAAGGCTTGCACCATCTGTAATAATTTTATTTTACATTTAATAATTTACATTATTTTATTAAAAGAGATGATGAACTTTCCGGCAAATTGAAAATGTCACACTTTTTTCTGGTCTAAAAGATATTATACATAATATAAGTTATAACTTATAATTAACACTTTCGAGGATAGAACGACATTATACGTCTTAGTTCGAAATTTTGATACGGCACAACGTACGATGACGTCCAAATAACATTTGGATTTTACAGCAGAACGTTCATTTCCGATTAACGTTCAAGTTAAAATCCCATTGAATGTATCTTGTGTCACAACATGTAAAATTCCCGAAGCTCTAGCGTAGAGTAGGTTTTAAACTATTTCAAATAAGTGCCGATGACAGTTGGCGGTGACGTTACTCGCATACGCACAACGTGTTCATACGTCCCGCGCGCCACCTGCGCTCCTACATTCGGTGCGGCTGCGCTCGCATCATGGTAACATTTCGTGGCGTATTGTAATATTTTCCGCGACAAAATATCTTAAGTATTTAGTTTATTTTATTTATATGTTATTATTTAGCAAAATATTATTTAACTATAAATTAATAATTTTATACTGACAAAATGGATTATTTTATGTGTTTTAGATGAATAAGCGCAAAATAAGACTGAGCATTTTCGATGATTCCGACAATGATGATGGAGAATTTGGTTCATTCGCTCGTTGAGAGTGATCATTCGCTCACTGTGAACTCGCCATCACCTCAAGCACCGGCCTCATCACGTTTTCAAGAAGAGGGTTAGGAGGAGTGTTACATGTTCGACGTTATGACACGTTATGTCCAGACACGTCTAGATAATTTTACTTTTAATGACGGAACGTATTGATACGATGACGTGATAAAACGGTTGTGTCATGATGTGTATAAAACAATATGTTTTCATGGGGCGCCTACGTACTCAATTTAGGGCATCGAGACCGGGTTTTCCCGAAACCCGAAAACCCGGGAAAACCCGGATTTTGGGGATCATGAAAAAACCCGGGTTTCAAAAATGGAACCCGGGTTTTTCGAGCTTTTCGGGTTTTTCGTTTTTTTTGATAATTATTAAAGGCCAGACCTGATAAAAGGTAACAAACTAACATACACATTATTTATTTTTATAACATACTAGATGATGCCCGCAACTCCGTTGCGCAAAAATTCGTTTATCGCGCGGGAACCGTACATTTTTTCGGGATAAAAAGTATCCTATGTCCTTTCCCGGGACTCAAAGTATCTCCATGCCAAATTTCAGCAAAATCGGTCCAGCGGTTTGAGCCTGAAGAGGTAATAGACAGACAGACACACTTTCGCATTTATAATATTAGTATGGATTGTATAGGTTTAATTATTTAAATTGGTCATAATTTAACAAAATATAATATTTTAAAGGAAAAGTTTCGCTTTAAGAGCATTAAAGACTAATTGTCATAAAAATATTTATTAATCAGGGCCGGATCTACCATATGGTTATTTGGGCTTAAGCCCATGGCACCATGAGTTCAAGGGCCTTCGCCGCCTAGCTAAGTCAAGTCAAAAATAGACAATAATGCGAAAGAATTCATAATTTTATTATTTTTTGTTGGTATCCTTGAGAATCCTACGATCAAGGTTTATAATATATACAATTTCGGTGTTGGTACTACGAACTGACAGTTAAATTGTTGTAGCCCTAAGTAGTTTCAGCCCAGGGCCCCGTAAGCTCACGGTCCGGCCCTGTTATTAATAATAATTAATAATACATATTTTAAAAATCCTAACAAAAAGTATCATACAGCCGTGCCCGTTCACTTGAGACTTGGTTGGGCACTGCCGTGACCGCACACTATGGTATTTAAATAGTATTTTACTGGAAAAGTGCTGGTAATTGCTGAAAATCATATTTAAAGTATTTTCGCATCGTTAATCATTGAATTTTAACAAAAACCCGAAAAAGCCCGAAAAACCCGGGTACCCGGGTTTTCATTTTAAAAAACCCGAAAACCCGAGTTTTGAAAATTGGGTCCGGGTTTCGATGCCCTAGTACTCATACGTCGTATAATTTATATGGGCATTTACTGTGTCATTTTGGTATACAGTCTCAAGTGAGAGCTTCCCCGAAAGTGTTAAAGGAGATGTCCATTCTCGGCACTCAAAGTAACTTTATTGGTTCGGTGACTACACTACTTAAGGGCCTTCCGCTACAGAGATTCCATAATTTACCGTATTTAGAGCCTTATAAACTCATAATTTGAAAGATACAAAGTTATAATAAAAATTAAAAATACTTACAGCAATAATCTTCAGTATATCAACATTCCTTTCTCCGTTTTAAATTTTCTATTTTTTTTTTTTATTATACCTACTCATGAATCATGATATATTTAGCTTCGAAAGTAATACCAATTTATTCAAATTGAAGCATACTTTCACCATCTCCCTAGTATTTACAAATTACGTTTATTTGAAACACACGATAATAGATACCTACATAATATCATTAACTACATATTCCCCGTTTTAATTTTTTTAGAATTTTGGACTAAGATAAGTTAAAAAAAAATAAGAATTTTGTGCGATCTCGGCAACGCGTCAAATGTATGGTCAAGGTCATTTGCTCGGGGGATGGCCTTAAGCCTGTACACCGTGTTACAGGCTTAAGTAGTGTACATATTCAATAGACACATTAATATATACATTACAATTAGAATCTGCAAAATATTCTACATAATAAATATAATTATTAAGGTCCTTTTCCACGTTGAACAACAATGAATAACCATGATTACGAAACTGATTAGCATGCACAATCTTTGTCAATCATGGACAATCATTGACGAATATAATGCCTCTGCACGTTCATAATCGTAAATTCTAATTAACAACTATTTAATCTATTTTACAGTATACTTACATAACATTTTCTGATCTCAAGTACATAAAACGGACGCTCGTACGGTGAAGGAAAACATCGTGAGGAAACCCGCACATAGTTGGTCCCAGACGTATTGACCAGTTCTTTCCTCTGGACTAGGCCGACTATGTTGCGAGAATGCCGTATGCGCTTGGGCAACTATACGGACATTTAAAAATCCTGTCCCAGGCACTACAGTATTTGAGGAGTGGCTACTTCGCTCTGAAAATACTGTATAAATCATCCACTACGGATGTAAAGGCCTAGTTTACATAATATTATACAGGATCTAACAAAACTAAGTGAAAATGCTTAGGGTGTGTATGTGTTCCTTGTAGAGAGCTCACTGTGAAAGTAGCAGAGCTGAAGTATAATTTTTTTTTCACTTTTGCATGGACAAGCGCTCTATGTGTCACGACTCACGAGTTTCCCCATACAAAAGTGTCATTTTTTTGTCTTTTAGCGCTGCTACATTCACAGTGAACTCTCTACAAGGGACACATACTTACACACCATAGCACCTTCATCGTGGGTTATCGCAGACACAATAGATTTTCACTTGCGGCAGCCGGCTGCCGCTTGGAGATTGATGGGTTTAAAGTATTATCAGTTTTGTTACACCTTGTTATATAGCTTCGACATTTATTAACCTAACAATTCAACTATTAATACTGACGTTATAATTTAAACTGTCGTCTGCACAAATATAATAATAATCAAATCATTTTATGGACAAGAATGTTTATTAAGTTCTTGTCCATAAAACTATAGCTACTATGAAATATCAAATCTTAGATATTGTATCAAATAGTTGTGATTGCCCAACGAATATAGAGCTTATTTGCCATGGAGTTAGACCAAAATGATCCTTATTTAAAGGCTTTTGAGGTCCTGTGACAGGTAATATAAGTGTGAACACGACAAAGCGGGATTTGGTAGATTTAGAGTTGCACTGATTGTGTCATGTCGGCCTGATGTATTGAGTAGACATTGCTCAATACAAATTGTTATACAAATTGTGCAGATATTTAAAGGGTAGTCAGCAAAATCTGTACTAACTAAATATTGCCTGCAAAATGCGTTTATCATGCGGGATACGCTTTTCCGTGATATAAATATTGCAGCTAACTGGTTTAAATAGCCGCTCAATTAAACAGCTAGCCCTTTGACTGAACAGCGCCAATCAAAGCGCATTTCAATCAAGTGGGCTAGCTTGAATGGCTTTTTTAACCAGTCGACTGCGACATAAATATTATTCTTTTCCCGGGACGCAAAATAGATACATACCAAATTTCATCAAAATCGGTCCTTTAAGCGAAAAGACAGAATAAAAAAACAGTGAGACACACTATTATATTTTTATTATTTGTAATGACTAGACACCTCCATGGACTCAGAAATCAGAAACATTGTAAACTTTTTGTTCCCCTAAAACCTACCCTTTTTGAACCACTAAACCATAAAGGTCGTCAAGTACATTATAACCCAATTTCAATCCCTACATTTTAAAATAAAAATAAATCCTTAGACTTACCAATTAACTTACAGTACTCGTAACGCCGTATTGTTATTGTCTACAATAGGTAGTTTATAAAGCTTTAATTCTCTACAAATAATTTAATGCAAAAACGCCTCTGCAAACCGTACCTAATCAGGAACCACGTTTACTCTCGGAACCTCAGATACTTGGAAACGAAGTGCAAAAACATGGTTCCGCATGCTCATGTATGACAGGTCATTATAGTTCTTACTGCGAGGTGAGAGGGGTGAGTATATTGTGTTGTATCTTGTTTTAGCTATGATGGTCTTTCTTGGGTTACTATTTAAAAGTTTCTGTTAAGGCCGTCCCCGAGCAAACGACCTTGGCCATACATTTGCCGCGTTGCCGAGATCGCGACAAAACCCTATTATTTTTACTTATCTTAGTTCAAAATTGTCCTAAAAAAAATTTTAAACGGCGAATATGTAGTTTATGATATTGTCGATCTATTGGCGTGAGTTTCAAATAAAAGTAATTTGTAAATCCTAAGGAGATGCTGAATGTATGCTTGAATTTTAATAAATTGGTATAACTTTGGAAGCTGATATCATGAGTATAAGAAACAAAAATAGAAAATTTTAAACGACAAAAGGAATGTTGATATACTGAAGATTATTGCTGTATTTTTATTATAACTTTGTAGCTATCAGATTATGAGTTTATAAGGTTTTAAATACGGTCAATTACGGAATCTCCGGACGGAACGCCCTTAATGTTTGTAACAAATAATTATAAATGAAAAGTGTCCTTTTACATAACAGAGTTTTGATAATAAATTGATGTCCTAAGGCGTGATGCACTAAAGTCTAAAAGTAGATAAAGATGAATTCCTTAGAAACAAAATATGATCATTTGGGTGAAAAATGAAAATGTTTGGCCGTGGATAGACAGTTCGTATTAAAAGTATAATCGGTTTCATAACCGACTAGTGTCGTTCATTTGTCAGAAAACTAATGCAGTTTAAATTTTAACAAACCGTCTTTCCTTTATGCTTTTGTAGCTTTGAATTTCGCCTACGCCCTCACAACAATCCTGTTTTTGGCCCCAAGCGAGATTCTTTCACCGGTAATTCAATAAAAAAAAAACTACAGACAAATTGCAAGCAACTAACCAACTTCAGCTATCATGAGAAACGTCCACACCACTCCTTCCACCTAATTGGAATACCCGCACGTCTCATGATCCTATCTCATCTCATTAGGGCTGCCCAAATCCGACAGAAGCTAGACATAAACAAACCAGTTATAAGCCCACTAATAAAAAGATCCATTCATGATACAGTATGCAGAGGTATTTACTAGTAAGTTATATAGTTATACAATGTTACATCATAGGGTTCCGTACCGAAAGGGTAAAAACGGGACCCTATTACTAAGACTTCGCGGTGTCTCCGTCTGTCTGTCTGTCTGTTTCCAGGCTGTATCTCGACAACCGATATAGCTACACTTTTGAATTTTTCACAGATTGTGTAGTTTTGTTGTCACTATAACATTCAAAAAACAAAATACCTACAATTAATACTAGTTACATTCTATACCAAAACACAATTTTTTGCCTATCTTTGCTTAATTCTATTTATCTGCTTCGTTGATACGGACTCGCACTTGACCGATTTTTATCTGTAAATCCACTTTTCTAACGTATCAGACCCAGACAAAGCATTGATATCAGATAAGGACAAAACACTGAATAACTATCTCCGGCTTTTCTTGGGGAGGAAAAGAAAGCTTTTCTACTCCTTCCTTTCTTCCAACTAGGGAATGCAATACCGGGATACCGGGATCCCGAAATACCGGGATCCCGCATGCATTATGCGGGACTAATCCCGGTCGAAAATTTTGCGGGATCTCGCGGGATTACAAAGAAATGTGATTCATATGCGTAACTTTGCGCGCGGGGGTGCGTGAACTGGCTACAGGCAGCCCGCTTAACAATTTAGCTTCAATTCACCTTTAATTCACTTTAAATGACAATTGAACTAACCGGCGTGGATGTTAAGTGAGCATTTCCAGCTGCTAGCTACCTTGTGTCGAATATCAGGAACCGTTTCGCAATCTTTGGGCACAATTTTTACCTACATTTCGAAAAAAAACCCATAGATTAATCATTGGTCTTCATTTGTTATTGGTCATTTAGACCAATGATTAATCTATGAATTAAATCCTTGAAAATAGTGTCCGACAAAGTTTGTTTTATTTGAGATTCTAATAATAAAACGGGGTCTATCAAGTAAAGTCATTATAACGATTTATTTTAAAAGTTTAAATCCAACCAGCGGGATCCCGCAAATACCGGGATCCAGCGGGATTGTGATGGTTCAATCCCGCAAATACCGGGATTGAAATTCTCTTGCGAGATTGCATTCCCTACTTCCAACTAATTTGGTCCCAAGAGAGTTTGAGCTTGTCCTACGGGCTTCCTGAGATCATAATATTGTTCTGGGCTTCCGGCTTTCGTTGGTTACCGCTTTTCTGACTTTCAGGCAATCTGCCTCAATATGACGCTTAATACATCTAAAGCCTGATGTCGAATGAAAAGACTCACCTATGTAACTTCTACCAAATTTTGGTGGGGGGAACTCATGACCTTTGACCTCCCCTTCTATCAGGAGGTGGGTATGTCTAATTTGTGTCCTAATACAGCCATTAATACCACTTGAGCATCTGCGGCGCTAATTGCCAGCAAACATTCGCGATGCAATTAACACTAACTCGAATTGGGGTCATACTCATTGCGCTTAAAATAGACTTAAGCGTAGCGCACACGGTGGCATTATATAGTTAATAGGAATACATATACCTACAGAGAGAATAAAATACAAAATTATACAAAATCTCATATTTTACTAGTATGTTTTTTTTTAAGTTTTGCATCATTCTATCCATACTAATATTATAAATGCGGATGTGTGTCTGTCTGTCTGTTACCTCTTCACGCACAAACAGCTGGACCGATTTTTCTGAAATTTGGCATGGAGATACTTTGAGACCCGAGAAAGGACATAGGATACCTACTTTTTATCCTTGAAAAATGTACGGTTCCCGCGCGATAAACAAGTTTTGGCGCAACGGAGTTGCGGACGTAATCTAGTATGAAATAAGCGCATGCGCACTGCACACATACTAATAATTAATAAATTATTTTAATAAAGCGGGCAAAACAATGTATTGTCCGTTTAGTCTACTTGCTATGAGTTATGACTTGTATAACTGTAACTAAGCTATGTTATTAAAGACTAAGGGCCAGTTTCACCACTTCCTGATAAGGCTATCCTCCACTTTACTTGACTGATAGAGTATGGAGAATCTGTCAAATAAGCCTATCCGGCACCTTATCAGGAAGTGGTGAAACAGGCCCTTAACAATTTAAGTGCGAAAGTATTGTTTTGTACGAAATTCGGTATGAAGATACCTTGAGAAGTTGAGTCCTAGGAAAGGACACAGAACCACGCGACCAATTCCAACATCTAAGTAGTAATCAACTATACAGGATGTAACAAAACTAAGTGATAATACTTTAGGGTGTGTACGTGTGCCTTGTAGAGAGTGCGCTGTAAAAGTAGCAGCACTGAAAGATCAATTTTTTTCACTTTTGTATGGGCAAGGGCCCGAGCGAGTTTCCCCATACAAAAGTGATTGTTTTTTGTCTTTCAGCGCTGTTACTTTCACAGTGAACTCTCTACAAGGAACACGTACACACCCTAAAGTATTATCACTTAGTTTTGTTACACCCTGTATTTAACAAACAACCTTATAACAAAGTACTAACCACAACTATTAGGTATTCTAATAGAATTCCTTGCTGACGATTACTCAGTCGGCCCAAGGTTAGCTGTACAATTATAATTGAGGACGTAAGTGGAAGAAGTGGGTAACTTACAATTTGAAAAGTATCATTTATTGCATAAATGGAGGTTTTAGGACTAGAAAAATTATTTTAAAACATGGACGTAGAAAAAAAGGCGGACGGAGTGTTAATATACATAGCACTGTGTCTTCAGAGTCGGCCACGCACACATTCTTACGCCTGTCAAATGCCCGGACTAGCGTAAGAATGTGTACGTGCGGACACATGAGTGCTGTGTACTAAAATAAGACTCCGTACGCCTTTTTTTCTACGTCCATGTCCAAAGTTCGTTTAACTCACGGAAACCGTACATTTTTCCGGGTTGAAAAGTATCGAATCATAGTATGTCCTTTCCTGGAGTTCAAAGTATCTCCAAACCAAATTTCAGCAAAATCTCTTCAGCAGTTTGAGAGTGAGGAGGTAACAGACAGACGGACACGCTTTCGCATTTATAATAGTTAAGTATGGATAGTAAAAAATGTGGATTCTATATTTTATAGCCAGATATTCTATGTAAGCTGCCAGGTTTGTTCAAATTATGAGTAATTGCTATTATGTTGTAAAATTTTAGTTGCCCGCTTCATCCAGTGACGTCTACAATTGTCAGTAGCTATTACAGCTAGATTGACACAGCTAGCGATAAGAATATGTAGGGTAAACATGTTATTATACAGCTCTTTTAGCTATGGTTTTGTTAAATTCTTTGCAGGTTTCGGTGAGTTTTATACTCGCCAATATAATGTACAAAATTGACAATAGACGATTATTATTAAAAGGGAAATAATAAAACGAGCGAATTAAAAATTACTTAGCGACTGATGATGAACACACTGTTTTAATAACTTGAGCGGTATGAATTTGAGTAAGCGAAAAATAAACTAAACTAACGACTAATATTGATTTATAATAAAATCCAGAACGAGCTTACAAAAAGTGGATTGTGATTAATCTATTTCAGATATTAAAATTCTATCCGAGCGACTGTTTTACTAAGTGAGCGACTGGAAATACGTAGCGGGCAACCTCAATATTATAGATAGATTCAATTTTTCTAAGTGAGGTTGTACATTACGAACTACTAAAAAGTTCACTTTGAGCAAACTTTTGTGAGCTGCTTTATTAATGATTATTGGTTACTGATATTCTATTTGAGGGTTTATATTTTATATTTTGATACATGTTTTAATGAAAACTACAGATTGTTAAATGCGCGCGAATTCGAATTTGGGCGGGCCGCGGGGCGACGAATCGTTGCAGTCAGGTGAGTTGGGCTGCGGATATTTAAACTCTAAAAAATATTTTTTAGTATTTAAATATTTTGTAGTAAATTATCTATAGTATTATATATTTTTTAGTGTTTTACTATATTTTTTAGTGTTTAAATATTTAGTAGGTACTTAGTAAATTTACTACAAAATATTTAAACACTAAAAATATTTTTATACGTATATATTTTTTTATATATTACGTAGGTAATAGGTATGTATGAGAATTTCGATGGCACCCGGCCTCTTAACAGAAGGCCCGCTTAACTAAGGTTACCGAAGCGGGGGGGAGAAACCAAAACTAAAATAATAGGTTAGGTTAGAACTTAGACCACAACACAGAGGGAGCCAAGCGAGCGTGCTGCGGCAGCAACCTGCGACCGTTTACCCCTCCTCCCCCCTCACCCCCACTTCCCATCAATTTTGGGGTAGGTTTCCGAACCTTTACCGATGTTCCTCTTATCCAAATTAAGCTACTCACAGAAAATTTGCTTGATAGTAATAAAAAAAAGTTTTAGGGATCCCTGATTAAGAGGCCGGGTACACTTGGAATTTTTCATACAAACGTAATACCAAAATCATTTTCTCATACGAAAATATTTAACATGTTTGAGTTATTTTTCAGTTTAAGATAGTAATTACCTAGGCCCCTACACAAAAATTTACTTCAAAATATTTAAACACAAAAAAAAAAAATTGTGTTTAAATTTTTTTTAGTAAATTTACTACTCAATATTGAAACACTAAAAAATAGAGTAAAACACTAAACTTTAAACAAAAAAAATATTTTTTTTGTTTAAATATTTTGAAGTAAATTTTTGTGTAGGAACCTAGGTAATTACTATCTTAAACTGAAAAATAACTCAAACATGTTAAATATTTTCGTATGAGAAAATGATTTTGGTATTACGTTTGTATGAGAAATTCCAAGGGTACCCGGCCCCTTAATAGTGTTTCATCAAATAGTTATTTCATATCCATTTTTTTTATTTTCTTCTCATTATACTCTGCTCATTAGTGTATTTTTCAAAGTGGATTTAGTATTCGAAACACTTCATTTAAGATAAAATGCCGCTCAGTATAAAAAATACATATTTTGCCAAATATTGAAAAAAATGCAGGACGTAACGTTGACACTCAAACAGATATTAGGTCGCTCAAACATTATGAAGCTGCTCATTTTGAATTATAAGTAACTCAAATATATAATTTGTAAGTTGCTGTTTTGTTAATTTCTCATCGCTCACAGTCAGTCGCTCAAATAGTAATTCTATAACCCAACTTAAGTAATTTTGACACTTAAAACGGTAATTTACGATTTAGATACGATTAAATACTACCTTTATTAAAACAGCTATGCAGGAATTTTATAGTGCTCAAGTGTGTGAGTAATACACCTCTTGTGTAGTACTCAAATTTTTTCTTATCCCTTACGCTCAAAACCTAGTGGGACAGACAGATTAGCAAGAGGCTGATGTCTGCACTTGAGTGCAGACCGACCATGTCATGCAGGAGGCAGTGGGGTAAGTATTGCAATGTCCCAACTCCCGAGTCCCAACAATCTACGATGTCGTTCCAACTCAAAGGTTTGAGCCAATGACCCACCAAACTATGCGTTACCCTATTGTTGGGAGTTGACTGGCTAATAAAAAGTTGCAAAAGTGTACATACCTGAAAGCACTCCCAAACTTGGTCACCGCAATCCAATATACCTAGAAAAAGAAAAAAAATATTTATAGATCAAAACCAATAGTAGGGGAGGTCGCGCTCAGTTTAAAAAGCAATTTCATACCGAGCGAAAATCGTTACAATAATAGTATTCCACTAATACATAACAGCTTTGATCGTCAGCCACTTCATAATGGGTGGAATAAAAATTGAGAGCATCTCAAAGTTGATGTTCGGAATAGTATTGAATTGACATTAAAACGATCCTAATTCGCACCCAATAAAGGTTCATATCTAGATTATACACGTTTAGATTGGGTAGGTGTTATTTTAGTTTTAGTATATACCAACAGATGGCGCTTTTAAAGTTAAATGTTTATAATTCTTCCTCACAAGTATTGACTATCGAATTAATTACTTAAAATTTCTATGTGAGATAATTTTATGGTTAATTCAAACGAAAATCGCCGTCAGCTGTCAGATGTTTGCAGGTGGAAATGTCGCCTACGCGACGACCTAGGATACATTGAGCGCGAAGTAGGGCTATATTGGTCATAACTTATATCGCTGGCTGACGGTTTTTCCACCATCGTATTAGCGACTGACGGTTTTATTTATTATTTACAAAGTAGAAACATTCACCTGTATAAATTTTGTACGGTATAAAATGACTTTATATTCAAAAAATTTTTACATGTTCAGTAACGCGACTGACGTTGAATCCCCCGTCTGCAATACGGCTGACGGTGATTTTTTGGTTAAACATGACCTCAATAATCATCCATCAAAGTTTCATTCGGTATAAAATCACTTTTCGCAACTATTTTTTTTACAACTTTGAACTACTCTCAGTTGACATTCCACCACGGGTGCGGCGATTGACGCTGATTATATTGATTGATAAATATTAAGCTACCGCTGGACAAAAATTTGATCGGTATGAAATCACTTAGTAAACGATAGCACTACCTCCCCTACTACAATGGGAGTTATAGACATTTAAAATTAGAAAGCTTGTTGTCGTATGTGTTTAAACTTATAAGTTATAAATATATCGTCACATTTGCACTCCAAAAAATTACTTTACACTTTGAGTCCTCAAATAGGATATTATATAGGATTATATGTAGTTTTACTGCAGTAAAAATGATTATTCGCGCGATTAACATAATATGTAGAAGTTTTCGGAAACCTTATTGCCTAGTTTTTAGTTTAGGTTATCAAGTCATCACTATAGTATATCCTAACATTCATACAGAAATTATTAATACAATAGGTTTCTGCCTATCTGTTTAATCTCTTCACGCCCAAACCGCTAAACCGATATTGCTGAAATTTGGTATGAAGATACTTTGAGTCCTGCAAAATGGCATAGGATATTTTTATCTTGCAAAAATATACGGCTTCCACGCAATAAACGAATTTTGACGCAACCAATTTGCGGGCGTCCAATACATAATATAGATTCTAGTCGATGTTGCCACTTGCCGGTAATATCATTTGACTAGGTACCTAGTATTTAGTTTAATTAGGATGTCTAGTCTTCACTAGTCACTAGTATATCCTAACATACAACTATAATAGTAGTTGTGGCAACTTATTGCCACAGCCTCCCACGTGGCGACGTGGCATTCGCAGTCATTTGTTAACTAAATCTCGTTTACTATGCGCACCTTACGTGCCATTGCTAAAGGGAGTTTATACTGGATGTATTTTTTGTCACCTTTATAATAAAATGCACTTTATAGTAACACTTTGATTTCTAAGCTACGAATAATAAAACTTAAGGAAACGTAACTCCTATACTAATACAGTTTTAAATTTGGTTCCATTTGAACTGTCATGTAACGTCAGCCTTTATATCGCTCAAGGTCACCTAAATATTGCAAATGTATGAAAAGTGAACCTAAGGTACACTTTTTTGACAAGTATTTTGGAGCATGTTTTTTGACGGAGTTACTCTTCCTTAGTTTATTCGTAGTTTCTAAGTAATGCCCCCCGACTGATGAAGAGATATTAAGGAGTGACCTGAGTTCTGACTTCTGACTTAGGGACCGGAAGCAACTTGTATGAGATAAGCTAAAAAAAGAGCTGAGTTTTGCTAATGTTCATAATATTGGAGCTAATGTCATAAGGTGATCAGTCAGATCGTTTACTTGTTTATTTAAAAAAAATGAATAACCAACTGTCAAAAACGTAATTATACAATTTTAATTCTAATTTCTAATAAAAAGTAGGCATTTTCAGGACGAATACATTTTTTTGTTACTTATTGCCTAAAGAGTCTGTCACTAACGAGTGGCATAATGTTTCTTTTTAATTTACACTGTACTTACTACAATAATATTATTATTATTATTATATCTAGCCTAAACTATCCCACTGCTGGGCAAAGGCCTCCCCCAAAGACTTCCATCTGTCTCTCTCCTGCGCCACCGCTGGACAGCCTGGCTGGTATGCCTCCAGCTCATCGCGCCATCTTTTTCTAGGCCGGCCTCGGCGGCGGCGTCCGTCCTTAGGTGCCCACTCTGTTGAGATCCTTGCCCAGCGGTCGGAATGCATACGGCCAACGTGATTACGTGACCCGCCCAATCCCACTTCAGCTTGGCAGCCTTGACACCTACATCCACTACAATAATATAATAGTTATTAATATGCAAACTTTACAAGCTACTACTATATCTATATCTTTGTTAGAGCACAGTACGACGTGTAAAACCGCAGCACATACGCATATCGTTTTTACCTCCAACAGCTCCATTATTTCAATTGTATAAGGCTCATATTCCCACTAACTCGGAGGCAAAATAACTGCACAAGTATCAGCACGTCAATCACATACCGCCACTGCACTGCGCACCGCATATAGAGCTGTCATCATCATCATCATTACCATCATCATCACCCGGTCATCACTGGTAAAGGTATTACTTATTCGACTACGGCTTCAGCCAAATTAATCATGTTCGGCCGAGCTTTCGGCTTTGACCAATGCTAGCTCCGGCTTTGTACTTAGATGTTGGTGTGATTTGCAACAGGTAAGCAACAGACAGAAGACAGCAGATGCTGCACCACATCTGATATTGACAGCATTTATGATGCTGTTGCTTCTCTGTCGCAACTCGCAAGCTACATAATCAACTAATCACCCCTGAGAGGTCAAAGCTCAAAGTTCGACAAAAGCTCAATTACCAGAAAAGAACATCGAACTTGAACGAACTTTAGTGTAGTCCGATTTTTTTACTTTTAAAACTTTTCTTTATTACTTTATTACTGTCAATATAACGATTATACAAACATTTAGCTTTTAAATTATATACATATCCATACTAATATTATAAATGCGAAAGTGTATATTATGTCTCTCTGTGTGTCTGTTACCTCTTCACGCCTAAACCGCTGAACCGATTTTGCTGAAATTTGGTATGGAGATACTTTGAGTCCCGGGAAAGGACATAGGATACTTTTTGTCCCGGAAAAATGTACGGTTCCGCCGCAATAAACGAATTTTGGCGCATCGGAGTTGCGGGTGTAATTTAGTTATAATATAAAGATAGGAGTATAGTTACAGCAGGACTTAACTTCCGATAAATCGAACTTATATTTTAAGGCCGTCCCCCGAGCAAACGACCTTGGCCATACATTTGCCGCGTTGCCGAGATCGCGCCAAAACCTTATTATTTTTACTTATCTGAGTTCAAAATTGTCCTAAAAAAATTTTAAAACGGCAAATATGTAGTTTATGATATTGTCGATCTATTGGCGTGAGTTTCAAATAAAAGTAATTTGTTAATGCTGAGGAGATGCTGAATGTATGCTCGAATTTTAACAAATTGGTATTACTTTGGAAGCTGATAACATGAGTATAAGAAACAAAAATAGAAAATTTAAAACGACAAAAGGAATGTTGATATACTGAAGATTATTTCTGTATTTTTATTATAATTTTGTAGCTTTCAGATTATGAGTTTATAAGGTTTTAAATACGGCCAATTACGGAATCTCCGGACGGAACGCCCTTAACCCACTATGTTTCATTTTATACTATATTTAACCGATTTTCAAGAAAGAGTGTTCGGCTGTTTGAATTTTTAACTGCAATCAGCACTACGGCAAAATCGCTATACGGCGCACTTTCCCACACTCACTAAATAGGCTTGATGACTAATATTTTTTCTTATTGGTAATTGAAAGACCCTTAAAAATAGAAACATTGCCGAAAGAATGACTCTCATAGCTTTAAAATTCACCAAGATATGAACAATTCAAACATTTCATAAAATAGACCTGCCCGAAACGCTCCATACAAAGTGCTACGAAAGACTGACGTCAGTCTTTCTTAGTTTGTTCGACTTTGTTCGATAGGTATATTAAATATTGCGTTTATGAAAGTGGTTTTCTTACCAAAAGTTGCTTTTAATTGCATAAGTTATCGAATGGTATACAAAAATTAAGAAATTTAATTGAAAAAAAAAAATCGACTTGATTATCCAACTTTGAAGGCGCCTAACAAAAAAAATACAAATGCTATCGAGCTGAAATTTTGGTAACGCTTATTTTTTACCGTGCTTTCTTTATTTTATTAGCAAAATTCGCTAATCTTTGACCTTGTCATCATCCCTATTATAAAACACAAGACGCCCGTAACTCCGTTGCGCCAAAACTCGTTTATCGCGCGGGAACCGTACATTTTTATGGGACAAAAAGTATCCTATGTCCTTTCCCGGGACTCAAAGTATCTCCATACTAAATTTCAGCAAAATCGGTTCAATGGCTTGGGCGTGAAGAGGTAACAGACAGACAGACAGACCCACTTTCGCATTTATAATATTAGTATGGATTAAGCATATAATATTATACTTTAAATGAAATTGTCACTCATAACGTTTCAAGTTGGTATAACCGTCGATGTTTCATCAGGATTGCTGCCGTGGACATTGGTATTCCCGGCGCAGAAGTGCTTGCTAATAAACACGCGCCGTCACACAGAATGTTAAATATTGTACTGTTATATTGTAGATCTGTGAATATTAAGATCTGCCATGCAATTATTATTTTATGCCTGATATGAAAAATACGTGTAGGGATGTTTTGGCACTTTGATGATATTGCCATGGGCGTGCGAAGCATCTGACAATCAAATTAATGAAAATGTCAAGCCACATGATACTTAAATGATAATGGTACGAGCCAAAACAGTCTTGTAACTCCGTAGATAGGGAACTTGTGGCCACGTTAAATAACTTAACCTATGATACAATATATGTGGTTGTAATTATAATTCTCAGAATATTATTCCTATCATACTTGAGTATTTTAAGATAATTATATCTTACTACTACTTGGGTATATATAATATAGAAACAGATATTATCTGTATCTTTAAATACCCAAGTAGGCAATAGACTTTATTGTACTTTGCAATATAATATGAAACAAGTTGTTGCTACATACAAATAAAGCGCAATTATGTGCAACATTATACATTATTCTTATTCGTTAGTCGCGTAGTCTTTCGCTTTATTTTAATGTGTCTGTCTGTCCATTCAATCGATCTACGTATTTGCCATTACTGATATAATCATAAATATTCTATATGCTACTGTATTGTAATTCTACCACATAATATATCTAGCATGCTAGTTAAAAGTCCCCATAGTCCAATAGTGGGACTTGTCACTTGGCTGTCCAGGTCGTGGGTTCAATTCCCACAGTCTGTAGGTCTATTCTGCTATATCTATGTTTCCACAATAATTCGGTCTTGATCTGGTTATGTTTCAGTCACGATATCTAAAAAACTACTAAAAGGAAATATCATAATATAATATAGAACCAAAGAAATTTCATGAGAATACAATTTCTAGTAATTTGATAAAAAAACGGATTACCCTAAACAAAAGAATGAAACTGCTGTTAAAATAAAAATTAATATAGCACAAAACAGTTTCTCTCGGGAGTCGTTTTAGTCATTTTTTCACTGTATAAAGCAGTGTTCCGACTTCCGCAAATTATTAGTACTGAAAGAATTAAAATTTTTGTAGGCACCCTACACCACAAATTAATCAGCTTGTACGGGGTGCTCTGTTTCCAATTCTTATTCTTTTCGTCGATCGTCCTGACTCCTGAGACATTGCCTATTTTGGTTCTCATAAACTAGGGTCTAGGAATAGGTACGTAGGCAAAATGTCATTTTTTGTGGCTCACCAACTTCTGGCCACGGTACACCAGTGTGCCACGGCACACCTTTTACGGAACTCTGGTGTAAAGCCACTGTTGTATGGACAATGAGCATGCTATAATTGTGTTTTTGCGCAGTGCTGCGTTGCGTCTCGTTCGAAGGTCATCTCAAGCGCGTGTAGCTTGTAATTATGTAGAAATGTTTGTACAAGTGTTGAAACTTCACCGGTTATGGTATTTGTAGCGCTAATGATCGTTATCCTAATAGTCGAGCTATTTCCAGATGCGGGGTGACCAAATGTAAGGGATTTTAAGGAACTATTCCTAAGTAAAATATTACTCAGGAATGGTACCTTATAAGATGTCCAATCTAAATTTCATTGCCATACTCGTATCTTTAATATACTTTATTAAGTTTATTATAATAAACTTTACTAAACAGCCTTCGCTTTAAAATCCGCTTATTTTTTGAACAACTAGAATTACACTAAGAAATACGCATGTTAAAATATGTGCAATGATACGAATTCAATTATTTTATTTTTAAAGTGAAAATATAGCTTAAAGCGCGAAATGCTTCTCGTTTTTCACTAAGATAGTTACACCAGTCATCAACCACAACATATTTTTTTTATTATACCAGTCGTAAGGCCAATATTGACAGCGTGCTAACTTCTTCGATATTAGCGACAACCTGATAAAAGGTTATATGTACAAAACTCTGCTAATTCGATGCCAAAGGAAATAAGATCGGAAAATGCTATTTATATTACCACACGTATCACTAACGACATGAAGGAAGTGCGAAAAGCAATTTCATTATCACAAAATTTTCTTTAATTTGCTTAAAGAGAAATGATGCTGGTAATCATGACACGTTTTTTTTTCAATTAACTTTTTCACATACATATATTAAAAAAAAATTAAATCTTTATTTTCTCAAAATAGCCATTACATCATAATATGAGACCTCCCCATTACGTTAGTAACTTGTGTTGGGGTGGTCTCGCTCATCCCTCCAATGAATACATATTTGAGAAACTTAATGCTAACAAAAAATGCAGTTGCAAAATAAAAGAAAAGAAAAACAGTAATTATAAATATAAAACACAACAAAATATAATTTTTAAAGACAGTATTTTAAGTGATAAAGCTGGCGTGTGTGTGTGTGTGTGTGTGTGTGTGTGTGTATGTATATGTGTGTGTGTGTGTGTGTTTGTCTTACATTACTCTCTGCAGTATACGTTCCAATTCATCATAAGTAAGTGTTTTAATCCATTCCGTTACTGACTCTCTACATTCATGTGAAGTTTTGGGGTAGATATTTAGTTTGCGATTAATTAAGTTATAAATGTATGACGATTGAGCCGGATATTGGCGTCTGGCAAATTCCGTACGCACTGAACATACGGGAACAATATTAGCTACTTTTCGTCTACTAGTAAAAGTCGGGTCAAAAGGTAAGTTTTTATGTAGTGATAAAATTATATTTGTAACATACAATTTCCTTACTGTGAGAAGGTTACTTACAGAGTAATGGTCGCTTGTACTAAACCGGTATGGTTTAAAGTACATTACTTTTATTAATGACCTCTGAGCTCTTTCGAGATCGAGGAATCTGGTTTTGATAGCACCACCCCAAATTGGAATGCAATAAGTAATAACAGATTGAACAAGTGTGACATATATTTTTTTCAAAAGTTCACTCGACGTAACAGCCCTAAGCTTTTTGAATATCCAAGTGCATTTCCTAATTCTAGAAATTGTGACATCAATATGCTCGTGCCACGATAATCTCTCATCAATCATTACACCAAGATATTTAGTAGATTTAACTTTTTGGACAGTATCACAATTACAGCATTTATTGTTAGGGTCCCCACATGAATGGATGATAATTTTAAAGCCCGGGCTTGGTTGTGACCTAACACTCGGGGTGAAGCAGATGTAATTACATTTACTAGTGTTAAGCGTAAGTAAACTTTCGTTAAGCCATTCAGCAATTTTAGAGAGGGCTTCCTCTGCTATTTTCTTAACAGATTCCCAAGAACTGCCAAAAAAGACAACTGCTGTATCATCTGCATAGCAGAAGATTTGTCCGTCTCGGATATGAATTTTAAACAAATTGTTCATGTATAACAGAAACAATGTTGGACCCAGAACGCTTCCCTGGGGAACACCAAACGTTACCGATTCTTCAGAGCTAACAACATTTACAATTTTTACTGATTGCTTTCGTCCTGTAAGGTAGCTTATTAGTAGGAATAGAGGTTATCCTCTAAAACCATTTTGCTCAAGCCTTTTGATTAAAATTGGGATAGACACAGTATCAAAAGCCTTTTTTAGTTCTAAAAATACCACCAGACATTTGTAGCCTCTATCCACTTTGTCAATAACTACTGAAGTTAATGCTTTAATGGCGTCTTCAGTTGATCGTCCCTTTCTAAAAATTGAGAAGGCGACAAAATATTGTTTTTTTTCAAGATAGTTAACTATTCTGTTATTTAACAATTTCTCTATAATTTTTGAAAAAGACGGCAATACAGAAATAGGTCTGAAATTCATAACATTCTTATTGTCTCCATTTTTATGAACCGGGGTTATTATAGAGCGCTTGAGTACCGTAGGAAAAACTCCAGTTTCAAAACAAAGATTAGCTAACCGTGCTATCAAAGGAACGCAAAAATCTTTAGATCTTTTTATGAAACTAGTAGGTATTTTATCCCATCCAGCATAGCTAGCACGGCCTTCCCCAGTCGATTCTTCGGAAGAAAGTAATGGCAGTTTCTTTCCCATGTCTACATATCTTTTTCCCGAGCATGGCGCCACCCATCGACTGGAGTTTCAATGGACAAAGACAAGAAACTTTTCCATAGCAACCATTATAGCAACGGCTATTTTGACAGTTAGTTTCTTGACTCTTTTTTTTAAATATGGCACTTCGGCTATAAAACCATGGCCAGTGTCGTGTACATAGCGGCAAATTCAAAAATACGACTTGTAGCTAAGCTAATTGTAATCTATAGTCGAAATTATAGTTTTGATCTATGAAATACGAATAATAAAACCTAAAGAAGTTTATTACTCGTAGTTTGTAGATCAAAACTATAATTCCGGCTATAGACAGGGTTGCTATACATCGATATTTTGAATTTGCCGCCATTTACTCGACACTAGCCATGGTTTTATAGCCGAAGTGCCATATTAAAAAACAAAAAGAATCAAGAAACTAAATGTCAAAAGCGGATAAAAATGGTTGTCATGCTTGACATATAGATTTTCAAAAGCGGAAGAAATCGAGAGACGAAAGAGTTTTGGCGGGCGTCCGAAAGAGTGCTGTTGTGTTTTGTATTATTTTCCTAAAAATTGTGTTAGCTGGATTTTTAATGTGTAATATTGGTAGAATATTAACCATTAGATTATCGTGTTCATGCACAAGTGTAGGAAAGTGATGTAATATCCAGAAACGTGCTATTTTGTGTTCCCTCCAAAACTCCATCGAAAGTTTCAGTAAAGCGTCTACCACTTTACTGAATCGACCGACTTGACTCCTTGACTGTATTGACTTTTACTTAGACTTTGACTAGACTTTAGACCTGACGATACATGAAAACGATGATGAAAATTATAATAGGAGGCATATGGTTTTCCCGCCATATTCCTTACCTTTTTACCTTGTCTGTGGCACAACATACACATCCTTTGTGTCAAGTTGCCAAAAAAGAAGAAAAAGAAAAAAAAAAGAGAGACGAAAGAAACTTTTTCTCCAATGTTATTCCGGTACAACTGTCAAAATTTAGTTTCTTTCGTTTGTCTACGACGGTATGCTAGCTACATGGGAGCACTCCCAGAAGCAAGGCTACGAAGGACACTAGCTACTTCTTGAGTATCAGTTGGAAACAAAACAAACGAAGAAGAGTGTTGGTCATTCACTACAATATGAATATGAATATTATTAAGTTGAGGTTTTTTAACAATAGCTTCAGCTAAACCTTTACCTACGTTTACAAAATATTGGTTAACAAAATTTACAGATTCAACACATTGTGTCATTATATTAAGCAAGTTCAAATTGCTAGTTTTTTTGCCCTTAAAGTTTGTGATGTCATTTATTGTTTTATATAATCTTTTAGTGTTCTTTACGCAGTCTTGAATTCTTTTTTCATCGAATTGTCTTTTCAGTTTTCTTATTAGTTCAGTGCAATAGTTACGAAACCTTTTATATGTCACCTTTAGTGTTATGTTATTTGTGTCATGTCGTAGTTTTAGCTGCATTTTGTTTCGTAACCTTATACAACGGAGTACTCCTATAGTCATCCAAGGTTTTATTATCCGTTTACTACTGCTATAAATGCGAGTTTTGGTATGAGAATTTATGGCTGTTTGCATATATGTTACATATTATGTGAAAAAGTATATTCAAAAAGTATATTTCATATTATGATGTCTACTATATTGAAGCATAATATTATTTTTAGTCTAAAAAGGTAAAAATAAAGAATTACATATTACATAATATAATATTATACTTTTCTAAAACATATTTTCTTCTTATAAAGCTTTTGGCCACGCTTTGTCAAGTTACTATTATAAAGACGAAGATTTATGTGTATGTATTTACATCTTCACGCAAAAAAGGATTTATTTTGGCTCTGTACTAACACGTAATGTAATACAGTACTTCGGTGGTAAAAAAATATTAATTTGTCCTTAAATTATCTCAAATCATCCCTACCCATGGTCACCCTACACCGTATCGGACAGTTAACCGAGTTAGCGACGGTAGTTGCTTTCCATCAGCTGCCCTAGCACGGGTTTGTCGACATAGAAGAAATAGATAAAGACCAGAAGTTCTATAGTTTCTTGGATAATAGCTCCTGTTTCAAAGTAAATAAGGTCGTAGATTCATCGACAACAGAAATCGTTTTTATGTAGGTTTTTCGAGCAATTTTTACGACCTAGCTCGGATTTATAAACAATTTATAAAATGTTACACAATTCGTCTAGCACTTGGCGATTTCGATTCATTTCTGAGGGTGGAATTATCAATTTTCCCACGCTAAACAATGGGTAATAAAGAGTAAATACAGTTAAAAAAATGCACGTCATGAAAGTAAAAGAGCATTGACAATGAATCTACGACCTTATTTACATAGCCGTAGGATCTTTTATAAAAAAAACTACATGGTTATAAATTATAATATTATTTTGTCTACGAAGATCGGAAACATTTAGCAATTAGCAATTCCTCTCAATCAATTCAGCAAATGAATTGTCGAAACTGTCAAACTGACAATTTTAAATGTAAGTTTAGTAAGTTAAATTACTAAACATGAATTGTGAATTGCAAGCAGAATTTCATTTTGCGATTTTAATAAAATGAATCACATTATGATTCATAATATGATTCTACTAAGCGACCACTTTAGCCCCGCCACAGTATAGCAATATCTATACTGAGGCCCCACATAGCACAACGCTAACGTAAATTATATTCAATAATATTATTAGCTCCAACTTCCAAGCAGACTGCGTCGGCCGTCGAGGCTCTGCGCAGGAACGAGGGGCCCAAAGGGGTGAGGGCGCGCGCGCGGGCCGGGCACGGGGCAGTAGCGGCGCACGCACACATAGAATACTCGTATGTCGGCACTACATAATATAGGCGAACGCGTTGGCCAACGCGTTGGCCAACGAGTCGCCCGTTCTACACATTGGGCCGTGTCGTGCCCAATGTGTAGAACGGGCGACTCGCGCGTTGGCGGTAGGTATTTAGACGTTGGCCGACGCGTTTTGTCGGCATTACATATAGGCGAACGCGTTGGCCGACGCGTTGGCCAATGCGTTGGCCAACGCGTCGGCCTACAATCGTTCGTCGTCGGCCGTTATTGTCGGTCTACAATCAACATCGATCTTGGGCAATCATAGTCGAATATAATATCTATATATCCGTAATTGCTTGTCCATCATAGGCCCAACGACCAACGTGGATATATTACACAGGAAAATCATGAATCTGTCATCCATAAACACTTCTAGAGCTTGATTACGAGTATCATCGAGATATCGATATCGATAAACTAATTGTGAGAAAATTGAATAATCGATAAATTTTAATTACCCATATCAACTGTGTCACATCTCTATTGACTTACTGCAATTACCGTGAAACCTGATATGATTAGAACGAGAACAACTACAAAATGCAACCCTAACACAAGGTCATAAGACATAAATTACAATGACAGGAATTACATGCAGTAGTTCCTGTAGAGTACTGCGAAAATAAACTCTATAATTAATAAATTAGGGTACAAAATTGAATATCACGGATGACAATGATCTGGTAGTCTTGTCAACTTAATAACCACATCAAGTTTATCTATAGTTCGGCATTTTTGTCATACCGGCTGTAGAACAAGTCCAAGTTTTAATAGCTCCAAGAATTGGACGTATTGTCAAAATGTTGCAAGTTGCAAGTTGCAACTAGAATTTATCGAATGATAACATTTATTTATTTTATTTTATTTATTAAAAACTTTATGCACATACAAGTACAAAGGTGGACTTAATGCCTAATGGCATTATCTACCAGTCAACCTTTGGGCGATACAGAAACAAAATTGTATAGGTGCCAGTCAAGTTACCAGAATAATAAAAAAAAGAACTAAAAAAAAACTAACAACATGTAAATATAACTTATAAATTATACAAATAAAATATATATTAAACTATACTTATCATAAATACACTGATATATAAGATATATAAATAAAACTACATATAATTATATATGTACTTATAATATATTATAAATATATATTAATATAATATACATTATTATAGTCAATAGTAATAAGTATTTAATATTTGCCAAGATATAATGGGTATTAAATTAGATTTGATATACTTAACAGCTTACTATAGATTATTAAAACTAAGAGTCCGCCAATTGCTTCAAGTAGAAGTCACGAACTCTGCGCTTAAAAGTGTCTCTTGTTTTTGACATCCTGATTTCCGGAGGAAGAGCATTCCAGAGAAGAACAACCTGGATATTAAAAGAAGAGTGGACGGAATTAGACTTGTGGGAAGGGCAACTTAAAAGCTGATTTGAAGTGGATCGGAGGTTTTTATCGTGCGTGCTGCAAAGGTACTGAAAATGAGGGGCGAGATATTCGGGAGTATGGGGATGATGCAGCAGTGAATATAGCACACATAGCGCCCGCACAGAGCGGCGCTGGCGTACTGGTAACCAGTGCAGCTTAGAGCGGTACGAAGAAACGTGATCGTATTTCCGAAGGTTGAATATGAATCGAAGACAGTTGTTAAATAATCGATCGAGTTTGTTGAGTTTGTCGGCATTAAGATCAAAACAGCACACGTCACCATAGTCGATTATAGGGAAAATGAGGGTCTGGACCAGCAAAGTCTTGATCGGAGTAGGAAGGAAATTTTTGTGTCGATAAAGGGATCGTAGCGTATTTGTGACTTTACTTGACACATTAGAAATATGGGATTGCCAAGTCAGGGAGGAATCAATATGTAAACCAAGGTCTTTTACGCTTGTACTAAAATTAATAACAGAGCCGTTGTAGATAACCGGTGGAAGAGCACCTATGTTCACCTTACATAAGTATCTCGGGCTACCTAACAAAATTGCCTGGCATTTTGCGGGATTTACTAATAATCCGAAGTTACTGCACCAGTCTTTTATTTCACTCAAAACCTGGTTTAATTCCGCAATGGCTGCTGATAACTGCTCCAATCCAGCCTGGATATAAAGTTGCAGGTCATCGGCATAAAGATGATACGCAATATGAAGTCTTTTAGTGAGCAGATTTATAAAAATACAGAAAAGTAGTGGAGATAAAATACCGCCTTGTGGAACGCCAGCGTCGAGGTTGTGCCACTTAGAGGATGAGCTCTCCGTGCGTACCGACTGCTGACGACCACGAAGATAAGAAGAAATCCAAGTAAGTACTTCAGACGAAATCGGAAGTCCAGAGAGTGCTGCCAGTAGGATGTCATGATCGACAAAATTGAATGCGTTAGAGAAATCTACCAGCACTAAAATGGTAATCAAAGATTTCTCGAAACCAGCTCTAATATCACCTGTAACTTTTAACAGAGCAGTGGTTGTGCTATGTCCAGGTCTGAATCCCGATTGAAGTGGGGAGAGCAAATTATTTCGGAAGACAAACCCAGACAGCTGCTTGTGGACGCAGGCTTCGAGAACCTTTGATAGGAAGGGAAGGATGGAGATAGGACGAAAATGAGAAGGATTAGTCGGATGGGGAATTTTCGGAAGCGGGCGAACAAAAGCTTTGCGCCATATATTTGGGAATACTGAGGAAACAAGGGAGAAGTTTATAATGTGGGTGATGGCGGGCAGAAGTTCATTTTGGATGGTGGTGATCATGCGGCGACTAATGTCATCACAACCTACGGCTTTTGATACTATGGACTTGATAGTCTTGTCGATTTCGTCCAAAGCAACTGGAGAAAACTGAAAGGGGTCTAAATTAGGACGAGATAAACCGTTAAGATAACTAATGGTCTGAAATTTTATGTGATCATCTAGCTTTGCTATGGAAGAAAACTGGTGGTTTAAATCATCAAGACTAATAGAGCTGGGTAGTTCCAGGGTTTCTTGCGACTTTCCTACACCAATAGTTCCAAGGAACTTCCAAATATTAGGGGGGGATAATGAAGCTATATTTTCGAAAATATGGCGGCGTTTGGCATTACGTATCATCTGGTTGCAACGATTCCTGGCTGTTTTATAGTTATCCCAATGAGACACATTCCGACTTCTTTTGAATTTCTTGTATGCACAGTCCCGGCGCCTCATCACTTCTTGAATTTCTGATGTCAACCAAGGAGCTGGCGGGTGTTTAAGCTTAACCCTTTTTACAGGAGCGTACGAATCGTACAGTCCTATCAAGATGCTATTAAAAATTGAAACTTTATCATCCATTGTAGATGCATCATACAACGGTTCCCAATTAACTTTAGACGCGTCAACTCTTAGTTGTTCCATATTAACCCTCCCATAACAACGCTTAAAAATAATTCTAGGAGGTGGTTTTGGTGGCTTAAGGATATAGGAAGTATAGATAAGGTCATGATGGGAAAAACCAGGAGCGGGAAGTTGTCCGTGGGATTGAACAAGGGATGGATTGGAAGTAAGGATCAAATCAAGCCAGGTATCATCGCCGGTAATATTATGATGAGTAGCGGAGAGCGGCAAAAGATGAAGACTGACCGATTCTAATAAACGGGAAAGTTTTTGGGAACGAGGACAGGATAGGTTTAATAGGTCAGTATTGAAATCACCCATAATGACGTGATGTGCATATTCCGAACTCAATGCTTCCAAAACAGGTTCTAACTCCGAAACATATTCAACAGACGGGGGACAGTAGACTACTCCAAGAAGCAATTTGGCTCCTTTGACGAGGACCTCAATGAAAATATGCTCTGCTGCAGAAGTACCGTCAGATGGTGAAGAGGCTATTATTTTATGCGGCAGATCACTCCGTAGGTAGATGGCGACACCTCCGCCCCGCCTACCGATCCGGTCATTTCGGATTAGGATGTAGTCAGGCAGGGCGTATGACGTGGAAAGAAGATGAGGCTTAAACCAGCTCTCAGAAATCAGGATGGCATGAACGTTATTTCCAGAAAAGGTTTCGAACATGTCACTAAAGTGACTAGGTACACTTTGCGCATTTATGTGACATATGTTAATAACGCCATTATTTTGCAAATTAAAATTCTGTTGTAAGATTTCACCTAGCGTGTAACTAATAGAGTCAGAACTGTCTTCATTAGATAATATACTTGTATCATTGGCAGAATAAAATGAGTCGCTATCAGACATAGATATATAAATAATAATAACAATAAACGAGTAATAAAATACAAATAAAGAATACTATAATAATATTGATAATAATAAAGATATAATATAAATACTATATTCTATTTAAACCTAAAAAAAAAAAGTCGAATAAATTTAATAAGTACTTACTATATTTTGCATGTCTGTACCACCCGCCAACTGACCAACAGGTTAAAGTTATAACAAAATCATTATTGTAATTTGAACACTTTCGAGCTACATAACATGATAAAATACAATAATTATGGATAAAAAGTAGGTAACCAATAAGAGAACTGAATGACATTGAGTTTTACAAACATGATAAGTAGTAACAATAAAGAAAAACTTGAGAAAACTAAAAATAATATTTAACATGTTACACCATATGTTTAGTAACTTATTATAATATTTTCTCAATGGTAACTACAAAAGAAAATTAAAAAAAAAAAAAATTAACATGTAACTCATTGCATCGATCAACTAAACGTAAAAAAAAAGAAGAAAATGTCATCTGTCACTTGTCAGTAACATCATCAGCTTGGATGAAGGATCATTGGATTTGTCAAGCAAATAATAATACCGAGATTGACAAAGACGCAGCTATACATAAACTCATAAGAGTAATAGAGTCAGTAACATTTTTTTTGTCCTTGTCAGAGTTTCACTTTTTGTTGTTGGTCAAGAATCGTACTTTTGACCAACAAAAGATATGCTCATATTGTACTTTGCGATATTCGTTGATTCTGTGTTTTTTTAGCGAAAAACAATATTGACGGTGTTAAAGTGTGTGTTAAATTTATTGAAAAACATGGTGATTTGTTACATTTTAGGCTGTAAAAGCCGTAGTGAGCGGAAATATGAAAACATAACATTTCATTCGTAAGTACGATATTTTGCATTTAACATTTCTCAGTTTGCAGTAATATTGACTGTATGATTATCTAAGAATATTATTACACGAGGAATGATGTGTTAATTACATTATTACAGCGTAAAATAGTATTTAAAAAACATTGTTATTGTAGTAATACACAACCAAATTCTATAGGTCGTTATTTCAACAGCAAACCAAAGCTTATTATTACTCTTTGATTTTGTCGCGTTAAACGATTGCAAGGGTTGCCAGCGCTAGTGTTGGAGAATTGCCTAGAATTATTGTTATTTGTTATATGTTTAATAATTATTATTTTAACAAAAAATATTATAATTAATTTGAATACTTAAAAAATCATTCAAGAATAATATATTGAATTGTCAATTGTCATCCAACTTGAACTTAAACATACTTCTTCAGATAACATAATATTATTATCTTTCTATTGTAAGATCAAAACATACTTATAACTTACATTGTATGTTTTACATTCTATGCATGAACGTAGAAAAAAAGGAGGACGGAGTCTTGTCATATACAAAACTGTGTCTTCACTTTTCTTCAGAGTCGGCCATGCACATTGCACACGCCCCACGCCCACAGATTAAGAATTAGTTACTATGGTCTCGCCAGACGTAGGTCTATCAACTGTCTAGGATCGGTATACATTAATTTGTGTGTTTTATTCTCAAATCGCGGAATTCTGTCTGTAGCGGTCATGTTGTCATTTTCTATACAGTGCTCCAAGGCTTTAAATGTGTCACGACTCACGGGGCGCTGCTGGTAAAGGAAAACTGTCAAAACTCAAATACACGTCAAAAATGACGTTTTTGTATGATAGAAGCGTTAGTTCCTTTTCTCGGCACATTCATTTAAAACCTTGTCAAACTGTACAAACTGTAGTTCACAATGAAGTGACAGATGTTTCGAGGTGATATCGTATTTTCCATACACGATGTAAACACAGTATGAATTAAATCACTTCAAACTCATAAATAGTTGGAGATTATCATACGAAAATATAACCAAGACGTTTTACTATGATACAAGAATTGAATTTTATTCTTAAGTTAACAGAAGTCAGTGCGAGTATTTTTCACTTAGCTAGAAAGGTCAATGACCGCAAGTGCCACCTTAAATTATTCTGACTATAGTAAATAAATGATACGGTACTGATTAAATTCATATTATGCGTTTTTCTTAGTTCTTTTGTCTATTATTTATGTTTATGTGCCACCTTAAATTATTATCCTCCTGACTCCAAACATTTATACATCCTGACAAACTTTCCCGTTTTTAATATTATTAGTAAGATAGTATAGCAAGTAGGTACAGTAGTAATTAGCAAACAGCAAGTATAGTAAGTAAAATTATAATTTAAGTACAAAGATTAAAATCCATAACAATTACCCCTAACATGGAGAGAGCATTCAAAGTTTAAACATTTTGAATGTTCTCTGAAGCTCAATAAATATGCATACGGTATATTATATTAAAGGCTCCATTCCACCGCGGCGCACGCTGTGCACGGCCACGCGCACGCGTGGACGTGCACGGATTTATTTCTTTGACTTGAGTCAATTCGTGCGTAGCGTGTCCGTGGGTTGCAGTGGACACAGTCACATATATTTTCTTACAACGCGAAGCCCTCACGCGGATGAACTCACGGGAAGATTGCTAATAATAAAAATACAAAAAGTAATGGTAATATGTAATAGCGTTTTTGCCATCTGAAAAAATAATAAAAAAAATGATTTGGTGTGGGGAAAATAAATAAGATTTGTATAGTCTGGTAACACCAGACAAAGTTGGTACTTTATATCCATCCCTTACGGGTGTACGCCCGTGTCACGTCTACTAGATGCTTGGTTTTAGATCATCAGCTATGGCATTGACAGTTCGATTGACGTTATCTATCTACAAAATATATATACTTGTAATCTGCGGTAATCTATCAGCTGTCACGTGTAAAATAATGCATGTGTTATTTTAATTTGATAAATTAAAGTAAAATTATAAAATACCGGCAAATTCTACCCTACAGTCTACACATATTAACATAACAAAGTATAAGAATCAAGAATTACGACACAAGTACAAATACAAGAAGACAGAAAACACAACATAATAATTTAGACAAGTGACACAATAACAGCTGATAATAAAGGACAATAATTAATAAAGTGTATTGCTATTTTTACTCTTTAGAAATAGTAGAGGCTGCTTTAGGATATTTCGTCACCAGGGGCTGAAGCTCTTCTAAACTCAGCACCTTATGACGCTTTCCATCTGCGGTCTTAATGACAATGATACCATCTTGTGTCCAGCAGGCCCTCACACCGAAATGTAGCCTTGCCTTGACAAACACAGCCTGCCTCGCCTTTGTCAGGAACTCCTTAACTGTAGTAGGAGTCCCTTTCAACTTTGATTTGGCCTGCCAAACTGTATTCTTCGAATCTAATGAAGAGAATTTTACCAGTATCGGTCGTATCTTGTTTGGATCGATGCTGCCCAACCGATGACATGCCTTCAAGGAACTAGATGGAATGTCTGGAAGGCCTAGTTGACCGTTGATGAGTCTGATGATAGTACCCGAGCAATTTTCACTATTTTGTTCCGGAACACCCGAGAAAATGAGAGTCTTCCTGCGTGATCTGGACTCAATCGCATCGACAGCCTTTGAACATTCAGAGATCTGTTTGCGAATGAGACTGAGCATGGAGAATGTTAGTTCCCGAAACGTGCGAAACTCCTCAGCCACCTTAGCAACTGTATCCTTGGCGGAGCCGCTCTGCAGCTGGGCATGAAGCTCGTCCATCTTCTTGGTCACAAGCTCCTCAAGACTCTGCTGTGCTTTGATAATTTCATGCATTTGTGACATGATTGATTATGATTTAAAATAATATTAAGCAGAAACAATACTTGTGAATCACTGTAAGAATAGTCAGCTGGTGGGTGGTGCCTGGTGTCAGTGTTGCACTTCACATAGAGTTCCACAAACGATTATTATTCAACAAACTGTATGTATTGACACAATTTTGTTTGAATTCTCTTGATATATTTAGTTACAATTATTTAAATGATTTAATTAGTTTAAGAAAATGTCTGTGTACTTTTTTGCACCTACCCGTTTTTATTTAGTCAATGATAGTAGAACATTTATGGCCTGTTTCACCGCTTCCTGATAAGGTGCCCGATAGGGTTATTTGACAGATTTTCCATACTCCATCTGTCAAATTAAGTGGTGGATAGCCTTATCAGGAAGCGGTGAAACAGGCCCTTAGTGGAATACTTGATGATAAGTAGGTAATAATGTGGTTAACTTAAGGGCCTTCCCTACGGAGATTCCGTAATTTACCGTATTTAAATCCTCATTAACTCATAATTTGAAAACTACAAAGTTATAATAAAAATACAGAAATAATCTTCAGTATATCAACATTCCTTTCCCCGTTTTAAATTTTCTATTTTTGTTGTACTCATGATATCAGCTTTCAAAGTAAGACCCAATTTATTAAAATTCAAGCATATATTCAGCATCTCCTTAGGATTTACAAATTACTTTTATTTGAAACACACGCCAATAGATCGACAATATCATAAACTACATATTCCCCGTTTTAATTTTTTTATGACAATTTTGAACTAAGATAAGTAAAAAAAACAGGGTTTTGGTGCGATCTCGGCAACGCGGCAAATGTATGGTCCAGGTCGTTTGCTCGGGGGACTACCTTAACAGAGCTTATTGCTATCTCTATTACTGTATAAATTAGTTAATTATTTTATAACATAAAGACGATGTTTTGTGTACAATATCTGAAAGTCCTACCTGTCTTCTATCTCAACTCTTTACAGAGACGCAATGATTTTGATACTTTAAAAAAAACTAAACCAACTTTGTGAAATTTAATTTAAAGACATTTAATGTATTGCAGCAGAAACTAAGTTCTGAGCAACATCAATTTCAATAAAATTTGTCAGCTGTACGAGTAGATTTGGAATTCTATTTTAATTTAATGTAAAAATGTTTTATCTAATATATTATGAAGTATTTTTTTAATAAAAAAAATAAAATCAATCACAACATAAGTAATAATATTCATGCTGTATTCAAATTGTAAGGAATGCCAACACAGTACATGGCCAATTTACATACGGCTCACGTTTAGTCGATAGTCGATACGAATATGGTTACCGATATCATCGACAGGGGGACATGCCTAATTGAGGGATGTGATTTGGCTTGTCACTTAGCATTGTCGATAAAACGGTTTAGGTTTGCCGCGCCTGTTATGCTGAATCTAAGCTATAATCTTCGATCACTAATATATAAGTATATATTTGATCGACGGCTATAATATGTGTGGATTCCAGGTGGCCAATAAAGTTTTTTTTTTAATTTGCTCTAATAAATATTAAGGCGACGCTTTGATAATTTGACTTTCGTGATATCGATTTTTCTCAGCAATGACTAAAGCTAAGAAATTAAAGTTAATTGTCAGTATCATCATGTCTTTGTCTTTGATTTACCCATAGCATAACATGATTGGTCAACTTTTATAACACAGAATAATCAATCAAAAAGACCTCTGTAAAAAAAGGGATTCCTATTTTGCTAACAGAGGAGAGTGATTTAAGCTTCCAAAATTTGTACATAAACTGGTTCAAGCATACACTTTAATTTGTCCATAGCGTATATGAAATGTATTTATGGTTTTTAAATTACGCGACAGAAACCATTTTGTACAGTTTTTGCTGTTTTCCAGTTTTTGCTGTTCCGTTATGATGGGCCGGGCCTCTAAAACATATTATCCAACATGGTTTTTTTACTTTAACGCGGCGTCACCTTAATCTGCTTAAATCCCTACAGCCATACTAATTACTTTTTTGACAGACAGACAAATACATAGACATTTTAGCATTATTAATATTATTAATCATATTTTATTAATGCGAAAGTGTGTATGTCTGTCTGTCTGTCCGTCTGTCTGTCCGTCTGTCTGTCCGTCTGTCTGTCTTCACGCTCAAACCGGTAAACCGACTTTGCTGCTTGGGTTTTTTTTTTTCGAAAGGGTCTAAGCTACTGGTCTGGTTAAGACCGTGGTAGTTTAATCGTGGCTATTACTAGTCTATTGCTAGTTGGTTTGGAGATAAACAATGAGGGGGCCTGGCCCCCTCCCCTAAAGTCACACGTGTGACATTCTAATCGGGCAATATTGGGGAGAACTACGAAAATAAGCTATTTTCATCTGACGTGGGTCTGCTTGGGTGTGAAGATACTTTGAGCCCCGAGAATGGACATAGGCCATAGCATACTTTTTACCCCCAAAAAATTTACGGTTCCCGCACTATAAACGAATTTGACTCAACGGAGTTGCGGGCGTCATCTAGGTGAATAAAGAGCTATTCGATTTTCTAATCTAGTCGACATTTTATTAGTTAAAAAAACCGGCCAAGTGCGTGTCGGGCCACGCGCAACACAGGGTTCCGTAGTACCGCTAGTTTTTGACATTTTTTATGGTCAATGAACGTACATTTATAGCGTGTTTTACACTAGTAACAACATCATCTCAGTTACTTTCAAAGGAATTTGAATGAAAATTTCCTTTATACTTCGCCCAATACATTTTTTTTTAGTTGATCGACTATTACTCAATAACTTATGAAGTCTTCTTAGCCGTGATAGTTTTCCTTTTAAATTCAGCATAATTCCTACCCCCGTGAATTTTTTCACATTTCCAGAACCAACCGTTTAGCTGGTAGAAGGGGGGGACACTGGACTCTAACGATTTTTTTCCCCTTTAAAACTTAATATTTCACAAACGGATCCCTAAATCAGAAAATGATCTATTAATACTCGCAATATTTTTAAAAAACCTATTCAACGACAGCCCACACGATTTGTTTCAATGCTTTGTTTAGCTCAATAGAAGGTGTTTGTTTCGTTACAATTAAGTAAAGTCAGTATTTTTATGGTTCCGTAGTCAACAAAGAACCCTTATAGTTTCGGTCTGTCCGTCCGTCTGTCTGTCTGTCCGCGGTTTTACTCAGAGACTATAGGACCTACAAAGCTGTAATTTGGCATGAATACACATATTAATGATGGCAACAAAATGGTACATGAAATCGTAAAAAAATATATTTTTTTATGGTACGTTCCCTACACATCAAGCGGGGATGAATATTTTTTTTCGCACCCACCCCATTGTGTGGGGTGTCGTTGAATAGGTTTTTTTTTTAAATATTGCGAGTATTCATAGATCATTTTCCGATTTAGGGATCCGTTTGTGAAATATTAAGTTTTAAAGTGGAAAAAATCGTTAGAGTCCAGTGTCCCCCCCTTCTACCAGCTAAACTGTTGGTTCTGGACATGTGAAAAATTCACAGGAGTAGGAAATATGCTGAATTTAAAAAGAAAACTATCACGGCTAAGAAGACTTCATAAGTTATTGAGTAATAGTCGATAAACTAAAAAAAATATTCGGCGAAGTATAATGAAACTTTTCGTTGAAATTCCTTTGAAAGTAACTGAGATGATGTTGTTAGTAGTGTAAAACACGTTATAATTAATGTACATTCATTGATCATTAAAATATTGTCAAAAACAAGCGCGGCGGTACTACGGAACCCTATATTGCGCGTGGCCCGACACGCACTTGGCCGGTTTTATTACATACAGAGATAGTTCTCCTTCGTCTACACTCCATACAATTAGGACGCGTTTGAGGTTGGCGTATGTTGGCTAATCATTATTTTAAAATAATGAGCACAGAAAACTGAAAAGAATAAAGTCGGTTTTACGGGCGAAGATTTTACGTGACAACGTCTTTTTCTCGGTAGAATATTTATTGATATGAATGCGCGCTGCGCGCGCGGCAGACCGATCATAGTTGAGTGGGAGAGAGACGCAAGGCATTCGGCGGGCCCCTCTCTCGTTCGGTGACTCATCGTAACGTTACCGAGCGTTACACTTTTTCATAAGTGACTCCCAGCCGCAACCTAATTTAAGACGTTGTCACGTCAAAAAGCCGGCTATTTAAAGTTCTATTTGACAAGAGATCCACGTTTTTAGTGGTTTACAATGATAAATAAATAAATAAATAAAATATCTTTTTATTCAAAATAGGTATCATGATACTCTTTTTGAAAGTCGAACGAAGAAGCTATGTTGCCTACCACCGGTCCGATATGAGATCGAACTCATAGCCGCATCATAAAGAACAAACAAGTAATCAATTAAAATAATCCGCAATAAGCTACATTGTACAATCAAGTTTATTTCACACAAAAATGATACGTATATCTTAAATATCAAGGTTACATCAGAGGTAGAAAAACTGCGAATGTAGTTTAATGTTTAACCTATACAAAATGGGCCTTATATCATTTAGTTAAGGGTCACGTCAGAGGTACGATAAATGTGAATGTAGGTTATTTATTGCGATTCGTGACATTGTATCGCGTCGCCACGTGTAGATACTTTGTTAACTGACCACAATTATGCACTATAACAACCTATTATGGTTCCTATAGGCACTTTTTCAATTAAAAAACCGGATTTATGTTCTTTATAATTTAAAGTTCTAACATTTTATTCATACAGCTGCAAGTTGCAACTGAAAAAATCGGTTCGCATTTATAATAATATCACGGTTTTCGCATAAATTGTATTATCATTATTTACTATCAATAAGATCTTTTTTTTTCAACGCTTTGATAGTAGATGAAGTTCAGTCTTACTGTAAAATGTAATTTATAAAAGTAGAGAATTGTATGTTTTTGGAAAACTTCGGAAAGATAGCGCTAGCATCGCATTCGTAATGGGTTCGTTTCAAAGTGTATGTGGGAAAGTATCAATAGATGGCGCTAGGTGTATAAGGGAAAGGCGCTAATGGTAGACACTGAACTAATAGAAGACACTTACGACAAAAATGCCATAAAAATAAGAATTATTCTAATTATTTCTCAACACTGTAAATTTTATAAGCTTCTTATGCTATCTGTTGATGTGAAAAAATATATTAGGGATGCCTTCGGGAACAAAATTTTAAAATGGGATCAGTTTTCGTAAATGATGTGACCGCGTCAACACGCACCCGGCAATTTCTTAGCAAATAGGTTAAGGAAGGCGAAATTTTGCACGTAAGTTTTGAATACATTTATTAGATTTTTTGTTATTTCTATGGACTTCATTGGATTATTGGTCATGTTGTTTACACTAATTAATGTTTATTTATGATCTTTTATCCATTTTCCCTAACAATATAAAGGGTGTCTACTATTAGTTCTTGAAAATGTAAAAAAACCTAATAGATGACATGGATCTCATCTTTGAGTTTTGCAATACATACTCAAATTATTTTGTACTTCTACTGCAAAAATCATCACTATTCTCTGAAAATATAATTCTATTAACAATCTAAGAACTTAGAACTACTGCACCTAAAAATGGACGTGTCTAATATTAGACCTTGTACTGATCCAAAAATCGATTGCTTTAGTTTTTTAGCAGTAAAAAAAAGAAAAAGGAGAGCTGAGAAAAGAAAGAAGAAAAAGGAGCATGGAGACTAAAGACTGAAAATAAATTTGCTAGGAAAAAAGACGGATTGCACTCCGGGAGTGCCGGCAGAAGTGAAAACTTAATTATTAACGTTGTGCATTTTTTAACCCATTTTTTATGAAAATCGATTAATAAAAAATCGATTTTTTTAATAAATCGAAACCCTTACAATCGATTAAAATTTTAACCCATTTTTTATGAAAATCGATTTTTAAAACATCGATTTTCATAAAATCGATTTTCAAAAGATCGATTTTTAAAAAATCGTTTTTTTTTAATTATTCGAAACCCTTACTTACAATCGCTTAAATTTTTAACCCAATTTTAATGAAAATCGATTTTTAAAAAATCGATATTTTTATTAATCGGAACCCTTACAATCGATTAAATTTTTAACTTTTTTTTGTGAAAAACGATTACTAAAAATCGTTTTTTTTAATTAATCAAAACCCTTACAATGGATTAAATTTTTAACCCATTTATTATGAAAAACGATTTTTAAAAAATCGTTTTTAGGGTTCCGTAGTCAATAAGGAACCCTTATAGTTTCGGTCTGTCCGTCCGTCTGTCCGTCTGTCTGTCTGTCTGTCTGTCTGTCTGTCTGTCTGTCTGTCCGCGGTTTTACTCAGAGACCTACAAAGCTGTCATTTGGTATGAATACACATATTAATGATAGCAACAAAATATTTTTTATGGTACCTCCCCTACACATCAAGCGGGGATGATAATTTTTTTCGCGCCCACTCCATTGCGTGGGGTGTCGTTGAATAGGTTTTTTAAAAATATTGCGAGTATTTATAGATCATTTTCCGATTTAGGGATCCGTTTGTGAAATATTAAGTTTTAAAGTGGAAAAAATCGTTAGAGTCCAGTGTCCCCCCCCTTCTACCAGCTAAACGGTGGGTTCTGGAAATGTGAAAAAATTCACGGGAGTAGGAAATATGCTGAATTTAAAAGGAAAACTATCACGGCTAAGAAGACTTCATAAGTAATTGAGTAAAAGTCGATCAACTAAAAAAAATGTATTCGGCGAAGTAAAAATGGGACTTTTCGTTTAAATTCCTTTGAAAGTAACTGAGATGATGTTGTTAGTAGTATAAAACACGCTATATAATATACGTTCATTGACCATATAAAAATTGACAAAAACTAGCGGTACTACGGAACCCTATACTGCGCGTGGCCCGACACGCACTTGGCCGGTTTTTTTTAATTACTTAATCGAAACCCTTACAATCAATTCGAGTTCGAATTCGAGTTCGAGTTCGACACAAAACACTACTCTTCAACCGTCTTACGGTTTTTCCAAGGTTTTTCGATCAGCACGAGAATCTGACGCGAGTTTCACAGTTTTTACCCATCCCACAAAAGTGCTCAACGCCGCTAAAGAAGTTTTCACTTCAAAAATATGAGAAATAAAAATAAAAGGAAAGATAGTTTCAGCATGGAAGAAGAATGAATAGAATCTGAAGACAACGTGGATAATATTTCTGATGCATGTAGTGACTATGATGAAGTAAATTAAATCTTTTGAAAAATGGCAAATAAAGACCTAATTTAATAGAAAAAAATATGTAAAATGTAATGTATTGTTCTATGTCAACTATTAGTTCATATTGGTGTCTACTATTAGTGATGTTCGTTTTTTGTGATGTCATCTATTAGTGCTTATGACTAAGTTTACAAAAAGACCAATAATATATTTTTTAATTGATTTGTCAGAGAACAATTATAATAGTTTTATTTTGTAAGAGTTACTGAAGACATGGAAGAAGTTATCAATCCTTTATTTTCATAAATTATATATTTTATAACATTCAAATGTTGCATGTTTCCTTATAGTGTCTGCCATTAGGTCTTCTCCCTTATTGAGGGCAAACTTTTTTTTTTGTCTTATTAGAATGAAAGAAAGTTACTATTTGTCTTATTTAGTTTTAAAAGTTATACTTATTTCTTTCGCTTTATTTTTCACTCGCAAATTACAAGCAACTTTCAATTACATATATAACTTCTTTTAATAGGCTTTAACTAAGACTTAACTTGATTTAAAAGTTATTTTAAGGGTTACGTATCCAAATGGCAAATAACGGTTATAAATTCGTCATGCGGACAGACATGATGAATCTATAAGGTAATCTGTCCGTCCGTATGTCACAGCCATTTTTTATCGTACGCACCTTTAAATAGAGGTCATCTCACCCTAAACTATCGTTAAAATTACTGTTATTAAAACAAGGGAACCCTACGTTTTAAGTGTATATTTTCTCTATGGTTTTACCAAGATGCAAACACTTTGTTGTTTTTATTTGAAACGCAGTTTAAAAACTACGTCATATTATTATGAGTTTCAAAGCTAATTCACAAATCACAGTAAATAAACAATCAAACATTTGTATTTATTTCAAGTGTGCAATCTAAATAATATGTACTTACCTAAGTTTTGGTCATTGACCAATATTACTAATTATTTTCGAAATATTAGATATTATGTACTCATATTATAATATTACTAGTAATCACAACATGATAAAACTTTCTATTTTAAAATTATTACCTACTTACTATTATACTAATTTTAAATATTTATATTACAACTAGCTGTCCCGGCAAACGTTTCTTTGCCATACTTATTGTATAAAGTATATAAAGAAATAAATATTTTGACAATTGCATCTCATTTTGTTTATCTTTGACAATGTACTTAGTGTCTATATAAGTATGTCACCATGGCAATGTCCATCGCTATCCCGTGACCCGCGTCGCATAAACAATGGTCGCTCTTTATAGACAAATAATTTGCAATAAAATAAAATTGCGACTATATTCTATAATTAAAGATCTAAGCTATCCTATCTCTCAAGTTGGAAAAAAGCACACATTTAAAAAAAGAAACATTAAAATCGGTTAAGTAGTTTAGGAATCCATCGCGGACAAACATCGTGACAGGAGATTTATATATATTAGATTTATACTCTACATTTTTCTAAGCAAACATTCATTTTTATTTTCTTCCACTAAGAAAAAATCGATTCCACCAAAATCGATTAAGCTTATAAGAAACGTCAGCTGTCCCTTCCACGTCACATGGGGTACATCCCCACAATGGGCGTCACCCTCGGCCGACAGGGGTAGTTCACTACACTACAAATTATAGGGTGGTGAGTATAGGTTATTGGCTTATTTTTAAAAATCGAACGTTTTACTTTTTTTTGTAGATTTTTTTTGGTGACGGTTAATTAAAATATTTTACGGGTTGTGGTGTGTTTGGATGTGCATGTTTGTAAAAGTATTATTTTTATTAAAATTAGGGAAAAATGTGTGGAATATCGCGAAATTTGTTTAGTATAACGTGCGGGAACCTTACATTTTTGTTCATAAATTTTATCTTTTGGAACATAAAGTATTTTCATTAAAAGTAGAATTATTTTCGTTGTTTTATTTAAAATGTGTTTTCCAAAAGTCTATTTCCTATACTTTTTTTAAAATTTACGGTCATATAATACATAGGTAAGACAATATTATTATACCAACTACTTACTACACAATAAAAAATAATGTCACTTCGCTTAAACGATTAAGTTATAAACTCTTGATAACAGAATATGGTACGAACAAAAGGCATTATAAGCAAATTAGATTGAAATGTTACAAGCACACCCACTAGTCACTAGTCACAACTGAATTAACAGTATAATAGATAGTTCTGTTGACAAAGTTGACGGTGTACCAGGCATAAGTTAAAGTACGGTTCCCGCGCGATAGGCGAAAATCTCCGAAATGTTGCGGAAATACTGGTTAAGCTTACTAATAGCGAGTGTGAGGGCTACATTTAATAATGAGTGAATCTAGTAGCCTATCTATATATAATATCTTTTATATCTTTAGGCTTATAGCCATTGCGGTGTACCGGTTTGGTGCCTAAGGTACTCGTTGAATTTACAAGGATTTCAAAAAAGGACAAAAGTTGGTTAAAAGCGTACAGTTCCCACGAAAACAATTTTGTGCTAATGTTTTAGGCAACGTCTATAGTTCAAACCACGGGACTAGTCACAAAAAGTTTTTTTGCTCGCTTCATGGCTCGTACCATAGTTTCTTGTATAATTGCGACCCGCCTCTTCGCTGTAGTGCCCACGACAGTCAGTTAACTGATACTTATGAATTATTTATAATATTATTGAGTATTTTAATACTTTTGACGAGGCTGTATAAATCAAAAAAAAATAAATATAAAGCGTAAAAAAAGAATTAAATTTTACTTTATTTACTAAACTAACTACTACTAACTAAAATCTTATAGCTTTTTTGCTCAACAAATCTACATCTTTGAAGCCAAAATAACAATATTATTGAGATATTAAACAAAATAATAACAATTGAACGGTCAAAAGTTTTTTTAGGCTTTATGCCAAAATAACAAAAAAAAAATTCAAAGAAATACGGGCAGTAGGTACGTTCGCCAAGTCAACGTTACTTCCCTATATTAAACGGTTTAAGATAAATCACAATAAATAATAGTTAAAAAACTTAAAGAACACAAAAACTAATTATTGCATTGTCATTGGCGCTTATTAATAAGATTACTGGAGATAGGTAAAAAGTGCTCAAAGATTCCGTTAGATAAATACAGCCCAAGCTAAAATAAAAAAGTGTTAAATAATAAACCTTTCGTTAAAAAAATAATTTTCGTTATGGTAACTCACTATTTTTACCAAACGTAATAAAAACTAATTTTACGGTTAACTTTTTTTAATCACATGGCGCTGGCAAATGCCCCTCGCGGGTAACAATAGTGGGCAGGGCAGTTTTGGGGCAAAACGGCTAAAGTGGGGCCGGTCAGCCGTGAAATTATCTTATGTTGTTTACAAGAGGGGTATATAAGCTTGGGTAAATAAGAAAAATAATAAGAATAAAGTAGTATAGCTCTAGGTTTTCTTTCAATAAAATTATGAAAATTACGCATTTTATATCCTTTTTAATAATGTAGCGAGAAGAAGCAAAAAATTTAAGTCTTTTCCACTAATCACTATTTCTACAAATATGTATAGGTAACAGTAATTGCTAAAAACTAATACCACCAAAATATTCTTATGTTAAAGTGGCCAAGACCATATTGTCACAAAAAATATTATTGGGCTTGTATTGGAAATAAGTAACTAAATCCATGTCACAAACACTATTATAAGGCTTGAATTGGAAATAACTTTTTGAAATAAGTCTACATTTAATTCAAAATTCTAGAATCTGTTTAGCAAACACTTTTACTAGATACTTCCCTAACTATTCGTGAGTATTTTTAGCCGTGTACAAAGCCAATAAATCACTCGAGAAATCAATAAGCGTATTGATTCCATGTATACTTCTTTGTGCCCGACTGTCAGCCGAATTTACATTTGCATGCCAATTTGCATATTGGGTTACAAATTTAGCATAACAACATCTATTGAGCGTGCACCTGGATGGTACAGGGTGTACCCGGGATAGAGCAGTGTGTAGAAAAAAATATGCTTAACCCAAAAATAGTTTCTAAAATTAAAAAAAAAAAACTGTCCGGGATAGAGCAGTGTGTAGAAAAAAATATATACTTAACCCAAAAATAGTTTCTAAAATTAAAAAAAAACTGTCATAAAGTATAATTTCTTTGGAGATAAAAAGGAAGAGTATAGAGGCTACCCAACTAGCAAAATTTGGTTATTTATGTTTCGAGACAACGTTTTGGTTATAACTTGAGGTAAGGTTTTTGGTTATATAGCATTGGTATTAACCTTTATATGACGCGAAATAGGTGCAAAATATTATATTATAGGTAACTTTTATTTGCATAGCGATCGTGTCATGGTCGTTTTAGTGGCTGAATATTCGTATAGCAGTCGTAAAGTGATTAATTTTATAACCGTTGCGTCGTATTGTGATCCAGTAGACGTTGTATAAACATTGGGAAGTTATAGTCATCAGCATTACCTTTTTGCGGATACTAATTATTAAAGTCACATGTCGACGTAATATTATCTAGAATCGAGACAATTCTAAATCTTATTAATAGAATAAGCATCTCTTTTCCTAAAATCACATAATACTCAACGTATAAACGATTTAGAATAATAATATCTTGGGAATATATTATATTAAGGGTCAATTTAGACCACAACGCAATGCGTAGATGCATTTCTAAATGTGTAACGTGTATGGATTTGATAGATTTCAAGATGTGTCACGCTCACGAAATCTTTTAATTCAGTACAAATTTAGAAATGGCGTCGCGTTGCGATCTGAATTGACCCTAAGAATGCAATTTTATATATCTACTCATTACATACCATTCTAAAATGTATTTTTTTTTTCATTGTATTACGAAACTCATTCTAACAATTTACCAAGAGTCTAAATGTTAATTGAAAACATTTAAATAAGACAATAGTAATCTTATGAATATCTCATCAGTCATCACTAATCACGCACAAAACCGCGTTAACCTCTCGCAACATTAATAACACAAAACGCATCGCCCGGCCTCGGAGACCCGCAACTCTTTTGAATCAAACCCTTTAACGAACATATGCAAATATAAATCATGTAGTCACAAAATCACAATGTGGCATTCAAGAACTCAGGTGCTATGAAGACGGCCACAATGGATCGAATAAAAAATGATTTCCCATTATTGAACAGGGGGCTCGTAGTCTATTTAATATGCGTGAGAATGTTTCTTATTACAACCACGCGCTTATTTTTTAACTCACACTAACAGTAATTTACAGTAATTATTGGTTGAAAAGTTTGTAATTATTAGTTTATGGTGACGTTTTTACTATACAATTTTATTGCGATAGAACTATGACAGCAAAAACTGTGAGATGACATACAGACATACATACTTTTATTAGTAGATATCATGTTTTTACCGTCTAGATAAGTAACCGTAAAAAGTGCGTTTGAAGTAAAAAATTAGATATGCACCATAGAAGTGAAATTTAATCTAGAAATAGATATACGTTTATACTGCTTCATAATGTAGTGATAAATAGAACTATAAGTAAAAACAGAAGTATAGGTGATATCTGGTGGATACTGTGGAACTAACTGCCGTACTTAGAGACTTTTAGTGACATTGATTTAATCAACATTTTGACAAAGACTTCATACATTTCCTGTTAAATTCTTCATTACATTTAGTAACAATAAAATACTTGTCAGTAAAGCCGTAAGTCTAGAATTAATAAGAACCGTCAACGCTTAATTTTCTTTATTTGATGGTTATTAAAAGATTCCCACGCAGCAATAGACAATCTATTATCTGGGCCCATTCCCTTTCTAGGCAGGTGTTTGAGACCCCGGCTTCCGCTAAAGGGTTAGCTGATATAAAAAAGGGCCAAATCGACCATCCCTTGTGAATCTCAGGTGCGTCAAGATGTTATAGGGTTAGTGAAAGTATGAGGTTACATGTTTTGATAATTGACTTTGGTTTAAGTTTTTTTGGGTGTAATTTTATACGTATTATACTTTTAACTTTCGATTTTTATTTGACTTTTTAAGTTGTTATTGGTGAGTTTGTGTAAAAGCATGATACTGTTCTGTGGCATTGTTTTTTTTTTGTTCAGTTTTTTTACCCTTGATTAGCTTTTTACTTTAATTGAAGACGTGAGTGGAAGAATCGAACAAGTAACATTTCGTAACATTCGGACAATAACAAATTTTTTCCCTAATTATTTTATTAAAACTTGTAATTTATCTTCTTCTTAACCTAGCTAATGTATCTGGCTACACATAATCCATATTTTTTCTATTTCAAATAATTTTTCCGGCCCTAAAGCCTCCATTTAAGCAAAAAAACCGGGAAGTTTTTGCATGTTACTTACCTTATTCTTCCACTCACGTCTTGAATTATTATTAATATTAACCATATCAACATGTTATAAAATATAAAATTTTCTTCACAATAAATGCCAGCTATATAGTTGTATGAAGCTTGGCATTAAATTACATGAACATAATTTTTTGTTACACTTTAATCATAAAATTTAAAAAAAAAATTTGGTTTATACTTTCATAACTTAATCACAGGTTTTAAAATAAAATAAGCCATTATGTATATTACGTTTTACTAAGTGTTAGTAATTATAGGTTCAGTGTTTGTAGCCTTAGGCTACCTAGGCTAATGCGTAGGTTTCTAACGATCTAGGAATTAATAAAAACCGTCATATAAATAGTAGCCTATCTGTACACTAACGAAGCACAATATAAGTAACAAACAGTAGATTATTTTCAAAGAATACCACTAGAATCAGACGCACTACTATTCCGATTTCAAATAAATTAAAAATAGCAAAAAAAAATACAGCGATGTACCTTCTCGAGGTAAACTCTGAATTAAACGAAATCGTTTATTTTATTTTAAAAAATGACACGGCTAAAGTTACTTTACTGTATAATAATTATACTGTCACCAAAGCTTAAAGTACAGTAGGCAACACACTCCCATTATAACTTGGTACGTCATTGCTTAGTATTTACTTCGGAGCTTAGCTCAAGTCATAATAGTTTTAGTACAGATAGTATAAAATATATAAGGTTTGATAAAGTGCCTAGTTTATTTATTGAGTGTCGTACTCTGTTAGATAGGCGAGAATTAGCGATAGCTTATGATTTTCATAATTATCAGCTGGAGCACTTAGCCAGAACAAAGAAAACATAAAAAAAACCCGAAGAACTTAAAAAAACATTAAGACAGATTTTGTCCAAAATTTCGAGAAGGAAAAGACCGCAACGACTGCACATGTAGTTTTCAACTACTTACTTAACCCTGTGTGTATGTTTGCGATTAAACGGCGCTGCTGATATTCAAACCAACCAAAATATTGTCAAAACTCAAATGCAACATAATAATCCACTAGAATACGCCAGCAACTCCGTTGCGTCAAAATTCGTTTATTGCGGGAAACCGTACATTTTTTCGGGATAAAAATTACCCTATGTCCTTTCGTAGGACTCAAAGTATCTCCATGACCAAATTTCAGCAAAATCAGTTCAGCAGTTTCGGTGTGGAGAGATAACAGACAGACACATTTTCGCATTAATAATATTAGTATGGATTATCTGTTATGTAGTATTTAATAGTCACACCGTGTACGCACGACTCTACAAAAAGCCTCTAATAAAACAAATGTCCATATTTTACATCCATTAAAATATTTTTCCATTGATACATTTGTAATTGCACGAGGCATTCGTTAGCAAGAAACATGGCCGCAAAAATATTTTAGTTTATGGTATCATTTGTATCTAGAGAATACTAATTAAGCGACCTAAGTTCTGCTTAAGCGAACACTTTTAAAATAAACATTTGGTTTATAAACATAGTATTGAGATCCATACAATTACTACTATTATGAATGTGAAAATATGACTATCTCTATTATCTTCCAGTAACTACTAAACGAATCGAGATGAAATCTAGTATCAAGCAGTGCCGTAAATAGCCTTTTTTGCGCCCTGTGCGAACTTCTCTAACTGCGCCCTGTGCGAGCTTCTCTAACTGCGCCCTGTGCGAACTTCTCTAACTCCGCCCTGTGCGAACTTCTCTAACTGCGCCCTGTGCGAACTTCTCTAACTGCGCCCTATGCGAGCATCTGTAACAACGCCCTTGGTTTTTTTAGAAACTATAGGTACCGAAAGTGAACGCTATGTTTAGGCCTATTTTCTTCCATTTGGAGCACTAGGAGCGCAGCGGGAAAATATCGGGAGAAAAAAGAAAAAATAATAATCGTGCCTAGTCTGGTCATTCTTGCGTCCCACAGATTTTACGCCCTGTGCCTGGGCATCGGTGGCACTGCCCTATTTACGGCTCTGGTATCAAGTACCTTGTTGGTACACGATACCAAATTCCATTCCACCTCCCGGAAAGGACATAATATGGTTTTTATTCCGGAAAAGTACAGTTCCCGTGACATTTTTATCACTCGATGAATGTGAAATTTCTCGCAAAAAAAGATTTTAAGCCAGAAAAAACTTAGTGTTAACCCGCATGTTCTATGAAACGGCATTTCTCGCAAAAATAACGCCAGAAAAAACGTATTTCTGTTTTATCATGTTTTTCTATTTGCGTCCAACAATACAACATAATATTATTCAAGTTATTACACTAATACAATATAAATTATAAAGTATAAGATAAGATATCTACTAAAGTAATCGACTTTCTCAACCGGTTGGATAACCATCGATACTTTAATTACCCAGATGCTCCACAGTCATAAACATGGCAAATGTCAAACATGTGACAGCGTGTCAGGCGGCCCTTAGAGGCGTGTAGATGAGCCTTAAGGCGGCAGGTGCCAACCAGCGAGGATAGATAAAAATAGAAAAAGGTTGGCAACCCCTTATCGCTTGTAATTAGAAAGTAAGGTGCGTAAAAGTATATTTTTAACCGATCAAAAAAGGAGGTTATAATATGTTCGACTGTGGATATTTTTCAACTTTTCTTATGTTAATTTGTAGTTTAGAATTTAGATGGAAAGTGGTAACGAGGTGGTTACCATAAAATTACTCACCTACTTTGGTGTATTAATTCGTAGTTATTTTTAATCTGTGTAGTCTGATTTTATATTCATGTACATTTTTCACAATTTACTTAATATAAAGTGCCATTTTCATCATACTAATATTATAAATAATATGTTTTAAACCAATCAATAATAACAGTGATTTTTACAAGTATGTAACAAAGAAACAAATTAAACAGTACAGTTAAATATTAAACAAGAGATTTCAATAAAATCAATTTCTACTGATACAACATCCCAATCTACTAATGCGATCTATCCCCTACACTTGTAAACAAAATTTCTAACCAATTACTAAATAGAAACTACCCTCCTACTCTCGATACAATTTAGAATAGAGTAATCTCGATCGTACTTTTCGATACTCGCGAAAATGCGCACATTAGAGAGGTGGCTCAATTTGTTACTAGCCAGAGCACAAAGTGAAATTATTATATTATATTAAACTAGCTGTCCCGGCAAACGTTGCTTTGCCTTAATATAAAGTATTTCTCCCATATTATTTTATTGAAGTGACTAAATAAGTATGTCGCCATGGCAACGTCGATCGTTATCCCGTCGCACAAACAATGGTCGCCGTCAGTCTCAGGTTGTAATAATTTACTTTTATTTATTCCACAAATGCACTTATCAATATATAAAGTACCCAGTAGCCGATTCTCATACCTACTGAATATGCATATAAAATTTGGTAAAAATCAGTAAAGCCGTTTCGGAGGAGTTCGTGAACTAACATTGTGACACGAGAATTTTATATATAAGATAATCTCGAAACAATGAAGTTAGGTACATGTTATCTGATAAATTTATAGAATTTGACATAACACATCCGTACATGCTAGGAAATGCTCTTTGTTAAATTCCAAAAATTTTTGATCTACCAATTATTTTTTTCATAATTCTCATTTTTTGATCTAAGAATACAATATTGGTTCCCTTTTAGCCTTTTAAAGCCCAGGCCTTAAGTTCCTTCACGATGTCGATTTAAATTCGAGTTTGTTCGATACACATCACGATCGCGTCTGAATCAAAATCGACTTCGCTCTTATGTCGAATCAGTTTCGGGAGTAGGGCTCCTGGACAACTAACTCTGGAAATTTTACTATATCGATACACAATACATTCAAAGAAATTGAATGTACCTACTCTTTGAATTATTGCTTTGAATGCTTTGCCAAAACATGTAGTAGATATTATATTTATGAAGAGTATAGGTTTCTTTGCAATCTTAATGTCCTTACTGCGTACTCTACAGAAGATAATTCAACATTTTGTAAGAAGTGGTGCCCAAAATATTTCAACACAAAGAAAGTGACCGCAATGAATGCTGAGTCTAACTGAAAAGTAAGTTGGTCCAATACAGGGTATAAACTATAATGTTACAAAACTAAGTTATAATAATTTTGGGTGTATATGAGTCTCCTATATAAAGTAGGTACGTTGTAAAAGTAGCAGCGTTGAAAGAGTAACTTTTTTGTACTTTTGTATACAAAATTCATGATATGGGGCGCTTGCCCTTACAAATCACAGAAAAAATGCACATAGGCACTTCAAAACCAACTTAACAAACAACGACTGAAAAGGGCCGTTGAAAATGTTTTCCTTCAAACGACTCCTAAAATCCCAAATATGCGCAGCTTTTGTTTGTCAACTCTCGTTTTGTCTAAGCCCTAAGCTGTGTCCGGACTCCGGAGGAGGTACGGATGTCCTGTCCAGACGATGAGGGTACGGAACCCAATATGGCTGATAAGACTTATCCCGGTGTTAGAAAGTTTTGGGTACCCAGGGATATAGTCATTGTCCCTAAAACAAAGCTATGGAATTAGATATTTTTCATATAGTACCTATCTAGTACCTCTCTCTTCATGATAGGGTTGCTGCTTTGAGTCCTGGGAAAGGACATATGACAGTGCGCCAAAAATTAACAATTTAAAGATTAATTAAGTCAACTACACTATTGTAAATTAGGGTTAAGTTAGGCTAAACACCTAACGGTTTTCAGTGTTCCTTATCTTAGATACCTAATCGATATCACGGGTTTTCAATAAAATACCACGTTTTATTTACCCTTATAAACAATGTCAAACCTTTTATTACATACAATATTCAGATATTTCATAATGTAACGTTTGTTTGTGTGAGTGTACGCTAACAATATCCGCCGTTTGTGTGTGTGATCTAAGCCTCTACGTATGTGTGTTTACGGCTGATCTGAATTTTTCCCGGGAAAGAGGTAAAGGGTTGCGTTTCTTAGAAATCTGAATATCGGAGGTTGTATCTTTGTATAGGTGTTTGTTGAAAGGAAAAACTTTTCTTTGTGAGGAGTAGGGAATGCAAATCTCGCGAGATTGGGGCTCAAGCGAGATCCCGCGAGTTTATGAATACAATACCGCGAGATCTCGCCAATTACGAGATCTCGCGAGATTAGCAGTTTGGTGGGTTTTTTGCAAATAATCACAATATTTGAATAAATTACGAAAAAAAAATTATAAATATTATAAGTATTATAAGATTAACATTCATTTTCACGAATTTTTTCAATAGAATTTTATGCATCAAACATTGACGTATCTGCCTATAATTTTTAAGTAGTAAACTTTGACATTACGTATCTACTATCTATCAAATAACAAATGAAAAAACAACCAGTCTTCTCTTTCAATGTGCGCTTTTATAATTTTGGACGTGGTGGTAATATCGTGGACGTCCGCGGTAAAACGATAATATAGGGAAATAAAATGTATGGAAATATATAATGGAGACGCTTTTAAATTTCCGTCGACGATAACTTTTTAACGTGCACGTTAGAGGACATCACGTGACGACGTCTACACTTCTAAACCGCACCAAACGTCCGCGGTGCGTAAAATCAAAAGGTCATTTAACATACCCAACGTTTTATCGTAGAAGCCGGCGTCCACAATAACGTGACGTCCAGAATTATAAAAGCGCACATTAACAAACACAAATCTTTTAGTAATAAAACAGTTCTTTTATAACTAACAAAACAACGAGAAGTCAAAATTCAGGACCTAGTTGAAATTAATCAAAGTGTACAGTTGCTTAGGCCAGCTCCTCTTTGTTTTTACTCCGTTTTGCCGTGCTCGCAACTCCGTCCGTGTTAGTCCGTGCTTCGAATAAGACGTTTTTTATGCTCAAGTGCAATATCGTCAAACTCGCGAGATCTAGCCTTTTTTTTCGTCCGAGATCAATATCGCTAAATAAGGCCGAGATCTCGCAAGACTGAGATCTCGCGAGAATGAGATTGCATTCCCTAGTGAGGAGATGTTATAGTTATGTACCTACAGTATTTCGTCCTTGATGGGTTAAAAAGTGTTTTTTTGTTAAAGTTTAAAGAGTTGAGATAGAAGTAATTTAGAAACGTGTGTCGGTAGTCGGTGGGTATGTCTTGTCATCAATGGGACGTATCTCTGAAACTATTTACCCCCTTAAAAGTTACATTGTTTGTTTATATGTATTTATAAAGCAAAGATAATAGATATTATAGAGGCCGAGGGTTGAATATATATTGTTTGTACAGGGGTACTTAGACAAATTGCATTAGTTAGTTTCGACAGTAAAGTTAGTTCATTTGCTCCTAGATAAATCAAGACTCTATTTTTAACACTATGTGATCTAAAGTTAAAATTTCACAAACATCTGTGTTCTTCAGTTATGCAAATCTCACGCTTTCTTTTTCATTAATATTTAAAACAACGGAGACAACGAATTACTTTGCTGAATTTAGCACTTGCAGTTACGCAGTTGCCAGACTTTCTTATGTAGTCATAATATTATGTAGGACTCATGTGTATTTTTCAGATTTTATGCTTGACAGATAAACAGCAACCTTGATAAGTTATTCTCTATGTAATGTTTTGTTAGTAAGGGGGCAGTTAGTTCTCAGTTTAGCTGTATTATGTATAGTTTCATCTTCAGTTGATCTAAAATAACTTTCATTTAACATGCAAAAACAAAGGTACCAAAATATATAACATGCATGGTAGTGTGCGTGAAGGTAAGGCGACCTTAGTGTGACTTCTATTCAATCTTCTTTCGTTCCATTTCGCTGGGACATTTAATTCCGTCCCTGTCTGCCTCGCACCACCCCGTATATATTCGTCTCTATCTATTCCTAACGGGCTTAGCGCCGTGATATATTGTATTGAATGGATTTTTCGTTTGAAAATGGAATTTCGCCGAGTACCTGAAGGATGTTAGATCAAACCACAATTTCCTTATTTCGTTTGTTATGGGAATAAATTTGAATTTCATATGTTATTTGCATTCATCATCATCGAATGTATACGCTCACTATTAGTAGACCTACTGTGTAAAGATGATAGTTGTTTAGGATGATATTGGTTGTAATGTGGTTGTAATCTCATAACAGGAAAATTTCTATAGACTTTCATAACTTTTTTGTTATTTTATTTGCAATGTTTTTAGTTTTTACCCAAAGGACCCTAAACAGTTTCGGAAGAAATCACTACCAAGCTTGAACAGGACTTCAAGTATGAGTAGAATTATGATTTTGCTGGGTAGGTACTACCAAAGCTCCTAATTGTCCTAGACACTAGACTGCCTTAGAGTTTACATTAATCCAACAAAGTAAACCGAAACATCAAAGTTTTTCACTTATAGTTAGTATACTTAGTTTAAAAAATTATATTAAGCAATCTGTGTTAGTATGCTTGTAAGAAGTACCTATGCTTTCTCGTCTCTACTTTTATATAATTTTAAATATAATTTTATCATATTTTCTTCCTATGAACCCCAGTCAAAACCAAACTCATAGTTTTGAAACTAAACCATTTACCACTTTTAACCCTCTTTACCACAAAATGTAATCATACAGTTACCTTTACCCTTAACATATACATATATATATTATGTTACACGTGCAATGGCAAATCCTTCAGAAACGAGATCCGCCCGCCACCCCATCCCCCTAAAGGGGTTACCTTGGGAGAATAGAAAATAGTACATAATAAAAATTCAAAATATACCCCATTCGGGCCACCAATTTCCTCGGGAGCACCCCGGGGGTTTTTTGATCTCCACTGTCACTCTAATGAAGCGTACGTATGTTGAATCGTAACTACTAGGATTGTGTTTTATTTAGATACGTAAAGAGAAGTATTTTGAGATGTAGAGATGAGTTTAAAGATGACTTAAATGTCCATACCTCCATTACTAATAATATTATAAACGCGAAAGTTTGTCTGTCTGTCTATCCGTCTATCTGTTACCGTTTTACGCCCAAACCGCTGAACCGATTCTGCTGAAATTTCGTATGAAGATACTTGAAGTCCCGGGAAAAAAAAGGATACTTTTTAATCCGGAAAAATTTACGGTTCCCGCGCGATAAACGAATTACGCTGCTGCATTGGAATTGCGAGCGCGAGTGTTATCTACTAAAGCATAATATTTCGTTCTGAGAAGTTTGAGAAGTTTCGTTTTGTTAATTCGCGCCAAAAAGGGCTGAAGTAGTCTAGGTTTTGACAAGTTAGTGTCTAAACACACTAGGCCGAAGTTACGCGGCGTAAATTCCGCATGATTACGCCCGCAATGTATTTAAAATTGCCAACGACACACTATTCCGTCGCGTTTCGTTCGTATTTTGTATGCGTTCGACATTTCGGACGTAATATACGCCGCGTAGCTTCAGCCAACCTTTAGACACTCAGACAAAACATTTGGCCTCTAAAAAGCTCTGGCTAAGCACGATAGAAAAGCCACCTAAGATCCCGTGGTTCATTTCTATAAAAGCAGATAGGATTAGGCTAACGACGCTCATGAGACTTCGCTCCGGGCACGTTCCACTCAATGCATTTGGATATATGATGAAAGTTTGCATGTCGCCAGATTGTAGTTTGTGTAAGAAGCGGGAAGATCTTTACCATGCTTTGGTGGAGTGTGCCCGGGTGGAGTCAGAGAGGCGCAGGTTTGAGGCTGATGCGGGGGTGGCGCTGACACAGCTCGGTTGTGTGAGCGCCATTCTCGCTCAGCCGAAAGATCCTGTTTGCTGGGGGCTAGTGAATTTGTATTTGAATTTTATTAAGTGTAGAGCTAATTAGTATCTGTTTGCAAATTGTTAATAATGAGGTGTATAATTTGGATGTAATTTATGAGGCTGGCATTGTCGGTTTCGACACAAGCCTAATAAATAAGAAAAAAAAAAAAAAAAAAAAATACGTGACTAGAAAATATAGACTTAAGTACCTTATAAATAGCTAATGATAGATTTTGTCAATCTATTATTAGTTTTCTCTGTAGGTATATAATATTCTAAAGAATCCCTTTTTAATACGGCAATGCTTAAATAAGATAATAAGAACATTCGTTTGCGAAAATAAAAATAAATATGCAGCTGGGAAGGATCACATTTTGTCTCAAAGCCAACTAAAATAGGTAATTTATTAATATCCGAGCAAAATTCCTTAACCCTTTGTCAGCGATACCGGTACTTCGGACCGCGCTGTAGATTTCCGATACCGTTGTCTTGGTAGCAATTTGCGGCGCGGCACTGCAATAAAATATTACTTTTATTGGCTGATCAGTACCGATGTTCATGATATTACCGATTATTGTACTGTATAATTTGCTTTATGTCTGCGGGCTACGATAAGCGAGCACGCCAACTTAAATTATGGCCTGCTTTTTAAATAAAATTACGTTTCTATTGGACGTTTTAAGTATATAAACGGTAATTGCGCGAGATAAAGTTAATTTTTGACTCCTGCTGTTCATGTTCAAAATGTTCTTCCACTCAAAAAGTTACAGTTTTTTGTGATTATGCATCCTTACTAATATTATAAATACGAAAGTTTGTCTGTCTGTTACCTCTTTAGCTTAAACAGCTGAAGCGAGTTGTAGAAAGATACTAAGAAACTTTGAGAGATGGGAAAAGACATATAGGTTTTTTATGGAAAAATATAGGTACGGTTCCCGCGTGATAATTCAATTTCAGCGCAACGAATTTACTTAGCTTAAACAATAATCTGAACTGAAAAAAAAACATGTTACATAAAAAAAGAAGAAGGAAAACAAACAAAAATTCCGTTCAGAAAATTAACCCCTTTCGGAAATTTGTATCCTCCGGGTACAGCTGTCTTCGCACCCCATCATTACAGTCTTAATAACCCTGACCTACATCAACTCGGCCCAAATGAAGGAGACAAGGAGCGAATAAATGAGTTTCCTTCGCTTCAGGCGCGTGATGGCTTTATGCGATAACTTTTCTTTTTCTCCATGGCGCTTATAAAGCGATATTTTAGTGAATGCATTTCGTTATTGTAGTCTTTGTTTACGCTTTCGAATTTAAAAAAAATGCAGTGGGGTAATTTTAACGCCGTGCTTTTTGAGGGTTTGTCTGAAATTATTGTGTTTCATTGTTACGTACCTTTTTTTAGATCGTTAGAGGTTTTATTTTAAATAAAAATTAGCAATTAAAATAGTGTACATTTTAAATGTAATCTACAAATAAACTTGACTCGGAAAACATTACTTTGCCATATTAATATGCATGGAAATTAATATACATATTTTCCATGAATGAACGTGCATGGAAAATAGATGTTAAGCGATTCTCACACACGCACAATCACACGCACACAAATCTTTTTCAAAATCAATACAGCAGTCGAGAGTTTCGGAAAATGCTAATAAGGCGGTGTTTGTTACGTAGCATTATAAGCATTTTCTGTCATTATTAGATTTGTGACAGTTAAAATTCTATTCACGTGCCAAACCAAAAAAAAAATCAAGCTGAAAGCGAACCTCAACAAAAATTCGTCACACATTTTCCGCTCTCAGTTAATTGGAGCGTCCAGGACCAGCGAACAGTTTCAGCAGTTTCGATAACTATTTCAAGGGCGGCTATCAAACTTTCCACTTTCGCTCTCGCATAAACCCATCCTGTATAATTAAACGTTTCATGAATGGGAGGGAAAGAGAGGGCGTGCGAGAGAGACGGACTCGTCTGCTGTGTAATCAGTTTTACAACCAAATTATGGGGTGGAAAATTAACAAGGTCATAATACGACCCAGTTTTGAAGTGATTTGAATATTTGTTTCAGATTTGGATCTATATTTGGGTATTTGGATATTATGAATATTATTTATTTATACCCTGAGAGTTTCATGAATTATATTTATGTTATAAATTATAATACTTATAGGTAATTTCGATCTTCGAATAAAGTGAAGTTGATCTTCAAGTTGTTTTGGGTTAACTAAAAAATATATTTTTACACTTGCGTTCTATACTTTACCAAAGAGAGGTTTCTTTGTAAAAGATAATTTGTCACAACCATTCGCTATTTTTCTATCCTCTTCAAGAGATACGCAATAAAAATTACAAGTACACCCGAGCGTACTGTACTATGTTTCGATCCTATCGTAAGTACTAGATAATCCTCATAATTGAAAAATACTTTTATACCAAAAATAACAGAGAACGTAGAAGTTTAAACCAACCGTAAAGAGCAAACCGACAAATTACAAATGAAAACAAAATGGTTGAAGTGACAAAGGAAAAAATCGAACGCCTCCAAAATTTGAATAAGGAATCATTTTCTTTTTCTTTTTTCGCGCGCTGTCAATCATTTGTCTGAGGCAGAATCGTTATTTTCTTTGTTGATGTATGGTATCCCTTTTTCTGAGGAAGCCTGAACCCCTCTTGTCTCGGTAGTTCATATTTCATTATTTTTATTTGAACGTGTGAAGATAATGTATGGGTCTCGAAGAAGCTTTGTTATGGTTGTAAAATGTCTTGGAGAGTTTGGGATAAGTTGAGACATAAAATAATAAGATGAGAATATTATAATAAACAGCTATTTAGCTACAACCCAAATACATACTATTTTTGAGAGGACTTTCAAAGAAACGTGACCATATTGGTCGCAACGAAAAACTTCCACTTCAGAAGAAAATGACGAAATATTAAATCTAAATAATAATTAATATATTATGTCTGTACTTCCTAGTTCCATGATTCCTTTGAAAAATATAGCAATTTCATGACGACTCTTGAGAAACGCTCTGAAAACGTCACGAATGGAAGGAAGGTCTACAAATTACTATACACAGTGGTATACACATAATTTTTATAAACAAGGTTCATGATTTTGATACTTACATGTGATTATTATATTAAGGAGCTCTAACATTTTCAATTTGCTGAATAAACCCAAATTATTCCCTCGATCGCGAATGTATGTAGCGGCTCTTTGAAGGTATGGGAAAATCTACAAACTTGATATTTGGCTCATCTGACTGGTAAGTCTGCCGACCCCTGCTATAGGCTAATAAAAAAATAGAAATAAAAGTGTGCTAAATCGTGCCTAAACTACTAGTCCAATTTTAACAAACCATGCTGCGAATTTCTTTACTTAAAGTTTTTTTTACATTGTCGGGCTATTTATTTTTATTAACCTCATTTTATCATGGTAGTAGTTTAGGCACGAGAGCACACTTTTTTTTAATTTTTTTATTAGCCTATACTCTATAGCAGGGGTCACCTATTAGTTTCGCACTTGGTCCGTTTTAAGAAATAAAATGCGACCCTCGCGGTCCACACATTAAATATATATATTTATTAAACAAAGGCAATTACGGAAATTACCTAAGTATTTATTTGTGTATCAATGAGAAAAGTGTCATTTTTGTTGCTACGTATTCATCAGTATGTGGAGACCAAAATTAATTTTTAACGAAGTTCATCTTCGAACATGCTTGATGGTCCGCACACAATGCGTCGGCGGTCCGGATGCGGACCGCGGTCCGCCATTTGGTGACCCTTGTTCTATAGTGTCCCACAGCTGGGCAAACTGCAAAGGCCTCCCCCACTTAAAAAGCGAAAATCATTTGGCTTCGATAGTCAGTATATCGGAAATATACCTTTTAAATAATACAGCTACGAGAACATACATTTTAATAGGCATATATCCGAGCTTATAAGCTGGGCCGCTAGTCATGTAGATTGGCACCGAAGCGCATGGAAATTCTGTTTTTCTTCCCGCATTACCTATTCTGTCTGCCTTTGTATTTGGTTTGTATTTACATGACAAGATCGTATGTTTATGCCTCGAGGTGAAATTTGAATTTTTTTCATAATAATATTTATTATGTTCTATTCTAAAGAATATAAATGGAGGTTTACTGTAATTTATGTATTCGAGGATAATCTTTTAGATTTGAATGTGTCTATCATTTGAAAATCTTGTTTTTCTATACTGATAAAAAAGGTTCTTCCTAAACATTACTACGTTAAATAATATCGTAATGATGGGGTGTAACAAGGCGAACTTTTAGTTCCTTAGTTTTTCTTCTAGTACATAGTTAGTCATTTTTATGATGATTGTCCACGTTAGCTTTGATTTTATCTTACCTTATCAATGTCATTAATAGACAGACAGACACATTATAGCATCTATAAGATTAGGAAAAATTCGTAGTAGATATAACCGCATAAAGGTAATCCACCAAACATAGTAGGTACCATAAACGTATGAATATGTTATAAATCTATGGTAGGTACCAATTTCCTCAAGTGAGGGTAGTTCAACTATCGGCATAGGAGGCACGAAAGCCGCAGAGACGAAATAATACGAGAATGAGGGCACGTATATTCACGCGTGCTTTTCGAACTGAAATCAAATGCTTGCTTTACCCGGGCGCATTTACATGTACGTTTCAGAGTCTAAGCGAGTTAGATGTAATAGTACGAGCAGCCGACGCGAGATGGCGGTGTCACGTGCGCGTCACGTGACCAGAATGCTGAGAAACCGGAGGGAATTTTTAAACCACTCGCAGTGGATCCGACCGGGTCTTTAGCAAATATAACCGGATTGTGTCCTGAATAAATGATAATTGTTGATATTCTTCATAAAAACGAATCAACATGGCAAAGCAAACTGCCTATCTTGATTGCAATGTTTGAAATTTTTGATATTTTTTTGGATATCCGACATAGCGTCCGGTTTGCTAGTAAGTGGTAGCTAGACGATTTGAATATGGAACACCATTCTAATATCCATGTAAGAGATTGTTACAATATAATATTACAGCTTAGTTATGATTAAAATAAACAGAACATAAAAAACAAATATAACATTTGACGACCTCTGTGGCTCAGTGGTGAGCGCGTGGTAGCTCAAGCCGGGGGTCGCGGGTTCGAATCCCGCTGACGGAACAAAAAAAGTTTTTCAATGTTCCCGGGTCTGGATGTGTATTAAATATGTGTATCTATACTTATAAAATTACATGTCCTGACTGACTGACTGATTCATCATCGCTGAGAAAAACTGTTAAAGTCACAGCCACGAAATTTGGTGAGTAGGGTTGTTTTATTAAGTAGACACCCACTAAGGAAGGAATTTTGAAAATTTTACCCCGAAGGGGGTGAAATAGGGGTTGAAAGTCTGAATGAAAGTCCGTCATTTCTTAAGTTAGGAACATGAAACTTTATCTTTGGTTTAAAATAGTATAAAAAGTATTAAATATATTTCCGTTGTCTGGTACCTGTAACACAAGTCCTTTAGGTACTTAGCACGGGGCCAGACTGACGTGGTGCGAAGCGTCCATAGATATTATTATTATATTATTATTATTATAACAAGTGAATGTAATCTAGAATACGAACGAAGGAAAAATAATATCTCAAGATGAAATATATGAAATAGGAGCAACAATAAAGATACCACATACATTTGAGATGAAAATTGGAATAAATTGTAGTAAGCTCAAGGCTGAGGCGAACGCCGCAGTAGATGTAACAAGCGAGGACGTGCCGGTTGATTCAATACGATATAAAATTGGCACCCGTGACGCGTACACTAAGTACACTCTAACTACACGTGTATTCTTTTGTGAAGGAAATAGGAAAAATATAATCGAAATGTTCATGCACTAAAATAGAACAATCGTAACAAACGTAAAGATTAACTGATAACTAAAACTGACTAATTGAGGAAAACGGACCAGAATGAAATACTATAGTCATTAATGATCTTCATAATATACAATTCCGGCATTTTATAATTATAACAAATCAGAATCTGCATGATTCACATTACACATTACATTTAGATTTCCCGTTTAAACAAAAACTCCCGAAGTTTAGCTTTCGAACAGCCAAGTCGATGTAGCCTTAAATCTTTTGACATGTGTTTTGCTGCCAAGTTTTCCCCATTGTAAAATTTTTCGATGCTCGCTTTGAGCCGTTAAATCTCAAATATAAAGTGGGCTTTTAGCTTAGAACTTTCATCACTAAGGCTTTTGTGTGTCTATAAGTGTAGACATTTCGAGCAACATACCTATATTCTAAAACAAAAGAGTCTCGCTCTAAAAATTCTGAATACGTTTTATATCCAATAGTAATATTCAAAATAGAGGAAGAAAAATCATAACACGCCAGAGTACGCGATACATTTCTTCATATCCTCCGTATTTCGAATGAAAAATGCGCAAAGAGTTGACTGCTCCAAACGACTCCTCGCCCCCATAGGGGGGAACTACAAATCCGCTAGAGCGAAACGAAATAATAAGTTAGAGCGGGACGCAAAGCTAAACCCGAAAAGATGGATGGTACACAATGTCACTGGCGCTGAAATTGTATATTTTATATTCTGTATAAAAAGGCTGCCACAACATACGATATTAAAAAGCGGTCCGTATGTGAAATATTTTCTACGTACTAGTTATATTGTTGAAGAATTTAATCTTGCGATGACATGGGACGTACCTCCTAAGTAAAGGATTATTGGAATGTCTCGGGTTTTGTTGCCGCTCTTAATATCGCTACTTAGGTAGCGTTTAGGAATACTTTTAAGTAAATATTTAATATCTTGCGGTCTCGTAGTCTTTATGAGACTTAGTATTCTTTCATTAGTCTGGAATTTGGTTTCAAGTTTAGTTTTAAATTTTGTATCGCTCAATTTTCCAATGAAAATATTGCCTTTTGCACTGAATCCTGCAGTTAAATATTATACCAACGTAGTTTTTACAAGTAGATGATACTAAACATATTTGTTTGAGCATGTCAAAATAAGAACCCTTTGTTTCCATTAACATGGGCAAAACATGCGCGGGGTCTATAAAATATGGACTCTGTTAATTCGGGGCAAGGCTCAATATTGAATGACACATGTCACCCCCGAGTTTCGTTGGTAATCTTCATAAGGGATGATCAGTCAGCGCGGTATCGAAGATATATCCGTATTGGCTTATCAGGTAAAGTTTATGACAACCAACGACAACATATCCGTACGAATATCTTTATACCTCGCAAACACGCTACTAAAAGGTAACCATGTTTCATACCTTCATTAGCTTTATTTTCTTTGGGAGTAGGTGACTTTAGTCCTTTACATTTACTGCATCTTCTATTATACTGATATTTGGTACTGCTAAGGCAATTTCTTCCCCATCACTACATTTTAAAACAATACCAAAGCCAAAAAAAGTTACACCAAAAGCCAGCTATCACTATGTTTGCTGCCGACACACAATTTCTTTATCACCACTGCATCTCAAGTCTCAATTTTCGCTTTGCAATTCCCAAATGCTTTTCGAGTCTCAATTCAGTCTGGCAATTTGAATGATGGCATCAATGAGGCAATATACAACCGTGTACCAATTATAACGAGGTGCTTATTGTTAGTCAAATCAGAGCAGATGCAAGCATCCCGGCATAATTGGGACGAATTTGCATCACAAAAGGACATTTTTACTTCCTATAGTTTCATGTACGGTATGTGGAGCGTATCCTGTTCTTGCGTCAGATTTTGGTTTGTTTTTATTTGTAAGGTACGATAACAATTAGTCAAGTTTTTTTAAACTAGTTGGGTTTTATGAAGATAACGTTTAAATACCTCATAAGAATGTCTTCGAATAATATGAGGTCTGTTAAAAGGAATATTTTCAAAATATGTACCTACTAATGTTTGGACTTTAGAAATTGCTACGAGTACACAGTAAAAATGTTATGTGTTAAATTGTTATATTTTGAACGCATTTATAAACATTAAAGACTCTTACTAAATTGATAAGATAATACTTTTTTTTAACGGTGTTATGTTTTATCCGCCAAAGTTCATACAAAATGCACACAATTTCCTATAAAATTCCTCGGTGAATGAAGGTTTAAAATATATTATGTAAAGCGAGCTATAAGTTACAGTGAAGGCTTCACACATAAATCTACCGTTGTCAGCCACACACCCCCATATACTATTTGCTGGCAATATATTTCCTACCAGATGTCGTATGCGTCTTTAAAAACACCTGCCTAGGTCAGGCATGGCCTAAGGTAGATTAGAAATAGTATTTGAAATTGTGAAAAATAGGAATGTTAAAATATGTTAATGCAATTGGCTATTGTTTACTATAATACCACTGGAACCAAGTCTACTTTTATGCCAGGCTTCATTATTGATGGCTAGCGTCAAAATATAGAATTAACCAATCAACAAGGCTATTGAAAGATAATTAACTCCTGTCTAATCATTATGTCAATCAAGTCATTGCAGACTTTAGATGTATTTAAGGTATTTCAAATCATTTGATGATAATGATCATGTTGGACGTTGGTGTTTCATCCTTTTATGAGACAAAAGGTGTGATCGATGTTCCATTACTCGACGGAAGCTCAGAAATTTCTTTCTTATCATCATCATTACTCTTATCAACACCAACATAATCATCATTACTTTTATCAACATCTTTATCCTTAATTAAACACTTTCAAGGAAGTGGACGAATTGTTGAAAATGCCTGCGGATTCCCGGATGAGTATAGCTTCCATTTATGGTAGGAAAGCCGTAAAGGCACTATCGCGTCGATCTAATGGTGCAATATAAATCGCTCAGCACCTATAAACATACTACCGTAATTACATAAAAAGTTGCGTTATTAAAATTAGTCTTTGAACTCGCCGACGCATTATCGCGTTTATTCAAATAAAAACGGAAATTTTCGCCGCATCGTCGGGAGAAATACTCTGGCAACACTCCAGTGCGAGGGGGATAGGAGATAGTTTGGCATAAAATAAAGATCAATCAGAGCGGGATGACACGCGTTTATTGGTTCCGCCGTTGTGGCTATCGCCTCGGGCCAAGTTTGATATAATTTTCTTGGCGCGAAGTGAAAATTTCAAGAGAATCAACATTGAAACGGCTATAATTTGTTGTGTTTGAGCCGTCTACGTCTGAAAGGGGTTAGTTTTATGGATGGTATGAAAATAGTGTGAGGTTATTAAAAATAAAAAAAATATACCGAATATACAACATCCCTCTTTTTAGAAGACGGTTTAACGGAAATGCATGGAAAAGTGTTTCATTACTTCGCTGAGGCTCCTTATTGTGACAAGGAGAAGCTTGGCAGAGATCAACTATTTTAGACTTCTCGGCCTATCCAGCCAAGTTACATTCGACAAAACAAGGACATAACAATGACATGGCGTTTGCGATGCTTGTCAAATCCATTGTAATTTTTGATTTCATACTTTCACTGTCAAAATTATAGAACGGAACTAAAAGGGATCAATTACGTTCCTTATTCAAATTTTCGTGAACTTTTATACATCTCACGACCCTTCGGTAGGAGCATGGTACACTATCTTAGAAAAAAATATAAGAAGCTCACTAGATCAATACCCGCTTTGTACCGCACATGTGTCATATGTAGCTGTACGAACAGTAAAATCTGTAGACACGAAACCATTGATTTTTTGGTTACCTTTATTCTAATCGTACATTTTACTGAGATAGGTAAAATTTATTAAACGTCCTTTGCAGGAATTTACAGTATCTCAATTTCGTTTATTTGAAATCGGTTCACCGGTAAAAATTTTGGCATGTTTGTTAACGACTGAAATATTTATTTTGTAAAAAAAAAGATAAGTAAGAACACTAAAAAGTACTATAGACTCCCCAATTTCTAGATAACACATTTAGTAGAGACTGTGCAGTATCTATGTAAGATCACAGATTACTAAATAGTTACTACGTAAGCAATGCCGTGCAACAATAACATATTTTAAATATTTTTAAGTTGTCTGATTATAATTATCAGTCAAAATTAGAAAATATGAATACATTTAATCAAAATGTTTGAATTCAAAATGGATACTGTATCATTTTGAAATTCTAGCCTTCATTCATACCTACTACCGGCTCCAATGATTCTCCTTAGTATATCGTCTAGGTATAATTTTTTTGGCGGTATCGACTCCACAGCACCCCTGTGCTGTTCCGTGATAGATAATGTGTGTCTCGTGCGCGGAGGGTTGTTTTGTCAAACGCCAGTAGGAAGCTCGGTATTGGAACAATATTTCCTTTATATTTTCAACTAAAACATTACTTCGCGACGAGTTTTTCCTTTTGGGAATTGTGTTTTTAGCAAGTCCAAGGTATATGATAGAGTGGGAGACAAAGTATGAGCGTAGGCCATAGTTAAGTTGTGAATTCGAGTAGTACCTACTGAAGAATGTTCTCGCTGAAAAATCATCGCTTTGGAGAATCATATTATGAATCATAATATCAGAATCAAATTATTGTGAATCATAATATGATTCATATTTTTTAAATCGCAAAATAGCTTTGTCCACATTGTGCCTTTTTTCTGTTCAACAAGGGCATGCCTTATAGCGCTGTCAACAGTGACGCGCGTCAAAATCCACCCGCGTTGAAAGAAAAGTGTCATAGCGCGCGCTACGATTTCAACGCGCGTCACGGGCATGCCTCACGTTCGCTGTTGACAGCGCTATAAGGCATGCCCTTGATGAATAGAAAAAGGCACAATGTGGACAAAGCTAATGGTCATTCTGCTTGCAATTCATGTCAAGTAATTCGTACCACTTAATTTGATATTCGGTAGGTGTTTTGAAGCCTACCCTAAAATTGGGGGAACGGCGGGGCGGGGGTAGGGGGGGGAGGGGCAAATAACCCCCCCCGTACCAACACCACAACAAGGAGTCCCCCAGTTTTGGAGCTTCTCACCTTTGAAATTCGGAATTGTGAGGTTACGACTTATTCTATTCTCGGCAATTTACGGAGTGTTTCTTCGGAGAAATACCTCTCCCTAGGCTGTTGTGAGTGGAGAAATAAAATTTCAATTTTATTTAACAATGTGAATCAAGGTTTTTTTTGATAAAAATTATAAATTCACTACATACCACTCTCTTCTTCGTCTTCTTTTTCTTATGGCACTACTTTGACGTTTTGTTTTTTTTATGACAACTAAGCCTTCGGCTTAGGAATTGCGCTCTAGGGGTTCAACCTCAGATCTTCAGATCCATCCTCAACAATTATACCTAGAGACCAATGAGCCTCAATATGGCACAACTAGCTTCAATATCAGTTGACGGAGCCCCGCTGCGCGGGGCTCCTATTCTGGGTGTTGTGGTCTAAGTTCCAACCTAACCTAACCTACTTTTGGACTTTCAGGATTGTGTTTGTTTTTGTTTTAGCGGGGGGCTGCGCCCCCCGAGCCCCCCTTTGGGGGGGCTCCGCCCCCCCCGTCCCCCCCGCTTCGGTATCCGTGGCTAAGTAGCTAAGTAAGACATATTTTTGATCATTTTTCTGTCATTTGACAAACGAAGTTTGCCGAATAGGCGCCGGCAGCAATTTCGGCAACCGGCGCCGAAAATAATTCCCTACAACTAAATATTTATTCAAACAAGAACCTGTTTTATAACCTGTTTTATATTTCTATCAAGAGTTATTACTAAAAACTAAAAAGGTCATGTGCCAAATCCCAGGCAAATAAAAAAAAAAGAAGACGAAGAAGAAGCCATAATATATTTATTTGTGAACCCCATACAGTTACTATACAGACTACAGTACCTAGTGAATTATTTTGATAGTTTTTCTTAATTTTTATCAAGAAACCTCGAATTATATAGTTTTGGAATGATAAAATAATCGTCCCCCACTCATCACAGCCTTGGAATGCTTTGAAAACACTTCGTAAACGCCAGAAAACAGATGACCTTATCTCAAGATTACGAAAATTTCAAATGCAAATTTGGGGGATTTGGGGTTGGTGTCCTGGCGGTGGAAGTGGTAAGTAGGAGTTTTTCTCACCCAAAAAACCCTCCTTAACCCATATCACCACCATAAAATAAACGTAGGCTTCTAAACCTTAGCCTGATATTCGTCAGTTTGATGGTTTGACAATTTATTTGCTGAATTATAATAATAATAATATAATATAATATCTATGGACGCTTCACACCACGTCAGTCTGGCCCTGTGGTAAGTACCTGAAGGACTTGTGTTACAGGTAACAGACAACGGAAATATATTTAATACTTTTTATACTATACATATATTTAAGATTTTTATTATATGATACACATATTTAATACACATCCATGACCCAGGAACTTTATAAACGTTTTGTTCCGTCGGCGGGACTCGAACCCGCGACCTCCGGCTTAAGCTACCAACGCGCTCACCACTGCGCCACGGAGGTCGTTAATTTTATTGATTGAGAGGAATTGCTAAATGTGACCATTTTAGCTCCGTGGTATAGGTATACCTAAATATATTATTGCAGGCTCTTCCAAAGACAAGAATACTATAGGAACAAAAGCATAGAGTACAAAAATATAAAATATGTTAGGTCAAAAGTTGTTAAGATATCTAAATTACTGAAGATCGCGCATAGTATGAAAGTTGAGTCCAAAGAATGCTTGTACAGTAGGCGAGATAATATTATTATAGTACTTATCTTACAAAGTATTAAAACATAAAATATACCAGATGTGTCTTTGACTGTACGTTGTTATTTTTTATGGAAATGTAAATGTTTAGTGAGGGCAATCCAGAAGAAGCTAATATGTCGGGTCAAAACAAAGCAATATGAAATATCACCTTGTAATCATTTAAAACGTGTTCCTCAAATTTCATTTCAAGAACAAGGAACTGTGCTATTATAGTAATATGCTGTTACCTGTTAGTAAGACAGTTCAAAACATAGAGGGCAAAAAAGTATGTCCCACGAAAGTATTCGCCATCTTTCATAAATTAGACGCATCCCAAATATGTCTCAGACACCACTACCTCTTATAACTTATACGCATCCCAAGTATATTATATTATTCAAGACCGCTTCCTCTCATATTGTAGACTAATCTCACTCCGAACCCAAGTTATTCAAAAATACGCTACCTCTTATAACTTAGATGCATTCCAATAATATTCTAGAAACCGCTATCTCTTATAACTTATACGCATTCCAAGTATATTCCGGAAATAAATATATTGTTGGTAAAAGTTCCCGGCTTCTCGGAGTGGTTTCTGAACTTACACATAAGTTGCGCATCTGAATGTATTTTATTTATGGACCTTTCGGGAAAAACTTGGCGTTGACGCTTTATGGATATGAGTTGGCAATATTGTGGGAACTAGTTTGGCGGATTTTATCGTACTTCTGTGGTATTTTTATTGTCACTCGAATGGATTGGGCATTAGTTGTAAATTGTAATGGCCTTTGTGATTTAAAGGTTAAAGAGTGGGCCCAACGATGCCTACCTACGTGAGCAGATTTTTATACATTTAGTTTAGTTTTTAGACTCTACATTCAAGAACGCGATCTTCTTTCTTGTTTGTTCATTAATCGTTTGTATATTGATAAAACACATAGTGTAATTATAATTCTAAGAAGGTGATAAAATTATATTATAAATTAGTAGCTGTCCCGGCAAATGTTATTTTGCCATATAAAGTATATTTCTACTTCATCTGCAGGAATAAACTAATGTCGACTCTCAATATATCGTATTGATATTCTGTACCAATCTATAGATTTTCCCTACCCACGTTAGGTTAGCCCACCTTATGTCTGTATTAAGTTTCGGTCTAGACTGCAGTCCTTTCTAGCCATAATCATATTTCTCGTTATATTTTAGCCTTTAAAAAATCTTAGAAACATATATTTTATTAAAATATAATCCATGAAGTATAGTATATTTTATGAACATTTTTTGCTCTTATTAAATTTTATCTTCATCTTTGATGAAGGAAGGAATTGACAACATTTTTAACTACAAGACATTATACCAAAAAATCCCGGCCAAACAGAGTACCTTCTTATTGAAAGTCGGTTAAAAATTAATAGCCAATACACAAAATTTCACGGCACACATCCTCAACCCCTTGAACTAGATCAAACACTGCAATGACAATAAATTATCTGTACACAATATGGGACATCTAACAATATATTGTACCCTCTTGGGGCCACTCAAAGGATTAATATTCAAAACTGTTACAACTGATTAGTTTATTTAAATAGCACTTTATTGATACTTGATGCGACTAATGTCCTAGAAATGGAATATTCGAATTTGGAATGTTAGTTTTTTTATTTATTGCTAGTGCCAAAGGTTCATGCCTGAATGATATGGATTTTTTTTCGAAATACAATGGTTGTTTTGCGAGCAATATTTTTTTAATACAGACTATCATAGGTTAGTAAAAGCAACATCGTTGAACAATAATATTATATTAAAAATCTTTACTAAATTCTAGTAGTAAGATTAAGACCAAAAAACGCTGTCTTTTCAAAATCCTCTTCATTTCAAAAAGCCTTTCATTTAGGTAAAAAATAGCCCAGTATATGGGCACTTCACTTGTTAAAATCAAACTTACCTAAACCTTAGCCGCTACGATGCATAGATTGCCAAAATCGTCACTTTTTGGCCGTAGTCGAGTAAAAAAAACTCGAAAACTCCTTGACATTGGGAGTTGCATTTACAGCGAAAGTTTTCGCGGAGAGTGAAAATCGTTTAAAAAGAAAATTAAACTGACTGCCGCCTGCACGTCTTAAAGAGGGTAGAAAAACAAAACTTCGGAGAGAGTGAAATGAGAAAGAGATAGTGATATTTACTTTTTAGAGTTCCGTACCCGAAGGGTAAAAACGGGACCCTATTACTGAGACAGACTGTCCGTCTGTGTGTCTGTCTCCAGGCTATAGCTCAAGGCGGGTTATAGCTAGAGAGTTGAAATTTCCACACATTGTGTATATCTGTTGCCGCTATAACAACAAATACTAATAAAAAACTAAAACCCGACTACTAAAACGCGCCCTAAAAAGTACGAGACAAGAACAGTTTATAGGGATATGGAAATGTTTAAAGGATAGCCGTGGTCGTATGTATGCCCAATTTTATTATCTACAATGAATCTGTTTTGCTATCATAGTTATAGGTGGCATACGACCACGGCTATCCTTTAAACATTTCCATATCCCTATAAACTATTTTCTCGTACTTAATTAAGGGGGATCTCACACAAAAAACACTATTTTTTCGCTTTATAACGGTACGGAGCCCTTCGTGCGGGAGTCCAACTCGCACTTGGCCAATTTTTTTATTGTTTTTAAGCGACTTATAAGTGTACATGTAATTTTCTTCATACCATAATAATTATTATTTATTAATTAATTCAATACACGTTTAGCTACCATGCCAGCTAAATAACCTGTACCTAATGCAGAAACATAATAAACATACACAAGATGACTCGGCATTTTCGAATTTCGGGTGTAAAAAATAGTTGGCCGCAATTCTCAGACCGATTACTGAGCGCAGAAAATTTCAACGAAATCGGTCTAGCCGTTTCTGAGGAGTCAACAAACACCACACGATAATTTTATATAACTTATAAGAAAATAAAATATAGCTTACATATGGTGGATTATTTTAATAGGCCTACGACTAAAGAGTTACAACCATGAGCCAACACATTCTATCAACATAAAATTTTATCACCGTCCATTGTCAAACAAAATAGATGGTATCTACCATTTTTTTCCGAGTTTAGTATTTAAGACGCCATAATGTATGAATAGATGAAATATCATAAGCCGGATAATTGTAAGACAGGCAGGGGTGACGCACATTTTAATGGCACTTATATTTCAAAGGTTTGGCAAAAAAACGAGCTTCCGCACGAGCCAGGGGTCGCTAACCGCGATCAAATGCATGTGTGATAAAAAGATTTGATTGATTTTTTTACTAGTTTTTTTTTTATAAAAATAATTTATTATTAAAAAAAATAGCTGAGATTGTGTAACTATGTAATAATATGTTGCATGAGCAAGGATTAAAAACCTAGAACAGGTATCATTTTATTCTCAGCATTTCTTCAAACACATCTACTTAATCAACGCTATTTAAAATGGATACGCGCTTTTTGTTATGCTTAATCAAGTCTGCCAACGTATTAAAAAGTAATTATTCCATGTCGTACAAGTTGCAAGAATTAAAATAAAATTCCCATCGTGGGCCATAAAAGTCGGTAACGATGGAAGATTGTCCATATTCGGCGTTCGTTAGTTAATCAAAATGTAAAATACTGTTACATAAATAATTACCACGATCGCCAACTGTTTATGACCCCTGGCGATGCGACGTGACATTAATACTAGATGTGACGTCAACTTTACAAAGTAACTTTAATGCAGTTCAGCTCTACGTACGTAACACAGATTTTAGATTTTTAGTATTTTCAGTACATATTTGGATTTTTTTCGTAACATAAGTACATTAAAATTCTTTTTTTTTTATTTCATTATTAATGTAAATATTTTTTATTAATCCTTCGATTGGTGGTTCTAGGAATTTCCATTGTATTCTTTTGTTCTCGCGATCACCGGTGCTCGCGCGGGGCCTGAAGGATTTGAAAGTTGAAACTGAAAAGGTTATTTTTGTTTGTTCATTTCTTTGCAACGAATGAGCTCCTAAAACTCCTCCAAAAACATTGTCAAGGACAGTCCACTTTTTACTTCGTGAAAATGTTCGGTTGTCGCGGGATAATGCAAAATCTATTATAACACATCGCGCCTAACCGCTGCATATTATTACTTTAACGCATATTTTATCTATACGTTAATAGGAAGGGTTTAAATGCCTATAAATCAGAATTTTAGACAAAGGCAGAGAGATCGACAATAGCATTGTGAACAAAAGTGTAGCGTGAAATGTGTGTTTTTGTTATGCCAATATTTGTATAATGTACGATTTAATACGTGTTACCTTTGTGTCGGGAGTGTTTTAATAAACTATTGTTAGTTTGCTTGCGATTTCAAGTTTTAAGTGCATATTAATAAAATGTCATCCCAATATTATATATTTTTTAATTTTGACATAAGTTCTAAATAATATATTTTGAAATGTGTAAATTCGTCTATTTTATTAACGTTTTTTTTTTCGTTTCTAGTAATTATTTAGCAGTCGAAATAATAAGCGGTTTACACAACGCGCCTACTATACAAAATCTCTATAAAAATTCTGTCAAAAAATTTCAGCAAAGTTCCAAGTTCAAACACAATGGAAGCGTACATTTAAATATCGATTTTATCTAAGATATTTAAAATAGACGGGGGTAGATGAATGGAAACCAAATGGCTGTCTGCTACCGGAAAGGGTTTGAGCTCACAAAAGATGAGACTTCCGGTCCACCGCGCGCTTTGTGGTCGGTTATTAATAAACATAGATAATAAGAAATTATTACAAAAAATGTTGTGTGCCCCTGTTTGCAAGACAATAGCCGGTATAATGTTTTGTAATGACGAGAATAATTGTTTTGGCGTGCGTTTTTGGGCGTTATACAGGGCTCGATTTTGAGAAGAGATTGTTTTACTTTTTATTGGACACTTGCATGTTAACCGTAAAAATTGTAGATGTATGTTACTAAGAATTTAAGTCGTTTTATGCCCGGTTTTTAGCTTAAGCAGGAGTTTATCTATTCCGTAGTAATTTTCAAAATGTAAAAAGAAATATCGGAGCATCAAACACCAAAAACTAGATCTTTTTATAAAATAAAATGTATTCCCGTCTAGATAGTACAGACTTATCGCCATGACAGACAAAATTGACAGAGCAAAATGGTACGCAAAATCTAAAACTGGTGATAAAAGCGAATAAAACTATAAAGGCAGCTGAGATACAGATGAAAATTCGAAGTCAGATGCAGAACAAAAAGTGTCGCATACTTACTGCCGCACTCAAAGACGAATATTAATTAGGTACTTAACTATATCCACATTATGCAATTTCATCTTCAATTTTCGTCTTCTTCTTTTTATTCAACTTTCGTTCGGCATATTCAATAATTGAATGCGTCAAAATCCACCCGTGTTGAAAGAAAAGTGTCATAGCGAGCGCTACGACTTTAGCGCGCGTCACGGGCATGCCTCACGTTCGCTGTTGACTGCGCTATAACGCATGCCCTTGATGAATAAAAAAGGCCCAGTGTGGACAAAGCTAATTGTCGTATTAAATGAAGATTTTGACAGTCTCTGTTATACTTTGTATTTAATTACAGTTATTTAATTAATATTCGTCTCTGAGTGCGCTAGAGGTCTACAAAACAGGGTTCAACTCTACCTGGTAGAGACAATCTGGGAAAATGTATTCCCGTCTAGATAGTACAGACTTATCGCCATGACAGACAAAATTGACAGAGCAAAATGGTCATACAAGATTTTTTTAGGTTATTTTCTTATTTTACTAGGCTATTTTTTTATTTTCCTTAATTTATACTTTTAGATGACGCCCGCAACCCCATTGCGCCAAAATTCGTTTTCCGCGCAGGAATTATCCTATAAGAAGTACTTTCCGGGACTCAAAGTATCTACATACATGCAAAATCGGTTCAGAGGTGTGGGCGTGAAGAAGTAACAGTCAGACATACAGACATACAGTTACGCTTTTATAATATTAGTATGGATGCATATCTTAGGAATAACTAAAGTTCACTAGCATCTGTTATAGTCAGGAAGTTGAACGTAAAAACTCACTTACAAAGTCCGTAATCTTTATTAATGCCGGCAATTCATCTGCTGAAAAAAAACGTTGACATGACAAAAGAACCCTACAACATAAATAATAAACTAGAAATTATATGCAAATTCACGACCCATAACTTTCTATAGAAATAGTTAACCTAAAGGGTTAGTTTAACCCTTTGGGGTTAGGGGCGGAAAAAAATAATTTATGCACAGGATAGGCTACATTTTGGCATTTAAAAATGTTTTATACTTGTGTTCAGACGTGTTCAGTGCTGTGATTTAGATGAGGTTGGTTTTTTTTAAATAAAATGGTTTTAGTGTGAAAGTTTAGTACAGGGTTTTGAAAACCCGCTCACTCTGTGAAAAATGTCGTAAGTGCAATTCAGATACAAATTATTACTAGGGAATCAATACCTTAAACAATGTTGAGAACTTTTTTCCGGAAAACTGTTTACCCTAAACTAATTGTTAGATAGGGGAGGCAAATAAAGATGGGACCGGGAACGAACAATATTGTAACTGCACGTCCTGTAGTCATACTTTCTGTATATTAGGTACATTGGTACATACAGTTATTAGTTAGGTATATTAGTGATTCAAAATTTGATAAGTTCTAATGTTAATTGTATTGAAAGAAGAGAATTGTTTTTTACCTGTATTTCTACATAGCTGGTAGAGTGCGAAAACTTAAGAAACTAAGTTTGATCTGAGTTTCAGGAATTAATTTATAGTCCCGTCATACAGTTATTGTTATAATAGTTAATGTGATATGACTCAACAATACACAAACTTTTTTTATTATAAATATTTTTTTATTTTAAAATAATGCACAATCTTAATTTCCAATATTTTCACACATTTCCTTTCATTTCCATCTTAACGAATTCTTAAGTTTTTTACCAACAAAAAGTTTCTATCGTAATTATTTTACCAATAGTTAGTTTTTATACCATTTATACCATGGTTAAAACAATTACAGTGGATCGCGTGTTATAAATAATTTGGGCGGAAACTACGGCGGAAATGACGGCGCGGCCATCTTGTTATTATGTCAATAAGTGTTTTACGCGGGAAAATACAAGTACTCTGGTGTTTCCTCCCAAGGATTTTGGACCCACTGGGACCAATGACCAGATATGAATTTTTAACATTTTTTCATCTAGCGATTGGTCCCAAGTAATTATTTTTTATGACTGTCGGGTTTATGTCCGTAGGGGCTAGCAAAAAAGTTGTAGATTTGAATAAAAAATCTAATAATTACTTTGTATGAAAACATTCATTGACATCGGTCAAGGCTCAAGACAAATTAAAACATCAAACAATTAGTAAAAATAATAGGAAATAAATCAATACTTGGCCAATAATAAAATAAAGTAAGTACTATAAAAACTAATAAGTAATAAATAACATATGATTCTTAGTAAGTAAGGTCAATACGGGTAAGTGTGTCATACTTTTTTCAAAGTTTACTTTGAATTTAAAAATCAAGTAGTTTAAGGCTTAATTTCTCACTCTCTGTGAAATGAAAATAAAGTAAGATTCATAATTGGCCGGTAACAAAGTACTCTACACAATATTGCCCATTATTTCACTTGTTTTAAGGTATTTTATAAAGTGCTGTGCTAGACACACTTACCCAAGAAAGTGAGCCAAGTGTGACTATATTGTAAGTGTACAATATATCGTTATTTCAAATTTTAAAATGCAAAGTTTATACTACCTGATCATCGGAACTAATCATATGACGACTATATTACATAATATAGTTTCTGAGGATAGATTAAAGGAGCAAAAGTTATGCGGTAAGTGTGGCATACTACGTTGGAGAGAGGTAAAAACATTTTTAGTAAAAATTATTGAATGAGTTATTTCTTTTATTTTATTGTTAATTTCAAAAATATGATACTTACTTATTTGGGTTACAGAAGCCTGAATAGTGAAGTTGCTAAGTTTTATTTTTAATTACTAAAAATTAAACAAAATATAAGCAATCAAAAATTACATAATCACTCATATTAGACCAAATGTTTGTAAACCCTGACTTGGGGCAAGTGTGACATACAGACACACTTTCCTCATGCAAAGTAGGCACACTTTCCCAGCACTAAAATTTTGAGATCAGATTTTTCTAATGGACATAAATCTCTTATTTGAAACAATTCCAACAAAATTATAAAAGAAATAATAAGTTTGGTTAGTAAAAAAGCAACTTACCGGTATACAATTATAAGGTTCTTCAAAATTACCAAGATTTTTATTGATTGAAAAAACCAATGTGAATTAGAGTTCGTCTTAAAAAATGTGACAGTTTTTAAAATGGTGACAACTTCAAAAGTGCTTGACAGAGCCATCTAGATTGAGATTGTGTAAATTGAAATTAGTTTTACGCACAACATCACGTCATGTCACTGCCACCATAATCTCAAACAGTTTTTCTAAAAATTAAAGCAGTTACACTTGCCTCCCAGCTACATTTCCCCGTACTGACTTTACTTCTTTTGTTTGAAAACCTTGAAATAAAACTAAAGTACCTACTTGAGTTGTACCCTGTGATTTTAATTGATATACTGTCTATAATTGATATAAGATAATTACCTAGTAGTTGTAAACTTATTGTTAATAATACAATTTACTAAGTTTAAAAATATTAGAATTGCTAGTTGATGACTCAATATTATTACTTTTAATATGTAATAAATAATAATATAAAATTATTGAAGTATAAGTAAGTACATAATACTTTTCCTACATTATTTTTTCAAATTTTCAATAAGATTAAATTTTTTTTTATAAAAATAATCATATTATTATGTTACATTAAGTTATTTCTTTGGTAATAATTTTTTATGCTTTTTATTTTATATAATAATATCTAATTATAAATAAAGTATTAAATGCCTTACATGTCATAATTTATCACTGACCGGGCAAACTTGTTAAATTAATGCTATCCATCTCGCACTCATGAAACCTATTGTGCAAATTATTGCACTTTTTATGTAAGGCGGACAAACAAGTAAAATGGGCATGAAGCGGGCGCTCACGCCGATCGACTAGTTATGACTTTAACCAATGATATTATATTATGAATACTTTAACAGTATATATAACGTTAGTTTAAACACTAAGTATGTACTTTAAATATTATTATGACAATATTTAAAATATATAAAGAGCAGTATTTTTAAAAACCAAATTCGAAGCAGTATGTTTAGGTAATAATAATAATAATTGTAATATAAGGTTCAAGGTGAGAGTGTTCTATGTTTCAAATGTACAAAATAATATTAAGGTTATATTGTATAACTGATTATTTTTGTGCCAACCCTATTTCAAAATTTCTTGCCAGAAAACAATGGATCATAAAAGTGGTACCAATCGCTAGATGAAAAAATGATAAAAATTCATATCTGGTCATTGGTCCCAGTGGGCCCAAAAACTTTGGGACGAAGTACTCGATCAGCTAAATCCTAATAATGTGATTATCAAAATTATATGTGATTTGAAAACGAAAGTTAATGTTTTATATAAAATTTTGGTGCAACTGGACGTATGGTTTTTATAATCACAACTGTTTTAGATCTATATTACATTGCAGGTTTTCGAAAATTTTTGTTTTAGGTTTATATTATTATTTACGATAAGATTGCAGGTACGAGTAGATTGCAGGTGTTGAGACGTTTTTCTATCAATTACTAAAGTCACTGTTATTTTTCTTTCTTATTTATTAAACAAGGTTTTACGTAAATATAAAAGTTTACATTAGTTCATTTAAAAGTATAATAAGTTTACATAAAATATATTTTGAAATAAAGACAAGACCCAATAATATAAAAATCTCGCAGCTCTACATTTTAAAATTTACCCACGCGTAAATTCTGCCCTTTAAAAAATTACCAGAGGCGTGTAGAACTAAATTATATTTTACTCCTCAAAAAAGATATATATACTTACTTAGTTCGAAATTTAAAATGAGAGACTTTATGATTACCTAAGCGATATAACCCAAGAGGAATGGGGTTCAAATTATTGATTTCCCAAAAAAAAGACCGTAGACAGATTAAAATTGCGACAAATAAAACAATATCCTAATGGATTATGTAATCCAATATATTTGGCCACGTACCTTCATATAATATTATGTGTATGTCACAATTTAATTTCGACTCTACCACGGGGGCATAGAGTTGTAAATTCGTTGCGGTGGGAATCGATTGAAACTGATAGGTACATTGGTCGTTTGATCGATTGACAGTTGTGGGTGGGGTCGGTAATGGTATTGTACATAGCCCAGATATCCTAAATGTTTGTCAACTTTTGGGACTATTAGGGAAATAAATTATAATGTATAAAAACATTTTTTTTCTGATTTGTATAGGCAAGCGCCCGTTCGTCAGGAATTTTCCCATACAAAAAGTTGGTCTTTCAGCGCTGAACTTTCACAGTTAACTCAATAGGAGACTCATAAACTCCCTAAAGTCTTCTCACTTAGTTTTGTTAAACCTTGTATACCTAGCACTACCAAAATCTACCCATAGGCTTTTCCGTAGTCGGGTATAAAGTCGGATGTAAGGAAAATTAGAATCGCCCTGCTGAAAGTTGATAATATTCTTGTATGTCCATTTCCTTTGATTCAATTATGAGAATTTGTCAAAACTGACTTTTGTAAGAAAATAGCATTTTGTGTATGGTTCTATTAACTTTCATTCAAGCAATACACTTAATTTGTTAGCGTCACAGTTAAAATACGAAGTTTAAGATTAGATTAATAATAATAAAATATTAAAAAGGTTTATTTTTCACACAACTTACAGATAATTGCACAGATAATTACAAAGACATTTAAACGTGTGAGCTGGAGCCTAAGCTAGGATACCCTGTATTTCAGGACTCCAGAATACTACTAATAATACTAAATATTTTATGTTTGATAAAAGTCTGGACTGAATCAGAGTAGTTCGATTGATTAAAAATGTAGTTTTTGTGCGAAAAACGGCTACATCGATTAAGGTGAGGTAGTTTTTATAGAAAAAAACCTACGAGAAAAAATATGTAGGTCTTATTCTTGTAGAATGTAGAGATTACTAGAGATCACCTTTTAAACTTTCGGGTTGCATTATATTTAAAACTTATTAATAGGGACTTAACGCGACTTATTTAAATAGTGATGCTACTACTACGAGTATGAGAGATGTACTCGTAGTGGCATTACTATTTAAAAAGTCGCGTTGAGTCTTGGTTAATAAGTTTTAATTACTAGAGATCACATTTATTTAAAAATTCTGGTTTTAAGTTTCGACGCTTTCTTGTGTATTTATTTCATTAAAAAAAGTGATTCCAATAAGAATTTACGACGAACAGTTAAAATAATGAACAGAGGAGAAAAGTCTTTTTTTTTTAATCTTTATTTAAATTTTTTTTGTCAGAAAAGTCTTAAAATTGTGTTTTAATTAGGTACTATTAATTTGTGCGTTTTTAAAAAGGTCGTTCCAAAATGTGACATTTTATTAAATTACGAACAAATAATTTGTCCAATCATCCAGACTTATTACCTATACTTTATTAGGTATGTTTAAATACGAAAAATTGAATAAAATTTTATGATTGGCCGTTTAATAAACTGCCTGACCAGGTTTGGTCAGGTCATAAATAACCACTCGTCAACTTGTTACAGATAATTGTCCCTTTTTATTTCGGACAGTGTCATCCAGAAATTGTGTCCTCTAAAGAACGGTAAAATTTGAATAAAATAATTTAATAAATGAAGTCTAGTTACATTAATTAGTACTTAGTTAAATAGTAAGTTTTTTAAAAATAAAAATGTTTTTAACACATTGAGTGCCAAATATATTTTCATCAAGATACAAAAAAAATATATGATAATTTTATTTAAGTAAAAAAAATATTGGCTAGTTACAAGCATTTGAAAATTGAAATTCAAATTAGTGTTGCACTAATGAGTAATTACTATTCTAATCGATAAAACATTCTTTCAGGTGAGCGTCGTAAGCTTTATCGATAGTTGAAAATTTTGTGCGTAGTATTGATTTGTGGGGCCCTATTTATGTGGTGTATGTACGATTGTGCGGGAGGGACCGTTCTTGAGGGTGCCGAACTATTCCACATACGTTTATGTACCTCGTCGTAAAAGTAAAATAAAATTCGCGTTGAAATTTTCGTGTATTATCTTATCTTACGTCGAAAATAAAAATAGTTATTGATGATTTAATTTGTTAATATTTATTATTTTAGTTTTGTTCGCTAGATAACTTAAAAAATCTTATTTAGAATCTTCATTGTACGTCAATAAATTTTGTCGCACGCCCATAAACATTTACTTAAAACTCCCATCAAAATAACTCGAAAGAACTAAGACGTTACTATTATACTTTATAAATTAAACCATAAAATTAATTATGCGCTGTAGTCTGTACACAAGAGAAACTTTACAGAGCCTCTAACATATATTATGTTTGATGTTAATCGTAAAAAGTACATTATACAGTTATACCTTATAATAAAATTAATGCCCTTCTATCAAGTTACCAGTTATGCAAAGTACAGTTAAGGTGGGGTTAAGTTGATAAAAACTCCGTATAACTAATATTATTATGTCATTGTTAAACAGGAGAATTTGCATTTTTATTGTGAGAAACGATGAAACATGTGTTACTTTTAATTGTCTTTGACGCGTTACATTAGAGTTATATTCCTGAAAGTAACGGATTTTAATATGCGGTTATACTCACAATTTACAACCATAAATATAAAGTTATCGTTGTATTTTACGAGAATTTCATGGTTTTAAAGACAGTACCTAACTAAATTATTTTAATAACACTTACTTTTAAGTAAATAAAAATGAATATGTCGAGAATAGAGACATAAATAATTTATTGCAAAAAATATTTCTTACCTGTCCGAAGTCAGCAACATTGCTTAACGCGGCGCGATTATTATTTTTATAACACTAAAAACGAAAAATAAAGAAAAGAAATCCAAATAAAAGTGCTTCACAAATAAAAGAAAACATAAAACGAATTCAAATTTGAAAACCGGAGACGAGTCCCGAAGGAAATTCGAGAAAATCGTCGTCTCAAGTCGACGTGCGAGGAGCGAATGTCCCGCTCAAACTACGCTACAATTTCCTCCGCGAAAACCAAATCGACGGCGCTATACGTATAGCGAGGGTGGTTTTTCCTTCGAATTTCATAAGTATCTACCTTTCTTTATATCTAAGCGCAAGAACTACGTTCACCCCTTGAGAATACGTCGTGAGACTTGATCGCGGCTCCTTGAATTTATCGATATATCCCCAACCCTAGCATCCGCACAAATTCGATGCTATTGTACTCGCACAAGATTTGAATTTCGAACGCCTTAGATCTGGAGATACGACACTTTTTCATGGAAAGAATTCTAGTAAGGCAACGGTAACATAGATAAAATGTATTGGGTGGTGAACAGAAATATATTTTTGTATGTAGATTCGTGTAGGTTCGAGAGTAAGGAACGGTGCGGGCTTCATTCCACATGACTATGGAGCCTCGCTTTTATGTCGGAATAAAATGAAAAAAGGGTATTGCGTGATATAGCGCGAAGTTTGATATGGAAATTGGATACGCTCAGCAATTTGTCATAAAACGTTACATTACAACCGATATCCAGCAACATTTGCTAGCTCCGGCGGACATATTACATTAGTTTATTGAAGTGAAATTTCGTAACAAAGGCTAAATGAAGGCTACGAATTAATGAGTTAAAATTTATAAACCACCGACCGTGTTAATTTTTACACTTGAAAGGAGGTATTGGACTGTGAAATAACGCTTAAATAGGTTTCACGGGCAAACGGATACGGGGACCGGAAAATTCGGTCAAAGTAACACCCGCGAACGACCCGGCCGGTAATAGCGCGCTAAATATGTGCGACATTATGCGTCTTAAATGCCAAATGATTCTACGAGCAACAAGTTTCATTCATTCGCGGGCAAGAGAGAACGCGATCCAATTAGAAAGGGAAGGAGAGGAATTTAAAAAGTGAACGCCCGGAAAGTTAGGCGGGAAAGCTCCGTGCTAATAACCTGTTGCTTCCGCAGTTAAATTAAATACGAGAGCTGGAACTGTCGGTTACACATCGACTGTCGATAAAACGAGCACAACACTATTTTAAGGAAAATCATCAAGAGTGTCGTAACTTGTAAGTGACCATTTATAGATAAAATAGTAATTGAAGAATACACTTTCATAAATGGAAAACCAATTTAACTATCTCCACTCAGATGCACCCCACTATCGTATAATGTTAATATTGGAACTTCTCGATACAAGTCTATTTCTAAAAATTGCACACATTTATCATACACAATTTATTAGGCGCCTTCATCCACCCCCGTTTGGAGTGTTATCGTGAAATATCGATAAAGTAAAACGCTGACGTAGCCACCCCTATGCTTATTCCTTGACATAGAGAGGGAAGGAGATAAACTTGCGAGGAAAGCCGTGCGAGCGAAAGAGACAGACGACCTCGCGACGAGATAAGTGTTCTAATTTATACTGAAATTGTGAACGTCGTCATGAGAACCACGTGCTAAATAACTTCTCAATATTATAACGTCGTATCTACAATTTCTTATTCTTGAACAATAAATCTTATGTAAAAAAAATAAAATTCCAAATTCGAATCGTTTTTGAGATTATTTAGGCGCTCTAAAATTCTTCGCTTTTGAGTAACAAAGTGCGGTGTTCCGTTTCGCGTTTGACAAATTTTATTCTTATCGCGTGGGACGTAGGGCGAAATTTGTGTAGATGGAAATTCGCAAATTAATACATGAGATTTTAAAAGAAAGGCCGTGCATACTAACTAGGGTTGAGTCAAGGTTCCTATTAGTCGGTTACTGGGTTAACAGATTAGGGGTTCATTGCCATTTAAATTCGGTTCATTCATAAACTTGATGAATTGCAAATTCTTCACTTGAACTTCAAATGCTTTCGTGTCGATTACTTTGTCGGTTGAAACTTTTGATGACATCTTTTTGATTTCTGTGTAAACATGAAGTGTTATATGAACATTATTTATATAGATTACCTATGGTCAATTGATTGATATGAAAATAAATTATCTTTCGGAATAATTTAAGACTGACTTCTTATTTGTTCAATACGTCCTATTACTTTAAAAATATATTATCTATATCTTAGGGCGAAGCCAAATGAGTGTAATTTGTGAGTTGTGTGTCGCAGAATTTCAGTTCGGCAGAATTGTGCTACATTCAGTTTCATACAAAAGTCCTGTTTGATTCACACGAGCGTAATTTTGTGAGTCATGATTTGTATGAAAAGACATTTACGCGACCAAAATTCTGCGACTCACAACTCACAAATTAAACTCGTTTAGCTTCACCCTTATACTTCAACTATAGTTCACATTATTTGTACTAAGTACTGAAAATTTAAATGTTCACATTGATTATAAAGTTTTGGTACCACATATTTTAAATCATTAATTAATAATTATCTTTATCCAATGCTGAACATTTAATCCGTTTACATAATTAGGTAATGCCTTTATTACAAAATATTTTTCACTTAGTTACCCATTAGACGGCAATATTGATTTTACCTTAAACAATACATTACACATTTAGACGTGTATTATTCCCGAATGCTCCAAACACAATATTCCAAGAAGAGCCCTTTTTCGTTCACAGAAAATTTATACAAAGAAAATTCCTAACGTTTATATTGTGTAACTGTTCCAACGATATTAACATATCGACATTAATATTAAAACAAGAATTATGATAATATTACGTGTAGCTGTAACATATAAGTTCATTTTTATTAGAAAAATACCGTTAAAAGAGATAATCTAGACTGAACATAGTAACGCAATGTAAACTTCCATAAAAGAAAATCTATTTATGAAGCCCATTTTGTTCAACTTTTTCCTAATGTATTTTTTTCTATTTAAAGATTTTTGTCTTTTTAAAGTTCAGCGCTCTGTTTTACCTGTTCAAAGACCTTCTGCCTTAAAGAGTTACCTTCATAACCAAAAAAAATCGCGTAAAACTATTACTTTCAAATTATACGATTTCTATGCGGAATAAAAGCGTTCATTATTTCAAAGTCGGGCAACCAACATTCTTATAAGAAGCAGTAATACGATAGCGTGCAGTACGGTAAATAATAATTCGGCTCCACATACGATCGCTGCATATTGTCGTCTAACAAGCAACCCTTCACATCTCGATGGGGGAGCGCGCTCGCGTGAATAATGTCGTAACTGAAAATTGTAATGATCATTACATGAATTTTTGTACCTGCCTAATGCAACTTTGTTGTAGATAGATTTTATTTTTTAAGCTAGATAATTGTTAGTAAAATTGATAAAAAACTATTTTAGGTTTCTAGATAAAATTTACCTATAGTCAATTATTATTTACTATTATAATTATTACTGATAAAAATTAGATTTTTTTTTTCTAAATGGAGCTTATTGGAATATATGGCGGCTCCGAACATTTTTAGTAATAATTATTCGATCGTTCAAATGTCTCGGATCGATTTATTGCACATCGGCTAGCAATCAACGCAAAAGAAAAAAATGTCACACTCATTCTTCTCACAGCGAGGCGTGCAATTACGCGCAATACAAAAACACAAATTATAAACAGATCTACTTTTTCATTAACAATATTATTTCCCTTAAACTGAGACAATAGAACAATAAAATGTTATAGCTGTGAATGAAGACATTGCGTTTTTGCAGTTGAGGATTAATCGCCTAAAATACCTAGGCCTTATACAAGCGCCGCACTTTTTGCTAACCATTGTAATCGGTGTAATTGAAATGATTTTGCGGCTATTACTATACTTAATAGTTAAGTTTATTACCATAGGAACCTGTTATGTGAACAAAAAAATGAACATGCTTGTATTGCAAATTAATTTACATTTATATAGAAATCTTGCCTGTAAACTTTTCAGTATCGTACACGAAAAATGCAGATACGACAGTTTCCTCGGTAACCGCGTCGCCTGTCAAAACGAATGGGAAATATGCGAGAAAGAGTGACTGGATAACAAGCACATGGGGTCGCGGCCATCTTGGATTCACTATCGGAAAATATTTAGTTTTATTTGTAGTTTAGCCAAGGAATTGGAAATAAATCGAAACCTTTCCTGCGGCTTTCGAGTCCTCCAATTAGTCTGCGAGTTCGGTTTATTAACTTGGAGATTTTAATACGGCTGTGCATTTTGAGTTGCATGAATTTCAGTTTGTATGAAGTTGGATGTATATTTTAATAGCGTTTGTAGTTAAGCCATTTTACTTATAGTTTTCTACTTCGACTTTACATATTCGTTAGATATTTAAAAGAGTGTCCTAAATAGATTCAATAGTAAATGCATTTGCTTAATTTTAGCGTGTAACTTTCTGATACGATTTTAATATTAAATTTACAAATTTAAAAAGAACACAATATAACTAATATTGTCAGGAATCAGAACGCAAATTATTGAGCCGATCACATCCCTGAAAGTTGCTTAGAAACTTTCATGAAATGGAGAAACCCAAATTTTCCAGCACTGACCAGGCTGATGATGATAAACTATTATCAAGATCATGGAGAGGGTTTTTACAATAGTTCAATCATGTTAGCTTTAAAACAAAAAAAAAACTAAATCAAAATCGGTTCACCCGCTTGATAGCTACGATGCCACGGATATACAAATTACAAACAGACAAACAGACACGTCTAACACCCCTCTGGTCTTATGTATCTTTACAGACATAAAAACCTTGACGTTATTTCCGAAATCGATATCGCCAAATCCGATGTAACAACACTAGTAGGCGTAGTTTTGTATATAATTTGTGTTCTTATTTTCGGATACAGAAATCGAGACTGAAACAAATGTACTGCATTCGTACACGTCCTAGTGATGGGAATCTATCGACATATTTACGGCAGTAATTATCATAAATCGTTTAAATTGTTACAGGAAAATGTTGTAGTAAATTAAAAAATTTAGTGAAAAAAACTAACACTTCGACAGGTCTAATGACCTTTTATAGAATGACTAAGATTTCAACTGTTTAATTTTAGAATTATGAATTTTATTGATTTTTATTTTAATAATTTTTTTTAATTAATCTTTTTACAGAGTTTCTATGTTAAATTTTATTATCATGTAAGTACTATTTTATATTATTTTTATAATTTTTAAGTCAATGAATTGTGCCAAGTTATATTATTGTCATTATTAAATTTTAGCTATAATATAATAAAGATATTATTTAATTTATATTGTTATTGTTGAGCATGTACTATTTACCAATTATTTTATATTAATATAGCAGTAATAATTTTAATGAGTGTAACGATGTGTATAATTGTAATAGGACTTCAGTTTGAATGTGATAAGTTATATTTATTTTTTTTATTTTATGTAAATCGTCGTCGTAATTATAGCTAAATAAATAAATAAATAAATGATTTGACATTAATCGTAAAAGTGATATTTAATTGTTTTCCTTATATCAAAATAATCATTTTATCTTGATAATAAATATGGTTGTACTCTAGCAGGCAGAAAAGTAATTCATAGCATTTTTTAAATTTTAAATTATGTAAATTAGTGTTCTTACTTATTCGCTATTCGAGTTCAAATAATTTCTAATATGATTAAAATAATATGTTTAATATCTTATCTATGTTGAAAATATTCTGACAAGTCTAAATAATAAAAGAAAAACAACTCCGTTGCGCAAACATTCATTTATCACAAGGGAACTCTACATTATTCCGGAATAAAAGTTGAGCCCCGGGGAAGGACATAGGATATGTCCTTAACCGGGGCTCAAAGTATCACCAAAGGCATAAAGAGGTAACAGACAGACACTTTAGCATTTATATTAGTACTAAATGACGCCCGCAACTCCGTTGCGCCAAAATTCGTTTATCGCGCGGGAACCGTACATTTTTCCGGGATTAAAACTATCCTATGTCTTTTCTCGGGACTCAAAATCTCCATGTGTAATTTCAGCAAAATCTGTTCGGGGGTTTGAGCGTGAAGAGGCAACAGACAGACAGACAGACGGACAGACAGACAGACATATACACTTTCGAATTTATAATATTAGTATGGATCTATTAATTAAGTTACAAAAATAACAAATCTATCGATAGTAATAATCACTCGGCCCAACACTAGCGCGTGTAAGAATTCGCTAGTATAAATGGTGCAGTTTTGTTCGTGACGTCTCTCCATCAATTACGGCCCAAGTAACAACACTTGGGGCACACCATTTGTTCTTATTTATGGATCTTTTCAGGCTCCACTTACACTTGATTCTGTTGGGATAAATTTAAACTAGATTTTGGCAGCCTGATGGTTAGCCATAGATCGTAATCTAAGAGGGGTGATAGAAAAATCTACTTACTAGATAAAGTAACGTCTTTTACGTCAATATCGAACATTAAATGGGTCCAAAACAATTCCAAATAAGGTCTTTTCAGGTGAATTAAATAATTTGTTGAGCCAAAAATGCGTCAAATAGGTATCATCATAATCATAATCATAGCAAACTTCAACGTTTCAAAGTTAGTTTAATAAATTTTCAAGTTTTGCTTGTAAGTGACACGAAACTTACAAACGAAACTCGTGATGGTTATTGGTTTAATTTAAATTAAAAACGATAAAACACAATAATATCTCTAATCTAAGTGCCTATAATATTACGGAATATTGTAAATAAATATGTCACAATTTCTCAGAATACAGAATTCCAACCACTGACATGGAAAAATGAATATATTAAAACGCACACAGGAATCCGCTATTACACGCACACATACGCGCGCATTTCAAATGTCACATTCATAGGTGAAAACTCAACGATGACGTTACCCTTTCTTTATCAAATACAAACACACATCGAAAGATAACAAGGTTTTCGCCTGTATCGATAGCACACCCACAACCCTATTGTTGAAGCTTTTATGCGCCATTGGAAATTCAACTCTAATGCCATGCCACATAGTCCAAAATCAAACGTCTATGCCTAAACACCAGCCAAAAGTCACTATTACAAAATAAACTCTATGTTATTAGAATAGCATTCAATTTGAATTGTGCATACCTCATATCGGAGCTCCTATTACATTGTGATTTAAAAATGCGAATAAAAAAATAAAGTAAAATCAACCGTATATCATAGAGATAAGTTTGATTTTTGTTTATAAGAGATGGATACAAAATATCGCGTGGGTGATTCGCGTGGTAACAATAGTAGGGGTTAGTTTTCGGTACACTGCGCATCTAGACTGCGCATCCAACATGGCCGAATGCGCCATTGTAGATTGTAAGAATGGTGTGACTTTTTTGGTGTTTGGTAAAGGTTTATTCTGTGATTTTCTTATATTTTGTGCAAATTAAAAATATATTTGTGACATTTTTTTAATAAAAAGTAATATTAGAAGTTAAAAAAACTAAGTAGGTAGCTAAAAAGTTCCCACCATATTTGAATCTCGATCGATGTTTGAAATTGTGTTTAAAAAAATAGTTTTCTATACTAATTTTCGATTGACCGCACACTCAGCTATAATATATATTTCTGTGACATGCGGATTTAGTATAGAAAATATGCCTAGCTATAAATATATTAATATATTATATTATAGCCTAAGTCTGTGACGGGCTTTATACACAAATCATACTGATATTATTCGAGAGAAGTTCACTTGAAGGCAAAAGGTGGTAAGAAACCTTTTAACATTATTTTATTTCTTTTCAGGAGTTGGCGCGTTTCGGTGTTTCAAGCTGGTAGATAATAAAGTTGAACCTAATTTTAGATTTTAATGTAACGTAACAATAATCGGCCAAGTGTGATTTGGACACCCTTTGGGTACGGAACCCTAAAAATAATGTAGAGATTTAAATATTTTTTTACCAACATTATTAAACGTTACTGGCTGAAGTGAGTACATTTTACAACATAAGAGCAATCAGTCATTTTTCCCTTATAATTTGAACAAACCTTGCAACTTTAACCTACATCATCATCTAGCTAATAATTAATATATTATAGTTTATCTAGCTACACATAGAATCCACATTTTTTATTTTAAATTTGATTCCCTGGTCCTAAAACCTCCATTTATACTAAATAAAATCGTTAGTTTAAAACAGATAGTTACCCACTACATTTTAGGATTTTTGTTGCAAAACATAAATGAAATAAGTTTAAGCTCGCATTAATTTTTATACTGACAACACCTACACAAGAAAAGAAGAGTTAGTAGAGTATTAAAAACACTAAAAACACTTAACTTGTGCATTGAATGGAAATTATATTTCACAGTAATAATTAACAGTAACAGAAACTATAAAATTATTTTTTAATAACGATTTATTACAAGATAACTTATCTTGTAATTTAGGGTCGGTAATTAAATAACCCTATCAGAACCCTTTAATTGACCGCATTAACACCTTTTCTTTAATTGTCCATGGCCACATTAATTATTTAAAAAAAGGGTTTAGGTACTTTTGCTATTATGAGCAATTACGTTTTCATGGGATATTATAAAATGTAATGGTCGAAAAATTTTCAAAAATTTTAAATTACAGGGCTTACCTACATTTCTCTTTAAGAATTTTTCCTTACCATTTAACTATCAGCTACCTTCAATTTTTTATCTAAACTCTAAGGGCCTGTTTCACCGCTTCCTGATAAGGCTATCCACCACTTAATTTGACAGATGGGAGTATGGAAAATCTGTCAAATAACCCTATCGGGCACCTTATCAGGAAGCGGTGAAACAGACCATAAGCATTTCTGCCAAAATCCTTGTTAATTTTTTAAAACTCATATTAAAATTCCCAGAGAGCGGTCGACTTTTGGGCCATTACAGAAATTCATATTTGTTTGCAAAATCAGTTAACTCTTTTTTTTTATGAAACAAGGGGGCAAACGAGCGTTTGCTCGTTTGCCCCCTTTCCATCAGGTGACCCGTTTGGGTCACCTGATGGAAAGCAACTTCCGTCGCCCATGGACACTCGCAGCATCAGAAGAGCTGCAAGTGCGTTGCCGACCTTTTAAGAGGGAATATGGTAATGGGTAGAGAAGGGAAGGGAAGGGAATAGGGGAGGGTAGGGAAGGGAATAGGGTAGGGGATTGGGCCTCCGGTAAACTCACTCACTCGGCGAAACACAGCGCAAGCGCTGTTTCACGCCATTCTTACAACTATGACCCGATTCACCCTAAGTTGTAAATAATAATAATAAGTTCTACCTGAGCTTTTTCTCTCACCGTTACAATGTCAAAATTATTAAATTACAAACACCATTGTCGGCGAATTTGAATAAATTATACACACAATGCATATTCAAATTTGTTCCCATCTTGCCTTCAATGCGACCCTTAACTCTTTATCTAGTTAATAATAACTAGAGGTTAAAGTTAAGTTAGTAGCGGTTAAAATTGTAATTTGAAATATTTTGTTATTGTTGTTTTGTAAGAATTTTTATTACTTTTGAATCATCTATGTGTGAATGTGGTCTGAAAATAATGAAAAAATGTTATGTATTTTAGTTTATTTTCAGTGACTCATTGATCCTAATGTTTCAATGTTTTAGTTTGTTTGGTTATTGATTAGTCATTAGAGTTTAGCTACACCTTATTATTGTTATTTTATCGGTATATTATATTATATTATGTATGTGTTATCATCCGGGTGAGCGAAATGAGCCCTAGTATTTCCCACAACCTGTACATTTTGTGTTCTTGTGCTTCATAGTATTTTTTATTTATATTATGTAGACGTGATAGCACGTCTACATAATATAAATAAAAAATACAGTCAGTCAAGGTGTAACGACGCGAGTCCTCACAAAGCTCGGCTTTTAGGCAGTTTATTTAGTTTTGCCTACTGAAATATTGTAATTAACTAAATTTTGTTTTGACTGTTTTATTTATCAATAAATTGGAATATGATTGGTTCTTGTTTTATTTTCGGCATGGAAACCCTTGCATGGGATTCTTCAAGTCCAAATTGTCCATCCATATAACAAATATGTTTTTTTTATTTTTTTATTATGCATTATTATTTATTAACCAAGAGTTCATTAAAACTATGACGTAAAATAAAATTATCACTAGTTACTAGTTAGTATCCCACAAGTCACAACCAGAGCACTTTTGTGGTAGGTACACTATAAACAGAAAAACTATCACGCCTATTAATTTGTGAAAATTTTACGACTACGAAAATTTTAATAAAATGGTCAATGGAATTGGGGACCTTACCAATCTGAACTAAATTCTTGCTGACTACTAAAATATACCTCGTACAGCTACTATCTACAATCTACATACCTACCTGTTAAGAATCTTTACCAGAAGCCTAACTGGGCACTGCAAGCTCAACAAACACCTAAACAGAATGGGTATTTGTAGCATAACGACTTGCAGATTCTGTGAGGAGGAGGATTAAATACCTATTCACCTTCTCCTCGACTTTAACATAGTAATTTTTATTTATACCTATATGAAGATATTGTGTTATCATCAGTCAGTCAAGGTTTGGTTACTATTCAAATATTAAAAAAAAAACTGCCTTTAAGATTATTACCCGGCCACTTATTCGTAGCCTGCCACGCAGAAAGAACGACGCGAGCCCTCACAAAGCCTCCTATATGTACCTACTATGTCCAATGTACTATCAGAGAAGTTGATTCCCAAGCAGATGGGGGACCTACGTATTTTGGTCGCGTTACGTCAAATACAGTCGACAGATCACAATTAACATGATCCGACCAAATGACGTAGGTCTGTCAACTGCCTAAGAATCAATTTCCTCGATGATACATACACTACATATAGGCTATAACCCCAGTATAATAAAACTTGATTAACCCTTCAAAGGTATAATAATAATTGGGTTGTAAAACAAAAGCTGTAAACGTCTATAGAATTGCGAAAAGAGTTTGATTAATTAGAAATAATTAGAAGTATACAGGAAGCGGAAGCAGATGGTCTATGCAAATAGTCTACTTTGCATAACACTAGTTCACTTACCCTTCTATTTTTTTCTTTTTTTAACCTCGCGCGTACGCAATTGTAAAAAAAAAAAAGAAAAAAATGAAGCACAGATGTCGAGAGAAAAACGAAAGTGTGCGGCAAAAAATGTTGGGTTAGTACTTTGTAATTTAATACTTGCGTGTTGTCACTTGGAAATCTAGTTGCATTACCTTTGTTTGTTGCATTCAAATAAAGTAAATTATACTTTTAAATGCACACCTCATTAAAATTGTATTATATCAATTGATGTTTTAAGACCTATAAATTATAATAATAGTATCTAAGGCATTAATTTACAAGTAATAATAAAATCAATAATTAGTTTAAAATATTTTAGCTTAATTTTTGTTTACCAAAGACTACGAAAATTTTAATAAAATGGTCAATGGAATTGGGGACCTGCCACCAGGTGAACCAACTTACCAATTTGAACTAAATTCTTGCTGACTACTAAAATATACCTCGTACAGCTACTATCTACAATCTACATACCTACCTGTTAAGAATCTTTACCAGAAGCCTAACTGGGCACTGCAAGCTCAATGAACACCTAAACAGAATGGGTATTTGTAGTATAACGACTTGCAGATTCTGTGAGGAGGAGGATGAAACACCTATTCACCTTCTCCTCGACTGTCCTGCTCTACTACAGAGCAGGAACAGGCACCTTGGTTGCTACGAATACTCATTCACAGAGGAAATTCGTGGCACTAACCACAACAATGTTCAATTTATGAGCAGTATTGGGTTGGGGATGGTACTCTAGTGCGAAGGAGTCACATTAATTCACAATAGATCCTCATGGGTTCCAGTGAAGCCAGGGTTACAGCGACCTGCCTTCAAAAAACCTAATAAGTATAATATAAGAAAGTAAGATTTAATTATTTAAACATAAGTATTGATAAAATTAAATAAAGAAATTAAAAAAAACCCCCGCCAAACAACTTTAAAAAGTAATGAAATAATATTTACTGCCTTTAAGTTCAAATAATGCCTAACTTGTGTAAAGTAATATTTTAGTCGATAATTGTTGTCACGGTGTGTCGGGGGACCGCCAAGTAAACTACAACATACAATCGCCAAGTCGTTGACTATCTTGGTTCAGTTCGCTATGAATTGATTGTGAAATGAAATCAAACATCTACATTAGCGGTCCCCCGACACATCTTGCCAACAATTATGGACTAAAATATTACTTTACACAAGTTACGAATTATTTGAACTTAAAGGCAGTAAATATTATTTCATTACTTTTTAAAGTTGTTTGGCGGGGGTTTTTTTCAAATTTCTTAATTTAATTTTATTTCATACTTTTTAAACTTGTGTTGGTTATAGTGCAGAATAATTCCTATCAACAAAATCATTAGTATTCTCATGATTACCATCTATCAGTGTCCTTTTCGATGAGGCTGTTAATATGAGCCCAAACATGAAACCTCCACTTTGGGTTCATACGAAGCTCGATTCCTATAGAATCCAGGTGATACTACAGCAGCAGCGTGTAAATATTTACTGTTTGTCTACTTCTTACTGGTTGTCGCAATTAAAATGAGCCCAAACACGAAACCTCTACCTACTCTAAGTTGGCGAGGAGTTGGATATCCTATTGATTACCCTCCTATTTTTTATTTATTATCCTAGTGATTGTGCAGCACAAGGCCAACTTTCCATTATTATGTGTATACTTTAATTGTATATTCACAAATGTCACGAACTAAAATGAAATATTATAACCCATCAAATGACTACAAGTTGCTAACGGCCTTTCATGAACCAGATAAACCCTGATTGTCCGGCACTGGGCAGGCTGATGATGATGAACTATAGCTAAGAACACTCCCGAACATGTCAGCTTTCAAACAAAAAAAACTAGATCAAAATCGGTCCACCCGTTTGGATGCTACGATGCCACGGACAGATACACTCACAGACAAACAGACAGACAGACACGTCAAACTTATAACACCCGTCTTTTTTGTCGGGGGTGAAAAATACATAATATATCCAAGGACACTGGACAACCTAAAAAAGTCAGTCAGTGCTAGTATAGCTAATCAGAAGCCACATGTATTATTGTAATTCGTGGCACCAACCCCAACCATATCGTTCAATTTATGAACAGTATTGGGTTGGGGATGATTCTCTAGCGCGAAGGAGTCACAATAGATCCTCATATTGGGTCGCAGTGACGTCAGGGCTATAGCGCCCTGCCTTCTTTAAAAAAAAAAATATTATAATAATCTGGGGCACAGTTATAGTGCCCCCTACAATACGAGCCAAGCGAAGCGCAAGGATCTACCTTTTCTCTATTAATAATTTATTACACACACGGTACATTTCTCCGGAATAACAAGTATCTTACGTTCTTCCCTGAGACTCAAAGTATGCCTATATCTTTCATCAAAATCGATTCAGTGGTTTAAGCGTGAAGAGGTAACAGACAGACAGACATAGGTACAGACAGACACATTTTCGCATTTATAATATTAGTAAAGATTAATCGTCACGACAAAACATGTTTTAAAAAATGAAGCCCTCAAAAAACTATTAACTTACTATTTTGATTGACATGTCAAAAGTAGCCTCCACAAAATTACTATAGAGGTATAAAATAAATTAATGTTGTGTAGGGTCGAATCGACCCCACACTGCCCAGGTGATAATACGGTTGGAACAGTTTAAGTAACGATACTACTATAATTAATTTAATTTCACATTACTTACCTGTGCCAAGTGCGTAGATCGCCTGTAGATCATATCTTTTGCAGGGTTGGCACCTGTGAAAAAATTAGGAAAAAAAATATTTTAATTTTTATAAGCACTACAGCTGAAAGAAGTACCTAACGGCCAACCGCAAGTCTTAATTACATAAGTTACCGGCATTCTATATAATTCAGGCATTATATACAATTACTAGATGACGCCCGCAACTCCGTTGCGCCAAAATTCGTTTATCGCGCGGGAACCGTACATTTTTCCGGGATAAAAACTATCCTATATCCTTTCCCGGGAGCCAAAGTATCTCCATATTAAATTTCAGCAAAATCGGTTCAGCGGCTTGACGGTGAAGAGGCAACAGACAGACAGACACACTTTCAAATTTATAATATTAGCTGTCCCGGCAAACGTTTCTTTGTCATATTACATGAAGTATATCGCCCGTATTATTTTATTGAATTAGTGACTAACGGCCGTTCCCAATATTCAATCTATCTCTGGTTTGACATACGACCGATCGCAGCTAACATTGAATTGACATAAAATATATGTCTCGCTAATGTCTAATGAGAGCTACTCCTATCGCTAGTAGGGCAAAACCAGAGATAGATCAAATATTGGGAACGGCCATAAATAAGTATGTCACCATGGCAACGTCCATCGCTATCCCGTGACCCGCGTCGCATAAACAATGGTCGCTCTTTATAGACAAAATATAATTTGCAATAAAATAAAATTGCGACTATAATAAATTTAAAGATCTAAGCTATCCTATCTCTCAAGTTGGATAAAAGCACACATTTAAAAAAAAGAAACATTAAAATCGGTTAAGTAGTTTAGGAATCCATCGCGGACAAACATCGTGACAGGAGATTTATATATATTAGATTAGTACGGAAGTATGGATATGGATATAATATTATGATTTATGACTATATTGTGGATACGGGATACCTCTATACTATAGGCAATTTGTACAATGCCTTGGGCATCCAGATTCCAGGCAACAAGTGAAATATTATGAATATCATTATCGTACTTTTCCTAGGCATACTATACAATTCTTATTCTTAGGCATTGTAGAGAATACCCTGAATACCTGTATCTTCCGGCAATGTGTATCGACAGGAGGTATCTGTATTCTGTACTCATGTAACTTGTTAGAAAATGTGTCTGTCTCTTGACTGTCATATGATTTTTCAATGTGCCGGACAAAGACAAACAGACTTAGGGTGGGTTGCACCAACTTACTTTAACTATAATTGTAACTCTATATATATAAAAGAAAGTTGTGTTAGTTACGCCACTTATAACTCAAGAACGGATGAACCGATTTGGCTGAAAATTGGTGGAGAGGTAGCTTAGGAATAGGACATAGGATACATTTTGTCCCGGAAAAATTTACGGTTACTGCCCAATATTTTTTTATGATTTTCGCCTAAACTATTCAGTCTATTTTTATGAATTTTGGTATGGGGATACTTTGAGTCTCGAGAAAAGACAAGGGATACTTTTTGTCCCGGAAAATGTACGGTTCCTGCGCAATAAACTTTTATGATTTTCGCTTAAACTATTTAATCTATTTTGATGAAATTTGCCAAGAAGATCTATCAATTAATCTGATTAATCAATTGTTTTCTTAATTGTACCAACTCGAATTAAATAATCATCGTTAAGACAGGACAATGTCTGTCGGGTCAGCTAGTTTTATTATAACTTTAACTATAACTACAATGCAAAATGTCAAATCTTTAGTTACCGTTAAATATGGCGTCCGACGCCTTATTTAACCATAACCGCTCATACATAAATAATAAATATCTAAATTTTTTCGTGAAAATTTTCTATGTTTCAGTGTCTATTTTTCCTGTCGATTTTTACGGATAATTCAATTTTTTATACTCTCAATCACATTACCTGTAGCTTTAAAGTTTAAACATAAACGCAACAGACATCTGTCAATTTCTGTGGTCAAAGTTAAGTTTAAAGCTAAGTTAGCCTTAACTATAACCATAACTTTAACCCTAACTTTAACTTTAACCACGCCTCTGATGCAACCCACCTTTAGGGTAAACATTTAATATTGTTATATTATTATTATTTATTATTAAGAGAGACTACAAATAAAGATATGAATTACATATGGCCTACTACTTTAAAATATAATAAAAACAATAAAGTTGTCCCTACATTTTCCAATTTCCCAACCCTACCTATAATAAAAAAGTCTTTATCCAATTATGTAACTTACCCCACTGAAATAAGGTGCATTTCCGATAAACACATTTCATTGATGCACAGATAAAAACAATACATCATTACAGACAATTATTTACAGCCAACTCTACAGCACATCAATTTTTGAGGTTATAATTAAATTAAAAAACTTTTTAGTTTGAACTCTATCACTTTGAAATAAAGTCTATCAGAAACATTTAGTTTTTTTCTCACCCTTTAAAGAAGGAAGTCAATTGTTCCACTTAATTTTATTTTAAAATTTTTGATATGAAATACCATAATAATAAGTTCTAAATAATAATAATAATTAACTAGAAGTTGCGCGCGATTCCGGCCTCGTAAATACAGTAAGTACCCCATTCTACATTGTCCTGCGATTAAAAGTATCCCATGTCCTGCACTCTGTGACCATGCCAAATATCAATATCGGTCCAGAGGTTTCAGAACTTTTTCAATGCAGACAAACGAATCATAATTAGAGGTAAGTAAGAAAAAACGAAAGGATTATGATCTTTGGATCAAGACACACAATGACATATTTTAAATTTTATGATGAGTCTTTACTTGTAGCTTATCTTGTGGTTTGGGCCATAGAATGTTTTATCAGAAATAATACTCGTAGTATATACTTATTGTATGTAATAGTTTATAGTAAGAGAGCCCTAGAAAGCTTCATTTTGATAAGAAAAACAACTTTTTTATCTGCGAAAATTTTTGAAAGTGGCAGCTAACTGAGATAGAAAGGTTTTCAATTTTCATACTTTGATTTGATGGTACTAAAATATGGATTGTTCTATTTGTAGGACAATGTTACTCTTAAATTATATAACTATTAACCTACAAATCTCGGGCGTAGCCAGGTTTTAGCCAGGATATTCCGCACGCCTGTCGTTAATTTTGTGAATGTTAATATCTTAACTTTTCGGGGGGGAGTTTGAACCCCCAAAACCCTCCCCCTGGCTACACCCGTGCTACCAATATACAAAAACTCTGCTGGTTATGGTTCCATGTTAGGGTTCTGTAATCAACAAAAAGGATAACAAAAACTTGATTGACTACGGTACTCTAAGGCGCACCGCAGACGTCACACTTTTTGTGTGATCGAGTATACTGTACAGTCTGATGGCGCGCGCCTGCGGACTGTATGTGAGCCGCAGACTATAATATATTATGTGTGATCGAGTATACTGTATAGTGTACTCGTATACAGTCTGATGGCGCGCGCCTGCGGACTGTTATATGTGAGCCGCAGACTCGATCACACATAATATAATATATTTAACCGCCTTTTAATCTGAATGAACATTACACTATTTCACCAAATTTTATTTGTAACTATATATATAACAAGAATTATACGAAAACAATTCTGCTAGATTTCAAATTTTGTAACAGCTGATTTTGGTAAAGCAGTGTGCGACAACTAGCTCCATCTATCAGATATCAATATAAACAATAACTAACTCATAGGGGGTTGATTTTTTTTTGTCAAAAATTTTCTAAGTCTTTTTCCCATACCTAGTGCCGGCCGTTTCCTTTAGGCCAACCCTTCTACCATAGTCCATAATGGAAAATATTACATTCAGAAGGAAAAATTTAAAGGCTAATTCAGAGACTTATATCGCTAATTCGCTATGATGTCAGACGACGAATCACTAATAAATATTTCATCGTCTAGCCAACCCATCTATGATCTACCTAGAAACAGATTCAGAAACTATTTATTTAAAACCCAACATTGAAAAACTGCAAATCGAACTTACCAGCGCTCAAGAAGAAATTGCACATCTTAATCTAGAAGTTACGTCTTTAAAACGAGAGAATCTAAAAGCAAAACTATATATGTCTTAAAAGATTGTCAGAAGACACCAAACGCATATCACCAACTCCGAAGAAATCATATTCCACACCAATAGCTAAGTCATCATCATCATATTCTATACTAATAGTCTTCGTTAGAATGTCCTGAGCCCTAGGATCAATACTTCTTCCTAGCCTGAACCCGATCGAAATAATATCAATACAACGTTATGTCAAACGTCACAGATGACAGCGTCAAGTTCAAATGACATTCAAAAACAAAGGAATGTGGGTAGTTCGAAGAAACATGACATATTCGTTCCGGGTGACCAACAATAAAAAAATTGTCTATGAAAATGTATAACACGAGAATAAATGATTGGAATGATATTATTTGCTTCTGCTTCAGTCATACTTAAAAATTGTCGCAGTCTTAGTCAAAATATAAGCAAGGACGATATTTTAATTAGGGAGTGCCTCCGCTGCCGGCGCCGGCTGCCGAAATGGTTGCCGGCGCTGGTTGCTGAAATGGCTACCGGCGCCGTTTTCCGTCAAGTTGATTAATACTGAAAAAAATACTTGTAAACCAACCACTTCGGGTAAAATTAGTATCCTGATATATTGCAAACAAAATAGAATTTTGTAATAACTATAGGAAGTAAAATCTTAATAATGCTGTTAATGTATAAAATATATTTTATTTGACGTTAATAAGTGTTGCTTTGTGACCTACATGAATACATTATTTTGATTTTATTTCATTTTATTTGACTACAATATTATTATAATATTTAAAAACGCACCTTACACTCTTGGTGTGATCGGACCTTAACTCATTAACTCCAATAAGAAAAATATGATATTATGAAGGCATATTTTATACCTACACACACAGTTGACAGTACACAAGTCTTTATCAGTTGTCACTACTTGCATACTATAATGACAAGGCAAAAATGGGGCCAACTCGATGTTGTATGGGGCCATTTTGATATTCGAAGTAAAAGTTACACTAGGTCAAAGGCCAAATGGACCGAGGTCTGCATACTGACCGCTGACCCATTGTGTGCGGACCGAGCATTTTCGAAGATGAACTTCGTTAATAATAAATTTCGGTCTGGACTTTAAAGGCGTACCTAACTACAATTTTTTTCTTAAATGAATATGAAAATATTTTCTATGAAATGCTAGTTGCCTCATTAATTCTTATGTAACTAACCCATCAAGCCCCATAAGCTCACCGTTGAGCGAGATACAATTAATTCTATTGTTATTCTATAAGGTATTATAGAATAACAAATAACAATCGATTTCCAAGAATCCACGATCGAAGGATTAATTAATATTTTAAGAGTTCAAATCTTAGTGTGTTATCAATATCAAAACAACCATATTATTGTACAAAAAACTTGTTTACCATAAGAAAGAACTAGACTAATCTACCTACTCAGAAGAAGTCCACGCATAACTAAAAAACATACGGGTAAACTTTGGCCTTTTTGTCGCTTAAAAATCATATCTACAGCCTACCAAATTCCGACATACCACTCATGACTATCACATTAGAAACTTGTTTGAAGTACTGCGAATCCAGTTCTAACAATGGTTCTATCTAGTTTTTAACCGACTTCAAAGAACGAGAAGAGTCATGGAATTCAAATAACGTAAGTTTGAAAACTGCCACATTGTCAGGAATTTGAATAGCTATACTAGAGTCTAAAGGCTGCCTAAGTAAGATACTATAGTACAGAATATGAAGGTAAAAATTGCATCCATACAATTAAGTTAAATGCAAGTTGTATTTTATAAGAATTTCTTATTAGAAAACCTTTACTTATACTAAAATAATAGGGAATATGACACAAAGGTTGAAGGAGAGGTCGCTACCAGCACATGCAGTATTTTGCACACTTAATTATATTTCTTCGCTTCATTCTCCGATATATTAATTAACCAGGTAGTCCTTTGTTTATTTGCTAGGCAATCGCGTTTTTTTTAAAGACGTACAAAAAAATATCGTATGGTCACTCTGTCATCAGCGCGCTTCATTCTTTGTTAACGCAAGGCAACGCGAGCACGTATACTTAGTAACCATGTTTGGCATGGTTACTAAGTATACGTGCTCGCGTTGCAGCGCTCAGAAGAAAATTAGTTATTATTATTAAGATGATTGAGTCAGTGTTGTAAGTAACTAAAGTCAGTGTTATTTTATTGTGTAACAAGGAAATACATGTAAGTACTGTTAAATACTTAGGCAGGCACTACCGAGGCCAAGACGAGCCAATTATTATATGCAATACTAATCGCCATATACTGTGACCGCGAGTCAATAAACGTACAATGTGTTTGGAATGTGTAATGTGTTTGCTATATCTGTTCTATAAATAGAATGCTTCAAGCCCCTAGCGGTCACATGCGACCGCGATAACAATACAAATCTACTGTGTCTCGTTTATGCCACGATCGAGGGATTAAAGAACTATATGTTTGCCGGATTGGGGCAGGACTGCAGGTGATTACTGCAATTATTTAATTAACCGGCATGTACTGCGACTGTGAGTCAATAAGTATTAAGTACAGTGTGTTTGGACCGCGAGTCCTTTTACACAATCTTTATTCTATATGCATCGGAATTGATTGCGGATCTCTGACGATGTTTTACCTATTCTATAAATAGAACTATATTATGTTTGCCCGATTGGGGGAAATAACTCCAAGTTAATCTAACTGGAGTTAAAATCTACCTGGTTAATTAATACCTATATCGAAGAATGAAGCGAAGAAATATAATAAATGATCAAACGAACATACCAAGTGAAGTTCGATCATTATTATATGAGTCGCTTCATTCAAAGATATAATCTCCCTCCCACCTAGTCTGCACTAAATTTGTTTGCTGCAGTACCCAAAGAAATAAAGAAAGATTTTTTGCATTACCTCTCTCTAAACATAATGAAGCGCGCTGATGACAGAGTGACCATACGATATTTTTTTGTACCCACATACGTCTTTAAAAAAAAACGCGATTGCCTAGCAAATAAACAAAGGACTACCTGGTTAATTAATATATCTGGGAATTAAGCGACTCATAATAATGATCGAACTTCACTTGGTAAGTTCGTTTGATCATTTATAATATCAGAATATTGACAGAAACGTTGTCAAACGTCGAATGAAATTTTTACTTAACTTTAATCAAATTACTTATGAGCTAAAATGATTTTTTAGGCATTCTTAAAATAGTTTGTAACCAATTTTGTAATAATGCAAACCATGTCAACTAGCGACATCTATCGACCTTTAAAAAGTATTTTCATCTTTATCATAAAAAATTCAAAACTTGAAAGCCTCATTATTATTTTAACTAATTATAATTTTTAAATTTTACGTTACTTAAAAATATATTTCTGGATGCTAAATAAAAAGTAAGTACTTATTTCGCACATAAAGTTTATTTTTCAAACCCTACGTGCCTACGGAAAAAGAGCTTTCCAAGTTGAGCAGCTTTAGTTCTAACTAGAACTCTAGTGCGCTAGCATTCTAACTAGAATGCTAGCGCCATCTAGTGTGAGATAGAATAACTCGGCTTATTAAGTTATTTGAGTTTGAAATGTCAATACTTACTTCTAACATCTTCAAATTCAAAATTTATTTTGAAACATTAAAAATAATTGTATATAATCATTTGGATCATAAAACTGTTCCTAATAAAGTTATTTTTGTTTTAAAAACTACCGGCGAATTTAGAACTAAAAGTTGTACGTTGCACCGCCATCTATTGCGGAATATACTACATTATAAATGTAGGGTAAAACAGCACCGAATGCTTCGGGAGTCGGGACACATCGCTACGAATAGCGTTGGTTTTAGGGAAAGTTTTGTTGTAGCGCAATTATATTTTACCGAACTTTTAAGAATTTTAAACAGATTATTTCAATTTTATTATTCAAAACTTTACAATATTTTTACCTTTTTAAAACCATAGTGTACCAAATAATTAGATATGCTTGGTGAATTTTTAAAAAAGAAAAATATTAAAATATTTTAACTTAACTTAACCTACTTACTTACCAAAAATAAAACCATCGAAACTTATTTTTAGCAGATTTTTACCATGAGACTTTTTTATTTTGCTTTATTAGGAGATGTTTACCTAATATTTATTGTTATAATAAGTATTATTATAATTAATATATAGTATAAATAACGAAAGTAAATTGACTCTAGCAATACAGCGATAATTGGAATAAAACATGTCGATCCTTTTTCTTTCTTATAGCGGCTGGTTCTGTGTGTGAAACATGCAAATATATTATAAATTTATCCAATGATTAACCTGGATATTTCTTGAAAATCTGCTGTCAAAATTTGCCATCAGATTCTGGTAGACCTATAATAATAAGTAAGTATAGTTAATAGTGGATAATATTGCAGCGAGTATCAATTCGAGGTTTATTGTCTGTTTCTGAGATATCTTTGAGTGTTGTGTAGGAGTTTTACAAATTCACTGTACTTACTTATATTTTTTTTTTTATTTGTAAAAGGAAAATGTTTATTACAGCATTGACACAAGGTAGAAAGTAGATCATAATAGTATCATGTCCAAAATATGCTTAATAATTAATTTTCACCTATTAATCTAACATAAACCTTATTTATGCATTTAGGTAAACTGTAATCCACAATTATTATCCATACTAGGTACCTAATGTGTGAGTGTGTGTGTCGGTCTGTACTCTGATAAATACCTCTGGAAGCTGAAATTTGGTATAAAGATAATTTCAGTTCCGGGAATGGACATCTAGGACATTTTTAACTCGGAAAAATGTACGGGCGATAAACGAATTTTGGCGCAACCCAGTTCCGGGCGTCATATTCTAGTAAACTATTAACTTTACTAAATATAGCTATGGAATTTTTTAAGAAACAGTTTTCGTTTCTACTTTAATTTTACTATTAACTAGGTATATTAATACTTTTCAATAATTATAATCTGTATGAACTTTTATGTTTATAAGATAAAAGGGCTTACAAATAACAAAGAAATTAGAGGCAGTATTTAGCTTAACTATCACTTGTTTAATTCGCGGCTAACCGAGTTAGCTGAACTAGGTACCGCTCGAGTGGGCCGCGGTTAACCATAGATTAACTTGACGTTTGTACACTAATTATTATTATTATTATTCGCCGTGTTATCTGGTACTGGTGGTAGGCACCAGGTAGACAAATAAAATACAATAATATCTATGGACGCTTCACACCACGTCAGTCTGGCCCCGTGCTAAGTATGTACCTGAAGGACTTGTGTTACAGTTAGGTACCAGACAACGGAAATATATTTAATACGTTACTTACAATACTATACATGATATTATATTTGAGATTTTATTATATCATACACATATTTAATACACATCCATGACCCAGGAACGTTGAAAAACTTTTTGTTCCGTCGGCGGGATTCGAACCCGCGATCCCCAGCTTGAGTTGCCAGCTTGCCACACACTCTATAACCATTGAGCCACGGAGGTCGTCAGTTTCGCTAAAACTCAAAATCGGCTGAACCGATTTGGCTAATCGTAGTCTTGAAATGTTTATGGAAGTACAGGGAAGGTTGGAATCCACCGGGTCATCTAGTTTTGAATAAAATTTTTTCTGAATAAAAATATTTGAATTTATTATGACGTAATAGTAGGTACTATTTATGTTTATATTAATAATTATTATTTGACAAAATGTTAATTAAATATTTGCTCGTCGATTAAAAACGACAATAATATGTGAGACACTTTTAACATAATATTGTAACATGTTAATGTAGGTACACACCATATTATTGCAAATAAAGATTATGAATATGATTATTTTCTACCCAGGAAAAACCTTTACTTATATCATAATGTCATTGGAACATTTTTTAGGATATGTATCCAGACTACAGTACCTAAACAATTAATTCCATACTTACTAAAGAACAAAGGCCATCCGCCTAACATGCTTGGACTATAAAAATCTTATAAAACGTAACTTGAAGAAACATCTGTAATTTCAATTGCCTATTTAAATGTAACATAGCACGGCATTCAATATATTTTTAAAAGCTGGGAGTTTCAAGTAATTGTGTATTAAGTTTTTGAATTTTCAGGTTAAAAAGATAGTTAATAATAAGCTGTACTATCATTTTGAATTATGGTTTTAGTTTAAATTATATGAAACACACGTCAGATTTTTTTAAAATAAAATTAGGAGGCAAACGAGCAAACAGGTCACCTGATAGGAAGCAACTACCGTCGCTCCTATGAGCGAGTGTCTATACACTCGCAAAATCGGTATACGCTCTCTTCTCGAAATCCTCAAGAAGAGAGCGTATTTAAGCAGGTCGTATGGGTCCCTATGAATGACAAAATATGCGTTCAATATAAAAAAAAACATTATCCTGCGTTAAAAACACAAATTCAATATTCATATTTTTAGAGACGATTATCTTTGTTTTCCCAGCTTCTAAAAATCAACTGTTTTTATTATTAAATAAATATAATTATATAGCATTTTACCTAAACTACATTTTAGTAATAGTTCCACCTAGGTAACAAGAACCTTGTTTTTTTAGTCCATTTTGGCCATTGTTCTTTGCTCTAGAACAGTTTATTAGCTTTTGCGTGAATACATAACTTAATGTGCATTATATTTCAAATGTATTAAGTTTTTAGTTTCTTGAAATAAATAATTTATTAAAAAATATACACACTGCTGAATTCTATTTAAGTTACAAAAATATAATAAGTATCATAACTACGTTTGCATTACTTATGTTTTTTTTTTTTCAATTTGTTGCTGGAAATTCAAAAGCTAAAGTTAATTGCGTACAATTAAAATTTATTCACGATAAAATAACAAACAATCGTTTATAAATACTCACTTTTTTATATGAAACTAGATGATTCCCGCAACTCCGTTGTGCCAAAGTTCATTTATCGCGCGGGAACCGTACATTTTTCCGGGACAAAAAATATCCTACATCCTTTCCTGGGATTCAAAGCTTCAGCAAAATAGGTTCAGTGGCTTAGGCGTTAGAGTACAGACAGACACACTTTCGCATTTATAATATTAGTATGGATTTAAATTTAAAGGCATGCCGCATCGGGTTGCAAAAAAGTAAACCCACAAAAGGTGTCATTATTTAGGTGCCATTTCTGTCCAAGTGCACCTTTTGATAATTTAGGCAATGATTAATTAAGGAATACCATCAACATGTCCGCCATAACCATTTCCCGTGCGTGTATGTCCGTCAGCGATATCTCAGGAACTCGATACTATCGTACACGACTCCTTATTACTGGCGCATGCCAGTAATAAGCATTGTTGGCTCATGTTAACGACGTCATTATGACAAAGTTTTTATCAAAATCGGACCAGTAGTTTCGAAGTCACATTTACATTTTGCCGAGATAAAATTGTACTATATCGTTGTTATACATGTTGTTGTATAACAACGATATAGTACAATTTTATCTATATCGTTGTTATAATGCATTCTGACCGCTGGGCAAGGATCTCAACAGAGTGGGCACCTGAGGACGGACGCCGCCGCCGAGGCCGGCCTAGAAAAAGATGGCGTGATGAGCTGGAGGCAATAATAACAGCGAGGCTGGCCAGCGGTGGCGCAGAAGAGAGACAGATGGAAGTCTTTGGGAGGCCTTTGCCCAGCAGTGGGACAGTTTAGGCTTATAAAAATAATACACATTGTTAGAATAGTAAATTTTTATCTGAGACTCAAACTATCTCGACAAACTTTAATCAAAATCTGTTCTATCGTCGAGATAGTTATGATACTGAAAATTTTAATAAAACCTGATAAAATACATTGAAGATACTACATATTATAAATTAGGGCCGGGACACATAAACACGATACGACGTCGTGTCGAACCACGACGCGGCGTCGTTTCATGATGCCCATAATATTTTAGGACCATCAAATCAAAATATGAAATCCTTCCGATCTCTGTAATTAGCTACCACTTTCGAGATTTTTCGCAGATAAAAATGTTGTTTGTCTTATCAAAATGTACCTAGTTCTTGCAATCTACGAGTGCGCGTCGCCCATAGTTGTGTGAGTGACCATATCTATACACGCGTACATGGCTCGCTCGCTACTGACTGCTCCGTCGGGTACGCACACTAACGAAAATGTCTATTCACATTTCCAACTATAAATAAAGGCTACGCGCACTCCTAGATTGCAAGAAATATAGTAATCAAAATATTTTTGTTCTAGGGATCCCTGACTAACGAACAAAAAGTATTTGCGAGTTTTTTTTTCTTTTCCCAACCCTCCTTGTGCAATGATGTGGAGATCAAAGCCCAAATTAACTTGTTCTTTAAATTCCGTTTATTTATTTATTATTGCCTGTAATATTGTGTGTACATAGGTAATCAATATATTTCGTTAACTATTTTTGATAATATTATACTAATTTTAAATATTAAAATTCAGTGACTATTTATTTATAATTGCATTACTTACTATATTTTTGAGCTGCACTCAGAAAGATTTCATAAAGTATTGTTAAACTTTAATTTAACGAAGATTTTGATATTCAAACCTTGTATATGTCGCAGTCATCTGGTTTAATCTGCGATTCGATTGAATGACTAGCGTATTCATTGAATGACTCCATTCAATTGAATGACTGAAGGACAACTAGTCAAGACGTTGACTGAAACGTTTAACGTCTTGACTAAACATCATTATAGTGAAGACGTTGAATGGTAGGTATATAGGCGATATAGCCGACTTTGTAATGCTTGTTTAGGGTGACCAAGAGTTTGCAACCTTATTTTGAATAACAATAATTAGTGATATTAAATAACGATTGAGGACATGGCCCTAATATAATATTATGATTCTATAGGTAGGATTGTATTTTAAGTTTTAAGATGTGCAAATTGCAATACTGCCTATTTGTATGAACTAATTCAAGGATTTCAAAGAATCAAAGAATAAATTACGCTTGTTTGGCCTCATCCTGAGGATTAATCTTTGTGATCCTGAAACAGTAACACCATGATAACTTAATATCATTGTGTTCACGCAATCAAGAACACTAAAACACAAACCCCTAAATATCACAAAATATAATTAACAATAACAATATACTTGCTAACCTTGATTTTTTTGTTCGTATTCGGCCAGTTTCGCTTCAAAATTTTCTTTAAGAGTAGCCAGCGGCGGAGTAATAGCAAACAATCGTGAAATCCATTTGTCACACTATTTTATAATTAACTAGATGATGCCCGCAACTTCGTTGCGCCAAAATTCGTTTATCGCGCGGGAACCGTACATTTTTCCGGGATAAAAACTATCCTATGTCCTTTCTCGGGACTCAAAGAATCTCGATGCCAAATTTCAGCAAAATTGGTTCAACGGTTCGAGTGTGAAGAGGTAACAGACAGACAGACAGACGGACAGACAGACAGACAGACAGACAGACAGACAGACAGACAGACAGACACACTTTCGCATTTGTAATATTAGTATGGATAAAGCACTTTAAGAAAACTCAATCGGAAAAATATCAACACAGTGTTCTTTGCGCAAGTTGTTTGAGGCCATATTGGTATTGGCGACTACTAGCGCCGCAGTGGAAAAAATGAACTAAATTATTTAATAGCCTGACTGATTTTATGTCCGCTCTTTCAAAGGGCTATGTTACAATCCGCGAACTAGTTGGACGTTGGATGACGATTGTTCAATCGACGTTCGGCCGAGTCATTCAATTGAATGGAGTCATTCAATGAACACGCTAGTCATTCAATCGAATCGCTGATTAAACCAGATGACTGCGATATATACATTTTCTGTTAAACTCTTTAGGGTGTGTTGCACCAGAGGCGTGGGTAAAGTTAAAGTTATGGTTAAAGTTATAGTTAAGGCTAACTTAACTTTAACCTTAACTTTGACCACAGAATTTGACAGACGTCTGTTGCGTTTATTTTTTTATTAAAGCTACAGTTAATGGTATTCAGAGCATAAAAATTGAATTATCCGTAAAAATCGACAGAAAACATAATATTTGTTATAACAACACTGTGAGCAATAGTAAATTTCACGAATTAAGTATGAGCGGTGGTTAAATATTATGACGTCCTTAACCAAAGATTTGACATCTTGCACTGTAGTTATAGTTAAAGTTACAGTTATAGTTAAAGTAAGTTGGTGCAACACACGCCTATTAAATTAAGTTAAGTTATTACTTAATGTCGCGGGCGTCAGACTGTTTTATCTAACATATTCGTGATTTTAACTTTGCAGCAAGATTTTTTCCTAAATTAGTTAATTATTTGACAAACATATTAATAAAAATACTAGATGTTTAAAATGTTGTTTTTAAATAACCCGCATAAGTGTCAATTGGATATGAATTTGACAGATTTGCAAGACGTCTCACGCAATTGAAATCTGTCAATTCAGTACTTTAGAAATGCATCTACGAGTACGCGTCACGTTGCGGGCGTTCCGTCCGGAGATTCCGTAATTGACCGTATTTAAAACCTTATAAACTCATAATCTGAAAGCTACAAAGTTATAATAAAAATAGAGCAATAATCTTATGTATATCAACATTCCTTTTGTCGTTTTAAATTTTCTATTTTTGTTTCTTATACTCATGATATCAGCTTCCAAAGTAATACCAATTTGTTAAAATTCAAGCATACATTCAGCATCTCCTTAGGATTTACAAATTACTTTTATTTGAAACTCACGCCAATAGATCGACAATATCATAAACTACATATTCGCCGTTTTAAATTTTTTTAGGACAATTTTGAACTAAGATAAGTAATAATAATAGGGTTTTGGCGCGATCTCGGCAACGCGGCAAATGTATGGCCCCTTGGCCATACATTTGCCGCGTTTCCGATCTAGCAAACGACCTTTCGTTTGCTCGGGGGACGGCCTTAAGTTTTAACCCTAATTCGCAGGTACGTAAGTATTTAATTACCCGGCACATAAATTAATGCTGTAATATAACATTTTATCTGATGATTTTAAGTGCAGAGGTTCAAGAGCAAAAAGGTAACAGACACACGCCACAGAATCAGACAAGACAAACATGTACACCAATTGATTACATACGCACATAATCAGAAAACAGCCAATCAACCAACACACTTTCACATTTTTATTTTGTATTATGTTACAATTCATTTTCTAACTGTAATATCCCACGCACAGATATATTACATCAATGGCACCTCAATATTGCGAATATGGAGTTGTTCTGATTATAAAAACCCGCCCCCACGGGTGCGTGGGGTGACGTGGGGTGTCGTCATGGGGTACAGACCCCATCAGACATGGCGGTAGGAAACCTGGAAAGTAGTGAAGTAATTTTTTTATAAATACTATACCTACATAATAGCATTTTTACATAAATTTTACAAGCGCATTATTTTTTAGGGTTCCGTACCCAAAGGGTAAAATCGGGACCCTATTACTGAGACTTCGATGTCTGTCCGTCTGTCCGTCTGTTCGTCTGTCTGTCTGTCCGTCTGTCTCCAGGTTGTAACTCAAGAACGGTAATCGATAGAGAGTTGAAATTTTCACAGATTATGTATTTCTGTTGCCGCTATAACAAAAAATACTAAAAACAAAATAAATTAAATATTTCAGGGGGTCCCATACAACAAACGTGATTTTTCGAACATTTTTTGTTCGGTATCAATCATCACAACAGGTACGCACTTGGAATTTTCGCACTTAATTTTTTATTTTATTTAAATAATATTTAAATAAAATAAAAAATTATTTTTATATTATTTTTATTTTTTATTTTATTTAAATAATATTTAAATAAAATAAAAAATTAAGGGGGGCTCCCATACAAAAAACACAATTTTTGGCCTATTTTTGCTCTATAACGGTACGGAACCCTTGGCCGGTTACGGACTCGCACTTGGCCGATTATTTTTAAATCAAAATTGTCAAATAATAAATAAAGAACACTTATACCTATTAAATTTTACCTTTTCTGAAAATACTTTAACTGTGGTCTGTGAGTAATAAACTATGGTCTACTACGAGTAGCAATACCTACCATAGAAATTAAATAGCCACATTAACTGCACATAAACTGTGAAAATTATGTATCACAAAAGCCTATTGTAATTGAATTGTAGGGGCAATAGACGCAACAATAGATCTATAGATCCAACAAAAGATCTATAGATCAATACCGCACTTGACTTTATCGATTCGCCCCTAACGATTCTATTGTTGCATACAATACAACTTGTTATGCACTTGCTCGCGCCTTGAATTATACTATATTAATTTTAATATAATATTATACAATATTAGTAATGTAAACTATACAATATTAAGGGCCTGTTTCACAACTTCCTGATAAAGCGCCGGATAGGCTATCCACAACTTTTTTAAGAGATTCTCCATACTCTATCAGCTGTCAAGTTAAGTGCTGGATAGCCTATTCAACACTTATCAGGAAGTGGTGAAACAGGCCCTAAAAATTCTATTTAATTGGGGTACTTTGTTATAGGTAGGTACTAGTTACTTTATGTTGCCCTCAACTTTGTATTTTGTAAATATGTACTTGGGTGGTTTCACAAAAATATGGAAACTTCGTTTCCGCAGCACATTTCAGTTAAAATCAATACTAATTATTTACTACCACAATTGCTAAATAATAGTTTACAATGTGTTTAATTTATCCCCCAAATTATGTTAAAATTAACATTATATTATATATTTAAAATCTGTTTTATATGTCCCAAATGTCAGGCCCTATTCGTGTCCGTTCTCCGAAATGTTGTGTTTAGGAATTCATATTTAAAAAAGTACTATGTTTATACTTATTTTTATTAATATTTTTTAAAATGTTTAAGTATTCGCAGCTAATTATGTGTGTATTTTGTAGTTAAAATAAACAATAATTATTTTTTCTCGAATGACTTTAGTGTCCTCAACTTTTTTCGCCAGGCCCTAGCCACTTACGAATTTTAAAATTTCGCGACATCATTAGAATGTGCGTTGAATAATAATTGTTGGGGAATTTCAGAGTATTACATGAAGTTATTCTCTGACAACTAAAAATATAGTTGACAACTAAAAAATAAAGTTTAAGTGGGCCACCACGTGGTAATTCCAGTCACTTGTTCAATCCCTAGATAAGTAATTTTGTTGTATATTGATAGTAAATTCTTATGAATTAATCAATATTTATAAGTAATAAGGACCCTGAGCCATGTAAGGTCAATCTAACGGGAAAATGCTTGTTATTCGTTTATTAACTAAATAAATTAAGAAAACAAATTATCAAGTAATGCTCTGTTTCATAAGGTATCATATTATAAATCTCTTTTTAACCTAGCATCAATAGCCATTCAAATAAACTTAAGTTTTACTAAGCTCTTCCAAATGGCCTTGCAAGGAACACAGCTCCAAACAAGGCCAATGTTATACATCAGTCGTTTAACTTGAAAATAGAGTTACAATTATTTATTTATTTGCTTTTACTAAAACGAAATTATAATTTCTTTCAATTAAGCAACAAATTAAATGCTCAATATATTTATATCATCTAAAAAAACTATAAAGAACATTGCTTGAACATCATCTTATAACTAAGAATATATAAATGGAAATTCTTTAAAAATAGTAGCAATGAATATCACATTGACACCTTATAACTAATTGCCAATGCGTTTTATAATACAATCAAATTTTTTTTATCTAAAATGGCTTTCCTATGGGCCCGTTCTTTATAAGGCCAAAATGTTCAATATGCGTGTGTGAGTTTAATAATCCTAATAAGTAAAGATGTTTTAAAAAACAACATTATTTTAATTGTTACGGTACGCATTTGTAACTAAAAATAATTACTGTTTATATGTTAATTATGCTTAGATATTCCTTGTAAAGTTTATGTTCCCTAGCAAGGCCAACTATCAAATCTTTGGTTGGGCCTTATAAGGAACCACTGGCCTTCCTAGGAACATTACCAATATTTTTACGTAAATCGAGGCATAATTAGATTTTCTTTTATTAGTACCATACTTATATCCCTATACGATAATGCCCTGCAATAAAATTTAAGATAGATATAGATTATGTAACCAAAAACTAAAGTTTTTCAGGGTGCGGAAATTACAATTGTAGCCTCGACAACCAAAGTCTACAAACAGTGAGATCTCACTGCCACAATAGCGGCGCGATCGAGTCGCCGCCGCGTTTGTGGCCATAAGTTTGATGGATCTAAGTGTGTAGTAGAAGGAAAATGTCTTTACATGACGATAACTGCGACTTTTTGATAGTTGGCCTTCAAAGGAATATGGCCTTACATGGCGCAGGGTCGTTACGTCGGCATTGTTCGCAATATCATATTAGACCTTATAATGTTATTTGCAACAGAATTTTAATTTCAATTTTATTCCAAAATATCAGTCCCTACTCCCTAGACCATCAGGCCCTAGCTTCTAAAGGCGCTCGGACTGACGTTTAGTATGAGAACATCAGTACTATAACGAAATACATATATTGTTTATGCCTTCTCAACTGAAAAAATATAATAGACTTAAGAAAAACAATTATTGAAAATATTATATCAAAAGCTGAAACTCATCAAGAGCAGTCAAACAAACAGCTTTGGTCTGGCCCAAATGTTGAAAAATATATACTATGGTGATACAGTTCCACTCTTTATATATCCTAAAAGAAGTTTCGACCAAGTAGTCCTAAAATAATATAAAATCGGCTAAGTGCGAGTCACACTCGCGCATGAAGGCTTTAAAGTTGTCGGTCCGTAGATGCGTAAATCAGCAAAACTCAAAAAATTTCCTAAAATAAGGCATAAAGTGACTGGCCCTTTTAGATAAGACACAATTAATTGATCACCTATCATGTACACTAACAGGGAATTTAATAACAAATTAAAAATGATAAGGACCTTCAAAAGTTGCCCTATTTTTGTGAAAGCACCCATTTACATCATATTTTATTCTCGCATATGCAGATGAGTCCATCTTCTATTCAGAAATAATAACTTTCCTATGCCATTTCCATGAACTCAAACTTATTTTTTAAATTAAATAAGGGGGCAAACGAGCCAACGGGTCACATGATGGTAAGCAATGTCGCCCATGGACACTTGCAAGATCAGAAGAGCTGCAGACGCGTTGCCGGCCTTTTAAGAAGGAATACGCTCTCTTCTGTAAGGTTTCAAAAACCTCAATTATTTTTCGAAAGATTAAAGAATATTATTCATGTTTTAGCTGATGAGAAAGAGATAAGATAAGACCTACCTAGACCCAGTGACGGATTAACCCTTAATCTTTGGTTTATTATTATTATTAATCAAATTAAGCAATTGCCTAGGGCATCACGTCTGAGGGGGCACCAGAAGAAGGACAAAAACAAAAAATGTCCTTAGGGCATCATGTCACTCTCACGTCACCAAAAACCACACCAAAAAAGTGTCTGGGGAAAAAAGTAATATTTTTAGGTGGTACAAGTTTAAAGACGATTCTAGTTGATATACGGATGGGGGGGAGAGGGGTACACAGGCATGGATTGCTTAGGGCATCAAGTAGTCTTAATCCGTCACTGCCTAGACCTACTTAGTACATCTGGGTGTAAGTAGAAAACAATGGATAGGTTTGGCAATATACCATTCTAAAACAGCAATACCGAAAAAATGGTACTGTATTGACTTCATAACGGTCATATTCAAGGTACGGAAAAATGGTATCAAAGACCCACATTTTTGTAATATTTTCCCAAGTAACCGGTATTGTCACCGAAATCACACGTGGGAAGAAACTACAACTCCCGCTCCATTTACAAAATATCCATACGATACGTTAGTAAATTAATACAAAATGCAAATCATCCATTTAAAAAGTAACGAATGCGTCCGCTAAGCAATAGTTTACTATAAAAACTTCTTAAATTTCTCTTCCTTATAAATATTTATTCCGTATAATATGCAAAATATCGTAATTATAGGGCGAGCGAAGAAATGGGTTATGTAATTTGCATTCCGCGTTCGATTTTCGAAACGGCGTAACAACATGGCGGCCGTACGTCAAACTGTGCGTTCGGATACTCGCCCTAGAATTGACATTGTGGATCACGAAATATGGCGCTGATGAATAAGTTTTTTCTTTAATTTGCAAATTTCACACCTTGAGTTGGGGCTGCGACAGGTTTTTTTAAGACGATTGCTTTAAAAATAAAGAGTTGTCGCCGTGTGACGCTTTCAATGCAATAATTTAGCACAAATTATGCACGTTCTTGCTCGTTAGACAATTAGCAAGCAGATGCCCGTTTGAAATTTGTGTTACTGCTATGGGAGGGGTGATTTCCGTTTTACTTAAGTCCCGAGACTTCTTAAAGGTAATAATGCACGGTGCACCTTCTTATTTGTAATTAAATTCCCTTTAAACTTCTGTTTCTGTAGTTGTGATCAGCAGCGGTAGAGTCCTAACTCCTAGCTCTATCAAAAAATTACGGTTTGTAAGATAATAATAATTACCTTATTATGAAGATACTAACTTTAAGTTAAATAATTTCTTAAACTAATATTAAGTAATTGTGTTTTAGAAAAAATCTTTGTTCAACAAAATAACCTCCTCCAAAAAGTCCTTCAGCACCACAAAATATGTCAAAATGGTCTTGGATAGCCCTGAAGTATGCGGCCATTCATTTACCCAAAAAAATTTTTCGCCATGACTTTTGTTAAAATATGGATGTACATCTATGTAGAAAAATGCCAAATATTCGACGGAAACATAATTAAAAAATCTCTGCCCTTAGTTTATGAACTTAAAAAAACATAATATAGGGTTTCTTTGTGAGGGTTTCAAAGTGTAATGGAAAATGGGTAGGTTTAATCATACATTTCTGAGGTTTCCAATAAAAAATTAATACTAAGTATACATAGTACTGTATATTTAATTGCCAAAAGACCTATGACTACATATATTTTGAGTAAATTATGGAGTTAGAGCTAAAAATTTTATATAAGTTAATGTTTGTTTTATTACCAACTTTTAAATTTTAAATGTCCATTTCATTTCTTTTTAAATCAGATAATGCAATATAAATGCTTCGTAGGACTAATTTTGATAAGAACTCGAAAATAAATAGCATTTCAAAATGACACAACGATTTATTAATTTATAAGTAAGTACTTATTTTGTATTAAATGCGACATAAAAATAATGTTTCATGCCAGTTACCATCACGTGATTATATGAGATAGCATCTAATTTAGAAATTCAAATGAACTATTGTTATCCTACTACAATAATTTTAATATAATCTAAAATAACAGCAAAAAGCTCTTTTGACTGCACAGTCAAAACTTAAATCGCTCGCCAAACAGTTTGATGATAAAAAAAAAACAAAGAATGTCGCGAAAAAAACGCACCAGCTGCGTTCCAATTTCAAAACTAGAATTAATCACTCGGCATTATTCATAGTCTGTTTTTGCGGAGAAAAAATTAAAGGGCACCGTGTAATGAGATGCATGTCCTACATTCTGTGCGTTTGAGACAAAAAAAAACAATGTTTATGAATGGGTTGTTTTTTTTTTGGGAGCCCGCTCTCAAGGATATCAGTTACAGAGGTTGCATACATTTGGACATCGAAGGGGTGTCATTGTTTAGTGGAGGAAGACACCTTTTGAACACCGGAGGCTAATGGATGCGAACCCACGAACTGTTGGATGATAAAGGAATTTTTAATCATCATCAAATTGCTACTGAGCATGTGGGAATTTTAAATAAACATGATGAAAATATATGAAAAATATACAACATTATTTCATACACAGTTAATATTGAAGGGAAAATAGAAACATGTACATATTATATTATAGTATGTATAGACGTTCAGATTTATAACTAAACTATATGATGCCCGCAACTTCGTTGCGCCAAATCTCGTTTATCGCGCGGGAACCGTACATTTTTTCAGGACAAAAAGTATCCTATGTCCTTTCCCGGGACTCAAAGTATCTCCATATCAAATTTCAGCAAAATCGATTCAGTGGTTTGGGCGTGAAGAGGTAACAGACGAACAGACAGACAGACGGATAGACAATCAATGATGTCAATTCAATGTTAGCTTTGATCAGTCGGATGGGTTTTGATATGCGACTAAATTACTAAGGTCCATCATAATATTATCTGCCTAGAAATCTGACCGAGACGAGCCAAGCGAAGCGCAATAGCACTATCGGCCTTTTCTCAAAGTGTTTCGTCGTTGTTTGGAACCCTCGAAGAATTTGTTTAAGAATTCATAGAATTTGTTTAAGTTAGGGTCGAAGAGTGCTATGTAGATTCAGAAGCACGGCTCTACATGAGATCTCATAATATTATCTTTTTCACAGGGTAAACCTTATGTGGTCGTCTCGGCAAAATTTTACAAGAAATATTTTTGTTGGGTCAACTTCTCTGATAGTTCAAATTTTTTTTTTAAGAATTTTATTATGTACCTACTCTGACGACTGTACTTATCAAGCGTCGATTAAAAAAATAATATTTATTTAGATTCATAATAAATGTAGATAAATGCAAAATAAATAGTGTTTAATACATTAACGCCAACATATTACGCAAATGTCCGCATAAAATATAAATAAATTGTACATACATCTGTGGGCCCGCCATGGCGATTAACTTTTTGCAAACAGGCATAGCGGACGCCTGATTAAAGGCTCGCCATTAAAATACTGCTAAAACATACATTCTTGACTACTGAATTGAAAACATCGATTCACTAGTTACTTATTTATTGTAAGAATATGCATAGTGATGCTATAAAAAATACCTAGTATTATGAGTCCAAACTAAGTGTTTATTACTTACTAGATAACGCCCGTAACTTCGTTGCGCCAAAACTCGTTTATCGCGCGGGAACCGTACATTTTCTCGGGATAAAAAATATCCTATGTCCTTTCCCGGGACACAAAGTATCTGCATGCCAAATTTCAGCAAAATCGGTTCAGCCTTTCGGGCGTGAAGAGGTAACAGACAGACAGACAGACACATATTTGTGGATGTAACAATATATAAATTAGAAACTGTCGCTTTATAACACCAGTGTGGAATTTAGGTCTGATCATTTGTTTATAGAGTAAGTATAGTAAAAACCATATTTTAATTTAATTAAAAGTTCGATTTAGTAGTGCACAGTGCAAATTTTTTAATTCAACGAATACATGGCTGTAATTTTATAGTATGATGAGTAGTTTTAGAGGAGCTATTCTCGAAAAAATTTACTAATATTTGGCATACTTTTATAATTTTTAATTATTGGGTTTATTTTTTTGAAGTAATAAGGAATTTTTCTTTTTTTTATTCCATCTAAACACTTAGTTTTTGTGTTATTGGATTTATTATTAAGATTTTTAGACCATACACCAAAATAATATGGTATTGTGCCTTTTACATTAATTTCCTTCATATAATATTAATAAGATTTCCTAACTGGTTTATCCACATACATTCTTTTATAGTTAATGTTGTCAATTTCTACATTACATTTAAAACACAAGTACTGACTTAAAGATTTGAATTTATGTCAATAACAATCCATATTTTGCTGTAGATTTATGTATTTACAGTTAGAAAAGTTTCTAGATATTTGTTCAATATTAATTTAACGGTTTAGAAATAGATTATTATACGTAACACCTAAAATGAATACATGACAATTTTTTAAACATTCAAGTGTTGCAGCAAAGGTCTGATAATATAATGAGAATGTTTTTTTTACTTGTCCCGATACTTATTATACAATGTCATCATTACAATTTACATAATATCTTACTCAGATTACGACAGCTACTGAGTATATGAGAAGCAGAAGCAAAAGGTTTATAAACCATCGGTAATATATACGTCATTCCATTTATTTTGCCTTGATCGATACAAATTGACTGGAAAATTAACTACCTTGTTGTTGATCGCCTAGAATATAATATTTTTTTCGAACTACCCACAATTTTCTGTTACTGCACTTCAATTATTGACGTTGTCATTTGTGACGTCTGTCATATTTTGCTAATTTCGTGTCGATCATTATTAATTGGACTTTCCAGATTTTGTTTATAATTGTGTTTGCGATTTACAGACATTATTGTCATTTTCTTTAACTGGTGTTCTGACACTGACTGACTGAATCTGTGTAGTATCATCTGATAATTTCTTTAATAAATAATATGGATCCATATTATTATAATATATATACTTTTAGTTTTTGAATCTAATTCTCGCTTCAGTGATGTGACTTCCAGATTGAGATGTGATATTTCATCATGGGCGCTGCACGCTGGTGAGTTCAAGTTTTATTTATTTAATAATTTATTGTGCACAAGAAACAATTGCAACAATTAAAACATGACAATATACACAGTAAAACGATACAAAGGGTCTGCTTATTTCTAATAGAAATCTCTTCCAAATTGTAATCTTTCAATGCGTGACTTTAGGTAGGTTATTTCTGTGCGGTCAAAACACGTATGTGCTGGCTGGCTAGATACAGCCTGATGACATACATACTGAAGTCTTAGTAGTAGGGTCCCGTTTTTACCGTTTAGGTGCGGAACCCTAAAATACTGATTTCTAAAGAATTTCATTTTTGTCACCGTAGTTTAAAATTGTATACCTATATGCCTATTTTAATCAAAATAATTAGGCACAAAATTTCATTTTATTTTAATATGAAGATTTGTGTTTAGTTTGAATGGATCGCTCCCGCGTGATATAATTAAGTTTAGGTACATATGCGAATTTTAATAAATTATAATTAATGAGACGTTTTGACGCAGATTCGTATATAGTTTATTTAAAAGATTTTTTTGTGGGGATTATAATAATTTATACCACACTAAAGAAATTTCAAATATTTTTACTGCTGATCGGTAACGAAAAACGTGAAAAATCCGTAAACGTAGCGATAACGTTGACGTACAATAAATCTTTTTTAATTTTTGCATCGCATGTGGACTGGCCGATAGTATCGCCACAATATAATTAATATACAGTAGACTGTCTTCGTAATAGAGCTCTCAAATCGCGCTTGTGCACATAAGAATGATTTTAGATAAATTGAATGTAGAAAACGAATGCAGTAGGTATCACTTCGTCTGGCAGAGTTAGAGAGCGGTAGGTTCTATCGTACGGGCCGCAACTTTGCCTTAAGCGACGAGTGGAGCACCATGGGGTTTTATTGGGTAGACTACGCAGGAGTCCCACATACCCCGGCCGATGTCCCCAATTTGCCGGGGATGCGTATAGCATTTCCCCATGTTAAAAAAAAGGTATCACGTCATGGCATGCTCGGAAACTGGAAAACTCATCTCAGTTTTGAGAGAGTTTGATTTCAAGGTCGCGACTTAGTTAATCTACTGCATGATTTGTGCTGTGGTATACCATGCTATTTTCACAGTTTATAATAAATAACGACTAATGTCATTTAAAGCTCTTAAATTGTTATACACTACACAGCTTTTTAAAACTGACCGCAATGTAACATGATAGACCTCCAGTGATTGTAAACGTGTAAAGGAACATATTCGTCGATAATTGCCCATGATTGAAAGCAACTACCGTTGCCCATGGAAACTTGCAACATCTGAAGTTGCAGGTGCGTTGCCACTTGCCAGCCTTATTTTTTTCATGGAAATGGCATTTAAATGTAAGAGTGTTCCAAACGCTATTTTTGCCATTTATTTTCAACTTATACCTTACCTCGAAAGTCACATTTCCAGTTTATAATATGGTAGAAGTGAAACCTCCAAAATGTCTCCCCTCGCAAGAACTGATGCTTTAAAGAAAACGAAGGGAGGATTGTGTAGGGTACTTAAATAACTTGCATTCGATAATTTTGACAGTGAAGTTAGAAGTAAAAAAAATATTCACAGGCTAACATAGAACATCTTCTTTAGAAGGCGGTTAAAAATTTATTTAACACAAGGCATCGCTGACGCCTTTTGTCAAAACCCATGCTTTTTGACGTGACAACGACTTATAATTCGATATGGGCTGCGCGCACGAAAAAACATGACGCAATATGCGGCGCTACCTCGCTCTGAGGCGTTCCGTTTAAGGCTATGGCTTATGACATTCTGTCTACTCTGCTATTACTCCGGTCGATTTAGACCAAAAAATGAGAGTGAAGTTACAAAAAGTCCCAGCAAGCTGAAAAACGGTGAAATTGTTAAAAACATAATTATAAACAATGTCTAAAAGTTCCCCATCATTCCCGTGTGTGGAATTTTTTTTATTCAAGGTCAAAGGTCAAAAAAATTAGTTTTTGGTGATTTTCAGCAAAACGGTAAGTTTTATCATAAAAGTAGCTCAGATAAAACTTGCAGATCATAAAATTATCTATAAAAATGTATCAATACTTTTTTTCTTACGAGCCACCGTTTCTGAGATATAACGTTTGAAAGGTTATAAAAGTTGTTATCGCCATAATATGCACGGGTACGCCATATTACCACGGGTAATTTTGTTCTTTTGATTCAAGAGTTCTTTTGTAAAAATCAGGATATAACAAACAAGAGAATGCTTACTTAATGAAAAGCACGGTGGTTTGCTCTTTTCAATTATCTTTTGATGACCACATTCCTTGAATAATAATAATTAATCTTACGATTTAAAAAATGTAGGGAAACGTAAATTTTCACTTGAAATGACTATGTCGGTAGCTACGGCAAAGTTACCTACTGCTTAACTTTAGAAACTTAAAGCAACGACTAAACACAAAAAGGTGAATAAAATTAAAAGCATATTGCAACAAGCAAAATTAATTACAAAAAATCGTATGCGTAATGCAATGTAATTTTATGTTAATGTAAAACCAGTCCCTTCTTCGAAATGAGATCACAATTTGTCGTGCAAAAACTGGAATCCATTAAAAAACTATCGCATACGCACTCTGTGGCGGGAAGCGATTTGCGAAAGACGTGTGACGACTGACGTGTGTTCGAAAATGGAACGTTTTGTTTTTTTACGCGACTCCAACTGGCTTCAGACTGTGCCTAATGTGTTCGAAAATTACAAAGTTCTCTTTGAAGCGGACGCTAATCCGGTAAACATTTCCCAATAAAACGATGCCTTTTATTCGGAATTAAAAAAGACAGGCCCGTTGTTTGAGTAAGGAAGCCGGGTAAAGCTGTGTGCACACGTATATAGCCCGCATATAAAATTGTACGCATTTTTAGTAAACACGCCTTGTGAGGGTGAGGGTATGGAGGGTCGTTTTAATGGCTGCCGAATGTCGCGAGAATCCATTTTGTCCCCCCCCTCCTAGCGGTGAGGTCGCGTTAGCTAATGTGGCATGGAACACTTAGATGCGCCTTTTTCTGAACCTGAAATTAACGTTTTTTTTTTTAAATATTTTAAAGGTATTTGGATATTGGGCAAATAAATATTGTTACTGGACATTTCAGTCATTGTCAGTATTCAGTAGTTTTCGTTATTTACGACGACTGTCATTATACAGAAAGACGAGATAAGATAGGCGAGCACTAATCAGCAATTTATGCAGACGTAGTTACGTTACGTTCACTTTTTTATAATATGGGCCAAACGAGCAAACGGGCCTCCTGAGGGTAAGTAACTACTGACTGTCGTCTCTACAGATACTTCAATGGTATAATAATATTTATATGGCTATAATATGGCTGAAATCAGAAATGTCTGGTAAAATCTTTATTTATGAGGTAATTAACTTTTAATTACTTACTTAAATTCCAGTCTAAATATTAATTATAAGAAAATATAATAAGGACTCAAAGTTTTTCACAGACGCGTAGTTAATAAATATTTTTTTGTGTCTTTCTCAATGATTTTGTCCGTAACTCTATTGGCAAAAGGCTTACAAAAATATGCTAAGCTATATATTATATCTTAGCATGTTTTTGTAAGCCTGCTTACGTTAAGAACATTAATTTAATTTAACGTTTTTACTCTCTTACGTGCAACTCAGTGCTTTTCAATAAAACAGTCTACTCTGGACCTTCAAAACGCTGTTGTCACTGTCTTATAATTATAAATAATATTAAATTTTTGAAAGAATAATATTCTAGCTAAGTATCTGAAAAATGTTTAGTTTAGTTTAGTTTTGATCTAATCAAAAAGTAGATTTACGCCTTATTTTGTATTCATCAATAGAGGACAACCTCTAAAAAAATGTTTTAGGGGTCCTGTACTATAAAGTACGAGAGCCCTAGAACATTTTTGTTTTGTATACTAACAAGCTAAATTTTTGTGAGTAGCTTAATTTTGATAAGACGAACAACATTTTTATTTGCGAAAAATCTCGAAAGTGGTAGCTAACAGAGATAGAAAGGATTTCATACTTTGAATTGATGGTACTAAAATATGGACTGTTTTATTTGTAGGACAATGTTACTCTTAAATTATAATATGATTATTAATCTATCGATATACAAACAATCTGCTCGTTAGAGTTCCGTTATACGGTTCTGTAATCAACAAAACTTGTTTGAATACCTACGTCTATTCTGCCTACCGCCTAGCTCTATGTTTCTTCAACAGTTCGTTAAGTGTATCTGGGACCGCACGAGGTGAGTCCCCAGCCCTCTGACGTGCCATTTTTAATATACACGCGAACCCGCGGTAATATATTATTATAATAAGTATTTTTGGCATACAAATCTTTGGATTGTTCCTAGGGTCTAAAGACAGTAGAGAATCCATACTAATATTCTAAATGCGACAGTGTGCCTCTCTGTAACCCCTTCACGCCCAAACCACTAAACCGATTTTGCTGAAATGTGTTACGTTTAAGGATACAGGATATTTATAGGAAAGCTAGAAAATAACACCAAGAGAAAAAATCCTTTTTTTCAAACGCAACTTGGGTAGAGCATTGGGTAGAGAGATTACCATACGTCCGGATTAATCCGGACATGTCCGGACTTTTAGACTCTTGTCCGGACTTCGTCCAGCCTTCTCATTTGTCCGGATTTGATGCAAATTTTAAAAATATCGTGTCGTGCGTGGGTTAAGCGCTTATTCCACTTATCCTAGCTAGGTTCCTTGATCCTAAATCGTTTCCGATTTAGTCAAGTGGAATAACATTTAGAAGCTAGGATCCTAGCTGGGATCCTAAATCGTTTCCGATTTAGTCAAGTGGAATAACATTTAGAAAGCTAGGATCCTAGCTAGGATCCTACCTAGGAACCTAGCTAGGATAAGTGGAATAAGCGCTTTAAGGTGAAAAATGTATTTTTTGTTCTTTTAACTAAGTACGACAAAAAGTCAAAAGTCCGGACTTTTATTGAAATGTCCGGCTTTTTATCAGGACTTTTGTAATATCTAGATGGTAACCCTAGGTAGAGCACATATTAATTATCTACTAAATAAATAGTAACTAGGTAAGTATAATTATTCATAATAACCACAATCTGAATGATACAAAATTGTAACAATAAACACCTCACACAACAAAGAATAACCTTTAAAAACCTTTAATTAAATACCGCTATATAAAATTAACACTCATTACAAAGTGAGCTGTCAAATTAGATTCACCCGGCGGCCATGTTTTCACGTCATTAGATAGACGTTCTTTATTCGAAATTTCAAATTAGACGTAATTTCGCGTGTTATTGTTTAATGGTAACTTTTTTTCTCTCCACCCTTGTTGTGGCAATGACATCTTATTAAAATACAGCCTAAAGGCGGGAAAGATAATCGCTCGGAATTCGTTCTTTTCGTTTAATGTCATAATTATAGGTTTTAAACAATTATTTAATAGGTTCTTGTAATTGTGTTATTAGGGATAGCGTGTTTGGAAAGTTTGAAGGGTTAATTTCGTTGAGGACGCAGCAAAGTTTACAGGAATTTAGAAACTTTTTGTGGAAAAGGATTTGAATATTAAAAAATTAAAGTTTTTTGCAAGTGATCCAGAGATTTGTAAATAGATTAAAATACTTAATTAAAGAAATAAAGTAATTGAAGATATTTTAACTTTAATGCTACTCAAGTCTGCAGCTTTATTATAGGTATGTGAAATATATATATAAGTATATTTATTATAATATTTCTACCGGCAGAATCGGCGAAACAAACTCAATGAACCGAAAAACATATTAAATTTATCCCACACTGAGCTTAGAGTCCCGCTTCCTTTATTTCATCCCAATAAAGCGAAAAGAGTAGTCATTTGAAAATATTTTTGTTTTTTCACGATTTCACGTGACAAAGTATTTTTAACTCGTAGCTGGTATTTTTAAGGACTAAAATCCCGTAGCAGGTGGGGGATTGTATTAAATATTATCGTAATAACGAAGCAGGCCGGCGGGGCCGAAATTGATTGTTATTTGAAATAAATTTTATATGAGACGCCCCTTCTCATCCTATTTATATTTTTCCTCGTACAAAGATTAATTTATATCTATAATATGTTTGTAACTTTGTATCTGAACGTCTGTTTCGAATCATCATCATCAGCGAGGTATCAAAATAGCTGACAAGTATTAAATAGAGTTTTCGGCATCTAGAACTGCCCTGGGGCAGGGCAGGCAGGCCAGGCCGAATGAATACGAAAATAGCCGAACAAAACCCGTGATCCACGAAGCACTAATTAGACATAGTACTAGTAATTACGTATTTTATGTACTAATAATATACAAACTTCGGCAATTTTCGTATCTATTCTACTATGCCCGGGGCAATCCTAGATGCCTAAAACGCTATCGGTATTTTATAAAAAAAAAACATGTCATTCAGGAGTCAGGACTGTGCCGCTAAAGCATCCTAATAAAAAACAAAACATTCTAAATTTCAAAACATGTCAACCGTATTCGATATTCGAATTTCCACACAAAGCGTGCATGGGATGACAGCCGATTTCCTCCATCTTATCTCTGTTTCCCTCTGGTGGGCGGACCATTAATAACAGGATTAGGGGAAGAAAGAAATTGCAGGGAAACCAACGAGATTTATGTGTACTTAGCATAAGTAGGGCTCTGATGTGTTCCTTATTAATTTTCCATTGGCTGTCGTATTTCCAAATCTTGAGTATACAGGCGAGAGAGGGAAAAAGTATTTTTATAGTTATTAACGTATATTATGTACCTGTTAGGTATATAATACTACTAGCTGTCCCGGCAAACGTTTCAATGCCATATTATATAAAGTATATCGCCCGTATTATTTTATTGAATTAATGACTAAATAAGTATGTCACCATGGCAACGTCCATCGCTATCCCGTGACCCGCGTCGCATAATTAACAATGGTCGCTCTTTATAGACAAATAATTTGCAATAAAATAAAATTGCGACTATAATTAAAGATCTAAGCTATCCTATCTCTCAAGTTGGAAAAAGGGTCACATTTAAAAATAAACAACATTAAAATCGGTTAAGCACTTTAGGAATCCATCGCGGACAAACATCGTGATAGGAGATTATATATGCCATCTAGTTGGGATCCAGTAATAAACAAACTCAAGCACAAATCCATGACACCTCAGCTACAAGACACTGTGAGTTCGTTCTGCGTAGATCGGAACGCAAACAAAAATGATGAATCGTAGGGTAGTTGAATAACTTCAAGAGATTGGACACCTGTCACCTCAGTCCGCCCGTGACCACGGCAGCTGTAAGGCAGCCGAAACGTCGGGATTAATATAAGTGCTCCGCGACAAAATCCGTTAGTATTTAAACTTATAAATCATGAGTGATACTCGCGAAAACTTAAGAAGTCATTAGATGTAAGTAGATAAAAATACAATGGTCATCTTCTCTCTTATAAGTTTAGTTATAAAGAGAGAAGATGAACATTGTATTTTTCAACCTCACTAAAAATATTTAACATAAATGCTAGGTGAGGTTTTTTAAAACAAGATAATCTGTTCCTTTTTGAATCATTTATATTTTGACGCTAGCCAAAACGATATTAGATAAAAACTTTCATGAAAGAAAGGTCATAAACTGATCATAATCATTATGTCATTTTTATAATGCCTCTGTGTGTGCAAAGTAGATGAGGACACTGTTAATTTACTCTCCTTACCCAGAGGAGTAAACTGTTTTAGGCCCAGATTCTGAGAAATTCTTGAAAGGAATTTATATCTATTCACTACATACAAAATCTTTTGATTAGGTACCTACTGCAAAAACATTAACCAAAATTATTATTAATAAATAATTACCAACGCTGTTTAATAGATAACTTCTTTAAAAAATTCCTCATAAACTTAATATTAAAGTGCAAAAATTATTACTTAGTAATGTAAAAGTCGATTGAAAAATCACACCAAAATCAGTGGTTTTAGATAAAGTAGTAAAGAAAACTGCCATAACTCATAAGTTCATAACTAGCAATGCTATTTAGTAAAGGTTAAACTCCCATTTACTATTTTCTCCTCTATCAGATTCCGCAGAAAATCTAGACATTCCCTTGTTACTTTCAATTGGCGGCCATTTTGTTCGATTTTCGAACTGATCGAACTGATTGGCTAATGACAGGCACCGACGACGTGGAAATATCGGTGTAAAGTGAATTATTGTAATACCGCAGCGGGTTCGAATCCCGGACACAAATTATTCGCATTAATCAAACCAATCGGTATTCACTTAGATAATTATATGGAGCTGCTATGTGAAAACAATTTTTTTTCGGGCTAGAAATTCTATGGCAGGTATCATCGGACTTCATAATAAAGCTACCCCGTAAAAACAGTTTTCCAGCACGCTAGTTTAGCTGTGGTAACTGCCATAAGTATTAATAATTATATTTCTTCGCTTCATTCTTCGATATATAATTATTAATTAACCAAGTAGTACCGCTTAATATCTGCTAGGCAATCGCGTTTTTTTAAAGACGTATGTAGGTAATTTAAATTATTGGGCCCATTTATTTGTCGCAAACTATGCTTATTATTTATGGATTTACTTAAGATTTATGGATTTTAATTTTTATGGTTTATAAACATCTCGTAAAACTCAACACTTGGCATCGATAGATCGTGTTTTTTTATAAGGGTAAGTAGATAATAGATAATAAATAGTTTAAAACTTCATAAATCTGCATATTACATAGTACTTAATTTTCAAATGACAACTGTTTATTTCTATTTTATAATATCGTCTCCTAATAACCACAATTTATGTAAAGTAAACTGATAAAATAAGGAAACGTTATATTTTAATTTTTAAACATAAAAAATAATATATTTTCTCGTATTATCATCTCCAGCAATTCCCTTCCCAAGACAAAAGAAGTCTCAGCTAATTGATAATTACCCGGCATTAGCGTCCCCGGGCCGGGACAAAAACCTGTCCCCGGGGACACCGGGGCTATTATCTGTCCCGGGGATACCGGCCCGGGGCAAATTACCGTTAGTTAGGGGAAATTACCGATGCTTAATATTTTAATTGCGGAGAATGTCTGCGCTCTGCCCTGGAGAGTTACAGAATTGTGGTTGGTATCATAGAGAGAATTATAAGGCCTTACTAAGATAAGATCAACACTGCGATGTATGTCTACAGAGTGTCAAACTATGTGATAGTGAACGAGTCCCGTGTATAGAGTTCACTGTAAAAGTAGCAGCGCTGAAAAAGCCAAATTTTTATCACTTTTGTATCGGAAAACTCGTGGTGTCAGAGCTGCTGCCCATACAAATCACAAAAAATAGTATTTCAAGGCTGCTACTTTCACATTGAACTCTCTCAAGGAACACATACACACCCTAAAGTGTTATCACTTATTTTTGTTACATCCTGTAGTCGTTGCAGTTTTATAATATTTTGTATCTGACACGTTTGTAAAGTTGCGTAACGTGATGCATAGCGGATCTTTTCATCGGAAACATTGCATTTTTAGTTCATCATCATTAGTAGAAGAACTTCAATTTTCCTGCTTGTAATTCTGCAAAATGTGCAAACTGACTTCTCGGGCATATATAGACAAATATTATGACCATGTACTCGTTAGTAATAGCTGGTAATAGCTTGTCCCAGTGCTGTAGCTGTTCATAGGCAGTTGACGGACCTATGTCAATTGGTTGGATTATGTCAATTCAATGTTAGCTGTGGTCGGATGTGACATAACGCGACCAAATAACGTAGTTCCGCTATCTGCCTATGAATCAACTTCTCTAGTAAGTGGTAGTACATAGTACATGCTACTCTATAGGGTGAAACTCTAATGGCTTCGCAAATCGCAATCACGATGAAATGAAACGAGTCGGTGAAATGAGGTAAAGAGTTGAAGACCGATCCTACTTCCCAATTTTTGGGATCTTTTAGCTCTGTGGTACTAGAAATAGATAATTTTGGTATTAATGCTTCGATCGGAGGTTCTAGGAATTCCCATTGTTAGGGTTCCGTACCCAAAGGGTAAAAACGGGACCCTATTAATAAAGCTTCGTTGTCTGTCCGTCTGTCTGTCTGTCGGTCTGTTTGTCTGTCTGTCCGTCTGTCTCCAGGCTGTAACTCAATAACGGTAATAGCTAGAGAGTTGAAATTTTTAGAGATTATTACATATCTGTTGCCGCTATAACAACAAATACTAAAAACAAAAGAAAATTAATGTTTAAGGGGGGCTCCCATACAAGAAACGTGATTTTTTTTTGCTCTATATCAATAATGGGAACAGGCAGGTACTTGATTTTTTCTCGAAGTCCTTAGTTAGTCTTCTTTAATATATAATAATTCTTCTGTCTTCTTCTTCTTTAATATTTCTTCTGTCTTCTTTAATATTTAATAATAATATTAAAATAAAATAAAAAATTAAGGGTGGCTCCCATACAAAAACACAATTTTTGGCCTGATTTTGCTCTATAATGGTACGGACTACGGAACCCTTCGCGCGAGTCCGACTCGCACTTGGCCGATTATATTCTTTTGTTCTCACTTCTCGCGATCACCGGTGCTCGCGCGGGGCCTGAAGGATTAAATAGCAAAAAAAATAAATTAAATAATATCTAGAAGACACATGTCATGTTGAATGACTTTAATTCAATTGATACCATCAAAAGAAATGTTGCAAGATTTAAAAAAGATTACAACTTTTTGCAGTTAATAAAGACTGACAATGGCCCATAAAATGTTACAGTCCTTAATGTCTTCATTAATTTGGGCCGTTATTGCTTTAATTACTAAAGCGTCCGGTTTCTGGACTTATATTACCTTTGATAATTTATGATCAAGAAAATCTGACCCTTACATCGCTGGCATAAAGTCCTGCCAGGGATAATATAACTATGAATAGGTATACATTACATGTAATACTTACAGTACAACGACGAAATTTGGAAAGAAGGATGCGCACGTGCACTAAAGAATGGGACATACATATTACTGCAATTTTTTCACGCTAGAGGCACCACCAGCACAGAGAGTAAACGAAAAGTTTTGATCAATGTTTGACAAGGTTTCTGTCAATACTTCATGACATGTCAGTCCGGTGCAGTCTAAAGTACCCTGCAAACGATCAAATTTGTTTGACAAACATTTTTGATGTAATTTACGTTTTCATCAAACAGCAGCGCAGACGAACAAACGTGCATCAAACAAGTTTGTCAAACAATTAGCTGGAGTCGGTTTGAGATCATGAGATCTTATTTGACAAATACAGCGGATCACGTTCAAACACGTTTGTCAAACGCTACGCCTAATTTTCTTCAAACTGGTCAAACACGTAGTTTGTTTGACAAACGCTTCAAACAAAGCTGTAAACTATCAAACTGTTTGCCAAACACGTAAAATTTGACAAACAATTTGATCGTTTGCGGGGTACTTAACAAGCAAACGTAATTTTCATAAAGTGTGTGCTTATACTGCAGCTGTTATGCTTGCGCATTTTTTTTTTAATTTGACCGAAAAAAATAAAGAGTTTTCTAAAAAATATTGCTTCCATAAACACATTGAATATAATATTCAGATATAATTGGCATCCTTTGTGGATCACCGGAGAGGATCGCAAAGGGAATTGGGATGGTGTGCACTCGTCGCGAAGAATTATTTTGTGCGATATAAAATTATTGAATAGATACATAGATACCTAATTATTGGATAGGAATTAAGGTATTATTAAATAGATACCTAATTATTAGAATAGAATTAAGGTGATGTTTAAACCTTTTTTGAATCCATACTAATATTATAAATGCGAAAGTGTGTCTGTCTGAAGAGGTAACAGACAAACGTCTGTTACCTCTTCACGCCCAAACCGCTGAACCGATTTTGCTGAAATTTGTCAGGGAGATACTTTCAGTCCCGGGAAAGGACATAGGATACCTTTTATCACGGAAAAATCTAAGGTTCCGCCGCGATAAACGAGTTTTGGCGCGCGGGCGTCATCTAGTGGGATATATTACTGCAATGTTTTCACGCTAGACGGCACAGATAGTAAACAAAAAGTTTTGTTCGACGTTTGACGTTTCAGTATGTTCTGATAATTTAAATTCAAATTTGGAATAATTTGAATTATGACATGTGCAACATGTCAGATTTCGGTCACATTATCTACTGTACCTATGTGCGTTACTGTTGCGCCCTCTGCTCCAGATGCGTAATATTTCAAATTATTCTTTCGATCGGGGATTCTTGGAAAGCTATTGTTATTACATGTATATATGACAGTGACACATGTGACTTAACTGATGATGACATTTTTTTTCCTATTTCTTTTTTTTTTCTTCTTTTTCTTCTTTTTTGGCAACTTGACACAAAGGATGTGTATGTTGTGCCACAGACAAGGTAAAAAGGTAAGGAATATGGCGGGAAAACTTTTTCATCATCGTTTTCATGTATCGTCAGGTCTAAAGTCTAGTCAAAGTCTAAGTAAAAGTCAATACAGTCAAGGAGTCAAGTCGGTCGATTCAGTAAAGTGGTAGACGCTTTACTGAAACTTTCGATGGAGTTTTGGAGGGAACACAAAATAGCACGTTTCTGGATATTACATCACTTTCCTACACTTGTGCATGAACACGAATATCTAATGGTTAATATTCTACCAATATTACACATTAAAAAGTAAAAACCCAGCTAACACAATTTTAGGAAAATAATATAAAAACACAACAACACACTTTAACATTCCCGGCAAAACTCCCTTTTTCCTGTTTTCAATTTGACATGTTTATTCTTTTTTAATTTATTTCGTGTTTAATGCCTAAGTATAACTTTTAAATTTAAATAATTCTCAATAATTTAATGGATTTAATTAATGTTATGTTTGTGCTTAATTTAATTAGTTATTATTTATCTTAGAACTCTTATAATAATAATGGGCATTGTCCAAAAAAAATCACATGTACTTTTTATATTTTTTTTCGTTAAAATAGGGTATTTTAAGAATATAAATTAAATTATTTTGAAATTCATTGGCTAGTTTTTTCTCAAAAAATTTTTAAAGTTTCGCTCTGACGTCATCATCGGCGGCCAATTGACCTCTGCAGTATGTTTAAATTTCCATTCAATCTTATTTATAATGGCTGGTTCGTCAAATGCAAGTTCTCATTATGTGAAAGCTGATACGAGAAGCTTACCAAAAGTTCGAAACGTAATGTTGGTCGAATTTATTGCTAATTTAACTCCATTGAAGGTCAAACTAAGGTTAAACATATTTGTTCAAAAATATAAGTAACTAATGGGTATTTTTTTCGTTTATTTACAGAAAAACGATCACTGACCTTATTCCTGGAAATGTTTTTGTAATGAGCAAAATTAAAAAAAAATGGACAATCCCCATTATGATGTATTTAAAATTATTTTGCACGCCACATAATAGGAAGAATGTTGGAACCATCTCAGTAAAATTGTAAGACCTTTTGTACCACATTTTATGCAATAAATCATTCTATTCTATTCTATTCTATTGTTGTCGCGATCACCGATGATCTTATGGGGCTTGATAGGTTAATATTATTAGAATAGAATCAAGATAATATTATTAAGCAATTATAGATGTGTCTATTGGTAATTTTTTAAACTAATTCAGGAGATTTGTTATATTAATTAGTATTATTTTTAGTTTATTATTATTTTTAGTATTTATTAAAATATGCTAAGTGTATCTGTTACCTCTTAACTGCTTAAGACGCTGACAACTGCCAATGACCTTGATCTCGCATCACTCTCGCACCACTGTCGATTTTCCTGCCAGAGAGACAGAGATGTGAAGTGTTCACTCGGTAGCGTGGATACATTTTTCGTTTTTTAAGGGAAAAAATAAATATTATGGGAAGTCTAGATGTCAGAATTGAAAATTAAATCCGGCAATCTTTGGATTTTTGTAAAAGGTATCAAATAAACAAATTTTTAAAGCATACATTGTATCATTACTTTAGTTTCAACTGTTTAAAATTCCTGAAAGATGTGAGTTTGGTATTTTTTTTTTCATCCAATAGGAGTACATTATTTTATTATTTAATTAAATTCGACAAGCTTTTCCAAATATAATCAAAAATCACATTTTTTTTTGTGCCAATCAATGAAATACATACGTCTAGAAAACTGCACAAAGATGTCGAATTAGCAGAGCTGTCTTCGCCTTAAATAGTGCTTCACTTATTTTGATGATGTTTTGGAGGTGCTCTGGAGTCTGGAAAAGATCAAGTACGAGAAACGATTTTTCGTCCGTGGACACTCACTCTCGCAGAAGAGTTACAGGTGCGTTGCTGACTTTTTAAGAGGGAACACGCTCTTTTCTTGAAGGTTTGCAGGTCGTATTAGTCCGGAAATACTGCTGGCAATATTATATTCAAATATTCACACGTAAATGTAGTCAGAAGGTTGTCCAATTATGATGGATATGGTTGTGGGTAGCCATTACTTCCCACACAACAAAATTAATTTACATTTAATAATTGCATTTTCAACCTTCAACATTCTTAGGTGATTAGTGCATAATGTGATTTACTTACAAATTAGCTTACTTGGGACTTTAACCGACTTCCGAAAAGAGGAGATGTCTGCCATAATTGTTAAAAATGGTATGAATGCAGCAACTGTTACCTAAATTGATTTATATTTAATACCTACAGTTTTATTAACCTTTAGTATCTTAATTACAGGGTTTGAAATATTAAAGTGTTGGTAAAATTAAAAATTAAAAAAAAAACACCAACAAAGCCGATTTTCATATAAAATCTCAGGTAGGTATAATAAATTATGCATCATGAATTATTTTTAATCAAAATAATATAATTTTAGGAATCTTATTTAATATTGTACAGCCCTGACAATTCAAACATTATATTATAATATGTAAAGCAGTTAATAACCCTGACATAGTTCATAAACAGGAAATTAATAACTTTAGAATAAAAACGACATACCTATTATGGTTTCAAATGAAAATCACTGTTTTCACGGTCAATGGATATAAAAAAAATACAATATACAGCTGAAGTCTTAATTATTTTTTTAAGTCGGCTCACAAACCACATACATGGATGAAGTAGCTAACAATTTGAAAAATGTTCTTTTTTTTGCAAAAATTGAAGCAGGACCGGAAAAATGATTTCAAATATAAAAAATGTGGCTTATGTATTAGCCAGATGATGAAGTAGGTAAATTAACAGATAAAAAATTGATAGTAGCCCGTATGTTATAAAAAGTTTTGCTCACGTCTGCTCACGTCTTCAAACGCGTATCTATAATCGTACATCGATGTCGTTAAAAAAATAAGCTTTGTTATCGAAATTGGAGGCGAACATATCAGTAGGTACCTAAGAACTTGCGCTGAGGGTGAATTTTTTATGCGAGTGCGTGTACAAAAAACACCCCTCGCGTGCACACCCCAAACACATTTTAAAAGATTTCTCTCGCGACAGAGACGGGCTATACGTGAATCCCGCGCGCGCGAAAGAGATAGACGTAAAGAAAAAGTTCAGACGGATAAAGAAAGGCCAGGTAGGTAAGAAAAAAGTATGGGGTGGCCACCCCACGGGTGGGGGCGAATGGGTTCGCGTCCCATCCGATAGATGGGGCAAGGAGTGCTCATTGGGTTTTGGCGTAACGATGATGGATTGTGTTGTGGTGCTGATAAGTTTCGGGGTTTTAATATGATGGACCAATGAGCTCGGTGTAATATATCTTTTGTCATCTTTTTAATATCTTAAATTGATCTCTTTGAGATCTTTACGAAATTTTGGTTAATGTTTTTTAATATTTTCCAACAAAATTCGTTGTTAAACTATGTTATTGCTTCCTCAATATATTTTCTAGCGCCAAACGTATTTACTGAACTATCCTAGGTTTTGTCAGACCTCATCTACTATACGTAATATTAAAAAGTTCAAAGAAGAGTTAATCTAATTCTAATGGCTGAATTTTCTTACTAGAATCTTGTTTGAAACATTATTTTGTAATAGCAATCTAATGAGTATAAAGTATACATTTTTATTTAGTAAACTACCGAATTGGAATTTGGTTACAGAAATAAAGTAAGCACACTAAAACATAGACACAAAAAAACCAAACCTAAAATTAAAAGGTTAAATTACAAGTAATGAGATTTGCACGCCTTTGCCGAAAGCGAGCGAAAAAAAATTAAATTCGAATTTAGAACACGAGTGCCCTCCAAAAATAAAGACGCGTATATTATGAAAAGCGGTCATTATAGTACATTCAAAATTTTTTTACCTCGGATTTTTTATAAAATTAATCTTTACGGCGTTGTCATAAAGGTTGCGGTAGAGGTAAAATTAATGTGTACGGACGGTATATGTACGAAAATCTTTTAATTAGGGTTGCGTTCGCTAAAAAGCGCTTGACAGTGGAGTTTTACTTCGCACTAGCACTAATGAGCCTCTCCGCTGTCTGTACTCGAGGGCCCGCCATGTTGGATTGATATCTATTTATATAATAACGCCAGTTTGCATACGAATTTTAATTTAAATCACAACTTTTTGTGGTCATTTTTTGTCACCAGATGGCATAATTGTTGATTTTTTTTCTTATAAGAAGCATTGCAACAGTACTCTTCAATTGAAGATTAATTAATTACTCTTAAAGTAACGAAATTCAATACAATAGTATTTACAAGAATTTATAAGTGTTTTAGAACTTTATGAGATTTTGAGTAAGTATATCAAATGTTACGCAAGTGTCAGGTAGTAGTTTTCCTCTGGTGGAAATTATGGTCTTTATTAATTAAAAGCATAAAATACCAACTGAAAAAAATATTTATATATTTTATCTCATTCAAATAATATTTACCTCGTGTAATCTTCCGATCATTCAAAGCGGCAAACATCAAAAAATCCCAATCTAAAATTGCGTAAATATTTTCCAATAACGCATTCAAATTAGACTCTCATTTGATACAAAAACGTAATATTCAAACAACTCAGCCAACTTCCAATTCCGTATAGCAATAAATAAGAGGAAAAGGCTTCCAGACGGTGCCCGGGAAAAGGAAAAAAGGAAAAAGGGAAAAAACGGACGGATCGAAGTCTTGCGTCCGTCGAATCCAATAATCTGGCGTCTGGCCTAATGTGATCGCAGCCTAATGAAAAACGCGTATCTGTAGTTGTGTGTTTTTACATTTACATACTGTCACTTTGTAAGTTTGTAAGTGTGTAATAATTTAAATTTAGAATTGTTTTGGAAATATTGAAGTTATTCAAACTTATTGTTCAAACTTAAAATAAGGGTCAATTATTCAGACCGCAACGCGACGCGTAGAATGCATTTATATATTTGTATTGAATTGACAGATTTGCATATAAAGTGCCCCGCAAACGATCAAACATCAAACACGTCAAACACCATATAAACTACGTGTTTGACATGTTTGACGCGTTTGAAGAAAATTTGGATTTACTACGTGTTTTGACATGTTTGACGGTTTGATGTTTGATCGTTTGCGGGAGACTTAACGTCTCACGCAACTAAAGTCTGTCAAATTCATACAAATTTAGAAGTACATCTACGCGTCGCGTTGCGGTCTGAATTGACCCTAAGCGTTTCCTCTTGATTCTAAACTAAATAAGATTTCCGGAATATAGAGGTTTTAATTTAAAAACAAAACAATTAAATGCTATGAAATATAGTATATAAAATTATTCTGTAAATATTATTTTTGTTACATTTTCGTAGAACTAGTGCTACGTACGCTCTACGGTTAAAGGCCCGTAGCAACAGTTCTACGAAAAACAACTCATAGTCTGTTTTGTGTATTTTTTTAATTTATTATACTTACTCTAAATCTATACTATAATATTATAATTGGGAAGAGTTTGTTTGTTTGTTTGTTTGAACGCGCTAATCTCAGGAACTACTTGTCCGATTTGAAAAATTATTTCAGTGTTAGATAGCCCATTTATCAAGAAAGGCTATAAGGCTATATTTTATCACGCTAATACTAATAAGAGCGAAGAAATAGAGGAAAGTGTGGAAAAAACGGGAGGAAATTATTTGAAAGGGCTTATTTGAACGCGCTAATCTCAGGAACCACTGGTCCGATTTGAAAAATTCTTTCAGTGCTAGATAGCCTATTTATCGAGGAAGGCTATAGGGTATATTTTATCGGGATAAGACTAATAGGAGCGAAGAAATAGAGGAAAGTGTGGTAAACGGGGGAAATTATTTGAAAGGGCTTATTTGAACGTACTGGAGCAATTTTTATGTTATTAGGCACATGAAGAATAGACCACGTGAAAGAACACAGGTTTCTTCTTTGCCGAAAAATGTACTGTTTCCGTGACATTCCTAGATTACGCGGGCGAAGCCGCGCGAAACATCTAGTATAAAATATTAAGATTGTAAATTATACAGTAGTGTTTCTGTCTGTTACCTGACACAACTATCGTGAAGAGCTATAGCTCTTCACGATAGTTGTGTCAGGTAACCGTAATTTAATACGGAGATACTTTGAGCCTCAGATAGTAGGGGAAGTACGGACAAAATGACAGGGTGTTTCGTTTTTCAATCATATTTTTTTATTTAATGACATTACTATTAGTCTCAACGGTTTAACATTATCTTAGGTTCATTGACTATCAGTAATACAGTCTTTTAATTCAATAGAAACTATAATAAAACATACAAAAAGAAAAAATATAACTAATTTCACAAAAACCATTTTGTCCATATAGTATGGACAAAATGGCACAAACATTTTTAAGAACAAAGTTCACAATAATTAAGGGAAGAGACCTAATGGCAGACACTTTAAGGAAACATGAAACATTTGAATGTTATAAAATATATATTTATGAATCTAAAGGATTGATAACTTCTTCCATGTCTTCAGTAACTCTTACAAAATAAAACTATTATAATTATTATCTGACAAAACAATAAAATAAAATATTAATGGTTTTTTTGTAAACTTAGTCAAAAGAACTAATAGATGACATCACAATAAACGAACATCACTAATAGTAGACACCAATATGAACTAATAGTTGACATAGAACATTAAATTACATTTTACATTTTTCATATTATGAGCTCTTTATTTGCCGTTTTTCAAAAGATTTCATTTATTTCATCATAATAACTACATGCATCAGAAATATTATCCACTTTATCTCCAGATTCTATCCATTGTTCTTCCATGCTGAGACTATCTTTCCTTTTATTTTTATTTTTCATATTTTTTTTCTAGCAAATTTATTTTCAGCCTTTAGTCTCCATGCTTCTCTTGCCTCTTCTTTTTTCTTCTTTCATTTCTCAGCTCTCCTTTTTCTTCTTTTTACTGCTAAAAAACTAAAGCAATCGATTTTTAGACTAGTACAAGGTCTAATATGAGACACCATGTCCATTTTTCGGTACAGTAGTTCTAAGTTGTTAGTTTGTTAATAGAATTATATTTTCAGAGAATAGTGATGATATTTACAGTAGGATAAACTACAAAATATCTTTAGTATATGTATTACAAAACTAAAAGATAAAATCCATGTCATCTATGAGGTTTTTTTACATTTTCAAGAACTAATAGTAGACACCCTTTATATTGTTAGGGAAAATGGATAAAAAATCATAAATAAACATTAATTAGTGTTTACAATATGACCATTAATCTAATGAAATCAATAGAAATTACAAAAAATCAAATAAATGTATTCAAAACTTACGTGCAAAATTTCGCCTTCCTTAACCTATTTGCTAAGAAATTGCCGAGCGCGTGTCGACGCGGTCACATTGTTTACGAAAACTGATCTCATTTTAAAATGTTGTTCCCGAAGGCGTCCCTAATATATTTTGTCACATCAACAGATAGCTTGAGAAGCTTTTAAAATTTACAGTGTTGAGAAATAAGTAGAGTAATTCTTATTTTTATGATATTTTTTTCGTAAGTGTCATCTATTAGTTCAGTGTCTAGCATTAGGGCTCCTCCCTTAAATTGGTTGAGATTATTTCTAGCCATTTAGATTTAGAATTATTAGCTCCACGACTGCCGATTAGTTTTTCTTTCGTAGCTTCGGCATATCCCCTTAACAAAATTATAAATGTTAACAGAAGTACTGTACAGTGTACATGGTATGTCATTTTGTCCAAATATAACCAAAAACAAATAAATATCAAAATTCCACCAAATAATCTAATGATTGCAATAAAGTTCGTAGAAATCACTGGCTAATAGCATAGTTCATAAATAATAACAAATAGATTTTAATATAAATAATAACAAATGACAGCAAATAACTCGCCAGAAAACAGGAGAAAACCATCTGTTAAACAAACTTTTGAAGGCGAGAAACACGTTTGATCTGCTTACTGCGGCGCAACTGTGAGAATAGCGCTCAAAGTCTGGCAGGATTGCTAATATGACTGCCGTCACGTGATACAATCGCGGAAATGTGTCTAAAACCACCCAATTTTGAAATAAGGGCACTATGTCATTTTGTCCGTATATTATGTCATTTTGTACGTATTTCCCCTACAGTAGGTAATAATTATTAGGTAGGTACTATAGTTATTATTGCGGCAAAATGTAAAGAAAATATAATATAATATCTGTGAACGCTTCACACCGCGTCAGTATGGCCCCTGAAGGACTTTTGTCACAGATACCAGAGAACGGAAATATAATATATTTTATAATAAGTATACATATATTTAAGATTTTTATTATAACATGATACACATATTCAATACACATCCAATATCCATGATCCAGGAACTTTGAAAACTTTTTGTTCCGTCGGCGGGATTCGAACCCGCGACCCCCGGCTTGAGCTACCATCAGCCCACCAACTGAGCAACAGAGGTCAAAAGATGTAATATACGGTTTTCGTACGCTAAACAAATAAATGGTCTTCAGTCTTGACTATAGATACTGTTATCGGCGTTCCGAGCGTAAAAAGTAATACAGGCTTACTATGGTAAAGAAATCAACATAAATTACTCTAAATATATTATTTACAATCCTTGATAAGTGTACTGTACAGATTTTCATTTAAAGAAATGATCACAACTGGTTTTGCTTTTACTGTACTTATTACTTAGGCCCTTTTTAGATGCTTTTTGGTGTTTAGCAACTTAATTTTTTTTAATTCTTCTCAAGCTTCGTTTAGACAACAATCAATGATATATTGATGATTGTCAAAGTACTATCAGAGAAGTTGATTCCTTTCTGAATGATATTGAATTGAATTGACAATATAACCTGACAAAGTGACGTTGGTCTGTCAACTGCCTAGGAATCAATTTCCTCGATGGTACATTTCATTGGATTTCTTGTTGACAATAAATAAAAGATGTGACTAGTGACTACTGATAGTCACATCTTTTAATTCTTATTACTTAATTGAATTACAAGATAACGCGCGCCCGCTCCCGCAACTCCGATGCGCCAAAACTCAATTTGGGCATGAAGAGGTAAATGACAGACATACATTCGACGACCGCGCCGTGGCTCAATGGTTAGAGTGTGTGGCAACTCAAGCCGGGGGTCGCGGGTTCGAATCCCGCCGACGGAACAAAAAAGTTTTTCAATGTTCCTGGGTCATGGATGTGTATTAAATATGTGTCTGATATAATAAAAATCTTAAATATATGTATAGTATAAAAGTATTAAATATATTTCCCGTTGTCTGGTACCTGTAACCCAAGTCCTTCAGGTACTTAGCACGGGGCCAGACTGACGTGGTGTGAAGCGTCCATAGATATTAAAAAAAAACATACAGTTTAATATTAGTATGTATCGTTGAATATAACAACAATAGAAACTCAGGTAACAAAGTTGAAGGCTGACCCACCTTGAACTGAGAACTTTCTTCATAACTTTAATATTTAACTTGGAGTTTAACTGGATAGTTAAACAATTCGATTTCTCAAGGAGTCCATTCATGATCAGCTGATCGGACCTCTCGCTCGCACCAGTGGTGTGGGCTATCTCTGTCCCACTCTGGCGTCGTGGTGACGTCATAACGAGGTCGTCTCTCAGATTCACTCATTAAATAAACAAGGAATAAAATGTGCGTCGCGACGGCGGGACTCTTGCGTGAAAAAAATCAAAAAAGTGCGACTAGATCATATTCTATGGTTTTGTAATAATAAAATAAAGCGTGATAAATTAAAGAGTGATAAGTCAGTGTGAAAGAATTCTCCTAGATTTAGACAAAGTTGTCATAAAAATATTGCATTTATAGGTTTTGTAGCTTGAAACACTAGGTACGCAATAGGTACGCATTAATTGTATTGGTCCACAATAACATCATCATTCATCAGTCATGAAGTAGATTTTATTTACGTCATGATAATATTATTTTACTGCCAACATACATAGTAGGCACTAACTATTAGGTCAAGAATCAGCTGTACTTCAGTATATTAATTTGTCCATAGATGATACATTAAGGTTGTCTGGAAGAAATCGCTTGTAGCGATAAGACTGACTTTTGTACTTTTTACTCAATAGTTCATAAGTTCTGTAATATGTTGTCATGGTTGTTTTGGTGCAATAAAGGATTTTCATTCATTCATTCATTCATACACTTTGAAAGACAAAATTACCTAAATATTGCCTAGAAACTACGCTGAATTATAAAAAAATATAATTTTTTCAATACTACCAATTGTAATATTATAATTAGACGACGTGATGTAGGCTACCTAGCTTTTATACTATTGTATATTATTGTATGGTTAATAAATAATTTGAATTTTTCAGACAGTCCCGCAGTCGCGTCGCACGCAGCGCCTGTTTTAATTCGTACCCCGACGCTGTTCTTCATTATCTTATTACTTAGCGAACTTCAAAAACCGCGACCGACACCACTTGATACTTGTCAATTTATTTCATATTTAATATAAAAATTATAATATATGCTGGATTATCCAGTTTTTAATATCCAGCCTGGATATTAAAAACTGTAGAGTTTAGACGATAATCAGGGTAGGTTTTTTGATGTGATAATTATTTTTCATTACTTTTATTTGCAAAACTGATAATCATGACAAATCTACCTTGGACACAATATTATGATATTGAATTTAAGAAGTTTTGTACGCCTCGCGTTGTTTGTTTGGGTAGCAAATATCAATAAAAGTATCGAGTACAGACTAATGACTAATGAGTAATGATAAGTTAGATGAGACGGTTTTTCTACACCGCTGATTTAATCAAAATAAATATTTGAAATTTTAATAAATACTTATGTGTATTTAATACCTATATAATCGACATGACTGGCGAAAGATCAGGCGCAGGACCGACTTTTTATATCCGACGCATGGATCATCTTACTTGTCAGACAATCAGGTTATCAGTTATCAGCAACGCTGGAATCGAACCCACGACCTCCGAGTCAAGAGCCACGCTCTAAACCACTGGGCCACGGAGGCGTCCTTCATCCTCCACATCATCATCAACAAATGATAATTTTAATTACCCAACTATCAAGACACTCCAGTCGCACTCGAATCTTAAGATGGCGGCGGAGTTGTTCTAAGTGAGACGTTAATGCCTTCACCTTGACCAGAACTTCCCCCGACTGGGTCAGGGCGGTTCGATGACATCCGACGTCACACTATCTACGTCACGTCTCCTTCTTCTCATTTCGTGAGACAGTGGGTTTTGCCAGTTTTTTTTTTTGTTTCATATTGTCTTAGGTCATCTTCTTGTTCCTTTGATACGATGATATTAAACAGAGTTTCACCAACACTTAATGACTAGATGACTATGTAGCAATAGTTTCATTTCCTCTGATCTTGTCAGTTGTCACTTACTTTACTTTAGCGATTTTCCTAGGATTTTCCTAGGAAAATCACTAATCAGCACCGTTGAATCGCGCACTTGTCAATTTAACCACGTCTAGAGTCATTGCAGTGTTATTTTTTGTGTCCAAATATTAATGTGTAAGCACAAATTATTCAGATTAATTTAGAATTTATAGAAGATATAACTTATATTTGCAATTTTCAGACTAACCAGGTTACTAGATAATATACTTACCTTACTTGATGTTAGCCTAACCTTGTGGCCCGCAAAATCATATATTTTTCACGAATAAATGTGCTCTATGTATCTACTCTATATTTTTTATCATTCTCTCAGTAGTTTCCGAATTTTCGAATGAAAATAACATTTTCTATCCATACTCACAAAGATTATACATACGAAAGTTTGTCTGTCTGTTACCTCTTCACGCCCAAACCACTGAAGCAATTTTGCTGAAATTTTGTGTAGTCATGGGAAAATCCCGAAAAAATGTACGGATCCCGCGCGATAAACAAATTTTGGCGCGACCAAGTTGCGTCATCTAGACTACAATAATACTTTTTTTTTTAATTTTAATTACACATTGTGTATAAATAAACAGGTACATACTAATAAATAATCGCGCTTAACACGGCAGTTAGTGGGTCAGAAAATCGCGATGTTCATCCGTTAACATCAAACATGCCGACGGACGCCAGCCGACGGCGCAGTTTGTTTTACTTTTTTTTTCATGTCCCGATTACAGTTTTTTTTTTATTTCCGAATCAGCAACGAGATGGAAATCAATACGTACTCCAATGAAGAACTTTTATAATGAGCGTGCGTTTTCAATAATATTATTTTTACATGGAATTGATATCATTATTTTATTTATATTTTCAGGGTTTATATTTTACAATTATTATTGCGTATTCATTAATTATATAATGTAGTAAACTGCTGATTCAATATCTGCCATTATTTAATATTTTATATTATTATTAAAGTCATAATGAGTGACCTAAAATAAAAATGTTTATAACTTTTATATCATTATTTTTAATATAAATTAATTGCAACCACTATACCTATATGTAATAATTATGTTCGAACACACGCCTTATTAATTTCAATAATTTTGTTAGAATTGAAGAAACTGTGCAATATGGTCTTGCCGTTCTGACGTCGACGTTTGGGTCTAAACTATTCTGACTAAACTAACCTTACAAGCTCAAACTCAATTTTTTTTATTCAGAATAAATTTTTGCAAATATTTTCTGAGTCTAAATGATGCCTATCACCGGTTCGGGAACTAACCCGGCGAGTTACCCAAGTGCTAATTTTCGAAATATTCAAAGTATTTCCAAATAAAAATAGTAATAGTAATATTTTTACTTGAAGGTGTAGACACAATTTCACATAATATTTTATAATAATATCACCGATATCTTAATAAACCTATTCGAGCAGCATCCTTCGGATTACTTTCAAATGCATTTGAATTCTCTACAATATCTATTTGAGAGGAGATTTAAGAAAAAAAGTGAAACATGTCTGCGCTCGGTATCCGCTCTACCCGGCGTCCGTGTGTGCGTTGTCTTCGACAAAGGACGGGGAAAACACAGTGTTGCCAACTGCTAGCCTTGCCGAGTAGCTAGATTATTGTTCAAAAGTTGCTAGATTGCCAGTTTTCGTTCCCCTAATAAGTTGCTAGAAGTAGCTAAATTTAACGGACACTGTTTTTCCAACTACTACATCTACCAAGTGGCTAGATTGCTCCTAAAAAGTTGCTAGATTTCCAGTTTTGGGCGCTAGAGTAGTTAGTAGGAAGTAGCTTAACGTATCTTTTAGTTGGTGACCAAAAAATAATCGGCCAAGTGCGAGTCGGACTCACGCACGAAGGGTTCCGTAGCGCTATAAAGTGCAAGTAGGCGCAAGTAGGCAAAAAAATATTTTTTTTTATTTCAGGATAAATTATTTAAAGTTCAAATAAAAATTAAGGATTTTGTGCAAAGTTCAAGTCCATACCTGGTGTCTTTATTGACTACAAGCAAAAAAGGCCAAAAAATTACGTTTGTTGTATGGGAAATCAAATATTAACTTTATTTTATTTTTAGTATTTGTTGTTATAGCAGCAATAGAAAATAGAAATACACAATCTGTGAAAATTTCACTTGAGATACAGCCTGAAGACAGGCAGACAGACGGACAGACATTGAAGTCTCAGTAATAATAATAGTAGCTAGAAAAAGTAGCTAAAAAATGTAGCTACAACTTTTTAAAATTGTTGCTGCCTGATACCGAAAAATAGTTAGATCTAGCTACAAAGTAGCTAAGTTGGCAACACTGGGAAAACATTTTCTTGTTAGCCCTGTGACACAGAAGGAGCGTGGAGATATAAATATTTCTTGATATAAATATATATTCCACAAGATAAAAAAAATGGCTTTACTTCGTCGTTGCTATTGGTGCCCGCCACCTACACAAGATGACTACAGGTGCTCTGAAATTTGTTCATAACGTAGAAAATGTTGATGTTTTCGCGATAAGAAAATATATCCCTTTCTGGGACACGAAGTATAACTAAATTTTAGTAAAATCGGTATAGTTTTGTAACCGCAAGAATTAACAGTCAGACCGACAGACTAATTATTATTAGTACTAATTATTGCAAATTAATAAAAATGTGAATTTTTATTCCATGCATCGCGCATCTTTAAATTTTAAAATGCTTTTCAAATTCTAATATTCCTTATGAAGTTGAGATTAGATGAGGTCACTAATTTATTCACCGTGCTAAGAAAACATTTGGTGTCAAAAGACATGTTGTATTTCACCCTTCATTTGTTTATCTATGAAAGCACCTGGTCTGGGAGACCGGTGGTGATTTTTCTCGCGCTCATTTGCATGGAGGGTTAAGTCTTTCGCATATTTTTAATTGTTCAAGGGTCGATAATCTTTATTTCGAATGCAGTTACATTGATGCAGATGCTGCTATTTTTTGTTATTATTCAAAGTTGCTATAATATCTGTTTTTGAACATCTTACGTTTGCAGCGTGTAGTTTTTTCTTGGTGTGTTAGAAATGTTTTGTATATTAGGGTCTCATTAATCTTGATATTTAATATTTTGCCTAGTCTTGTAGTGAAGAGCATACTTGTTTTTTTTCATATGTTTTAGATCTTGAAATGTCTGAATACGCTGAGTATATTCGGATTAGCCTTTTGGGACTTATGTAGTACAATAAATAGAGGACTACAACTAATAAGACTCTTATTCACAGTCTCTTGGTGTTGCGTGAGTTTCCTGAACTTTTGTTTCCTACCTTTTGCTTGCTCGTTTACCCTATTAAAAATCATGTTATTTTAGCATAGCATCATCTCTTTTCGCTATCGCTCACCACTATATCACAGGCCTTACCAAATCTATACTTATACTACCTATCTTACCCTCTTCGTGTTGCATCCAAGTTCTCAACTACATCCGATCCGCTCTTATTATTTGAGGGCGTCTCAAATATTCCACATTCAGCATTAATCTCATCACCACTGAGATGAAAACTCAAAGACATTGTTCGATGTTGAAAATGTAATTAAATAATACTAGATGTTCTCGACGTTTGCGAAAAAATATGTCCATTTTCGAGTGATATGGCTGGCTTTGAAATAATTATAGTGAGGGAGCCCTAGAACATTTTTTTTTTTACTATCAAGATGCTATCAAGCAAATTTTTTGTGAGTGAGTTGATAAGACGATCAACATTTTTATCTGCAAAAAATCTTGAAAGTGTCAAATCAAAGTATGAAATCCTTTCTATCTCTGTTAGCCACTTTCAAGATTTTTTGCAGATAAAAATGCTGTTATCAAAGTGAAAATTACTCACAAAAAATTTGCTTGATAGTAATAAAAAAAATTGTTCTAGGGCGGATATAGAACTTGAAGGAATATGTCTGTTATATTGCTGGGTATAAAATTGGCTTTATATTTTCTGATGAACTGCAGGCTATAACAGCTCAATGTACGGACATCCTAAACTGCCTAAACCAGACAAAAACATAAGAATATAGACAAAACATACTCTAACTCAGTGTGGAGGTTTATATTTATTCTATGGTCCAAAACTGGTTTATATCATAGATACAAATATAGCTGTTAACTAATCAAAATCACCGGTATATAGATAAAATCCTGCCAAAAAAACCTTAGGATAATATAAGTCAACGTACTTAGGATTCCTTGCGTTAGACGTAACTTAAATCAGGCGTCCGCCGCTCGTTTACAAAATATTAAGTCGTCCAATAAGACAATGTTTCTTGCGTAGGGGAGTCCCCCCGTCATTTTGTCCTCGTCGTAAATTCACCAAATGTGAGCCATAAATTCGCTCGCAGTAATGTACCGTGATACTAGAAAGTATTATTTATGTACATATTTCGTGGTCATTAACTGTGGCTGGGAAATTGTTTATCTGTTGTCTGATGTAGACGTATTGTCCAAGCCACGAGACGAGAAACCGTGACTACTGTCTAGGCTCGTGATTAAGACCATATAAACGTTTTTAAGATATATTGGGCAAACCTCATATTCTTTGCACCCTTGCTACTACTACTATAATAATATAAACTCCTGAGATAATAATATCATATTTATTAGGGTTTTCTGTGGTTTGTTACCACTTACCATAAGAACGTATAGAGCTTATGTCCAGTTTCTGAGAACTTTGACTGTAGTTTATCTATTCAACAGTGCCGGGTTGTTCAGTGGGTGCGTTTTGGAGTTATCCAATTAATATCTATGAACGCTTCACACCACGTCAGCCTGGCCCCGTGCTAAGTACCTGAAGGACTTGTGTTACAGCCTACAGGTACCAGACAACGGAAATATATTTAATACTTTTTTATACTGTACATATATTTAAGATTTTTATTATATCATACACATATTATTTAATACACATCCAGACCCGGAAACATTGAAAATATTTTGTTCCGTCGGCGGGATTCGAACCTGCGACCCCCGGCTTGAGCTACCAACGCGCTCACCACTGAGCCACAGAGGTCGTCAGAATTAAAAGATAGTCTATAGAAAAACTCCTATTGAAAATCCTCAAAAACCAGACATTATACTTAATAGTCTTCATAATATTATTGTGTCTTGAGTCGTGAATTTAGAATATAGTATATTTAAATCTAATGAGTAATGTATCGTTTGTCTGAGAAAACTTAACTTTGTCTAACTTAACAGCCTATGTAGACGCTGTTAAGAATTCGTGTACTTAGACTGCATTCAAATTTTAAAAAAAAAGTTGTTTAGGACACAAATAATTCACAGCGACCTGCATACTGTCTTGCCAACATTTAAACTGTTAATTTTCTATATTCTACCTATTCCTTAATTTTCTTTTCGTTCATCATCATTATTTAACACTATTTTATATTATTTAAGGGTATAATCAAATCAAAACAAACAAACAAACAGTGTTATATATTTATTAGTGACGTAGAATCCACAAACGTCGGAAGTGCGGTACGGAAGGGCGGGGGCGGGCGGCGGAACTTCCCGCCCAACTGACAACCTGAAAATAAGAAAAAATGGTTAACTTCATAATTATAAAACATAAAGATTTTGGTCAAACGTTTCTACCGAAATCATGGGGGAACCTTTCATGATTCTATTCTGATTTCTTAGCCGGCCCCTAGACGATCAATAGAATTATTGTGCAATATCACGCTTGAATTTTATTGAACATCTTATTTGACAATTTGATTGAAGGCGCGCGATGTTGAATATCAACCCTAGACGGTCAATAACGCAATGTGATATTGCGCAATAAAATTGCTCGTCTAGGGGCCCGCTTAAATAATTGCGCTGATATTCGTATATCACGTGATAATTTGCACATTTTTATGTGGCAAAAACTATTCTATATCCTCTCCCGACACTTAAAGTCTCTATACGAAATTTTATGAGACACCTTAGGGCGTTTTCACACTGCGACGGTAACAACACGACACGATACCACAGAATAGATAAGGGCCACCGCATATATAATACAATTTCAAGTTGGCCGACTATCGTACAAACTAAATTGCGTAGTGTCACCAATTAATTGGACAATTTCATCGTGTACGCTGCCAGCCGCAGACTTTTAGATTTAGTTGATGGTAACGGTGTTGCTAGCCTAGCGACGTGCGTGGTAAAATGCGTAAAAATCACGCTTTTATTGGGGCACTAATAAAACGAAGGCGAAAAGAAAGGAGAATATTTTGGGTGCATTCAATACTAAGTGACAGATTAGAATTAGAAAAACATCATTAATCATACCTTGCATTTTAAACTTCGATATTAACCAGATACATTTTAATGAAAAAATCCAGATAAAAAGGTGACAGTAATCCATATTTCCATACCAATATTATAAACAAGCTTTTGCCCGGCCAACTTGAAATTGTATAATATGTGCGGTGGCCCTCTATTCTGTGGTATCGTGTCGTGTCGTTATCGTGCAGTGTGCAAACGCCCTTACGCTGCAAAAGCATCAAAAAATAACTGGACACAAAAACAAACTTTTGCGGTAATCATACGTTATTCCGCGTATATGCCAAGTTTCATAACAACCAGCTAAATATTTTTGAAGCCTTTTCGATGCCGATAAACAGACAAACAAATCCTCTTTTTTTAATGATGGATTAGTATGGATTTTACAGTGAAGGAACATTTTTTTCCGCATAATCTTGAGGGGTCGAAACTGTAAACACTCGAGTTAATTGTTACAAATGGTTGTGCCACGACCACTGTTCGTCCATTAGACGATCAAAACAACCACTAATTACTGGGGGAGAGGTTGTAAAAAAATAAAAATAAAACTTAAGGAAAATCGACAAAGTAACTTTGTACGATTTTGCTTCGTAGGGTGATAATATAACTTCTGAGTGTAATCTTGGGTACTAATACTGCTAATGCAATAAATTTCCATACTAATATTATATATTATGCGATAGTGTGTCTGTCTGTCCGTCTGTCTGTTACCTCTTAACGGCTCACGCACAAAGTGTTGAACCGATTTTGCTGAAATTTGGTATGTAGATAACTTGAGTCTATGGAAAGGACATAGAATACTTTTTATCCCGAAAAAATGTACAGTTTCTGCGTGATAAACTAATTTTTAGCGCAACGGAGTTGCGGGCATCATCTTGTGTATAATATCAGAATGATTGTTTTTTCAATTTGTACTAGCACCTAGCACCCCAATTTCTACAAGTCTGATTTTCCTACTCTCTATATTATATCCAAAAAAATAAAAAATCAAGATGACTCAGAAGATAAATCGAGAAAATTCGTTAACATAGCAACAAAACAAAACAACAGTTTATTTCAACGAAGAAAATTCTTTAAAATTACCCACAAGACAAACGGAACTGCAGGTCGTCAAGCTTAAACAGCTGCTGATTGGCTCGTTAATTCAACCACCTTCGATTAGGGTTCCGCGTGCAAGGCTTCACACCAAAAACTTCCTATACAACTTATTAGTGAAGGTGACGCGAAGTCGAGAATGTAAGTGTAAAGTGATTGAGGATAAATACAAAATTATATTTACTAGAGTAGGTTCGAAAATGCCGTGAAGACGCAAAAGGATGGCTACTGCGTTATAACTAGCTGATTATATTTATTAATTTTATTAATTCGACGACCTCTGTGGCTCAGTGGTGAGCGCGTTGGTGCTCAAGCCGGGGGTCGCGGGTTCGAATCCCGCCGACGGAACAAAAAGTTTTCTAAGTTCCTGGGTCTGGATGTGTATTAAATATGTGTATGATATAATAAAAATCTTAAATATATGTATAGTATAAAAGTATTAAATACATTTCCGTTGTCTGGTACCCGTAACACAAGTCCTACAGGCACTTAGCACGGGGCCAGATTGACGTGGTGTGAAGCGTCCATAGATATTATTATATTATATTATTATTAATCAAAATGTGTTGAATTTTGCTAAAAGGTGTATAGTGTATAACAATTTTCTTATGCCTTTTAAGGGATTTAATACACGGCTGCTTCCAAACTAGACACCAATAAAATGCAAGTCTGGCATTTCTGTTAGTAGGTACTAGCCCTACCCAGTAACCACCTTTCAGACAGGCGGGACAGGCAGGACAATTCAGTAAGCTTAAAAAAAATAACTACAGAACCTATTGATTTAATCCCTCTCGCGCTTGTCGCTTTTCTCGTAGACGCCGTGACTGATTTGATTAGGGTCCTCTTTTTGTGCTAACCCATTATGTCTTGTATCTACAGGATGTCGTGTAACGCAAAAAGTACACGTTTCTGTAGACGTTTTCATTTAACAGTCCTACAGATAAAAGATTTTATGAGATTAAGGTAATACCTTTTAGCTTTAGAAAGGCCATATTTAAGGATGAGAGAGGCTTCATAATATTACGAGGCTGTTTATTTTAAAGGACCAAAAAGAAAACTTTAGATCGAGACGACAAGAGAATCGACACTCTTCAAAGACAGTGATTTAAATCACACCTACCTACTAGTCAAAAGATGCGATTTTCATTGCCAGATTTAGAAATTTGAGCTGCACAAGGCTGCACAGTGAGACCTGAGCTAGCCCTCTTATTGCCACATCTACTATCATTTTCCTGTGATACAGCGTCTGCAATCATAACACCTCCATCGTGGGAATCACAGACACAATGATTTTCAATTGTTATGCGGCAGCCGGCTGCCGCTTGGGGATAATGGGTTAAGTATAATATGGGCCTAGGACACGATCCGTGTTGCCCACCGCGTATTTTTTCTTTTTTAAACAATATTAACGGTTACAGCTCTATAAAACAATGAAATAGATTAACCGTCAGTAAAGACGATTCCGGTACAATAAATACATCATTTGTAATTAATAGTCGAGGAAAAAAGTTATTTAGTTCCACCTCGCCGCGTATCCGCTTACACCTGCCCCGTAATCTAATATTCTATTGTTTACTAGTTAACTCATGCCGTACATAGGGTACCTGACATAGTTTGGAAAGATATAGGACTTAGGAGTAGCTCTGCTACAGGGTAGCTACTCCTCAGTTAAACCTAGCAGTACCTCGGTATCAACCAGAGCAGTTGACCATATTGCATGGAACTTGTAGCACATGCTACGGATTAAGTTTTCTAGTCATCAGTGTATAATATTAGTCGTCTAGAGTATAGCTATACTAGACAGTCTAATCGACTGATTATACTGTCATAATTTTGATGATATCTATAAACACAGTCTGTGAGTTTTCTTTATAATCCTTCGATCGCGGATTCTTGTAAATGCTATTGTATTCTATTGTTGTCGCGATCACCGGTGCTCTTATGGGGCTTGAAGGATTAATATAAAATAAGGAGGGAATTTTGCCGGGGATACGAAAGAGTGACGTTTTGTTTTTGTATTATTTTCCTAAAATTGTGTTATTTCGGTTTTTAATGTGTAATGTTGGTAGAATATTAACCATTAAATATTTGTTGTCGTGCACAAGTGTGGGCAAGTGATACAACTTCAAGAAACGTGCCATTTTGTGTTCCTTCCAAAACTCCATCGAAAGTTTTAGTAAAGGGTCTACCACTTTACTAAAACAACTGACTTGACTCGTTGACTTTACCGACTACTTTTTAGACTTTGACTAGACTTTCGACTTGACGATAATCTGGAAAAACAACTTGAAAATTTTGTAAAATTTTACGAATTTTTTTTTCCCGCCAAAACTTTACTTGACACTGGCCATGGTTTAAAAGCCGAGAGCCATAACAAAAAAAAAAAAAATAAGGAGGCAAACGAGCAGTCGCCCATGGACATTCGCAATATTAGAAGAGCTGCAGCGCTGCCGCTCTCTTCTTGAAGGTTTGCAGGTCGTATTGGTCCGGAAATATTGCTGATGAGTGATGACAGTTCGCTCCAAATTCAAATATGCCAAATACATAGCTGAATACAGCACTGGGTTTATTTATGTACGCCTTTAGGTCTAAAATACTCTGTCTACTGTCGTTTTTTTTTACCCGACTATACGGCGAAGCAAAAAGGAGCGTTATGATTTTGGCCTGTATATACCTATGTTTACAATATAATAAGTATCTATTAGTATTCGCTTATTTTACTACAAGATGATGCCCGCAATCCGTTGCTCCAAATTAACTCGTTTATCGCGCGGGAACCGTACATTTTTCCGGGATAAAAAGTATCCTATGTCATTTCCCGGTACTCAAAGTATTTCCATACCAAATTTTAGCAAAATCGGTACAGCGGTTTAGGCGTGAAGAGGTAACAGACAGACAGACACACTTTCGCATTTATAATATTAGTATGGATGGATCTCTTTGTTGTAATAATAATTAATATGAATTTTACTGATTTTCACTGTTTCCAGTAGTTAATCTTGTTTTCCTAAGATGCCACGGTGCGTTAAGTATGCTAATGCTGCTACGGCTGTAAGCCCATTAGTTTGGAGTTTTTATTGCTCGACTACGACAGAAAACTGGGTTATGTTACCCGAGAGTATGTAATTATCATGGAAGTATGTCATAATAAGGAAAACTGGAAAATTGGTTAGGACTTAGGACGCTCTGCAATGTTAATGGATTTCAGCTTGACAGTCCAGAGTTGTCTTTAATAGTATAATTTCTTGTTTATCTCTTCTGTGAGAGTTTCGGATTTTAAAATTTACCCTTTAACTTGTTTTTTCTATAGATTTGTTTATTGTAAGTTTATCGTAATATGAATCACACATGTCCAATGCTTAAAGACAATTATCGGCCATCAAGAAATTAAGCAACCGAAAATATGAAGCCCACAACCCAGGTGACTCAACACCCGTTGTCCAAAATGTCTGGGCAGTGGGCTAATATGTGCAGGTGTACCATTAAAGACTCTTTAGTTTTTATGCTATCACCGCCATCTTGGGCGCCATATTGTTTTTGAATTTATCGCAATAATTACGACATGTTACGACAGCGGACAAATGAAAGCAAAAAATTTAAATTTCAAATAACGCACTCATGTTTATAAAATATTTTTCCATGACACGATTCTGATAGCGTTTAAATGTGAACTTTAAATATGGCTTCATTTTATTTGAACGATAAGGTTAGGGATTGTGTTGATACGTTATAATATTCTTGATATTAGGATAGTTAATAGTTTCATGGTATTATTATAATAGTAAGGGAGCCCAAGAACATTTTTTTTTATTACTAACAAGCTAATTTTTGTGAGTAGCTTCAGTTTGATAAGACAAACAACTTTTGTATCTGCGAAAAATCTTGAAAGTGGTAGCTAACAGAGATAGAAAAGCTTTCATACTTTCATTTGATGGTCCTAAAATATGGGACGTTCTGTTTGTAGGACAATGTTACTCTTAAATTATATATAAGTTATAACTATAAACTTACAAATATACAAAAAATCAGCTGGTTAGGGTTCCGTTTTAGGGTACCGTAGTCAACCAAGTTTTGTTGATTACAGAACCCTAAAACGGAACACTAACCAGCTTATTTTTTGTATATTTGGGTGAATTTCAACATGTCTATATTTTTTTTTCATTTCGGTGAACTTTTTTGTATCTATGTTTTTTTGAGTTTTTACCGAAGTTTCCTCTCAATTTTAATGTTTTATGACTACGAAACTTATGACATAAAAATTAAATAATAAACAAACGTAACACACACGTTTATATTTTAGCTGTCACCGAAATGAAAAAGTCAGTCACCGAGATGAAAACAAAATTCCCCGAAATGTAAATTCACCGAAATAGTATACAGCGTGATTGTAAAACAAGCGAAATAATGTATTTTTATGGAAAATTTTTGACACTTTGGGTTACACTTTTGCAATTTTCGAAATTATCTCTAATATTTTTCAGAATAAAACATAGCCTATATCCATCACAAAAAACCCACCACGAAATCAGCTATAATTGCACAACTCTTTTGCCTCCGTGACGTACCGATGATAAGAAACGTGTCCATTATCAAGGCCAATGTTTCTATTTGAATTTCCACAGCTCAATGCGGCCATTTTAGGCATTGAGGCATTTTTAAAGTTCCGATTAACGTCCGATTCCGATAGCAGAAAAAAGAACAGACTTTCGAAAGACGAGCATTGCTCGTCGTTTGGCAACGCGTTATTTCACGCGAAGTACATACACATGCGGTATCTATCTTGATCTATGTCTGTGGATAGAACAATGTAACTTTATTAAAAAAAACATGTTACAAATAATTTTAATTACAAATAACAAAATAATAATACTGGGAAATAATTGACACATTTGCTTTGAATAAAAATTACCACGCGCCAACTTCACTCGGCAAATAATAAGTGCTGTTACTATTTTGAAAAGGTATCTTTTAGTGCTTAGTTAAAATTTTTCGTTATAAAATATACAGTTAAAGTAAAAATTGAGTAACTATTATTCTAACATTATTATAACCAAAACTACTTTTTGATAGGATTCATTAAATTCTAATATTAAATAATCATATTATATTATCTCGTACTGTTTTTGCTAATTCACTAATCAACAAAAGTCAATATTTTAGGTAATTCTAATAAACTACATGAGGTCAAAATATCACTCTCTGAGTTTCTTATTCATATAATGAAAGGTAAATATTGTGTCCTTATAAATATTCAAAGTTAAAAAAAAATACAAATATTGACTGAAACGACATTAGACACGAATTTTTGGTGTTTTTCGTTACGGAATTTCTTAATAAACGCGATCATAGCTCAAAAAAATGAAACATTAAGAAGCACCATATTTCTTCTTTATTTATTAAATTTTTTTTACAATTTCGCAGATTATCATTCATCCCGTATAAAACAACTTTAAAATCACCGAGATGAAAATGCAATCACCGATATGAAAACTATTGTCACCGAAGGTCACCGAAAGTCACCGCGTCACCATTTCCGTATTTTTTTTCATATCGGTGATTTTCAGAATCCGTCCGTCCGTCCGTCCTACAAATAGAACGTCCCATATTTTAGGACCATCAAATGAAAGTATGAAATCCTTTCTACCTGTGCTAGCTACCATTTTCATGATTTTTCGTAGATTAAAAAGTTGTTTGTCTTCTCAAAATGAAGCTACCCACAAAAAATTAGCTTGTTAGTACTTAATATGGGCAAACATGCGGCAAACTACATTTTGTTTGCAGTTACCCTTTTTTGGCACCTTACATTTTTGTTAAAAATACAATAAATGTCAATAGGCAATTAATACCATCAAATCTTAAGTGACCGTAGTTGGGTGTTTTACCCTAAATATTATTTCCAAGATTATAGCTACTTAAAAAAATCACTCAGTCTTTAAAGCGTGCGCACACGTTAAGCCTGAGGCACCGAAGCATTAGATAAACCATTAGACCCGCGTATCCCCCAATTTGAATATCTCACCATCTAAAACTACTATAACTCAGTGTGGTCTAAAGCACGTAATTAAAAACACTATCTATGAAGATCGGATACGTGCGTAGTTCCCAACGATTCCCGAATCGTGTTAACTACTATTCATTAGGGGAGAGTGGGATTATTTTATTCCTAAATGAAAAGCTTTAAAGTTTTTGATTAGCTGTGCTGTTTTTAATGAAATAATTAAATATTTGTAATGGGATGTAGAAAACACTTCATATTTTTAGAGATCGGAGTGATAAAATAGCCGGCCTCAATAATAAGCAAATTACGATTTGCGATAAGTAGAATTATTTAAATTATGTGTAGAGGTTTAATTTCTCTACTTAGGACTGCTGGAAGAAATTTCCTTTAGATATAAGCAGTAGGTACCTGTTGTGCCGTTTTTCTTCTTTGTTACTTTTTAACTGTTTTTGTGTGCAATCATTAATCAACTATAAATAAATAAAAATAACTACAGCTGATCAATAATTTTACAATCTATCTTAGTTTTTTTTTAACCAAAACATGTCAGCCCATTCCAAAAATGCTGCTTTACATATCAGTATCGTAAAACTTTCTTTATGTTATTCGAGCTTCCTCCAAACTAACCTTTTTAATCTCAGTGACCCATTCTACCCCCGTCTCCCCTGCATTATGCAGGTAAACGAAAATTATTATGTTAATAAATGCGGAGTGAAAGTGCTAACTCTGTCCAGTTAACTTTGTTTCGATCACGATAATACACGAAATTGTTCAGTAACAATTTTTAAGGGTATTGGTGTTTATGTGGTGGTTATAGTATTTTATTATTCATATAGATAAAGTCTTGTTTGACACGCCGCTGCACACATAAAATATGATTTTATTAATAAGCTCTGGTTAGTTGATGGATATAGTTTTGACGGTTTTGTTTTGAGTTTATTAATTATAGACAATAATATTATTATGAAGTTGTTCTCAAAGAAATTGAAATCATGGACGCAGTCAGGGCCGGGGTTGTAACTTGTAGGCTTATATTATATTTAGCACTAAATAATATGTATTTAACAATTATAATAATTACTTATCATAATATTATGAAAGTCTGATATCTTTGTGTAATTTTAACTTGATCGTTAAGGCCCTTCCCCTACGAAGATTCTGTAATTTACAGTATTTAAAGCCTTATAAACTCATAATTTAAAAGCTACTACTATAATAAAAATACAGCAATAATCTTCGGTATATCAACATTCCTTTCCCCGCTTTAAATTTTCTATTTTTGTTTATTATACTCATGATATTAGTTTCCAAAATAATACCAATTTATTAAAATTGAAGCATACTTTCAGCATCTCCCTAGTATTTACAAATTATGTTTATTTGAAACACACGACAATAGATATAAGATAGATGATTTCATTAACTACATATTCTCCGTTTTAATCAATTTTGAACTAAGATAAGTAAAAAAAAATAGGATTAAATTGTGCGATCTCGGCAACGCGTCAAATGTATGGTCAAGGTCGTTTGCTCGGGGGATGGCCTTAACAATTCAGTATTTCCTAATAGAGCCTACATAAAAAATGCGCTCAACAACGTTGCAATAGACTTGTTAATTTAATAAAATTTGAAATACCTTTTTGTCTATTCCTTGTTGAAAACTTATATTTTATGTCTGTAACAATAATTGCAATTACGACAATTTTTGATATTATAATTATTAATTTTAATGAATCAAAATCATTCAATCACTCAACCTTACCTAATAAATCCTTTTTTATTCTAAAATGTTCATTTTTAAAAACATCACGATTCACGATTAAAAATAGAACTTCATAATTATTCCTGATATTATCTGCGCGTATAAATTTGGTGTTAATAAGTTTATTATCACCAATCCCATCACCGGTGTCAATACCCTTCACGGTCTAATGCCTTTGCATTTTCAACAAACGAGCATTCGATGCAACTACTGGCAAGTGATCATGTTGTCCGAACTTTATTGCCCCAATTCGTTTATTACGCAGAAATACATTATTCCGAGATGAAAATTATCTCATTTTCTATGAATTCGTGAATATCAGTTCAGCAATTAAGGTGACGCCGCGTTAAAGTAAAAAACTGTGTTGGATATGTTATATAAAACAAGCAATGGAACAGCAAAAAATGGAAAGGGCGTAAGCGACAAAATGGTTTTGGTTTTTGTCGCGTAATTAAATATTACGCGACAAAAACCATTTAGTCGCTTACTAATTATAAACTTATTAAAAGTACCATAAATACATTTCATATTTATTAATCGATATCGCTACAGCCAAATTATCAAGGCGTCGCGTCGCCTTAAATAAATATAATTTGGCATATACCATATTATATTATAGTATGGATATCGGTTTGATTATAATACTATCATTATTATAATTCTGCTTCAAAAGAAGAGAAATTAAAAAAAAATTAAAATGTATAATTTTATGACTTAAGCTACAGCATACGTATCAATTTTATAATAAGCCATTAGATACTTTCCGTAATAACATCTAATAAAACTAAAATGCGTTCACTAGAACGTATTTTAGCTAAAACTTTAAGGCACCTTGTTTTTACTAAAAAACAAGGTGCCTTAAAGTTTTAGCTCAGGTAGTAATTTTAATATCTACGAATAATAAAAGTTGAATATTATAAAATTAGTTGCGATGAGTAAGATAACGGAATAATTTAACTAAAAATTAATTTTATAAATTGTTAATTACATAAACTACTGTTAAATAATAATTGATTATTATCTACTAAATTTAGGAGCTACGCGTTGGCATTTTTAATAAAAATGTGCGATTTAATCGCGAAAATAGTTTACTTAAAGTCATGATTTTAGATTTATTTAATTCTTTTATAATATTATCCTTGTGTGTTATCATTTGCGTGCGTCATTTAGATAATAACTTTAGCTTGTAATTAGACTGCAACATGTTATTAATAATGCAATAAATATAATAAGAATAAAATGTAAAAATCTTTAATCAAAATGTAAAGGGGCACAAATCACAACCTACTTAAATGCCTAAACACAATTACACACAAATAAGTAGTAAAATATAATTTTAGCATATCAAATCGTTACATATACCTATTGTCTACAAATTCTACTTACTTTTCACTCAATATATTTTCTACTCAACTAAGTAGACATAATTTGTAATTTAGTAAATTAACCAAATCAAAAAGATTTTTTCCCACCTTTGTAATATCTGAAAGTTTTTATACAAAATCCAGCCAATTTTTTGAGATTAGAAACTTATTTTTATTTGGTATGTCTTTACCCTACATTTCATAAAATTTATGAGTCTTTACTCTCTACAATATTGGAACGGATTTAACGAGTAAAAAAACTATGTTTTATGTTAATTTGAGGTTAATTTTATGAGTGAAAACTATGGCCTTAGCTGTCACGAACTATATTAATTACCGAGGGGTAGATATAAGTATAACAATGTATAACGCCTAGCTATCAAAACTAACAATCTAACGATTTTGTCAAATATTGGACGATAAATTAGATGCTAAGTCCACATAAAACCCGTACGGCGTTTCCGACAACGATGTAACAGAAGTATAGATCCATGACGGTTAAAAGAAAAAAAATATACCAACCACTTTTTTAACCAAAAGAATCATAATTTTTTGTTCAAAAAACTATACCACTTTTTTGAACCAAAAATATATACTTTTTTTTAATAAGTGCAAGTTCTTAATTCCGTATTAAGAAATTTGAATTAATAGATGCTACGTTCAAAATTATGCTTTCATAATTGAAAGAAATCTGGTGTAGGTAATGAAACTCAATAACAATCAAAAGCTTCCTTTAATTTCTAAAGTTTATTGAAAGTTGCAATGCAATTATGAGTATTGATAAAGGATGCCATTTTCGGTAAGCTTTACACTATTGCCAGAATATTTTTATTACCTATCTAAAAACATAATTATTATTCCAAAAAAACTTTTGGGCGAAGAACTTGGTACTGCTGTTAGAGAATCTATTTCTTCGTCGTCGTTGTTTTTTCGTTCAATTTGCATTACTTATCTGACGATCGGTAGTTAATGTTTAATTGTGACGATGGTTAACCGTCAGTTACACGCAACCACAATGGAGGTTACGATGCGGAAAGACTTTTTATCTCTGAAATAGGTTGTTATTGCCCACATCACGGGCCTAACGCTTGGGAGTTGGATTCGTTACGCAAGACAAACGTTTGAAACGCATATAGGTATTAGACGTGTAAATAGTTGTTAATTAAATCCATACTAATATTGTTAATGAAAGTATGTATGTCTGTTATCTCTCCACGCCCAAATCGCTAACCAATTTTGCTGGTTATGGAGATAATTTGAATGACAGGAATGGACAAGACACTCTTTCGCGTGAAAATCATACGATTTCCCCGCGATAAACGAATTTTGGCTCAATGGAGCTGCAGGCATTATCTAGTAACAAAATATGATCGGAATTTCAAAAGCCATAAATTTTCGGTAACACAACATAAAAAAGCAGGTGGAAAAAACTATGCCGCTACCATTAACTTTTCAACTTGACTTTCACAATAAAAGGGTCGTCACTTGACAGGAATCATCCTAACAATGGGTTTTATATCAGAATGACTTAATAACGCAGTTAATTTTTACTACCAACAATTAATGTAGCGTCGGAAAGTTAAATATTGTAGGAAAAATGTTCAAGAAGCGCCAAGTAATACCTCAGATTACTGAATAGTTAGTAGGCTGTTTTTTTTTACATTAAGTAGCAATAAATCATTATTTAATTTAAAAAAATATGTTGTACGTATATGGATATAGAAAATGATTTTTAAGTAGGTACTAAAATAAAAGGACTCGAAAGTTGAAACGGAGGCGCTATCTAGCCAATTTTAATTATATGTAGATTAGACAGAATATAGATTTAAATTATATAAAACTCTAGATGTATAAAATATAGAGTGATCAGTGGAACAAAAGGAAATATTAAATCCAGAAAGTATTTTATCGAGTAGTATAATAATAAAACACACGGTTGGGAGTTGGGACTCTACCAGTGTTCATGTCATTTTGTCATGAATTTCCATCAGACGATACGTTTGTTCAATTATCATTAGCTTTGTCCACACAGGGCCTTTTTTTGTTCATCAAGGGCATGCGTTATAGCGCAGTGGCAGTCAACAGCGAACGTGAGGCATGCCCGTGACGCGCGTGGAAATCGTAGCGCTCGCTATGACACTTTTCTTTTAACGCGGGTGGAGTTTGACGCATTCAATTATTGAATATGCCAAACGAAAGTTGAATAAAAAGAAGATGACGAAAATTGAAGATGAAATTGCATAATGTGGAAAAGCTTTAAAGGTCCACCGTTTACAATGAAATTTATAAACAAATCTAAAAACGTTAGACTATTTTGCTGTTTGTACACAAAGGATGGCTTTATGTGGGTATAATTAAGTAGCCATAATATTACCCATCCAAGGTGTCATAATCGTAGCGATAGCCGAGATGATGTATATGATAAGTCATAAGTGAATAAGGTCTTAAAAATATTAATATCGGTTAGTTCCTACTTCCTAGATTCAGATCTTTAGTGGTCCTAACTTCTGTACAGTACTGTAACGACTTGTTTAATTAGATTTAATTAAAAATATTGAAAAGTCAAATTGCAGATGAAAGATCTAATTTCATGTCATCATTTAAATTCATGTGTAGACTACATTTATAAGGCCGTGTTTCCACCTGCAAGACAACTGTCCCGAGAAGTGTCTGACAGTCTGTCTGACAGCAGCTTGCAAGTGTAAACCCCGTAGCAAGTGCTGTCGCGACAATTTGTCAAGCGCTTCCTGCGAGTGGTTGCGAAAGCATGTTATGTCTATAAAGTATAAACACGTCTCCATGGACTCGCGACAGATCTCGCTGCTATATCTCTCAGCAACTTATCGCACGCACGGCTTGTGTTTTTGTTTAAAATAATGATATAGTTCCTATCGCGACATTCGTAAGCTCTCTCGTGTGTAAATACCTCCGCGATAAGTTGCGATAGTATTATCCGCGAGTTTCTCGCAATTCGCAAGACATTTATTGCAGCAATAAATTTCAGGAATAAGTATGAAATGTAAACAATACTGCAAGAAACTCACGCAAGACTTTCGCGAGTTTGCTTGCAGGTGGAAACACGGCCTTTGAGTGGTAACTTGACTTGGCTCGGAAAATATTGTACTTAATACTTATTAATTATCCACAAGCCACAACGGAAGCAGAGCTCTCACTTATGCAATATAATAAAATACTATTATATTGCATAAGTTAGAGCTCTATAGTATAGTATAAGTTAGAGTTTAATAAAAAGATAAACCCGACTTAAAAATTGTACGTAATTGAGAATTGAAATTCTCTATCTCGAAAACTACTGAACTGATTTTGATGAAAAAGAATTACTCAAATCAAACTTGTAGTTCCGGAGATATGCGAGCACACACGTAAAAACATATATACATACATACTTTTGAAATTTCGAAAGTTTGTGAAGACGCTGGTGTAGATGGGCAGTTCCGCAAATATTACATACATACGCGTCGAATTGATAACCTCCTTTTTTTGAAGTCGGTTAAAAAAGCATACCTAAAACAACTTATATTATAGAATTTCACAAAACCGCTTATGAGACTCATAAAAATGGCTACACACTTTAGGAAAAAAATCAATTTGGGCCCCCCAAAATGAACGTATCATATTTTCTGCCACCCCTCATTTTGGCGCGATAGCGCAAGGGAGACAGCCTATGTATGGTACGAGAGGGAAAGACAAACAAAAATTGTTGGAAAAAACATGGACGCGAATAGGGAATAGGGTACTGAAGTGGCGTATTAGTGAATGTCATAGAGCGTGCTAGCGCTGATATGGATCTTATTGATTTCTTATTAGAGTTATTAGATTCTAACTGGAATTATGATGATAAATTTAAATATTATATAGTCTAATATAAGGTTCAAAGCTGAGTGTCTGATAGATAAAAGCTTTGTCCACACTGGGCCTTTTTTGTTCATCAAGGGCATGCCTTATAGCGCAGTCAACACCGAACGTGAGGCATGCCCGTGACGCGCGTTGAAATCGTAGCGCTCGCTATGACACTTTTCTTTTAACGCGGGTGGATTTTGACGCATTCAATTATCGAATGTGCCAAACGAAAGTTGAACAAAAAGAAGATGACGAAAATTGAAGATTGAAGAACAAATTGCATAATGTGGGCATAGCTATACGCACAGGCAGAACTAGAAACTTGTATGTTTCACACACGTGTTGCTAAGCAAAGATTTTGCAAACTACCATTCCTAGGGTGCCCTAAAAGGGGTAAAAACTACTATTTACGAGCAATATAATATGAAAATTGAAATTGTGGCTATAAAATATAATATACTTATTTGCATATGTAGATAGTAGATATAGTAAGTAGCAAAGATTAATTATAGTATTGGAATTTGGATCTACAGTCTACTAAAACACCTTAATAATATGACATTTATATATATATATATATAGATTATGTTGTAAATAATACGTATTTGTGTAGTGTAGTGTAAATAATACGTACTGTGACTGTAACACATATATATATATATATATATATATATATATATATATATATATATATATATATATGTGTGTTACAGTCACGGTGATTAAATAGCTACTATACATAATGACTGGTCATTATATATAATATTATCTGAATTGACTAGACAATGTGATTAATTAATCACTTTATCCGGATGTTATTCATAATAACTGGTCGAAGTTAGCCAAAGTAATAAAATACAGTATAACCCACTTATCACCCCTCCTCATTTGTAAGAATCTATACTTATAATATTTATATATTATAATTGGGAAGAGTTTGTTTGTTTGAACGCGCTAATCTCAGGAACTACTGATCCGATTTGAAAAACTCTTTCATTATTAGATAGCCCATTTATCGAGAAAAGATATAGGTTATATTTTATCACGCTTAAACTAATAGGAGCGAATAAATAGAGGAAAATGTGGAAAAAACGACGGAAATTATTTGACAGGGCTTATCTCACGAACTATTGGAGCAATTTTTTCTGTTATTTGGCACACATAAAAAGTAGACCACGTGAAGGATCATAGGCTATTAATTGTGGACTAATTTGTCTGTAAAATATCTAATTTATTTAATTGTGGACTAATGTGTCTGTAAAATATGTGTATTGATCTCTGTATTTTTAGGGTTCCGTACCCAAAGGGTAAAAGCGGGACCCTATTACTGAGACTTCGAGGTCTTTCCATTTGTCCGTCTATTTCCAGGCTGTATCTTAATAACCGCTATAGCTAGACTTCTGAAATTTTCACAGATTGTGTATTTCTGCTGCCGCTATAACAAGAAATACTAAAAACAAAATAAATTAATATTAAAGGGATTTCCAATTATAACAGATGTGATTTTATTGTCCTTTTTTGCTCGTAATCAACAATGGTAACAGGTAGGCACTTGAAATATTCACAAAATACTTAGTTGTATTTACACTTTAATAATTCATAATAAAATTAATAATAATTAAGGGTTACAATCCAGGTCCATTCTATAATGGTACAGAACCCTTTGTGCACGAGTCCAACTCGCGATTGGTTGATTTTTTTTTATTTTTTTATAGCTAGTGATCTTTAAAACTTCATACATTAAAAGTTAAATAACTTTTAAACAATATTAATTAACGTAGCTTAATATTATCTATGGCAATATTATTTTAATTCTTAAAATAAACTTTATAATAATTGTTACATTTTAAATAAGAGTGTAATATTTCTACACAATATATAATAAGGTATGCTTAAAGCAAACTGAAATATAATTTTATTAATCTTTACCTACCTGTTTTATTACATTATCCAAGTCTTTGAAGATATTGTAATTAATGATAAATGACACAGAATTAATGTGATTAATTCTGTGTCATTTATCACTTTATCTAAATTGAGTAGTCATTATAAATAATGGCTAGATAATATATATGTTACGGGTAATGCTAGAAGGTGGAGTAAACCTAGGTTTACCCGGGTTGACTTAGTATTACCCAAATCTTTTGGGTAAAGTCCAAATAGTAAGAAAAATAAATTTTAACTCGGGCTTTACCCATACTTACCTAGGTCTACCCAACTCTGGCTGGGTAATGTTAAAAATTTGTCCAATTAATTACTAAAATGAATATCCAAGGGTATTTAAAACATTTATTATTTAAAAAACATACAAAGGCAAACGTGATTTCTCGAAGAACATAAACTTAATAGATTCAATGGCAAAAAATTATTAGCGGTTGTTATAATTCAAATTGAAATTATTTATTTGAGCAAGATAAACTGCTGTGACATTTTGAATTGCACAAGTTTTCTGCAGCTTTGCATGAACAATTCTTTGTAGCATATTTTGTTTTGCAATTACACATTTTATAACCCTGGCCTCTTGAAAGCGACTGTCATTTGCAAGCTGTCGTAAACTTTTTTTTATTCGGGTGATATATTTCTATATCAATCAGTTTATCATGACAAAAGGAAAACTGATTCCTTGAGAACATTTCCTCAATAGTAGCGGGGGAACGCGGGCCCCCGAGTTTTATGCCACAGGCTCGAAAATTACGCAACACCTAACATTACCCAGCCAGAGTTGGGTAGACCTAGGTGAGTATGGGTAAACCCAATTCGGACTTTACCCAAAAGACTTGGGGAATACTAAGTGAACCCGGGTAAACCTAGGTTTACTCCACCTTCTGGCATTACCCGTAACATATATAATATCCAGATTTATTACTTTAGCTGTAACATTTATATAAAACTCTAAGGTGACTGACTGACATGTTGATCTATCAACGCACAGCCCAAACCACTGGACGGATCGGGCTGAAATTTGGCATGCAGTTAGATGTTATGACGTAGGCATCCGCTAAGAAAGGATTTTGATAAATTGGAAACTCCAAGGGGTTAAAATAGGAGATGAAAGTTTGTATATAATAATACTTCTTAACGCGGGCGAAGCCGCGGGCAAAAGCTCGTATTATTATAATTTATAACACTATCAGTACCTTCACATAAGAGGTAAGTAAATTAACTAAAAATATTATAGTACTTATACGTATTACCTACTTATTCAAAATTACAGAACTTGTCTTCAACTGAAAAGAAAAATAAACTTTTTCTTAACTAAACCAAGTTCATTGTAAAATATCGATTGATTTTCCACTTGGCCTAACTGGGCCACGGTGTTAAACGTTTAATTAGGGGTAGGGGCGAGCCCCTAATTCAAGGCCACGATTCATTAGCTAATAAGGCTGAGCAGTTAACGATGGAACTCTTTCATGGTTGTGATTGGAAGTTGTTTAGAGAAGGGATAGTTAAATTAATTTGATGCCATTACTTTACAAACTGCCCTTTTGATATAGTGACTTAATGGTTATTAAAAATTAATAATTATAATACTGTACTTACTTATTTTAATTGAATTGTAAAGATTATGTCGTATAAAACTCATACATAATATCATACCCAATAATAACGATAATATTATTATAGAGGTAAGTATTTAAAGTGTAGTATAATGTAGTTTAAACTACTTAAACAAAGTTTATTAATAATTATTTAAAATGTTATTTTAAAGAAATAGTTAGTTCAGCAAAAAGCAGGCCAAAAATTTCTAGCCCGTTTGTTGAATTTTAAAATTATCTCGTTTCAACTTCATGTTATTAAAAATATAATATCTTAATTTTACGTGAAATATCTTCAATACTCTACCAAGACGTAAACAGCAACTTCAACAGGTAAAAAAACCTCTTTTTCTTTCATAATATCACGGCAACGTATTGAAAAATAAAGGGAAGGTGCCGAAAAAAACTCAATTTAAAATATCTACGATTCAATCTACTTCTAAGGCCGAACAAATACGCATAAACCTATCAACATCCTACACATAGGGCCTTAACTTTACATAAAATACCTCCACAAAGAAGGAAAAAGTAACGCGAAGGAATCACAACTACTATCTCAAAATTGATCTTAAACTTCGCAACGTGAATTCAACTTTAAACCATGTGAATAAAATTCAAAATCGTGTACCAAACGGATTCGTAAATTGGTTTTTCAGTGGACTATAATTTGGACTTTATGTTTTTGGAATAGAGTTGCTTTTTGAGTGTTTTAGGGTAGCAAGTTTGTAATACGGGTGACGATGCGAAGTTAGTGGAAAGAAAAGGGAGTTAAGGGTGGTTCCCCCTGTTTCGGGTTTTCAATAGATGTTTGAGTTGCGCGATTTAAAAGGCAGACAGGTGTAGTTAAGCAAATGTGGTTGTTATTTAAGATACGCCTAAGAGATCCAGGAGTTCTTTCATGAATAAAATTGAAGTAAATTGGTTAAGAAACCCACATGAAAGATTTTTCATCAAAATATTATGTAGGTACTACGAGTAGATGAGGCCCGCAATTCCGTTGGGAAGAAATTCATTTATCGCGCGGGAACGCTACATTTTCCGGGATAAGTAGGATAAGTATGACGTGCTTTCCCGGGACTCAAACTATCTCTATACGAAATTTCAGTTAAATCGGTTCAGCGGTTTGGGCGTGAAGAGATAACATACAGACAGACACACTGTCGCATTTATAATTTTAGTATATTAGATTATATTTTCCTTACCTAGAAATAATAAACAGATATAAAATTCTTTATAAAATAACTCCATAATAATTAGCGGCATTATAATAAAACTGCGTATAATAAACTTCTTTGAAATTGTTTAAGGGTCAATTAGACGCGTATAATTTGACGGAGGAATGTAAATGAGGCTTAAGTGAGCTGTCAGCATTGTAAGGGAATACCTCTTAAATGAACCCTCAATTTGAGTACTGGTTAAACTACAGTTAAAATTAACAGAGCGGTTAGGCGGTTAAATGATTTTTAAGAGACACGAGATTTTTTTTTATTATAGAAGAAAGAGTCATATTGTCATGAATTCATGATACTAGCTGCTTATCTTTAATAGTAATGGTTAATTCAAGTGTTTTAATATTCATATTATTTATTAATATGCTAAATGCAAAAGTGTCTATCTGTTGCCTCTTCAAGCCCAAACCGCTGAACTGATTTCGCTGAAATTTAGTATGGAGACACTTTGAGTCCCGGAAAAGGGCGTAGGATACTTTTTATCCCTGAAAAATGTAGAGGACCCGCTCGATAAGCTCATTTTGGTGCCATTGAAATGCGCAATTTCACCTATACATAAGCCTGTCTAAAACATAAAAAAATAATAATCAGACTCAATACCAGTAGTTAAGAACCAATGGTTCTCTCTAGGGTATAAAATGTTAAGATGAAAGAATCCCTATAGATCACAGAGATCCCTAGATCATTATGATCTACGAGCCTCAGGCCTAATAAGGCGATGCAGTCGAAATGACAACCAATTAGTGGACTTGACAAATATTTATAAATATTAAAGACATAAATTAGAATTTTATAGCAATCAAAATAGCACCTTGTACCGTTGAGATAGAGTTGAGTTTTGGTAGAGTGGTGTAGAGTATTAAAAGACAATGCAGCGAAGAAAAGATGTTTCATAATGACATCATTAAGTCGTAGTCTGGTCGAGGATTATCTTGCTCTGAATGGCTCTTCAATTCTTTAGAATTTATTAATAAATAATAACTGGCACATAATATAAAATATTGAATGCGCTCTACAACCTATGTACAGATTTATTTGTGATTGGCGACAGTTTAAATTTTACCCGACTTCCAAAAAAGTAGAGGTTATTCTCTCTATGACCAAAATAGTAGGTAAAGATACAAGGTGACTACACGGTACACCTAGATTCTAAATCCAGATTCTGAATAAACCATAATAATATCTACTTTGGTGACTTAATAATTAATATCAAGATATAACTAAGATAGATTGAAAAATTTGAACCTGTTATCTGGTGGTAGCCGTGGTACTAAAACTTGTCTTTTGAGACGTTTTTAGGGTTCTGTACCCAAAGGGTAAAAACGGGACCCTATTACTAAGACTTCGTTGTCTGTCCGTCTGTCCGTCTGTCCGTCTGTCTGTCACCAGGCTGTAACTTGAGAACGGCAATAGCTAGAGGGTAGAAATTTTCACAGATTGTGTATATCTGTTGCCGCTATAACAACAAATACTAAATATAAAATAAAATAAATATTTAAGGGGGGCTCCTGTATAGGAGCAGCAATAAGCAAAAAAGCCAAAAAATCACGTTTGTTGTATGGGAGCCCATACAACAAACGTGATTTTTTTGGCTTTTTTGCTCTATATCAATAATGGCAATAGGTAGGTACTCAGCTTTTTCACAAAATCCTTAGTTATATGTGTACTTTAATATTTAATAATAATATTAAAATAAAATAAAAAATTAAGAGGGGCTCCCATACAAAAAAAAACACAATTTTTGGCCAAATTTTGCTCTTTAATGGTACGGAACCCTTCGTGCGCGAGTCCGACTCGCACTTGGCCGATTTTATTTAATTTCAAGAATACAGATCTTAAAAATTTACTGTTCTGAAACGATAGACCGGTACTGAAATAAGGATAATATTTTAGTTACTTTTATGTTTATTTACACATATAAACTTGTAAATAAATCTATTTAACATTGTTGTGGATATAACTCAAAATATTTTCGTACAGAATTTTCGTAACAAACATCCATTACATCGAATTTGTTTTATTACTATACTTAGATGTATATAGCCGCGTTCTTCATACTCAGCGCTACGGAGCATTTTTCAGGGCAAAACTCACCCTCGTATAACACGACAAACTTCAATCTCACAAGTCACAAGCTGAAGCGAGAAATATTTTTATGCGCAACTAGCTGTCCCGGTGAACTTCGTGTCACTTTAAAACCTTCCCTGGACTTCTACGAATATTTTAAGACTAAAATCAGCCCAATCAGTTCAGCCGTTTTCGAGTTTTAGCGCAACTAACACATTTGAAAATCCATTTTTATATATAAGAAGAAGAAGAAGAAGATAATATTTTCATATTCGTAATTTACAAGTGTGTATAGGAGTTTTGGCGGGCTTGTGAAAGAGTGATGTTGTGTTTTGTATTATTTTCCTAAAATTGTGTTAGCTGGGTTTTTAATGTGTAATATTGGTAGAATATTAACCATTAGATATTCGTGATCATGCACAAGTGTAGGAAAGTGATGTAATATCCAGAAACGTGCTATTTTGTGTTCCCTCCAAAACTTCATCGAAAGTTTCAGTAAAGCGTCTACCACTTTACTGAATCGACCGACTTGACTCCTTGACTGTATTGACTTTTACTTAGACTTTGACTAGACTTTAGACTTGACGATACATGAAAACGATGATGAAAAATATAATAGGAGGAATATGGTTTTCCCGCCATATTCCTTACCTTTTTACCTTGTCTGTGGCACAACATACACATCCTTTGTGTCAAGTTGCCAAAAAAGAAGAAAAAGAAAGAAAGTATGTATAGTATAGCAAACACGTAATTTACAAGTATAAATGGGAAATTATATCTTTTTCAGTGTAGCAACTGATTTTGATGGAAGTACTTTGAGTACCGTGAAAAATAAGAAAGTCATATTCAAAAACGTGGGGATACAAATGCAAAGAACTAATTTCTGCGTAATTAAAATCCTAGGAAATGTCTAGGAGTTTTTATTTCTAATGCATTCATATTATATTGTTTTATTAAAATTTACATTTTGTAGTCTTTAAAATAACTGGCCTTTGCTATTAATAAGCAAGTATAAATAATAATAATTAAAGTGCAAACGGTGAATCGAGGCACAAAACATCATGTAAAATATAAAAATTACTAAATACTCTGCCTTATTGTTCCGATCATGGTTCTGGATGAACATCATAATGTAAGATAAAATTGAGGACGATCGAAATAAAGTTATCATTACCCAAGTAACTATCACTTAACACTTTATTCCCAAACCGCTTTCTCTCCTGCCTTGCGCCACATTAGACTCGGTTCGTTTTCCACCCACTTTTCTTGGCAGTTTTGATGCATCGTAATATTTTCGTGTCAGCCACATGCGCCCCGCTGACGTAGCTTGATATATTGGCTTCGAGAAAGAAATCTCGTAGGGAGTCTTATGTAGATGTGATTATGTTATATACGGAAGTTTATCCGACTGCGAAGTCGTTTATATGTCTATAAGCTAGTCAGATTCGGCTGGTTGATGAAAACAAAATATAATGATACTGTAAATGAAAGGCAGTAAATACGTTGGGAAGAACTAGATCAAACTAATATTTCTTTCACTTGTTCCTAAGATATTAGATATTCTTGTCTCTAAGTTTATGCTATTTCTTATATACTTATTTCTAGACTAGACGATTCTTCCCGGATGGTGATTTCAATGATTCTATAGATACTGTTATCTCTTAGTCTATGCTATTTGTTATATACTTATTTCTTGATGATTCCACCCAAATGGTGATTTCAGTGATTCATATTTTCAGAAAACATAATATAACTAACGCTTCCTTCCCTTAGTCTCAGTCAAATTACACAATAAGTATGGCTGATTTACCTCAAATATTTTACTTTTACTCGAGAAAAATAGGAAAAAATATATTATAATTTATACACAATTTATCTATTGTGCGTGTAATCCCCAGTGTGGGGTTCCCCACCCCTAGCCCAACCAGCCCCCACCCCCCCGGAATTGAGTCGTAAGGAGATTACAGTGATGTATTACGTGATGGTGTTACCTTATATTTGTTTTTGTAACGAATTTTAACGTAACACCTACGTTTCGATATTTTTACGGAAAACCGGATAAGTACGTTATAATTTTCGAATTTCGATAATATTGTGAAAAAATCATAGCATCAACTACCTAGCATCATGCGTGCTTTTAATATGACAAAAATATTGTGCACTTAATATCTTATTTGATTGATAATAATAATTATTATATTACCTGAGTAAACCTTATTCAATCTTGTACAGTGTACTGTTTTGAAGGAAAATAATATTAAAATAGTAGGAAAATAATAATACGAAGAGACTAGAATACTAAGTTCTAATATAATATTATGCTCTATCTTCGTCTTAAATCTTAATACGTTGTTAATTGCAACTTATGATGATTTTCACGATTTTTTCTATCGAGGCAAAATACTGTAATCGTGTTTCGAAGAATATAACGTTATTAGGCATATCTTTACCCTTACGCCGGTATGAATAACATTGTATGAATTTTAGCGGTTGATATCTAAAAACAGGTTTAAAGATACCCTAGATCACGATATTATACGCTTCTGACCCTACCACTTCATCTTAACTCGCAGTGATAGCTACATTTAAAATAATTAGTTATTGTCAATCTTTCTTTATTAATAAAAGAGTTATTTGAACCAATTCTAAATCCATACTAATATTATAAATGCAAATATGTGTATGTCTGTTACCTGTTCATGTCCAAGCCGCTGAACCGATTTTACTGAAATTTGACATCGAGATACTTTGAGTCTTGGTAAAGGATACTTTTTATCCCGGAAAAATGTAATATTTCCGCGCGATCGGAAATATTAGTTGAGTTAGAGTTAGAGTTGCGGGCGTCATTTAGTTTTAAAATAAATCCGGCCAAACTTCAACATATCGAGGTAATTTCTCCAGTGCACGCAAGTTTTTCCGATTTGATTCCCAAGTTGTCCCATGTATCTTCGTTTCCCCGACGTAAATAAAGGCGGGGCCACAAATCTCCGGCAATATCTTGGAGAAAAATTCCTAAACCCAACTTTGAGCGCACCTGACGTATATTTATACGTTGATACGGTGTTAGGACGCGTGCACAGTGAATTTTTTATTCGTACTACCCTGTTTTCTGTACAGTTTTTTTTTGCGAGAGAGCGAAAGTTTTTTTTTATGCAATAAGGGGGCAAACTAGCAAACGGGTCACCTGATGGAAAGCAACTTCCGTCGCCCATGGACACTCGCAGCATCAGAAGAGCTGCAGGTGCGTTGCCGGCCTTTAAGGGGTAATAGGGGAGGGTGGGGAAGGAAATAGGGAAGAGTAGGGAAGGGAAAAGGGTAGGGGATTGGGCCTCTGGTAAACTCACTCACTCGGCGAAACACAGCGCAAGCGCTATTTCACGCCGGTTTTCTGTGAGGACGTGGTATTTCTCCGGTCGAGCCGGCCCATTCGTGCCGAAGCATGGCTCTCCCACGTCTAGCTTTCTTGTATATTCCAATTGCAACACTAAAGGGCATTATGTGGCACAATGCTCGAAGTTGAATGTTTCAAACTACAGCAACGCTTCGCAAATCAAAGATAATAAGGTGACAAATTTAGAAACGTAGGTAAGAAGTAAAATAAGACTATGTAATATTATATTATGATAATATAGTAGCTGCTATACTAGGTAGTATAGTAGTTTAACGTTGTTAGTGGCGGCCGAAAAGGAAGATCTTCCGACCGAGCGAGGTGGTATGCCCGGTCAGGCCGAAAATAACGATAAACTAACCAACCAATTTCAAATCACTTCAACAACCTCTTGAATCAATCTTCTTTTTTTCCTCCGAAACAAAAAAAATCCCTTTATGATCACGTCCTATCCCGTCGCGGGCTAAGTCCTTATTTCCATACATATGAGGTAGACACCGTGAGAGCCCAAAACGCCTCTCCCCCTTTGTATCCCCTCCCACCTCCCTCACCCACCCTCTTACAGTTTTGTTATTTTCACGGCATTTCCTTGAAGACCGTGTACAATTTTTAACTGAAGCTTGGCGAAAGCAAAGGGATTTGGCTAAGAAAATCCTTTTTAATTGATTAAATTGACAGGTAGTAGTACTACACTTAAAACTCGATTCAATTTGTTTTTGAAGAATTTAAATATTATGTACTTACAAGAAAAGGAGGTGCTTATAGACATATTATAAGTACTTACTTTAAAGTTTAAAGGAACTCGTAGTTATAGATACCTAACTTTTTTACTAATATTATAAATGTGAAAATGTGTCTATCTGTCTGTTACCTCTTCACGCTCAAACCATTGAACTGATTTTGCTACGATTTGGTATGGAGATACTTTGAGTCCCGGGACATAAGATACTTTTTATCCCGGAAAAATGTATTTTATTAAACACACCGGCAAAATTAGCGGAACATAACAAAATTTGATTTATTTTTGAAAATTATTCGCTGTTTCTTGTATATTTATTTTTTAATTTAATAATTTACGATTAAAAATAAGACTTATATGAATTTAGGGCATAAAGACGTGTAAAATAGAAAAAAATCTGCAAAAATCAAAAATTAAGAAAAGTCTTCGAAATTTCAGTAGTTTTTAAGTTAAATTCTTCATTTTTACTTCAGAAATGCCATGTTAAAAGCGTGTGATTCCTTCTATGGATCTCAATAGGGTCTGGATACGCCATTCCATGCTTGCATTCTGATTGTCAATCATTTTCTGTGGGATATTCTTCTAATCCTCCAGTAGCGCCAACTCGAGCTCCTGAACACATTTTGGAGCTGGAGTTTTAACTCGTACCGTTCACCCATTGATGCGCCACACGTCCTCAATCGGATCCACATCCGTAGACCGTGCTGACCTTTCCACCTGGGCTACGCCAGCATCATTTAGGTAATAATGCCCGATTTTTTTACTCTATGGACGCGCATAAAATTGAAGTTACTGCCTAAAACTGTGTAAAAGGCACAACATGCAGTTCTAGGATGTCTGTACTATAGCCCTGTACTGTCAAAGTACCATCATTAACAATCATCAGCTCTGTGCGGGCTCCAAATTATATGCCACCCCAAACCATTACGAAGCCTGCATGATAGGCCATTGTTTCCGTTATGTTTGATAGTCTATAGCGTTCCTTACGATTTATCCACATTCTTTATCGCCTGTCAACAAAATTTACACAGAATTTGCTTCCATCACTGTACAGCACACGATTTCACTCACTTGTCAAATTTTAATGTTCACGCGCAAATCTTACCCTGGCTCTTTGCTGTCCTGTCTCAAGTTTTGGTGCCCTTGCTGGCACCTTTGAGTTTTATTTAACTTCTTTGAGTCTTCTTCTTACTGTACAATCACTTACACATACATCTCCGACCTGTTCCGACAGGTTTCGTCTCTGCAAAGCAGTTTGAGGTCGATTTCTTAAGGCTTGTACCCTTACAAAACGGCCATCCTGAACCATTGCCACCCGATCCTTGCCTTGATCTCATCTCCGAACGTAAGATCCAGTCTCTCTGTATCGTTAAAAGTTACGATGGACCACGATAGGCCGACACACCTAAGGCCTGACTGACCGAAAGGTAGGTGTGACATTTCTCTATCGTGGTTACAGCTCTAGCTGTCATAGACGCTGGAAAATCACTAATTTTGTATCTAAGCAATGTGTTCTTCCAAAAACCAAACAACCAAATGAGCTGGCATACCTTGCACCCAAAACGCCATTCTTATTAGAAACACTTACAACGTCAATCATCAAAAAAAACTTAGTAGGGGTATAATAATTGCAATAAAAATCTGTCTACTTGCCAGTTTTGTTCAATATTTTATTTCATAAATGAGCTTAGAAACTATAAAAAAGGATTTCACACAGCCCGACCCACTTTAGTTCAAGTAGTGGTTCTTTTTACCTATGTTCCGCTAATTTTGCCAGTGTGTGTATTTTATCATAGATAATAATCAGATTTTGAAATTCTTATCCTTAACACTGAAATAATTAGAAAAAAAAACATCATCCCTTATTAAGTATACCCCATACTTAATAAGGGATGACGTTTTTATGAAAGTAAATTATTATTTATGAAAATATATGCTTAAAAACTTATTTTATTTTTTGATATTATAGACTATAATTATTGTATATAAAAAACAGGGAATACAAATTTACAGTCGCCGTATTTAAACCGATTTTTAAGATTTTTTTTAATGTTAGCTTAATTTTACCTTTCCACCCATTTTATTTATCTTATTTATCAGTGTATTATATGCAATGGGCATTGTCCAAAAAAAATCACATGCACTTTTTATATTTTTTTTCGTTAAAATATGGTATTTTAAGAATATAAATTAAATAATTTTGAAATTCATTGGCTAGTTTTTTCTCAATAAATTTTTAAAGTTTCGCTGTGACGTCATCATCGGCGGCCAATTGACCTCTGCAGTATGTTTTTTTTCCTTTCAATCTTATTTATAATGGCTGGTTCGTCAAATATAAGTTATCATTATATGAAAGCTGATACGAGAAGCTTACCAAAAGTTCGAAACGTAATGTTGGTCGAATTTATTGCTAATTTAACGCCATTGAAGGTCAAACTAAGGTTAAACATATTTGTTCAAAAATATAAGTAACTAATGGGTATTTTTTTCGTTTATATACAGAAAAACGATCACTGACCTTATTCCTCGAAATGTTTTTGTAATGAGCAAAATTAAAAAAAAATGGACAATCCCCATTCAATTTTTCTAATCACACTATCCTTCGATCGTGGAAAAACGAGACACAATAGCCTTTCAATTGTTATTGCGGCCCACTTGGGTCTTACGGGAGTTGAAGCGTTAAAAACGACGTGTATATTATAAAATAACACCTAAACAGTTAGTTTGCGATAGCTATTAATATTATCTTTACGACTTTATATATAAAAGCGAAAATATGCCTACTTAGAGAGAACGTTAGATTTTATGACTTATTAAAGATACATGAGTAAGATAATATTGATCATATACTATCTTTATATCAACCAATAAAATAATAATTATTGGCATATTCTATCTAAGGAAACATACAGATTTCAGATTTGGTATTGACAACTTTGTTGTCTTTTAGCCGACTCAATCTTCAGGATGTAAGGCTTATAAAATAAATAAGATTTAAAAAAAAACTTTGTTGTCTTTGTACCAATTATTATAGGCGCACATATCATTACTAGAGATGTGCCGATCATGACTTTGGCCGACTAGCCGACTAGTCGGCTTCTTTGCAGCCGACTAATCGGCCGACTAGTCGGCCAAGCCGATCATGGTTTCAGAAGTTTCCGTAATGCTTTTTTACTGCTGTTTGCGCACATGCCGCCTGCAAACGTGTCGAATCGTGTTTGGTAGGTATGTTTACTTCGCGTACATTACTTTATTTTGTTTTGATACAGTTGATGGATTTCATTAAATATTTCATGTACATGAAATCTCGATTTAATCTATATGAGTCTCGGGAAATGACAAGGGATACTTTTTGTCCCGGAAAATGTACGGTTCCCGCACAATAAACTTTTATGATTTTCGCCTAAACTATTCAATCCATTTTGATGAAATTTGGTATGGAGATACTTTGAGTCTTGGGAAAGGACAAGACCTACCTACTTTTTGTCCCGGAAAATGTACAGTTCCCACACAAAAAACTTTTATGGTTTTCGGGATAGTTTGGGATGAGGGCGCTCAACGATATACACACTTTTTTATTAATTATACCAATTCGAATTAAATAATCATCGTTAAGACAGCACAACGTCTATCGGATCAACTAGTATTATATAAAAGAAAGTTGTGTTAGTTACGCCACTTATAACTCAAGAACGGATGAACCGATTTGGCTGACAATTGGTGGAGAGGTAGCTTAGAACCAGGAGACAGACATAGGATACTTTTTATCCTGTTCGACCGCGTTTCCGTGAAGTCAGTATAAAATCTTTTGTATAAAATTCATATGTTGAATAAATGATTGTAATCTATTACAACTCGAGACTGACAGCGACCATTTATGTTAAAATTATATTAATTACAAAAATATTCTTTACTTTACTAGCAAGTAATTTCAGAAACACTTCATTTAATTTTAAAATTTGCGTACATAACACACTGATTGAGTGTGTTATGTACGCATTATAAATATTAATCAAGGTTTTCTTTAATGTAATTTCAATAATTGTAAAAAAGTAAAAAGCCGACTAGTCGGCGCTTTTTGCCGGCTATTCGCCGACTAGTCGCCGACTACAAATGTGGCCGGATAGTCGGCTTTACCGACTAGTTGGCGACTAGTCGGCACATCTCTAATCATTACAAATTGAGTGACAAATTATTATACGAAATAAATGATATTAGACAAAGATAACAAACATAAAGTTATTGACAAAGATAACAATATGACTAATATAATAATAATATTTAAATATACTAGATAACGAAGTGTCAAATGTTGTCAATCGCGGCTTTGTATAGAAAATGACACGTTTTTGACAGGGAGTCAATGACCGCTACCGCCGTGTTTCGCCGAGTACAGTTAAGTAAAAGTCAAAAATTTAACGTATATCCCTAATCAGCCAAACACACGAACAAAGCATAATTCACCGCGCAACCATCCAAGACATTACTAACAAGACACAAAGGCGCCTCCCTAGCGAATTGACCAATTTACCCTGACCCCCGTCTCCCTCGAAAAATAGGGGTGGATGGGAAAAATAAGAAAAGCGGGGGACCAAGTTAGAGTGGCGGATCCGAGTGATGGATGATGGGCGGAGCGATCCAATCATTATCGGTACAGCACTAGCTAATGTATATAACAGTAGTGTAACTTATTGAAATTTGTGCAACACAGGGAGAAATAATAAACGTGTGAGACTAGAATGTACTATTTTGAAGCTTATTCAGGTTATCTGAACCTAGATATGGCCGTTGCACTGAAATTATATTATTTAAACCTAATTTTTTCCGGCATAAAAACTATTAAAAGCACCTCCATACAAACTTCATTAAAATCAGTTCAGAGATTTAGCGAGAAATTTAACTCTTAGATTAACTCTTAGAGACACTTTGGCATTCACAATACAGAAAGATGATCGATGTTATACTGTATATTATTTGCATTGTGACACTAGCTTTTTAATTTTATACAAAGAAAATCTTTTGATGGCTTAGGCTGTAAAGTCATGTAGGATTTTTCTTTTCTTTAAAAATCTTCTTTTTACGTTTTGTATGTAACGCTTGGCCTACTCTATATTTTAGTGGTCTTAGTAATAAAAATAAATTTAAGTCAATTTGTAGTGTGCTTTCATTTTTCGTTACCAATTTATATAATACTAGATGATGCCCGCAACTCCGTTGCGCCAAAACTCGTTTATCGCGTGGGGGACCGTAATTTTTTTCGGAACAAAAAATATGCTATGTCTTTTCCCGGGTCTCAAAATATCTCCATGCCAAATGGGGATTGTCCATTTTATTTTAATTTTGCTCATTACAAAAACATTTCGAGGAATAAGGTCAGTGATCGTTTTTCTGTATATAAACGAAAAAAATACCCATTAGTTACTTATATTTTTGAACAAATATGTTTAACCTTTGTTTGACCTTCAATGGCGTTAAATTAGCAATAAATTCGACCTACATTACGTTTCGAACTTTTGGTAAGCTTCTCGTATCAGCTTTAACATAATGAGAACTTGCATTTGACGGACCAGCCATTATAAATAAGATTGAAAGGAATTAAAACATACTGCAGAGGTCAATTGGCCGCCGATGATGACGTCAGAGCGAAACTTTAAAAATTTATTGAGAAAAAACTAGCCAATGAATTTCAAAATAATTTAATTTATATTCTTATAATACCCTATTTTAACGAAAAAAAATATAAAAAGTACATGTGATTTTTTTTGGACAATGCCCATTGCCATGTAAAATCGGTTCAGCGGTTTGGACGTGAAGAGGTAACAGACATACAGATACACTTTCAAATTTATAATATTAGTATGGATTTTAACACAGTTATAGCACGTTATAGAGTAGACCGGGAAGATGGGCATGGGCTATTAGTCTATACAATACGAGTATGTGCGTTTCCTACGAGAAAGGGGCGTTTTCACACTGCGACGATAACGACACGACACGATACCACAGAATAGATAAGGGCCACCGCACATAATATACAATTTCAAGTTGTGCATTCAATACTAAGTGACAGATTAGAATTATTAGGAAAACCTCATTGATCATACCTTGCATTTTAAACTTCGATATTATCCAGATAAATTTTAATGAAAAAATCCAGATAAAAAGGTGATAGTAATCCGTATTTCCATACTAATATTTTCTTTATTATTATGTGATTCGGGGCCGTCACGATGAAGTTTTCCAATTCAATTGTGACACTGCGCAATTTAGTTTGTACGATAGTCAGCCAACTTGAAATTGTATAATATGTGCGCAGCGGTGACCCTCTATTCTGTGGTACCGTGTCGTGTCGTTATCGTGCAGTGTGCAAACGCCCGATCGCGGAAAACATCTAGCATTTACAAACCACAAACATAAGAACTAAATAAGTAGTTAATAAGAATGTGTGAAGTGTTTCTTACCTTTGTAATCTGATGTAGGCGTAAAAAATTCTATGTCAAAAAAAATCAAATTTCGAACTCTACTTTTTTTAAAAGTGTGACACATAATTAACTTATTTTCTCGTCTAACGATGCACTCTCAACGAAATTCAAATAGAGACTGAGTCTGGCAAAAAATAAACATCGGCATCTGCATAATAAATAATACATTATCAACCCTTGAATAATTAAAAATATGCGCGAACGACGATCGCAAGAATTAACCCTTTGCATGCAAATGAGCGCGAGAAAAAATCACGACCGGTCTCCCGGACCAGGTGCTTGGATAGATACAAATTAAAAAAAACTTAGACACGTTTTGCAACAAAAGTCTAAATAGGTTTTAAAGAATAATTGTGTCTAAAATCTAGATAGATATTTGGTGTTTGGAGCAGAATTAAAGAGTGAGTGGAAGAACCTAACATTTTATAACATAAAGGAAAATTACTCATTTTTACTTTATAATTTAAACAAACCTTGTACTTGTACGTGTGTAACTTCATCATCTGGCTAGAATAAAATCCACAGTTTTTATTTCAAATCATTTTCCTGGCCTTAAATCCTCCATTTATGCAAAAAAACGGAATTTTTTCACCGTTACTAACCTGCTAGTGGAAACTATAATATATTTAATTACTGTCTTAATCAACACTAAATAATACTTTTGCGTCATTTGTATAGTAAACGATGTTAGGTAAGTATTAGTTTAAAAAAAAATACAATAAAAGATGAACTCTACAATCTAAAACACTCAAATGAATGTTCGTTTACTTTTTCTAAACATAATAATTAAACCTTTTACAACATTGGCTGAATGCTAAAAACTAAAACCTTTGTCTATTTGAATTTGGAGCTAAAAAACGAAAACTACAGACAGTGAACGGAAATTCTTTCAAGATCTACCCACCTGCTAGCTAGGGGACATTTGAATTTCAATGGAGCACGGAAGGGTTAAGACTTTTGTAATGAACTTTCAACTTTGAAGCCCTAATCAAATAGATGTGTACATTTGACATCCTTTAAAGTCTTTTTTTTATCTTTGGTTCTTAATTGACTGTTAAATTTTGTACTTTTCAAAATTTTATATTTTTAAATTTGGAATTTCTATTATTTCTGGCACAACTCTCTCTGGCAGAAATCTCAAGTTTATCCATTGGTATCCTTATTTTTAATAGTAACCACAGCTGATATATTTTGAATAGACAGTATCCAAGAAAAAGCGCAAGGGCAAAATCTTGTATCGATTATTAATATCGATTATTGAATATAATTAGCATATCATTGGCGATGTTGACACAGCTTCATAGACCATAGACAACCCCATCGATTACGCCACAAAGACGCTTCTCACGTACATCTACGTCCGTTCTCACGAATTCCGTGAATACATTAACACGAAAAAAGTCTATTATCTATGCCATTCGGAATTTGAATAAAAAAGTAAAGGGTACCATTCTGCCAAGTGTCAAAATTGCTCTTCCTGCATTTGAATATGGAATTTGCATATCTTTCGTGAACGATGTAACTTCTCACACTGCACACAAAGCCGTATTGATCTCCTATCCTGAATATTTATCTGTAATGGGATTAAATGTTTTCGTTGGGCTGTCATATTTGTAACCCATAAATTCTAAACATGACCTATCGGTTTTGAAACGGTTGAAAAGAATTTGAATAAAATTTTGGAAGATACATAGTAATATTTTGTTAAACTAAAAGAACATTTTGAAAATCAATAAAGATGACTTTGAGTTTCTTATAACTTGCCAATTATTAAGGAAAAAAAAACAAAAATGACTCATAAAGTGAAAGCATACAATTTAGCTGCTGCACTACACGCGGTAATAAATTACGCGAGTAAGTTAAAAATGAATTAAGGGAATGGACCTAATGCTAGACACTGACCTAATAGATGACACTTATGACAAAAATACCATAAAAATAAGAATTACTCTAATTATTTCTCACCACTGTACATTTTATAAGCTTCTCAAGCTATCTGTTGAATTGAAAAAATATATTAGAGGCGCCTTCGGGAACAAAATTTTAAAATGGGATCAGTTTTCGTAAGTAATATCACCGGGTCAATACGCGCTCGGCAATTTCTTGCAAATAGGATAAGGAAGGCGAAATTTTGCACGTAAGTTTTGAATACATTTATTTGATTTTTTGTAATTTCTATTGATTTCATTGGATTAATGGTCATGTTGTATACACTAATTAATGTTTATTTAAGATTTTTTGTCCATTTTCCCTAACAATATAAAGGGTGTCTACTATTAGTTCTTGAAAATGTAAAAAAACCTAATAGATGACATGGATCTCATCTTTGAGTTTTGCAATACATACTAAAGTTATTTTGTACTTTATTCTACTGCAAAAGTCATCATTATTCTCTGAAAATATAATTCTATTAACAATCTAAGAACTTAGAACTACTGCACCTAAAATGGACGTGTCTAAATTAGTTCACATTGGTGTCTACTATTAGTGATGTTCGTTTTTTGTGATGTCATCTGTTAGTACTTATGACTAAGTTAACAAAAAGACCAATAATATATTTTTTTATTGATTTGTCAGAGAATAATTATAATAGTTTTATTTTGTAAGAGTTACTGAAGACATGGAAGAAGTTATCAATCCTTTATTTTCATAAATATAAATTTTATAACATTCAAATGTTGCATGTTTCCTTAAAGTGTCTGCCATTAGGTCTTCTCCCTCACCTCAGCGATACTGCATCAAAACACAAGATTAATTGTTCGAATTACAATAACAATTCCATATTCAAAAATTATGAACAATAAAAATAGTTGGCAGATAATAAAAAGTAATAAAAATAGGTTTGAATAAATTAATTCTTTATTCATAATCGATTGTTTGATTTGATTTCTAGTGTGTCTATGTTGTAACTTGTAATTTATAGTTCTGTTTATTGACTATTGAAAAAGTTAATGTCACAAGTCACAACAGATTGTGTATAATTTTAAAATAAAGAAGAATATAAAATTTCAAGTGTATAGTTATATTTTTTTCTTCTACTAATGAAGATTTTGTTGTCTGTATTTGGTGCCACATTCTGAGTTTCAAAATCTTTGGGCCTAGGATTCTTAGAAGCGATTTTAAGTAAGATCATTATTATTAATAATTAGTCGCTTTTAGACAATGAAAATTTCTTTGCTAATAGTTGGCAAAAACGGCAAGTAGACTTTGTATTATAAGCCACATATTGTAATACTAACCTAACAGAAAACATATTACGAGTACTATTGTAACATTAGTAACAGTTGACAGTCTTAAAACCGGAAGCAAATCAAAAGGTGTCTATGCTATAATTAAAGCCGTTGTTCAAAAAATTTGCATAATATGCTAAGCAGCAACCGTCATAATTTCGATATTAAATTTTTAATACGAGTACCGGTTCTTTTTGTCTATTGTCACATTTGTAAAATATTTAAATTGAAAACAAAATGGCCGGGTCGAAACAATGTGTTTTGTCCCTGCTCGTGTTTGTGCGAAAAGCGCGCGAAAATGTCCCAATGGAAAGTTAACTTTAGGGTGAGAATTTAAGGTTGGAATTCCAGTGGCAGGTTGGGAAGGAAACCGTAAAATTAGTAATAACAGCATGAAAATTATGGAACATTATTTAGAGTGGCATCGTAATGTTGCATACGCACCTTGGCTAAATTATGTTTTGAAGATGTTTTTGTTTATGTTTATTGTGAAAAGTGAAGTAGGTACTTCTTTTTATGCATTATATAGGATCTGGACCGTTCCTCTTATAATATAATTTAAATACTTACTTGAAGAAGATGATAAGTAAAGGTCATAAAAACACATTCCAAAAAAAATGCTTTACAGTAGGTACTTATATACCACAAAGTTGATTTTGAATGAAATAAACTTATACTTATAACTTAGTGCATTAAAAATACTAACTTTTAATTTTTTGTCTTTACCGGTTGCCTACTTACCACAATATTATGTTGTACGGTGTACCTAGGTATAGAGTTGCCTTTTTCTGACAGTACTAATTGACTCTAGTTTTAGAATTTAGACTCTACCAGCTCTAGCAAACTAGTCGGTATATGTGTAATTTCTATTATTTACTTTATCAAGCAACATATTTTGCTATATTCTATTAAAATTATCTTGAATTTGTACTTGTAAAAACTGTAAGCTTACTTGTATTTTATAAGTCTATCTATTTACAAAGAAAAAATGCGAAATACATTTTTGTTTATTAAAATCTCTAAAGTGCCAATAATATGGCCATTGGTCGAAAATAAAAAGTTTTGTCGCTATAAAAAATACAATCTTATCAACATTTTATTGTAATAAGGCAACTTACACACTTTTATCAAATCATAAAAGTTTTATTGTTCAACACATCACCTTCTGTCAAATTGACCCAATAATGAAGAAAGCTGATAATTATTTAAATTGCCCTCATAAAATGACCATTTTACGTTCCTCGATGTTATCTTTAGCCAGATGGCTACTGAAACACAGTGACAATTAATTATTTTATGCAATAAAACGAGCCGAGTACACCTGATGGTAAGTACCTATCGCCTACGAACAATGGTAAAGGCCTCTCTTCACGTTGGCCTTGGTGGATAAACATGATTGCAATAATGATTGCGGAGTTGTCTGTAGTGAGTATATAAGTCGCAGTCATTTCCATTCCCATATTTTAACGACTTCACTATAATCTGTCTTTTAGTCAAGACGTTAAACGTCACAGTCAACGTCTTGACGAGTTGTCCTAGTCATTCAATTGAATGCGCTAGCCATTCAATTGAATTTCAGATTAAACCAAATGACTGCGACATATCAACGTTATTCATCATGAACTGCAACTGCAGGACTACGTTTTTAATGATTTTCTTTTAAATCCGAGGTTTTTATACATCTGTCATTTCTGTGAAAGAAGAACTAATACTGCGGAATAGTCCTCGGCATTTTTCTTTTTTTTTACCTACGTGTTTTTGGTTTAACTTTAAAGTTTGAACTATCGTTAAAACAAACAAGACAATGTTTTATATACAATCGGCCAGCAACAACTGCAAGTATTTTATCAGGAAATAAATTTTGGTAGAAAAAAATTGGTCTAGTTACGTACCTACTCTGTCTCTGGAAAATTTCACATTTTTCTATTATTTAAAATAATCATAGATATCAGAAACAACAATTTAATAACTCTGTGACAACTGACAATAATGCTCGGGTAGACACTTAGACCGTATTATTTAAAATAATTTTAAGAGTCCGTATACGAAATTTGCCAATTTCGCTGATTTTACAGACGTGATTTAACAGTCAAAATACAGTATTTCTATAACTTTTAATGCACAACATGTAAGATCATTTAAATTATAATCTAAGGTTGGAGCTAGTTTTTTTTTATTTTTTTAAGTATTTTTAAATATTCCAACTTAAACCCGCGACAGTTTTGTGATTTTTGCTGTAAAAGGTTTAGAATATCACCTGTTTATGGATTGTATTGACGTCTTAACGGTATGAAAAAATACAATGTACTGTTTAGAATTTTACAATGAAATCAAATGGGAGAAGACATTTTTTTATCTAAGTAATTTAAATTAATTAATAAATGATTAAGTGTTAGTTTTATTGGCCTAATTAAAACAACATTTCACGAGCAATAAAATTAAGTATTTTAAGCTTATTTTAAAAGTATGTTTAATTTTAATTATGTTTTTAATATTATAGGTAATTAAGCCCTTATTGGTACCACTAAATGAACACTTAATTATTTATCTAAGTGCTTAAATAATAAATATTGTCAACATTATTCTAATAACTTTCTTTTTATTACAGAAAGTACCTATTTACCTAAATTTGCTAGACTAGACACGAGAGAAAAAAGTGTAATATTTTTTTATTTATAAAGGAAATTAATAAGATTAAATAGCGCTATGTTTGTAGCGTATAGAATTATTAGATTTTAAAATGTTTTTAAAAATTGATTTTATAGTTTTTTGCCGTATCGCCAAAGATATCTAAAAGCTAAATTATTCTTCATAAAAAGTGTGGGAACTGATCAGTTATTTTATTAAAAAATAAATTAAAACACTTTCACATTATAAGCCTAATGGAAATAATTAAAAAAACGTTTAAACATTCTCTAACGTAACACTTTTTATGCAAATATTTGCCTATAAAACGGTGTGAAAAAAAAAACAAAAATAAAGGCACGGTTACACCGGTCCGAAACGAATCGCGCGCAAACAGAATCACGGAGATGCTAATCTTCAACACCTTTGTCATTTGCATAATATTTGTGATCAGCTTAACGGGCGAAACGGTTTTTTGTTATCAATATTTTATCATCATCATCAATAGTGGTCTTACCTAAAGACTAGAATTTGAGAATTGGCTATTTTTTTACTTTTTAGGATATGTTATATTAAGGCTCGGCGTTTTTGAGAAGAATCTTAATCGTGGCAGCTGTTTTAAATTCGCGACAGATGGTAACTAAAATTAAGATGGGGGGGCTCTAGAAAAAAACATACTTACTCTCAAAGTGGGCGGTGAGCAAAATAAGGTTGAGAAACTATGATATAGAGTATAGAATATAGTTTCATTCATTCTCGAAGATAAAGGATTATTCTAGACGCAAAAAATATTCCGCCTAGGAGATATTTTGCTGCATCGCTTCGAATCGTCTTATTCACAAAATATCACGTATTTACTAAACTTCGATTTTGGAATACGTGTTCCAAATTCGAATGTGACTCGCGCCAACTCAAATAAAGGCGGTAAACTTAACATGACGTCAAATCATAAGAAGTCATTAGACATTCGAACGGGGACCCCTAAATACGCATACCCCCATACCACATTTGCACAAGCATTTTAGAGGACACATCGCAAGGGAAATTTAACCTTAACCAGAAGGATAGAGAGTTCAAATCCCAACTGTGTATATCCAAGACAATTGCTTACATGTGAATAATGAGATTCGCGATTTTGGACTGTATTTTGTGAGCACTACGGTTGATTTTGCAACGCAGATGATCTGAAATGGGAAAAAACTGGCATCTTTTTACGTCATTTCTCCCCTTATGGGGGTGGGGGAAGAAAAATCGGGGGTGGGCTGTAGTAGTTTTTCGTAGCACGACATGCTATTGATTTTTCACATGCTCGGCAGGTGCCATGCGTTTGTTTGGATGTTTGTTAATCTCGCGCGATCCTGGGATTTTGGGAGACATTTTTGATGTCAACGTGAAGATGTAATGCTACCAAATTAAATGTCAGTTGTTAGCCGCGTCATAATATGAAAATACTATGGAAAATTATTTTGTTGGCGTTTCTTGTTTACATATTTTAGATTATAATAAATTATTTGATATCCGCAACCCTGTTGGCTGTTACGCCACGTTAAATTAGTTTATCGCGCGGGAACCGTACATTTTTCAGGGTAAAAAGTATAAGTATACCGATACCCGAGAAAGGACATCTCCTTAGAAGTCCTTTTCCGGGACTGAAAGTGAATTTCAGAAAAATCTGTTCGAAGAAGAAGCGTTAAGAGGTAACAGACAGACACAATTTCGGATTTAAAATATTACGGTCTTACTACAAAAGATTTAAATACGTGTTGAACAGTTGATTATAGAAAAATTCAGTACAAAATGGTCTCAAAACAACTGTTCAATAGATGTTTAGTTTTTTGTGGTAAGACCGTTAGTATTTAGTATGGAAGTACATATTTATATATGTCGCAGACATCTGGTTAAATCTGCGATTCGATTGAATGACTAGCGCATTCATTGAATGACACCATTCAATCGAATGACTAAAGAACAACTCGTCAAGACGTTGACTGTGACGTTTAACGTCTTGACTAAAAGTCATATATAGTGAAGTCGTAAAATGGGATGCTATAATTTTTTTTAAGTGGTCGGTGACGGGGTAGTATGGGTAAGCCCACTCTGTCATATTATTTTATTACAAATAAAGCACTTTAAACTTTAAAGTAAATTTAATCGACAAAAATATATCAACACAGTGCTATCAGCTGTGCGAGCAACAGCATTTGTTTTAGTGACTAATAGCACCGTCGAATGAAATACGTTCAATTACTTGACTGATTTCATGTCCACTATCTTCAAAGGGCTATGTTACAACTCGCTAACTAGTTGGACGTTGAGTGACGATCGTTCAATCGACGTTCGGCCGAGGCATTCAATTGAATGGTGTCATTCAATGAAAGCGCTAGTCATACAATCGAATCGCAGATTAAACCAGATGACTACGACATATACATTGTCAAAATCATTAGCCTTCTAAGTTCTAACACAGTCGGTTGAAATAATGATGATGTAGGCATACAATCATGATATTTTGTCCATCTTGATTCTTGACCAATTACGTGGGCACAGAGTATGTAGCCATAACAGAGACAACATCATAGGTTATCTACATCGCTACGAACCATACCATACAGCATAATACATAACTATTATTATATCTTACATTATACCTCTATTGTATGTTGTATCCTCTATTGTTGTATGCTCTATGTATAATACTAAGTTATGTCAATTACGTTATGTACGTACATGAAATTATGATTCAAGTAGGCTAAAAGATAGCTCAAGATACTTTAATAATACTGAGATAGAGTAGTGATTTTCAGTAGTCTTTGCCACTCACTCTGACATTGACAACTCACCAAGGAGCCATTATCAAAAAGAAGAAGAATAAGAAGAAGTATGTTAGGAGTTCTAAGTTCTAACTTAGAGCTTCCGAGGAAGACTAGTCTACTAAAACTTCCTGCCTATGATATATTTACTTCCTCGCGGCTCTGCGTAAGTCGTAACCTACGGGAACCACACATCTTCCCTACGATAAATAGTGCCTTTGTCCCCTGTGGTCAACATCTATACCTTTATCAGCCTTTATCAATATTATTGATACAATAATTTCGGAATGTATTCGATACAAAAGAATTAAAACTAGGTAAGGTTAGTTTTTTATAGATATGTTTTGTATTCCCTCTAAAAAGGCCGGTAACGCACCTGCAACTCTTCTGATGTTGCGAGTGTCCATGAGCGACGGTAGTTACTTTCCATCAGGTGACCCGTTTGCTCGCTTGCCCCCAGCCCCCTTATTTTATAAAAGAAAGAAATGGGTAAAATTATCATATTATAAAATTACCTGGTAAGTATTTTGTAGACCTACCGCTATAGAGAAATCTGATGATTTTCTGATTTCTTTAATCAGAGACTTCTATGCGTATTCGAAGGCAAAATCTGCAACCTGATTGAACATCTTAAAGACTCAAAGATCTGAATTACCTATAATCAGCTCTATGTTCTATTGATTATTATAATGTCGACAAATTTTAATACTTATATTGAATCAGTATGTATTTTGTTTCATGTTTCATTTCAATATTATAATTAGTAATTACTTACACACAGTGTTATAATTAATAGCTTCATAGCGTTATAGCTAGGAAAAAACATGCTTTTTCCGCATCCATGTAAATGTTGGTAACTCCCAGCAACCGTACATTTTTGCGACAATATTAATCCTAATAATTACCTGTGGTAGGTATCGTAGTTTCGACGTTCAAAAAGTGTAATCATAATACCTATTTTAAATCAAGAGATAGGTATTTTATTATATTTCTAGTTTCGGAATCTATTTGCTGAAAAAACATAGAAACTAACCCCTTCATATAATTAGTTTAAATAATGTGATTCACAATAATAATATCTATGTTTTATGTTTAAATCTTTCGTTTTATTATACAGCATAAAGATTTTAGTATCGCTTATCTAAACCTAGGTTTAAGACCTAGATGCCCTTAGATATCCTCACTATCAGATCTGACCCTAGTAATATTATTTTATATTGCCATGAATTTTCAAATTACGGTTATTCATGTAACAGTTTATACTGTGCTTATAAATTATTAATGATAACTTTCAAAATTATTATCGACTAGAAGTACATACTCCAGCGATAAAAAGTATCTTAGTAGGTATATCATTCTAAGTCGATTATTACATAAAATGCCAAATCAAAATCGGCGGCAGTATTTTGTAGGCCGGAGAATATTCGAAACGAATAAAAAATATCTACGATGCAAAAGGAAACAAAATTTTTCACTAAAAAATATTTTAATTGGAACTATATCAGGTCTTTTTACAGATACTGTAAAAATAACATTAGAGTCTGAGCTTTCTATGCTATAAAAGTAATAGGTATCAATTATTATAGGTAGACCCAAGACCAAGAAAAATCTATTGTAGTAAATTTATTTATTTACCTATTTAACATCAGTTTTATTTAGAACTTTCGGAGAAAGAAAAAATATTTTATACAATTTGAAAGCGTTCCTTTATTAGCTTTCATCTACTATAATTATAATAACATTATGTAGTACTGTTCTATCGACAAAGCTGTGGTGGCTCAACCAGTTATACAATAATTATTGTTAGAATTAATGGAAAAGGATATTTTTATTCAAAGCTATTTTGAATAAACTTTTGACCGTCGAGTCTACAATAATCCCTTTAGGAACTAGCCCTATACTATATAAAAACATTTTACCAATGTTAAGATAACGCACATACAAAAATACTTACCAGTAAATACTAGTCTGCAGTTGCTGCGGTCACTTATGTTGAAATATGAGGCGTTTTGCACTGCACTTAACATCTAAAATACATCTATACCTACTTACTATATAATATTATAAATGCGAAAGTTTGTCTGTTACGTCTTCACGCCTGACTAAACTGATTTTGCTAAAATTTGATACGGACATACTTTGAGTCCCGAGAAAGGACATGGGATACTTTCATCCCGGAAAATGTACGGTTCCCGCGCGATAAACGACGTTGCGGGCGTCATCTTGCAATATTTTACTTACGTGTTTAAATAATACGTCTGCAGTTGTTGCGGTCACATTGAAATATCTGGAATTTCATATAGGAACTGTACTTAACATCTATAAAATACATTTTCTATGAAATATTAGCAAAGAGCATCTACTGCTCCGAAACACAATTTAATTCTAACCCCATGTACTCTTGCGCACACAAAACTGATCGATAAAGGGTGTGGCTTTAGTGAGGGAGACAGATATATTGTAAAATACTGCTGTCTCTATTGTAAAGGACCCTTTACATATTTTGTATTTTTTTATTTGAGTTTGCTTGTGGGATTTATTTGCTAAAAGAATCGCCCGGTGGAAAACTTAGTAAACCGCCAATCGAAAAACAGAAAAACATTATAAACTAAATTGTATTGCGTAGCATAAACTCAAAACATAATTTATGACAAGTAATTTTGAAATAATTGTAAATTGCAGAATGTAGAGAGTAGCTCAGAGTTCAGACTAGAGAATGACATTACATCTTAGCTTAATACATTTAACATTGCACTTATTATTTAAAGTATTTTTATTATAAAGTAGACTTAAATATAATATTACTAAAAATATGTATATAATTAAAACTTTAAAGTTTAGTACAAACCTGTTAAACAGTTTAAAATATACAGAGTAGGTAAGCCTACTAAGTACAATATTATTAGGATATCATGAAAACCCAATTTATTATGCTACTTTAGAAGACTCTGAATCGAAATGTATAAGTACAATCACAAACTTTATAGAATGTCTTAAATTCTATAATTTATTCGACTTAGGTGAGGCTTATAAGAATTGTAAATGCATTCTCATAAGACGTTTAAATGAATACAAACGCGTAAAGGCCCGAATAAGATGTGAGGAAGCAATTTCAATGGAAAATGAGACAGTTTATCGCCTCAGTCACGTACGAGAGGCGTTAGGCTCAAATTGTTATTCGCTATAACTAGGCATTGCTATTTTCGCCACGCGCAGTAGTTTGCGAGTTTTGGGACTGCTAGCGCCATCTAGTTTGAAAAAGGAGTACTAAGCACATATTACGAATTTTATTTATGGAAATCACACTTGCAATCACCCAGTTTAATTTTAATAGCCATATCAAAAATAAATAAAGTATTAGAATGAGTGTATTTTCTAGAAATTTCTTGAATTCCAATAAGAATTTTCGATTCACTTAAAAGCGCCATCCAGCGGTGAGTAGACAAGAATGTTCCATGTACTGTTTTACCCGCAGCGCATCGCACGCACACAAAGACGACCCCCTAAATGTGTGGGTAACGAAATGCCGCTAAAAATTTAAAAAAACCGCCCTCGCTCCGGTTGAAAGGCATTCGAACTAACATCAAAGAAACTCTCAGCTCAAGATCAAAATGGCCGAGCCAAATTGCGGTTGCTAGGGGAAGTTGCGAGAACAATAAATTGTTGGAATTTTTCTGTGCGTTTAAAAATAATAACAGGTGTATTAAACTTTTTAAATATTTCTCATTGTTTAAAATGGTTCAAATTTTAAGTATTGAACCACCAATTTTAATTTATATTTTAGTTCTAATATTTTATTAATCTGTTAGAATAGTTAGATCACTCAGATAAAATAAATACTGAAAAAGTAGAGTTCTCACTATTGAAGGTAGAGTTTAAGAGGGCTCTATCATTTATTATTATTATTGTGTAATAATAATACGTAGTAAAAATTATCCTCGCGTTTTTATTTGGCACTAATAATAATAATAAACTATAATTTTTGTCAACAGTATCCCATGGTAACCGTACATTTATGTATCCGGTTCCTTTTTACATGTTCTTCCCTGTGTTTTACTCTATATCTCTACTACATATTATTTTTAAAATCAGTCCCATAGATTTATTACCGGACAAACAAACATAAGAGAAGAATAATAAATAATTTATAATTATATTAAAATAACTAAGTACTTACTTAGGTATATTTTAATTTAATTAAGTACCTGTGAATTAATTATCATTATGAGCTAGTACTAGATGCGCCGGTCTAATATGAAACTTCCCTGGATTTCCACTAATATTTCAAGACTAAAATAAGCCAAATCCGCTCAACCGTTCACCAGTTTGAACAAGACTAACATAATTTAAAATTAATTTTATTTACAATAATTATTATAGGTTATTATACACTGTAGAGGAAGCCCTCTATAAAAATCAATGCGGTAGGTCTAAGACCTAAGCTATAGATTCTAACCCTGTTTATTAGCCACGCGTCTAGGATAAGGTTTCAAGCTTTTTAAACGCATTGTATCAGGCTACTTAAAAGACCATTTGTCTACTTGAAAGACCAGACATGAAAGACCATCCGTCTATTTAAGAACCACAATGATGGTACATTGTAAGTTGTATTTACTTGATTCAATGACTAGCATGCCTTTATTAAGTTTTATTTGAGAAGTATTGTAAAGTACCTACCTATTGTTTTTTTTTCTGTCCACAAAATGGTACCGAGTATTTGTTTTGAGGGAGAAGACCTAATGGCAGACACTTTAAGGAAACATGAAACATTCGAATGTTATAAAATATATAATTTATGAAAATAAAGGATTGATAACTTCTTCCATGTCTTCAGTAACTCTTACAAAATAAAACTATTATAATTATCCTCTGACAAATTAATAAAAAAATATATTATTGGTCTTTTTGTAAACTTAGTCATAAGTACTAATAGATGACATCACAATAAGCGAACAACACTAATAGTAGACACCAATATGAACTAATAGTTGACATAGAACATTAAATTACATTTTACATTTTTCATATTATTAGGCCTTTATTTGCCGTTTTTCAAAAGATTTCATTTACTTCATCATAGTAACTACATGCATCAGAAATATTATCCACGTTGTCTCCAGATTCTATTCATTCTTCTTCCATGCTGAAACTATCTTTCCTTTTATTTTTATTTTTCATATTTTTTTCCCAGCAAATTTATTTTTAGTCTTAAGTCTCCATGCTTCTTTTGCCTCTTCTTTTTTCTTCTTTTTGTTCTCAGTTCTCCTTTTTCTTCTTTTTACTGCTACAAAACTAAAGCATCGATTTTTAGATCAGTGCAAGGTCTAATATTAGACACCATGTCCATTTTTAGGTACAGTAGTTCTAAGTTCTTAGTTTGTTAATAGAATTATATTTTTAGAGAATAGTGATGATATTTGCAGTAGAATAAAGTACAAAATAACTTTAGTATGTATTGAAAAACTAAAAGATGAGATCCATGTCATCTATTAGGTTTTTTTACATTTTTAAGAACTAATAGTAGACACCCTTTATATTGTTAGGGAAAATGGATAAAAGATCATAAATAAACATTAATTAGTGTAAACAACATGACCATTAATCCAATGAAGTCAATAGAAATTACAAAAAATCTAATAAATGTATTCAAAACTTACGTGCAAAATTTCGCCTTCCTTAACCTATTTGCTAAGAAATTGCCGGGTGCGTGTTGACGCGGTCACATCATTTACGAAAACTGATCCCATTTTAAAATTTTGTTCCCGAAGGCATCCCTAATATATTTTTTCACATCAACAGATAGCATAAGAAGCTTATAAAATTTACAGTGTTGAGAAATAATTAGAATAATTCTTATTTTTATGGCATTTTTGTCGTAAGTGTCTTCTATTAGTTCAGTGTCTACCATTAGCGCCTTTCCCTTAATTAAAATGTTTTATTTATGATTAGTGTTTTTTATTTAAGGTTAGGACTAAAGTATGTATCATTCTAGAAACTTAAATCTATAGCGTTTTTGTCTGTGTATATGTCTGTCTGTATGTTACAGCTTCACGCTCAAACCACTGTACCGATTTTGGTAATTTGGGTATGGAGATACTTTGAGTCCCGGGACAGGACATAGGATAGGTACTTCTTATGCCGGAAAAATGAACAGTTCCCGCGCGATAAACGAATTTTGGCGCAACGGAGTTGCAGGCGTCATCTGACTTTAATAAAATCTTAAAAGGAAATAATATAGCCGAATATAATAACTTACCCTTTTTTTTAAGTCAGTTAAAATGGAAGGTAATCGAGCACAGCAATCGCCTGATGGAAAGCAGTTACCGTCGCTCATGGCCTCCCGCAACACAGGGGAGTAGCAAGTACGTCTACGTCTACCTTGTTAGTGGAAATACTACCTAGATGCTCTTTTCTTGATTCCCGAAATTCGTCTTGTCCATGTAATGTTTCTTGTACATATTCATTTTAAACCGATTTCTTAAAAGGAGGAGATACTATGTTCAGCTGCATTATTTTTAATAAAATATTCGATTAAATAAAATTTGTTCGAAATATTTTTATTAAAATATTATGTAAGCTAGTAGACCTAACTATAATACTTTTAGTTTGGCTACTAGCTTAGTCCTAATCGCAAGTAAAATTATTGTTTTCCAGGGTTTCTTGGCTTCACACTTACGTGTAAGAAATAAGTAATTCTTGCATAATATAAACCAATTTAATACCTAAAATACTAAAAACAAAATACTTATTTTAAAGTTTTAGTTACCTAACAGACGTAGAATTCTGACGTCGAAATACTTTAAGTATAATTAAGTAATAAAACGTAATTAATATTTTGCAATGCAATAATTTTTTTGTAGACCGGTAGTAGTTAAAAAAGCTACGGTAGCATGAAACTTTACACTGTTTAAATGCATTCAAAAACTACATGGTACCTACTTCGAGATAAAATATACTGTAATTCCATTAAAAAAAACTCTCGTAAATCTAATCCAAATCAGATTCGCATCTCAGAAAAAGTAATAATGTCACACGGCTTTATGCCAAACCCTTTGCATAAATTAGAAAAAAAAAACAAAACTGACAGGTAAATCAGATATCAAGCGATGCATGAAAAATGACTCCGTACTCCTAATTAAAAAAAACACATCGACAATGGTGCAAAAAAATAAAAAAGTCCCCTCATTGAAACAATAGTGTGAAATTCGACTAAATCTTTTGATACATTTTGATTTAGAGTTGACGTATAAAAGCGCGCGCAGTTTTGGCACAATGACTTTTTTTTATAATTACAGACGAAGTCCCGATTTTAATCAGGATGCCGGATGACAATTATTTCGAAACGCCATTTAAAATATATTTATTGCAACTACATAAAAACTTTGTAAATGATTAAAAATAATTATAAGTACGGTCTACCAGTTTTACCATTAAATTTTGACACTTGCTATTCTTAGTTAGGTTAGGCTAATCATTTAACTATGGTTTACAATCTTAAACGACATTTAGGGTATTTATAACTTCAAGTGTAAGGTCACAAAACTTTAAATTATTTTCATAGAAGCAAATATTTTCAGGGAAATTATTATATTTTAGGAACCATACATAGTTTTTTCCCGGACCAAAATATAGGATTATATTTTAATACTCCATAAAAACAAGGTGTAACAAAACTAAGTGATAAATTGATAATACTTAAGGGTGTGTATGAGTCCCCTGTAGGCTGTATAAAATTTAATGTGAAAGTAGCAGGGCTGAAAGAGTTTTTTTTTAAATTTTTTATGGGTAAACTCATGACGCTGAGGCGCTTGCTCATGCAAATCATCAAAAAAAAATATTTTAGCGCTGCGCCTTTCTTTAAAATCCATAGTACAGTGTTTTGTTATACCCTGTATATTAAAGGTTAAGGTTTATAACAAAGTGTGTGTTAGTGGCGGCCGAAAAGGAAGATCTTCCGACCGAGCGAGATAGCATGCTCGGTCAGGCCGAAGCCCACTTGATACATTTCAGCTGTCGTATATATACCGCCGCGCTTAGAAATCTTCGATAGCGCGATGCAGGAATGTTAGGCGAATTGTGGGTACCGCCACAAAAATTTATAACAAGTCTTTAATGATTCTACAAAAACTTATATTTCATGGTTTTCCCATTTCCCTCAAGGAAATTTTCCTTTTAGACGCGCATGGTTTTTTAATAAACTAAAGTGGTGATATACATATTCTATTATAATTTGCAAGCAATTTAACTTATCTCTACATCGCACACAATTAACAATATTATTATTATCTTAATTAGTTTGATGTGTTAAACTAGGCGTTACTATGACTGCTTAGAAATAAAAATCTAGAACCCTAGAAATCCCATTAGTACTTAAAGTAATTAATTATTGCAGTAGAAACTAGATTCTACTATTTTCACGCAACGTCAATGGTGTTTTATTGTTATATCACGTCAGGTTTATTTCAAAAAGTAGGTTTTTTTAAGTCCTTTCCCGGGACTTCCAGCTCTCTCGTTCTCCATATTAAATTTCAGCAAAATCGGTTCAGCAGTATGGACGTGAAGAGGTAACGATCAGTCAGACACTCATTCGCATTTACGATTACATAACAGTATGGATAGGTCTAATAGCCAGTCCACACGGCGCGTTGCGTCAGCGTTGCGTCGACGCAGCGCTGCCGTTGCGTTGTTTTACATACAAATTATCAAGGTGTCCACACAGCGCGCTGCGTAGTCGCAATGACGATGAAAATACTTATAAAAAAATAAATAAAATAAAAACTTTATTGTCCTATTATAAAATACAGATTTGAAAAGGAACACAGATATTATCATAGTACCAAGGTTTACAATTTGAAGTGCGTAACCCTTACACTAAGAATACTTGTGTTGTAGGTACATGACGGACAGCAGCTCCTGAGAAGAAGCGGGAGGGGGTGTTGACGTAGACTGCTTCGTAATAACGCTGCGACGGCGCAGCGCCCGTGTTGCCGGTTATGCGTCAAAATAAATTTGCGTTGCGACGGCGCAACGCAACACTACGCGCCGTGTAGACTGGCTCTTAGTCTATGCAAGTAAAACAAAGAGTTTTTAAAAATACCTCCTATTAATTATTACTAGTGCTTGTAAATAAATACGTCAAATAAGACTTCCATTAATTGTTAATATTAATGGTTACTATTTAGGTCTTCGTGACTCGAGCTATGAGCGGTTTATGACCTAAAACTAGACACACCTAGTGCTCACAATAATTACTAAACCTAAAATTTCATTTTCATTTTACTAAATAAAATGCTTTTTGTTTGGGAAACGAAATTAATTGTGATACCGCGATGAAATTGTACAGTCGCTCACAAAAGTGTTAATTGAAATAATAATATTATATTAAACTAGCTGTCCCGGCAAACGTTTCTTTGTCATATTAAGTATATAAAGTATTTTTTTTAATTTGATCGCAGCGCTAAATGTCGGGACAGACTAAAATTTAAATTCGAATATTATATTTTAAAATTTGACACTGCGATGGTAGCGCCGTCTGTCGGATCCAATGTAAAACATTCCAAAATCAACAACTACTAATAAATTAAAAATTAATTAAAAAAACATTGTCCAGCGGACAAAATTGTGAATCTAAACCATTCCCAGATCCCCTTGAACACACACAAAAAATTTCATCAAAATCGGTCCAGTCGTTTGAGAGAGGTTCAGTGACATGCACACTCACAGAAGAATTATATATATAAAGATTAATTAAACGTATGTGAAAGAGTTTATAGAAATCGAGTTCCTTAAATAATTTTATAGTTATTATGTCAAAGTTTTTTCTAATGAGTTTCTTATCTCTTAAGTGTGAAGTGTCTCTTCATATTTCTCTCAAAAATAAAAGCTCGTTACTGTATTTGTATATTTTCTCTTGCAAAATTTTTAGATTTATAATGGCTCATAGGCCATAGCACAACTTCTTATTGAAATGCTCGTGTAATTTATTAACTTTTTTTACGAAAAACTTTACCTACCACAAGGATTTTTAATTCTAGAATTTGACCATCGTCCATGATGCAATATTTTAAGAATAAGAGTAACGTTTATATACAAAAATATCGTAGACTATACAATAAGATAAATAATTCAATAGGCAAATTAAAGCACCCATAAAACGTCAGATCTCAATTCTGAAAATTATTATTTTTTTATTTACAAGACACTTTTCCATCCAACGATACGTTTCAAGAAGTTACGTAAATCGCGTGTTAAAAACTAATTTTCAATAGCTGTCGGACCCGCGGTGCTTTAGATAAATTCGTCTGGCCACGCCACATCAACTTTATACTGATAATTATTCAAATTGTAATCGTTATCATTAATTTGGCAAAAGCATAATATAGTTTTTTAATAAAACAAAAAGCGTGATATAAATACAACTGGCTATAACGCTGGCGTTGTGGACTTCCCGATTTTATAAACTTAAAGGTCAGTACACATTGCAACGTGACAATAATTATAATAGCTCCCACACCTGTTTCGGTGACGGTGGCCGGTTTCATTGAAACCAGGCATAATTAAAAACTACGCAGGAGTAATTTTATAGTGCCCAAGTGTGTGCGCCGTACACAAGAGCACTCTCTATTCCTTTACTCTCATAACCCAGTGGGACGGCAGACCGACACGACCGGCGAAAGGTCAGGCGCAGGACCGACTTTTTACATGCCCATCCGACGCATGGATCATCTTACTTGTCAGACAATCAGGTGATCAGCCTGCATTGTCCTAACCAAACTTGGAAATAACATGTTTCCAATGCGGGAATCCAACCCACGACCTCCGAGTCAAGAGCCGCCGCGCTCTCTACAACTAGACCACGAAGGCGTTAGGCGAGACAATAATTGATGATGACGGGAGAACCTACTCAATAAGCAAACAACATTTCAACAAAATCGGTGTACTAGCCGTTTCGGAGGAATTTAGCAACACTGTGAAACAATAATTATAATATAATAAGACGCTTAATGACGCCCGCAACTCCCGCAATCGTACATATCTCCGGGATGAAAAGTATCCTATGTCCTTTCCCGGGACTCAAAGTATCTCCATATCAAACAGCAAAAGTGTAATTCCTGACAAACATGCAATTTTGATGAAAATGTAGAAAAAATAAAAAATTAGTTATTTTGTATTTTTTATACAGGATTATGTCAGGTTGTTATGTCGATATGAAGTTTATACTTGAGGCCCTCTTTTATTTATCCTAATAACAGTAATAACCTAAAGAGCTATACTCCCTCAAAGTTTAGGAGACATGGTAATGATCATTTGAAGCACGGTAATGACAATTTACAGCACGGTGGTCAGTTTTTTGTGTCTTGCCAAGAATATACAATTTTGATATAAAATAATACTTTAGTTTATATTAATCCCCTCCTATATGAAATCCAAAATAAATATTACGTCATTACCATGTAAGATTGCTCATTACCGTGGTTAAAAATACACGGTAAAACATGGTAATTACGAACATGGTAATGACGATTGCTATGTTTATCCGGATTGTATATGAAATGAAACACTTTTCTGGAACATTATTTCATTCAATGACTCTTTAAACCGTCAATCTTTTATCATAAATCAAATACATTATGATTACGTCAATACTTACGGAGTACCGAGATCCAGGTAGATGACGCGTCTCCGTGACTAACACCAAAACACAAACAGAAAACAACATATAATTATTTTTCTGGTGCGAACAGGTGACTCATGTAAACTCAGATCGATTAAGGCTGCCGCAATACGGGGGACGTACACCAATATAATATATGCAAAGTGTGTCTAATAAGTTGTACGCATCGCGACATGTCATGACACGGTAATGCTGATTTTTTCTTGGGACACAGTTCAAAATTATTTTGTGTGTTATTTAATTCATTAAAATATGTAAGATTGACTTATTTAGGTAGATCAAGTATTGAAGTTTAATACTATTATGTTAAACTGGGCATAAAAGTTGTGATTTTTTTTTCAATCTTATTATAATGGGTCATTTTCGGGTTTGGGACACCCACGGTACTGTCATGTCAGCACTTTTAAATTTAAATTTATATAAAATTATCCTTAAAATACAATAGTTCGTTATTGCTATATAAAGAAAAAGACAACGTTAATACAATAGATCCTTGAAAAGCACTTAAATGCTTAAGATTTATTAATTTATTTCTTCGGACATCAAAATTGCATGTTTGTCAGGAATTACCCAAAATCGGTTGAGTGGTTTGAACGTGAAGAGGTAACAGACAGACACACTTTCTAATTTATAATATTAAAATGGATCAGACTAAAAAGCTAATTTTTAGACTAATAAACAACTTAAGCGTTAATTAAAACATCAGTAGCTGAAATCAAAATGGTCTCCCATTTAAAAATTCAACACAAAAGTTCCTAATACCTGTTTAATATTTATCACCGAATTTTATCTATTTTAGATATCTTTATTCAAATTAGTTGATAATTAATTACATTTTAAGAACCCACGATTGCCGATTTAATAAAGCCTCGGTGGTCCAGTGGCTTAGTCGGTAATGGGTTCGATTCTTGAACATCAAAAATGTTTCCAAGTTTGGTTTTCACCAAACTGACCGCTCATCAAAAGGTTTTCTGACAAGAAACATAATTAGGCGCAGCGCAGACGACAGACTATCCGTGACGCACTTTTTGTCTGTGGAAATCGGACTTTTTGCGCGCCGTGTGCGACTAAAAAGTGCGTCACAGATAGTCTGTCGTCTGCGCTGCGCCTTACAGAGAACACCACTCACCTGCAGTCGTGTCGGCCATTCGTCCCACGAGGTTGCGAATTTAAAAAGGAGAGTGCTGTGTACTGCGCACACACACAAACACTGGTATTTTATTCGAACAAGACGATTCTGGAAAATACATTCTTATCTCATAAACTTTCATTAGATACGGCCTTACTTAAAGAATTTTAATAAAATTAATTTTAATGAAAATTGTGACATAAATTATACACATTTTCTGTTTTATTTCAATCATAATGTCATAGTTAAGTAGTTATTAAAACTCTCTGATTGGGCCCGTAAGTAACAGATTATATTAAGATTTAGAAATAGCTGACAAACAAACAAGCATCCGCCCACATAATAAACTATAACATATAATGTATTATGTTAATCTCTGACTTTTCCTGTAGTACCTGAATATATTATTATGTATAATACATAAATAAAACGTCCGTTATAAAGGCTGACACGAAAACGATTGTCATTTGAAAAACTACAGAAGCTATAGGTGGAACGAGCAAAAACATCCGACCCATCTGGTACTATCTAACGGTCTTCTAAACATAGAACAGTAGCTTGCATAGATTAGGTGGACAGAAGCGCAACATGATACAAGCTTTGAATAATATTAATACCTAATGCCTATTAGAGGCATTTTTTGTACTTCTATACTATAATATAAAGACGAGTCTGCACTCTGCATGTCTGTCGCTTACCGAAGCCGTGGAGGCGATTTTAATATCTTTAGGCTTTAGTTATAACTATGCACTTTATCCTAGGACATAACATAAGATTTGGGCATAAGCGTTTTCTATCGTGTTTCTGTGTAAGTAAAGTTACAAGCAACGCCTAGTCTTACGTATTCATAAGTTTAAACTAATATATTTTAAAATATTATAATAACTTGTAGGTAAGATATATAAGAGAATTACCTATTTACCTACAAATTGGCTGTGTAAATATGACCACTGACTGAATGATTCTGGTCATTTCGAAGTAGTTATCGTCAGTCAGGCTTGATTGTTAGCTTTTCCTTAAGAAACTGTGAATGTTGCAGAATAATCTGTAGATGAAAAATAAAGAAATAGTACATTACGCCCCAAGAGAAGAAAGTATGACATTTCGGTTGAAGTGTCATGCTATCCTCCCGTGGCGCGTATAGAACTTTTCATCATACAAGGGACCGAAAGTTTAATGACAATAATTATTGAAATCGTATATATATATATAAGGAAAACGAATGTGGTTCAAATCGAAAAGGAAGATCTTCGGACCGAGCGAGACAGCATGCTCGGTCAGGCCGAAGCCCACTGACGTCATTTCAGACGTTGTATATATCTTGCCGTTCTCCGAAACTTCGATAGCGCGATGTAGGATTGTTAGGCGAATTGTGGGTACCGCCACATCACTCCCCCCCGAAGACCGGTGGTATTCTTCAATGCGCTTGTGTTGTCAGGTGTGGGCCGAAGCTACGCGTGCAATGACCAGGAGAGGGACCCCGTGCTCTGCTTGCTAACCGGTCGTTGTAGCCTATGGCTGCCCCGTTCAAGCCGGACACGGGTTCGACCGGCGCGGACCTCCAACGCGGCTTATGGTCGAGGCGACCCGGTTGTGCTTGATGTCTGCTGACGTGGTGCGGAGGGGCGGGGAGTGTTGATGATGATTGATGTCCATGATGAAGGATGCGTGTTCTTGTCGGTGGTCACCAATTTAACGTTGTTAGTGGCGGCTGAAAAGGAAGATCTTCGGACCGAGCGAGATAGCATGCTCGGTCAGGCCGAAGCCCACTGACGTCATTTCAGACGTTGTATATATCTTGCCGTTCTCCAAAACTTCGATAGCGCGATGTAGGATTGTTAGGCGAATTGTGGGTACCGCCACAATATTCTAGATGTTACTAAGGTAACTGTAGTCATGTTGTAGTGCTTTAATTTGTGAAGATATTTATTGAAGTGACTTAACAAACTGTGTACCATGGCAACGTCCATCGCTGTCCCGAGTCCCGACTCAAAGATAAATAAAGTGGGTTCTATCAGCCCTTCCCCGCTATTCCTGACTGCTGGCGATGTAACAACCATGTAGTGTAGTTGGCCCAGGCGACGTAAAATAGCTAAGTTGGTAGCCGCCTCCTCAACTCAACAATTTATTTTTATCAAATTGCCGCATGTATTAATAATATTATGGTTTTGAAATAACAACTGCACGGTTACCATGGTAATGAGTTACTTCAAATAGGTAGCGGGAAGAAAATTTTAAACTGTCACTTATTATTGTAAGCAGTCGGAAATATTATGCATCTTTCTTCCCGCATACAAGGGAAGAAAATCAAACTTTCGGTCCTGGTATGATGAAAATGGCTTTTTCTCACCTCCGGGCGGAAAACGTCAACTTTCTTCCCGCTGCGCTTACCGATGTTGCCGTTTTCCGCCTCCGTCGATGAGAAAAATAGTATACGCACCACGGGCAGTAAATAAGAAAGCCTCAGATCACAATATGTTTGTACTTTGTAGACATGTTTGTTGATTTCTGTGATCTGAGACATTTCTTATTTTCTTGCCCTAGGTGCGTAATTGTCCTATTACTTAATAATTAGAGTGGCAATGTCATACAAACGATTCTCTGAAATGCGTAACCACTTGATAGCCTAAAAGACAATGTCACTTCATAATGTTATTATGTCATTATGTATGGCAGATATGCCTGCAGGCATCTTCAAAGTGGTGACGCGTTGCTGTCGTAGACTGCCAATCTAGTTACGTTAGTAACATATAATATCATTGGTATACATGATGTCATTTCTGCGTGTTAGCTAATCTTAGATTCATACACACGTAATAAAATTAAAATCCAATATGTTATTAGCATACTATCTGTTGTTTATGGTAGGATAACTCCTCCGATAATAAGTTAGCATAATTATATGTTATCTAAACATATATCGAGAGATCTTCACAATTATACCAACTTAATTGTTATTGAGGAATATTTATTATAATTTTATGTTCTTGTATATTTTCTAAGGTTATTTACCTCTAGAGTTTATTTCGCAGATTTTTACATAAGGCCTTCTACTACATAGTACAGAGAAGAAAAAAATATCATATTATACATGATGACGACCGCAACTTTTTGTACATTTTTAACCGACTTCCAAAAAACGAGGAGGTTATATGTTCGGCTGTGGATATTTTTTATTTTTTTATTTTTTTTTATTATTTTTTTTGTATGTTCAACGATTACTCCGCCGTTTGTCTCTTATAAAAACTATCTTATGTCCTTTTATTTGCTTTTTCTCAAATAATATCTATACTAGATTTCATAAAAATCGGTTCTGCCGTAGCCGCGGTAGCCGCTGAAGAGGTAACTGATAGACAGACAGACATATTTTCAGGAAAAATGTACGCTTCTGTGTTTATTGTTTAACTTCCATAGTAATAATAGCGGCCTGCTTGTGCCAACACTGGAATACAGCGCTGTTCAGTTATGCTGTATGCAGTATACTGGAGAATATCCTTTTTTATGCGCAGGGGAAACCCTTTATGGGTGCCCCGGGTTGGGGATGTGCCTCAGTTGAGGCTCCTCTCGCGAAAAAAGCGTGCAGATAAAACCACTTTTCATCGGCATTAACAGAGAAATTATATCTGAAAAAAAAATTAGTAATCTACATGATCTGATACGTAACGTGGTTTTGCCATATTTTTTCTATCGGTATCATAAAGAAATAAAAAACCAATTCACCTCCAAATCGTTGAATGAAACCACTTTACTCCTTCATTATTTATCAAATGAATATATAAAAAATATCTACTGCTTTGCAATACATAAGTTGATAATTTGTTTTTTTTACTTTTTTTAAATACGTACTCGTATTATATTAAGCCTTAAAAAGGTTTTTTCTCCTATTTCGCCCTATCATGGACACGGCGAGCGTCGTAACCGCCACCGTACAAGACGCGCTGTTATGAATGTTATTTTAATGTCATTTACGTCGATATTCGCACTGACAGACAATGATCAAGGTCATTGGCGGATATAGAGGCCTTAAGCTGAAGCAACCCGGGCGTATGTGGGACTCCCGAGGAGAGGCGTCAGGCTGACCCACTAAAACCACCTGTGGTTTGCTATCAGCCGTATACGGAGGGATGTCCTGGATCTATTTAATATAGGACTCCCTCCACGACCAGCCGGTCTACCTCACAGCCTGTGAGGTAGACCGGAGCGAGTGTGTGAGTCACAGAGACCGGACTTCCATCAAAATTAGGGAACGCTTAGGCACACTGTTGAATATCCTAAGACATCTTTACATTAATACCAGATTGGTCCAGCTCCAAAATGTAATATGGCGATCCGATAATATAAACGCCTCTGTGGCCTAATGGTTTGAAGCATGGCTCTTGAGTCTTGACTCGGAGGTCGTGGGTTCTATTCCCGCGTTGGAAAAATGTTATTTCCAAGAATGGTTAGGACAATGCAGGCTGATCACCTGATTGTCTGACAAATATGCGTCGGATGGGCATGTAAAAAGTCAGCCCTGCATCTGCAGACTTAGCATAACAATGTTAGAAACGGGAAAGAGTCGACATACTGACAGATTTTAGTGGTGAAATTACCTTTGTCAATCTGTCACTTTGTCTATTCTTTCGAAGAAGAGTAACCGCTTATATTTATTTATTTATTTATTTATTGCTATGAATAGCCAACAAAAGTTACAATAGTACATACACATTTTAGGATTATAATATTTATCACGGTTATTGCACTTTTACTTACAGGCTATTACATCATGCTATAAAAAAACGGCTTAATAATACGTAAAATACAAATAAAGTAAATTTAAAGTTAAAGCAATATCATTAAAATTAGTAAATATCCGGGAAAATCAGAAACCATTTCAATAGTATTAACAATTAAGAAAAATAAATTAAATTGATTAGATTACAAAACATTTAAATTAACAATATAAAACAAATTCATTAAAATTAATTAGAATACATTCACATAATAAAAGTTTAACAACTGAAGATAAATTCGGCACATTAAAACAAACGGAGATAATATGGGGAGAATGTCATGCAAATGATAATAATAAAAAAGAGATCTTGTAGTTTTAGGTACACATACACAAAAGGAATTCATAAAATGTAAAGTGAAAATTTAAAATTAAAACAATATCATTAAAATTAGTAAATGTACGGGCAAATCAGAAACCATTTCAATAGTACTAACAATTAAAAAAAAATACATTAAATTGATTAGATTACAAAACATTTAAATTAACAATATAAAACAAATTCATTAAAATTAATTAGAATATATTCACATTAAAATAACATCATAAAAGTATAACAACTAAAGATAAAAATTTTACACATTAAAACAAACGGAGATATGGGAGAATGTCATGCAATGATAATAATAAAAGAGATTTAGGTACACATACACAAAAGGAATTCATAAAATAAGATAAAAATAATAATAAATAAACAACTGATTTTGAAATCAAACATAAAATATAAAAAAAAAAAAAAAAAATATGATTAACTATTAAGATGCTTGACAATCCTAGATTTGAAAATTTTCAGGCTATCATGATTTAAGTCTAAATCTGGTATCCTCGACGATAGCTCATTGAATGTTTGGGACATTCTGGTAATTGGGCAATTTTTTCCTAAGTTAGTTTTGTATCCAGTGGATCTAAATATTGTAACTTGTTTTCTAGGCATTCTAACAGGGATATTAAAGTTCAAAGAGGATAAAAGGGACAAACAATCAATTTTATTGTTTACAAGTTTATGCAAAAATGTCATGTCTAGAACTTGTCTTCGCGCCTCAAGTGATGTTAAGTCAAAATGTATATATAACGAAACAGAGTCTCTTATATTAACTACAAGATGACGCCTGCAAATGTAAAGTATAGTATACATAATATTAAACATTTAAATAAACATGCACACACACACACACACACACACACACACACACACACACACACACACACACACACACACACACACACACACACACACACGCACACACACACACGCACGCACACACACACACACACACACACACACATAACACACACTCACACACAGTTCTTATACTAAAAAAAAAATATCTGGTAATATTTAAGTTCTCCTCTAATCTGCGAGTGGAACCTGGAGTCCTGAAACACAGGGTTTCCTAGCTTAGGCTCCAGTTCACACGTTTAAATGTCTTTGTAATTACCTGTACCATTATTTGTAAGTTGTGTGAAAAATAAACCTTTTTATTTATTTATTTTATATGGTGACCATGCTATTCCTACAGATCTCTCGCCAGTCGTTTCGGTCATCCGTCCACTGGGTTATAAGAGTAAGGGTCAATTCACACCGAAATGGCAGCGCAGCGGCGAGTATTTTCAGTCATATAATTTAAACTTTATCTTCATTATCGTAATACATAGTATCGCTTGAGAAACTTGGAAAGGAAAGCCAATTGGAAAGTCTCGCGGCCGCCGGCGGCCGCGAGACTTTCCAATTGGCTAAATGTCAATGAAGGCACCATCACCGAAACCGATGTAGAGACATAAGGGAAACTTACATAATATAAAGCCAACTTACTTTCAAGACTGTAATAAGCCATTATTCTTAGAGCTAATAAATAAACTTACATAGTGAGAAAACATAAGGTAACACACTCATCATGTTTTATTTTATAATATAGCCTGCCTTATTTTATATAGCCTGTCTTATTCTTTAGAAGTAATACTTTTACAATTTACATTTCATATTATAACAATAAAATGCCCGTGGACATAGCCGCTGTAGGTAATTAGTTACAATTCAAATAGTGTAGGACCCCTAGGCTTAGAAATAAGGGTCTTCATACTGCATGCGGCTCGGCGGATTCTCTCAGTGCGGATTAGCTTTGATACAATGGCGGAACCTATAACTGAATTGGTGCTGGATTAACTTTGTATCTAGAACAGTAGCTTATATCTTATAACTTATACGACTGAAATTCAGTATGATAAATTAATACAAATCTAACCCAAAAAAAATCTTGTGACGATCCTCATAATTCCAATAATTAGTTTTCAACATACTTATTGAAAACTCGTTGTTATAGACTTTGCGTGTACAATGTACCATCGAGGAAGTTGATTCCTATGCAGTTGAGAGACCAACGTCATTTGGTCGATTATGTCAATTCAATATTAATTGTGATCTGTCGGCTGAGTTTGACGTAATGCGACCAAACTACGTAGATCCCCCATTTGCATAGGAATCAACTTCCCCGAGTGTACATTTCGATAATCAGGAAGAAATTGTACATTTTGCTTAGACACATTTCATAGCTAATTTTCTTAATCATTAAAAAGTAATACAAAAAACCCTTCTGTTGTCACTTGTCGTACACTTAAAATAGGCGTTGACCTGAGTTGCCTGACGGGGCGTCCGTGGCCTATTGGGTAGGCCTTTAAGTCGCACTCGCCGAGGGTGCAGGTTCGATCCCGGGTGGAGGCGTGTACCAATGAGACATTTTCGTTTATCGCGCTGGATTCGCACACTTTTCCGGAATAAAGGACATAGGTTCATACCTACGAGTATGTCCTTTCCCGAGACTCAAAATAACTCCATACCGAATTTCGGTTCAGTGGTTTGGGCGTGAAGAAGTAACAGACAAGCAAACAGATACACTTTCGCGTTTATAGAGGTAATATTAGTACGGATGTATGCATTTTTTCTGTCTGTTCTACGAGTAATGCGCGTTTTTGACACCGCGCTCCGTATGACGGTACATTAGGCTAGACAGATGGTACCTATGTTTAGATCTATCAGCTTAGCAGCTGGCCACGTCACCTGGTTGTCGGGGCTCGTTAGCTGACGATACTAGATATAGTGACGTAATAACTAGTTATTTACTCCATTAACAAATGTAAAAACTTCTAATTATTCTCTTTGATAAGTAAAAAAGAGATATAAGTTCTCATAATAGCTGCTTAATTGAGATAAGACTTAGAAAATTGTTTGAGTTTATTATGTTCTTACGTTCCACTAAAATTAAATAAGACTCGAGGAAGAATATTGCTCAATTCATAATAATATGTAACAAAACTAAATTATAATACTTTAGGGTGTGTATGTGCCCCTATACAGAGTTAGCTGTGAAAGTAGCAACGCTGAAAGGCTATTTTTTTGTGTTTTTTAAGGTCAAGCGCCCCAGCGCGATGTGTTTTCAACTTTCCCACACAAAAGTTTTTAAAAAGTTGCTCGTTCAGCGCTACTACTATTACAGTGAACTCTATAATATAACTAACCCTAAAGCCGTATTATCACTCTTCTAGTTTTGTTCCACAATCGTATAAGGTAGCACAATCAGTCGATCTATCTGCATTTATATTTTTTTAAGAAACCATCCACTATCTCCAATTTTACATTTTAAATTTTAATTTTTATTGTTTAACTCATCAAGCCCCATAAGGACACCTCACACCGGTGACCGCGACAACAATAGAATAACAATAGATTTCCAAGAAACCGCGATCGAAGGATTTATTCGGGAATCGGTATACCTAGTTCTTTATAATATTTAAATAATATGTTCTATTCTTTTTTATTATTAAAGTGGTTTTATTATTAAAGTATACTTATTGATAGTAATTAGTAATTAGTATAAAGCTTATTTCCATATAAAACAGAATAATTAATAGATATCATTTTATTCAAGAATTTAGTTATTAATGTAAGTAGGTACCTAACATTTAAACTAATTTAAAAACTTTTAACAGCATTATATTTTATCTGATAGAACATTTAAAGCATTCCATGCTTAAACCCTCATAAAAAGAAACTGCATTCAAAATAATATTTTATAATTGCGAAATTATAATCTCAACAATATTCGTAACTCGAAAAAAAAAACAAAACTCGTGTGAACGCAGTGACAATGTTTTTTTAAAGAACAGGATAAAATATTATTGTCTATGCTTTTAATTTTTTAAATTTGCATGTGTGTCCCGTTTGAAATAATTTCTGATGAATTGCACGAATAAATTAGCGGGCACAATATCTTCAAGAAGCAAGGGGATGATGAGAAAGGTGTAATTAAAATGCAACTCCTTAGGGCTGTCACAGATATTATATTTTAAAAGAAATTAAAAAGTTTTTAAGTTTCATATAATAAAAGAAGTGGTATAATTTCAGCTGTAGTATAGTAGGTAATAAAATATCCATAATATCATGTCACAAAGATTAGTAAAATTTTATTTAATATAATATGAGCTTATACAAAGTAATATTAACTTAGATTTTTGTGAAATCCAGACCCAAATTACAACTGTCACTGTCTACCAATTTTGGGTGTATCAAAAAAGGTTTTGACGATGAAATCATGAACCTCCGTCCTCAACCATCCTTTGGAAATTTCAAAACGACACTAGCATGAACTAGTGACATGCATCTCGAAAATAGAAATTCATGTCATGACAGACACTTTCGACAGGAGAATTCTGTCATTTAGCGTCGTTTGGCAATCGAAGCGTTTCCACTGATGTTCGTTATCTGAAAAGACATAAAAAATAGTTGTCATACGAAAAGTTTAAATCGTTTTTAATTTGATGAATGATAACAATAAAAATTATATCTAGAATTTTGTTTCGAATGAAATTAATAAATTAATTTATGATATGATATTAATTGATTTTATTTTCATTAAAAATCTCACAATTTTTTTATGAAACGTCTTCAAGACATTTTGGCAACCCTAACACTCCGGTTCACATCTCACTTTACCCTTTCTAATGATAATGAAAACCTGTTTCTAACAACTTTTTTTGTTTTAAGTTTCGGGGGGCAAAAGTAATTGTGTCAACGCGTTCTTGCCATAAACAAAGGCAAGAAAGCAGATGTCTATGGGCAAGGTGCGATATGCAGATCGCTGGGAATTTTGACCCCTTTTTACCCATTGTTTTTTTGCGTCTACCGGTTGCGTTAGTTCTGGTTTGTTACAATAGAGTTTTAGCCGTTTGTTTCATTATTAGAATGGGGTCATATTCAAAATTATTAATTTAAATTCGATTTAAACAAAGCGGTCGACCGTTGTAGTTTGGAAATTGAAATTTGCAAGTGAAGGTCCCAAGTGGAGTTTGTAGTCAAATACATATTATGTCGTTAATTTAAGATTAACGGATTCGTCACATAAAAACTAAGAATTTATTAAGTTTCTTGAAGCACTAAAATTAGTATCTACTTATATCCTGATAGTAATAATTTTATTATGTGATTGCTGGTGCACTTAACACAATAATAATTATTATGATGTTAGGTGCACCAGTTTTTGTTTTTTTTTTTGAGCTTCAGAAAAAATATTATTTTGGTCAGTTGTCATAGAGACAATAATTATAGAAAAGTACGACGCTTCTCCAGGAAAAACCTGCGGAAAACGCTTGCTTATCAAGCTCTTGCTGTCAGGGAAAACCAAATATTAACCTATCAAGCCCCATGAGGACACCGGTGACCGCGACAACAATAGAATAACAATAGATTTCCAAGAATCCGCGATCGAAGGATTAAGTTGTTTTAAGAATCGGGAAATTTAAACTTTACTGCACGCTTTGCATATGCCACCAGAGAATGGGCAAGTGACTGACAAAATATAATTTTAATCTGTCATTTTGTCTACAAAATAAGTGAGTAAGTATTTCTATTTGCATTTATACTATTAGCCTTGTTAAACCTACTATTACATGATTACCTACCATCGTTTCATAAAGAGCTGCACAAACTGGATTATTAGTTCTGATTAATTAAACATTGTGCAATGAGCGATAAAACGCACATAAACCAGTATACAACGCACATACAGTGGGGGGGCGGTACATAGCCGCTAACAAACCCGGTACCTAAGGGTGTGCATCTGATTTGAGAGGAAAAAACAACGCCGCGGGGCGGTTTATAAGGAGGTACACTCCGCTGAATGTTCGGAAGATTTTTTTGGCTATTAGGTATGATAAAAATGTGAAAGTTTGTCCATGTAGATTTCTATCTACATGGACATATATGTCCATGTAGATAGAAATATATATGTACATATATGTCTGTATCATCTTCACACGCAAACCGATGAACAGGTTTAGATTAAATTGGGCAAATACAATATAGTTTGACCCTACGGAAAGTTCATCGCGTCAAAATGGCCAACCTATAAACTTAATTATCGGTTTCCATTGACTTAGCTTATATCGTTATATCGCGATACCGACATTTGAAGCCCTAGGCTAAATATTATGTAAAAAAAACTCCAAACTCCACGGCCTACGACCGAACCATAATATCGGGTCTTCATAAAATGTCACTTAAAAATTGACTTCTCCGGACTAATTACGACTTTTCCAGATATTTGTAAATGTTATCGGTTAGGTACTTAGATATATCCACCAAAAAAATTCAAATAAAAAAAAATGTTTTTTTCCATCCGACTGTACCTTGTAAAGACCCCACTTGCCTTGGATGAAAAGTTCATTTTCTTTAACGAATCCCTTCTCTTTGAAATCGTAGACAGCCTCTGAGCTCTGATACATTTTTAATATGTATTTAGGGGGAGTTGTATTATGGGGGGACATTTTGGGGTCTCCGCGGACCCCGGTGCACCGGCGATTGAATTTGAATATAGATAACGATTTTTACATGTTATTAGAGATTAAAAAGAAAAGTTCCCGATTTTCTCGAGGCGGAAGAAAGCTCGTGGGGTGCGTTACATAACAACGAAAGAGAATTTTATGTCAATCAATTAATAATAATAATAATTTAATAATAATAATTTATTTCTCACCTTAACAAAGTAGAAAAAAACACAATTTAGACAGTTTTACAGTAAGAGTTTAGGTGGGTTGATGCCTGAACTAGGAGTTCCTGTGTCTCAGACTATCAACCCTCCACCCCAATGCAGTGAACACAATATTATTTCAAAAGTAATACACTTGACAAAAATTTTCTTAACATTATATTCAACAATTTCACGTAAAATGTAAGATGACTAATGAATAAAATAAAAATATTAAAAAATGTGAGGGTAATTGTAATTGTGTGACATTTCTTTATCGAGATTTGCGTGTGGTCCAAGTTATACGCTTCAGGTCGAAATATAATTATATGAAGTGTATGATTTTATTTTAGGTATAATATGATAATATAATATAACATACAGTAGTGTATAAATAAATATAATAATATGAAGTGTATGATTTTATATTAGGTATATGATAATCTTATGTGATAAATAGATAGATTAGGTGTATGTAATCTAAATGTGTTAGTCGCGCTAAAAATCCAAAACGGCTGAACGGATTGGGCTGATTTTAGTCTTAAAATGTTCGTAGAAGTCCAGGGAAAGTTTTAAAGTGACACGAAGTTCACCGGGACAGCTAGTATAATATAACATACAGTAGTGTATATGTGCTTTTTTAACATGTTTTACTTTTTCTTTAAAAACTAAAGGTACCGGATACTGTGTTGCTAGATTAGTGTAAGTGTAAGAACGGTTGTTGTTAAAATTGCCTACGTTAATTTTAAATTTATTATATTTTCAGTTTCTAGGTAATTAAGTGCCAGAAGAGATTGTTTTATTGACAACTTAAGGCGAGATTTATTTAATTTGACGATTTCATATTGATCGTTGAAATGTCTGTATAGATAAGGGCCCATATAAGTTAATTGACGTCTTGCAAACATTGTGTTTATTGAGGTAGTCGGAGTCCTAATGCGTCTTTTATGTAGGGGTAATTGTGTGAGGTCTACATATTTATGGTGTCGGACCACTGCGTTCAGTATAAATAATTGCCGCACAGTCAGAATTTGGGTCTCACGATAGAGTAATTCTGTAGAATATTTTCTGGGCTTATGAGTCATAACCTTAATAATTGCTCGTTGGGCTCGTTCTAGCTCCAAGAGATGACTGGCAGCGGCTCCACCCCAAACGGTAACACAATATGTCAAAAGCGATTGGCAAAGGGCAATATAGACGTTTTTTATGAGAGAGAAATCAGCAGCATCACGAAGATTCCTGAATATAGGTAAAAGCTTACGTAGACGCTTGCTCAATGCCGTAATATGTGGACGCCAATTTAAGTGTTTGTCTATTATAATGCCTAGGTATTTATGACTGTCTGTTTGCAATACAGTAGCACAATCACAGTCACGTTCCGAAATACAGACGGAGGAGTGGGCTTTAATTTTGAAATTTGTAGGTGGATTCGAAGCAGCAGTAATCCTAAAGCAAATATATTTTGTTTTAGGTATATTAATAGTTAGTAAGTTTTGATCTAGCCATTTTATTACTATTCTGAGACCTTCCTCTGCATACTTTTCAACATCCGGCCATGATGATCCTTTAAATATTAAGACAGTATCATCCGCAAATGCGAGGATATTACCACTGACCATATTAAGTTTGCATAATTCGTTCACGTAAACCAAGAAAAGAGTAGGTCCGAGGGTGCTACCCTGAGGTATTCCATAGGTTATTTTAGCATCAGAACTATAGACTTTCTCCACTCTTACAATTTGACTTCTTAGTGATAGATAGTCTCGGAGCCATTCTAACGGTAACCCACGCATACCCATCTTCTCCAGCTTTGCCAAGAGTAGGGGTATCGAAACTGTGTCGAACGCTTTTTTGAGGTCCAAAAATATAGCTACACATCTTTGGCCTCTATCGAGAGATTGTGTAACTATTTCTGAGAACTTTGAGACTGCATCCTCAGTACATTTGCCCGATCGAAAGCCAAATTGAGAGCTTGCTAACAGATTTTTACTATCTAAGAATTTTATGAGTCTAGTATTAAAAGCTTTTTCTATAATTTTACTGATAGTACTAAGTAATGATATAGGCCTATAATTTGACACAGAATCAATATCGCCACCCTTGTACACTGGGATTACGACAGCTTTTTTAAATATATCAGGAAATGTACCATTAATAAAGCTCAGGTTGCAGAGGTGGGAAATCAGGCTGGATAGTGTGTTACGTGAATTCCTCAGAACTGTGGTAGATATAGTGTCTATTCCAGGAGCACTATTACTTTTAAGATTAAGAATTATCTTATCTATTTCCCTGAAATCTGTGGGGGTTAATGACATAGAATTGACGTTCAGTGATGGGGATCCCTTATTTAGTAGATCAGATTCATTTGTTCTAGTTTTTGTTAAGATGTCAGAAGCTAGTTTTCCACCAATAGATGTGAAATAATTGTTAACAAGGTCAAGTGATTCAGATGGAGATGGTGCAAGTTTTAGCAGGGAGGAAGCAGCTGTTCGTGTGTTTTTTAAATTACATAAATCTTTCACAGTTTCCCAGGTACCTTTTAAATTGTTTGTATTTTTATTAAATTTATCTCTATAATAGTTTATTTTTAAGTTTTTTACAGTCAGATTACATACATTACGGTAGTTCAAATATTTTTGTTTTAAATGTTCGTTGTCTGGATACTTTTTTGATATTTTATGCATCTTATCTCTAATTTTAAGGCACTTAATGATGCTCGGAGTAATCCAGGGCTTTAGGGGTATTTTTCTTTTAGTAAAAGTGGTTGTGGAAGTATGTCGTATCACGAGATCTTGAATAGTTTCAGTTAGTATTATTGCTGCAATATTTGGGTCATCCAGTGCTAGAAAAGGATTCCAATCTTTTTCAGCAATAGCATATTTCAGCGCATCATAGTCTATTTTAGTTCTTGTAGCAGAATTTAAGGTTGCAGTTGACACTTTGTCAGGGTGTGAAATGCTCAGTAAAATTGGAAAGTGGTCTGTAATGTCCGCTTCGATTACATAGGATTGAGCGTCGAGAACTAGTTTACACATGAAGTGGTCCAGGCAAGTACGCCCATGAGTCGGGTATTCAATGGCTTTGTATAGACCGTGGGAGCCTATAATCTCTAAATAATCCCTGCCATTATTATTTGTAGTGACAATAGTGTCAATATTAATGTCACCAGTAAGTATTACATTTTGTGTTTTGGTGGAGGTCAGAAGTTTTTCCAGGGAATCTAGGAAAACGTTTAAATTTTTAAAGCCATAGGGGCGGTATACTCCAAATATAGTCGTATTACTTATACTCGCCATTAAAGCGTTGGCTTCGTCTAGTTCCACTTCTCGTACTGAGGCATTTATGGTATTGCGAATATACATGATAACACCATCATTTTGATTAAAACTACGCTGAGTGTAAGACATAGCGTATCCATCAATTACAGGGGGAACTGAATCCTCGTTACACCAGCATTCTGATAGGACGATAATATCTATGTCTATATCTAATCTAGTAAGAAATATAAGGAAGTTATCTAAATTTTTATTAACGCTTCTGACATTAAAAGAGATGATGTTTAATTTAAGTTCTCTGTCGATTTTAAAATTTTCAATTTCGTGTTTAAGATTTTTAGGATTATCAATTAATTTACAAGAAATTTTAGAGGAGTTGTCTATATCATTTTGCAGTTGAATATTATCCATTATATTTCAAGTTAAATGAAGTAAGATAGTCAGCAAGTAAATTAAACGTTTTAGGCATGGTATATTGAATAATTCTTTTAAAAACTGTGTCTGGAGCTCTTTTTGGAATTTATGTATATGTCTGGAATTGTAAGAGTGTATGAAGGTAGGCAAGCTGTGATAATAGTAATAGATAACAATTTGTACACTAATGCAATAAAATCTACTTAATGCTATACAATGTTTAACACCTAGAACACCGCTTATGGCAATTCTCACAAAAGTTTTGATTATAACACACATAGCTATCGGATACAATATAGTTACACACACTATCAGTCATATGTTTTTTAATTGCTGTAGCTGGGCCTCGCTTTTTACTAAAATATATGGATCACCTTGCTTCTTACGTAGATATACGAGACCATTTGATGTCCAACAATACGCATAATTCATGTTTTTGCGAAACTCTCTCGCGAGGAAGTATAGCCGAGATGCAGTCGGGGTTAGATGTTCCGAGATATAAATTTCCACCTTTGATCCTTCGAAACCCATGTGCGATGAATTTAATTGTTCCGTTTTAAGCTTGAGGGAGTTCAGTTTGTGATTCTTAGCTGCCATTAAAATTCTATCCTTCTCAATGGTGGAGAAAAATTCGGCCACTATGACCGTATTAATTCGGTCTGATTTTGATGGCATGCGATACACATCGCGCAGTGTAGTGCTTTCAACTCCTAGGGAAATCGAAAGCTTTTTAACTGCGTCAAACAACTTTTCCTTTGTTTCACCAGTTTGTTTTGGCACATTCCTAATTTGTATGCAGGTCTTACGTGAGATCCTTTCTAAGGTGTCACATTTATCTTCAATATTAGCAATTTGCTTAGTAATTTGCTTACGCTGGGTTTCTAAGTTCTGGATTGTGGATTGCAGGTCATCTAGTTTAGTATTCACGAATTCGATAGATTTTTCAATATCAAGATTCGTTTTCAGAGTAGTGTCATTCTGAGCTTTAATTTCAGCGACATGTTGTTCAATTATATCTAGACGGGCATTTTGTTGCAGTTGTATAGCAGTCATCATGTCTCGCAGTTCTTCTCGGATAATTGCTCGGAAGTCTGTACTTTCGATTTGCGTACTTTCGCCAGAAATTCGACGTCGTTTATTGTCTCTTTGAGTGACATGGCCAAACTCCGATAAATACATGGACGTAGAAGTCGATGTCAAATTATTGATGTCAGACTCTGACAGGCTCAATGATTTGTTCAAAGGCGGGGAGCGTTCCAGTGGCATTGTGTTACGTTTACGAAAACGCTACCGCTTGTGAATTACAGCAAACAATCTAAGTGACGTATACGCACGTTAATTTGACGCTTACTGTAAACAGACCGCAGCAGCTCTCAGAATTATGGTGGACTCCTGTCGCTGTCCTTTTCGTACACGCGTTTATACACCTCCTGGGCTTTATGTGCGCCTAGTACTTCACTGAATTTATTAAGTAAATATTTTAATTAAAAATTGTTTAAAAATTACAAAAATTTGCACAAATTACACGTCTAATCACGTCTACAGCCCGGGGGGGAGAGAATGGGGATTGTCCATTTTTTTTTAATTTTGCTCATTACAAAAACATTTCGAGGAATAAGGTCAGTGATCGTTTTTCTGTATATAAACGAAAAAAATACCCATTAGTTACTTATATTTTTGAACAAATATGTTTAACCTTAGTTTGACCTTCAATGGCGTTAAATTAGCAATAAATTCGACCAACATTACGTTTCGAACTTTTGGTAAGCTTCTCGTATCAGCTTTCACATAATGATAACTTGCATTTGACGAACCAGCCATTATAAGTAAGATTGAAAGGAAAAAAAACATACTGCAGAGGTCAATTGGCCGCCGATGATGACGTCAGAGCGAAACTTTAAAAATTTATTTAGAAAAAACTAGCCAATGAATTTCAAAATTATTTAATTTATATTCTTAAAATACCCTATTTTAACGAAAAAAAATATAAAAAGTACATGTCATTTTTTTTGGACAATGCCCATTATAAGAACGGTGTATTGTACACATTACTGTACATAATATACTCGTAGGTAGGTAGTTGCCTGGACTCATTTGCTAAATTTCATTAAAATCGATTAAGGACGTAAACAGACACACTTTACATTTAATAATATAAGTTCCTACTTTCTAGTGACATGTCTAATCAAATGTAGGTGTTTCTTTACAATTTTGTGGAAATCACGAGCTATCATTTCGCATTAGGATACGAATAATGAAATGGTAGATTCGAAAAACTTAATGAATGAATGAATATTAATAAAATATAATAATTTATCTCAAAATAACTCTGCCGCCCATAGTCCATAGCCTATACTGCCTATAATTACATAAATCCTAAGCTGCTTGTAAGTAATATACCTAATACTTAACTTATTTTTTCTATAACTTAAAACGTAGGAAAAAAAAATTAGTTTTTTTTTTTCATAAGAAAAATAAATTCAATTTATTTCCAAAGCACGTTAATTTTATGTAAATATTGATTGCCCGCCATGTTTGGACAGCTAATGTAGTTTTGTGGTGTGGGGTGTAGGGTGGACCCCACCAAATCTTATATTAATTGCTTTATTACATACAGTTTGGCCTGAAGCTAAAAACTATAATATAATGGGAGAGTCCACGAAAATAAAATAGTTATAAAAATTAAAATGTTAACTGTGTATGTTACACCAATTTGGAGTGCTATAAAGTGACTTTGAGTCTGGAGAAATAACATTTCAGTTTCGTTGTTGCAAAAAAAGTGCGGCTTAATATATCCATAGGCCGTGTTTCCACCTGCACGCAAACTCGCGGTAGTCTTGCGTGAGTTTCTCGCAATATTGTTTACATTTCATATTAATTCCTGCAATTTATTACTGCAATAAATGTCATGCGAGAAGCTCGCGGATAATACTATGGGCGTTTTCACACTGCGACGGTAAAGACACGACACGAAACCACAGAATAGATAAGGGCCACCGCACATATTATACAATATTTTCAAGTTGTGCATTTAATACTACGTGACAGAATAGAATTAGGAAAACATCATTGATCATAACTTGCATTTTAAACTTCGATATTATCCAGATAAATTTTAATGAAAAAATCCAGATAAAAAGGTTAAAATAATCCATATTTCCATACTAATATTTTTTTATTATTATGTGATTTGGGGCCGTCACGATGAAGTTCTCCAATTAAATTGTGACACTACGCAATTTAGTTTGTACGATAGTCGGCCAACTTGAAATTATATACTATGTGCGGTGGCCCTTATCTATTATGTGGTATCGTGTCGTGTCGTTATCGTGCAGTGTGCAAACGCCCTATCACAACATATCGCGGAGGTATTTACACACGAGAGCTTACAAATGTTGCGATAGGAACTATATCATTATTTTAAACAAAAACACAAGCCGTGCGTGCGGTAACTTGCTGCGAGATATAGCAGCGAAATCTGTCGTGCTTAGAGATGGTTTAGACTTCCTTTGCAACTATTCGCAGGAAGCGCTTGACAAATTATCGCGACAGCACTTGCTACGGGGTTTACGCTTGTAAGCTGCTGTCAGACAGACTGTCAGACACTTATCACGACATTTGTCTTGCAGGTGGAAACACGGTCTAAAAACGATATTTCTTAAAGTTTCGGAGTTTGAGAATTGAGACATATATTTTTCACACATGAAATAGGTAAGTACATCATGGAACTGAAAAAAATGCCAATACACTTCCAATACCTACACCTATCTTTATAAATTGTCAGTTGGTATTTATAATTTATTAATTTAATAATTATGTAACAAGCAATTACAAATTATAATTGGCTCCTAAAATATCTGTGACGTCAGTTCTTTACTAACAAACCTACGCAGTTCTTAAGGTGAACGCAGATTTGGCCGCACCGCACGCACGCCGGTCGCTGCATTTCGAATTCTTCATATTATAAAGAATGTAGAAGTTGCGAAAACTGCGGCGCGGGTAGGTATGCGAGCTTGCCTATAACTTTATAATATAATGAATTCGAAATGCGGCGACTGCGGTGCGTGCGGTGCGCTCAAATCTGCGTTCACCTTTAAATGTCGATTTGAACATTGGCATCAATTATTATTGGCAACAACTTGAAGCACTACAAGTGTAAAGGTGCGTCCACATTTGTATCATTTGCGCGATTAGATCTCCGATCAGATCTCCGTCGCGATCATCGCGCCGTATCAAGTATGCGTTGATACGCGTACTTGATACGGCGCGATGATCGCGACGGAGATCTGATACGTGTGTGGACGCCTATGATCATTCTGCCGATCATGCACGTATTTGATACGACACGTATCAGATACGAGGTTAATAGCGATCGGGGCGTTTTATTATCGCGTATCATTTTGATACGCTTCAATGATACGCGACGGAGATCTGATCGCAGATCTGATCGCGCAAATGATACAAATGTGGACGATTATCGCGCGGGAACCGTACATTTTTCTGGGATAAAAACTGTCCTATGTCCCCGGTACTCAAAGACCAAAGTATATCCATGCCAAATTTCAGCAAAATCGGTTCAGCGGTTTGAGCGTGAAGAGGTAACAGACAGATAGACAGACAGACAGACAGATAGACAGACGGATAGACGGACAGACAGACAGACACACTTTCGCATTTATAATATTAGTATGGATATTCGCCCAAAGTTTTGTTTCCACTTTTCCCTAACGTTTCGGATTCCGGAATATTTCTTGGAGTTCGCTAAAATGATAGAAATGGCTCCCTTTATTTGCGAGGGCTGAGGTTGATGTTCGGAGATTGTTTTTAATGTTCTCCCGACTGCCGTCTTTATTATCTGATAATTTATCATCACTTTTATTATAGGCTATTCTTTGACTTTGAAATATGAGGATTTTTAGGATCTTAGGTTATCTACAGCAGTGTTCCGAAAACTTTTTGTGTTTAACACTTCTAGTAAAATAAAAATATTTGGAGGTACACCACAATTAACTTGTCAAGCCCCATAAGCATACCAGTGACCGCGACACCAATTTAATAACAATAGATTTCCAAGAATCCGCGATCGAAGGTGTTGAGGACAGCGGCCTCGCTCCCAAAAAACGTATAGTGAGTGCATATAAACTAATTAAAGTGATATGTGAGAAATAGACTCAGTGCAAATCAGTGTTTTTACAAATAGACTTTAGAAAGTGAATTACGATAAAACTGTGGCTCCCTAAGAGGTAAAATGTGATTGATTTAATGGATTAATAAATTGTCTAATAGATGCAGAAAAAATTAGTAATGTAGCCTAAATAGTTTGGAAAATATAAAGAAAAGTTGTGTGAAAATGTACGTAAATTGTGTTAACTTTTAGATTCTCTTAGCTGTAATTTCGTAAAATATAAGTTGTGATACTTAGATTAAGCTAAACATTGTGGAAAATTGAATAAAGAATCTTCCGAAATGCGTTTTAATTGCCTGGCTCACGGAAAATGGGGAAAATGGGGGAAAAATAGCCGTCTCCGATAGCAAAAGTGAGACAGAAAAAACAGTCTCAAACTGCGAATCGGAGCGGCTCTCTATACGGCATTCTCCCGAGCCAGGTAAGCGAGGCGCGTTTCGGGAGCAATGTTCTCCTCGACTCTCGTGTGTTTTATTTACGCCCCCGCTCTGCAAGATTACCGGTGTAGCCTTGGTCTTCGAGTCCGATCCGAGCCAGCGGCGAAAAAACCTATGGATGAATACAGTCTCGAACAGTGAACTTGGTCCTTGCGATCCGGAAGTGAACTTGGTCCTTTGCGATCCGGATCTGAAGACGACACTTAGAAGAATTTCAAGAGCCAGCTGGACTTAGAAAAATCCACTGAAGGCGACACTTAGAAAATTTTCAAGAGCAAGCTGGACTTAGAAAAATCCACTGAAGGCGACACTTAGAAGAATTTCAAGAGCAAGCTGGACTTAGAAAAATCCACTGAAGGCGACACTTAGAAAATTTTCAAGAGCAAGCTGTACTTAGAAAAATTCACTGAAGGCGACACTTAGAAAATTTTCAAGAGCAAGCTGGACTTAGAAAAATCCACTGAAGGCGACACTTAGAAAATTTTCAAGAGCAAGCTGGACTTAGAAAAATTCACTGAAGACGACACTTAGAAAATTTTCAAGAGCAAGCTGGACTTAGAAAAATCCACTGAAGGCGACACTTAGAAAATTTTCAAGAGCAAGCTGGACTTAGAAAAATCCACTGAAGGCGACACTTAGAGAATTTTCAAGAGCAAGCTGGACTTAGAAAAATCCACTGAAGGCGACACTTAGAAAATTTTCAAGAGCAAGCTGGACTTAGAAATTTGGGAAGACCGGACCCGAAGAAGATTGGACTCGAAGACTGGACTCGAAGATACAGGTCTACACCACCAAGGGGAAGCAAGGATTCGTAGATTTTGTCATAAAACCTACTGAAGTTCCTTGAAGATTGAAGATTGAAGATTGAACATTGAACATTGAAGATTTAACGTTGAACATTGAAGATTTAACATTAAATATAGAAGATTGAACATTCAATATAGAAGATTGAACATTGAACATAGAAGATTGAAGATTCAATATAGAAGATTGAAGATTCAATATAGAAGACTGAAGATCCAATACAGAAGATTGAACATTGGACATAGAAGATTGAAGATTCAATATAGAAGATTGAAGATTCAATATAGAAGATTGAAGATTCAATATAGAAGATTTAACCATTGAAGATGGTCATCACGAGGAGTCAGAGCGGGGCTGAGGAGAACCAGCAACCAAAGATATTCTCGGATCCGCCCAGGTCGCCGTCTGCAGCCGCAACCAGCCAGCCGCCGACCGAGGGGAGGGCGGATCTGCTTCAAACCGTGTTGAAGCCGAGGCCGGGCACTAGCAAGACACCCGCGCCATCGGTACCTGTAGCCAGGGAGAAGGCTATTTCAATTGGGTCGCGTCGATCGACAGCAAGTGTCGTCGCGCGCCTCCGTTACGAGGCGGAAGAGAAGCTTGCCGCACTCCGTAAAAAGGAACTGCAGATCGAAGCAGAACTTATCAAGAAGAAGCTCATCGCTGATGTCGCCACTGCTGAGGAAACCAGCAATCCCGACGACGACGAGCCTTCAGAACAGGTGGAGCAACGGGTCCGAGCCTGGCTAAGCGAACATGGTCCTGACAACGAAGAGACGACCGAGGAACGGGTCGTGCCAGAGGAAGGAGGGGACGCGCCGAAGCCAGAAGACATGCCACCTGCGGGAAAGGGACGCGAGCCGCAGAGATCGAGGTTCGAGCGGCCGATACAAAGCCGTCTTCGTTCACCTACGCCGCCTGCAGCCGGGATCAACGGGGTGGAACAGCTTGCCGACACCCTGGACAAGCTGTTGAACCAACGACAGCCGCGCCATCAGACGGAGTTGCCCATATTCACGGGCTCTCCTTTGGAATGGCTGCCGTTCAAAGCAGCCATGGAAGATACCACCGCATTCTACAAGCTGAAGCCGATCGAGAACCTGGCGCGCCTCAGAAGCTGTCTACGGGGGGAAGCACGAGAAGCAGTGGCACCGTTGCTGAGCATCGCAACACCACCCGAACAGATCATGAAGACTCTGGAGCAATGCTTCGGCCGGCCCGAGGTGATGGTCGACCGCATGATGGAAGATTTGAAGAAGCTTCCGAGGCTCGGAGGCACGGCGGCAGAGCTCAACCACTTCGCGGTGAAGATCCAGAACATGGTGGCCATCCTGAGGAAGTTGAAGCACGGGTACCTCTTTAATCCGTTGCTTGTGAGAGACATCCTGGAGAAGCTCAGCCCGTTCGAGAAGAGCAAATGGTACGACTACGCAGAAGAGACATCGCGCTACCGGAACGAGCCCGATGTCGTCCTTCTCTCTGAATTCTTAATGAGAGAAGCGGACAGAGCGCTGCGCTACGGATTCACCACGGCTCCGGCTGCAAGAAAGGAAACATCGCGTCCACCTCCCAGCAAGAACGAAGTTAGAACGAGAAGACCAGTCTTCGCGATAGCAGAAGAGGGCCAAGGCGCACCGAGCCGCAGCCAGCCAAAGAGAATGCGCGAAGAACCAACGAAGTGTCCGATGTGCACCGACCGCCACGCTCTGTTTCGCTGCGCTGCTTTCAAGAAACTGAGTGTGCAGAAGAGATGGGACACAGTCAAACAAGAAGGGCTGTGTTTCCTGTGCCTATCGAGCCGACACAGAAGATACAACTGCAGAGCGAAGCAGTGTGGAATCCAGGGATGCAAGCGGCCTCACCACCCACTACTACACGAAGAGAGGTCCGACGGCGCTCCACCGATCGAGGACGCCGTAATCACCGCATCGGTTGCCTCCGACCGTGCAGTGAAGCTGAAGATGAGAAGAATTCAAGTCATTGGGCCACGGGGCGAAGCCGACATCTTCGCGCTGTTCGATGAGGGCTCGACGGTGACTCTGCTGGATGAAGACGTCGCTGAGGCTATCGGCGCGGACGGTCCACCGAAGATGCTGCGCATGCACGGGATCAACGCCGAGAGAAGGGAAGAGAGAAGCCGCCTCGTACAACTGGGCGTACGAGGTCGCGACGGTACCAGACACGACATCACCGCGAGGACTGTGAACGGATTGAATCTCTTAACTCAATCCGTTCCGGAATCCCTTCTGCAACTCGCTCACCTGCGCGATCTCAAGAACGAAGAGATGTGCTACGAGAACGAGAAACCCCAACTTCTCATCGGCACGGACAATTGGCAGCTCATCGTGTCTCGGGAGCTGAGAATCGGGAAGAGGAACCAGCCTGCAGCCTCTAAGACGAAGCTTGGATGGGTGATACATGGCAGCATCCCCAAGCGCATCATAAGGCAGGACGAGAACGAAAACATCCTGCACATATCTACGGTGGAAACCAGAAATGATCGTCTGGAAGAAATGGTGAAGAAACACTTCGACATAGACGCTTTGGGAATAGCGGCTAAGGCGAAGCTGAGCAACGAGGAACAGCGAGCCATCGACCTGTTTGGCAGAACGGCCAAGAGAACGGAAGACGGTCGATTCGAAGTGGGACTCCTGTGGCGCAAGGATGGCGTCAAACTGCCCCTCAGTTACAACAACGCGCTGAGGAGGCTCAAGAACTTAGAACACAAGCTCGACAGAAACCCCCAAGATGCGGTGCAGTATCGTGGGCAGATGGAGAACCTGTTACGAAAAGGATATGCAGAGAAATGTGACGGGACAGAGGCCGGAAGCGAGAACACATGGTACCTGCCGCACTTCCCGGTCAAGAACCCAAACAAGCCGGGCAAGCTGCGCTTGGTCTTCGACGCGGCGGCCAGAACGAACGGCGTGAGCCTCAACGATCACTTACTGGAGGGGCCCGATCTACTGACATCCCTGCCGAGAATATTGTTCCGGTTCAGGGAGGAAGCCGTAGCCGTGAAAGCAGACATAGAAGAGATGTTCCTACGCGTGAAGATCAGAAAAGAGGACCAGCCGGCGCAGATGTTCCTGTGGAGAGAGGGCCGAGAGGAGCCGCCCTCTAAGTACAAGATGATGGTCATGATATTTGGGGCATCGTGTTCACCGTACCTGGCACATTCAGTACGGAATCGAAATGCAGAAGAACACGCAGAATCGTGCCCAGAAGCCTACCGCGCCATCACCGAAGCCCACTACATGGACGATTATGTGGACAGCTATCCAGACCATGAGAAGGCCAAGCAGGTCGTGGAACAAGTGGACCGGGTGCACAAGATGGGCGGATTCCACTTGCGAGGATGGACGAGTAACGATCGACGAGCGCTGAAGGGGCTACCAGTGGACCGCCTGGCCGATGATGTGGCGCAGCCTGTCACCAAGGACGAACAGAAGACCCTGGGAATACTGTGGGACTCTCGAGGGGACACGCTGAGATTTAACACGTCTCTATCAAGAGTCCCTGAAGAGGTCCGAGAGCTGCAGCGTGCACCGACCAAGAGAGAGGCCCTTAGCACGGTGATGAGCATCTACGATCCGTTGGGGCTACTGAGCTGCTACACAATCACCGCCAAAGTCATCCTACAAGGTCTGTGGCGTCAGAAGCTGGACTGGGATGAGCCGCTGCCGGCGGAGTCAGCCGAAGACTTCACTCGATGGCTGAGAGACATGGAGCACATCAGCCACCTCGCGCTACCCCGGAGCTACAACGGGGGGAGCCCCACAAGAAACCGGCAGCTGCACGTGTTCTGTGACGCGAGCAAAGACGCGTACGCGGCGGCCGTCTACTGGAGGCTGGAGCAAGAAGATGGAGAAATTCGAGTGATGCTGGCCGCAGCCAAGGCTAAGGTGGCGCCACTGAAGACACAGACGATACCACGACTGGAGCTGCAAGCCGCTCTGGTGGGGGCGAGGCTCGGGAACGCCGTCGCAGCTGAACACAGATGGAAGACAGATACGATTTTCTACTGGACCGACGCTCAGGTGGTTCTGTGGTGGATACAGAACGGAAGCAGAAAATACACACCATACGTCGCACACCGGTTGGGAGAGATCGCCGAGCTGACTTCAGTGCACCAGTGGAGGTGGGTGAGCACGAAAAATAATATCGCCGACATGGCCACCCGAACGGGCTATGTCACGAAGAGCGAAGAGGATCCGTGGTTCAATGGACCAGACTTCCTGCGCAGGCCTGTGAACGAGTGGCCCGCGGAGAGTCCCGTTCAAGCCGAGGACCGAGAGGAGCACGTCGCCTTCCAGACCACGGAGGCGAGCGAAATGGACTGTCTGCCAGAAGTGAGTCGCTTTTCAAAGTACGAGCGCCTCGTGAGATGTACGGCGATGGTTCTATTATTCGTCGAGAAGTGTCGTGATCGTCGGGCCAGTCTCGACGTGCGGCACCTGGAGAAGGCGGAGAAGTTATGGTACCGAAAATCACAGCACGATAGCTTCGCACGGGAAAAAGAGAAGATGAAAAACGGAGGGACGGCGCCAAGGTGGAGCTCCTTGTACCGGCTCAACCCGGTGTACAGGGACGGCCTGCTCACTCTGGACGGGAGGATCGGAGCAGCGCAGGTGCCGGACGAGATGAAGAACCCAATTATCCTGGACGGAAGACACCCGTTCACGAGACTGCTGGTGGCCAGGGAGCATGCCAGAGCCGGACATGGGAGCCGCGAGAGAGTAGTGAACGATCTACGACAGAAATTCTGGATCCTGAAGCTACGGCCGACGGTGAGGAGCATCATCCACAACTGCACCTTCTGTCGGATGAGAAGGGCGCGCCCAAGAATCCCGCAACCTGGAGACCTGCCACCGGAGCGCCTGGGGGCGTTCCAGAGACCATTTTCCTACTGTGGTCTCGATTGTTTCGGCCCAATGATCGTTACCATCGGCCGACGTCACGAGAAGAGATGGGGAGCGCTGTTCACCTGTTTGACGACGCGAGCGGTTCACCTGGAACTGGTGGCCTCGCTGTCGACCGATTCAGCATTGATGGCGATGAGAAGAATGGCCGCACGGCGAGGATGGCCGGCGGTCATGTACAGTGACAATGGGACAAACTTCAGAGGCGCGGACGTCGAGCTGCGACAAGCGTACGCCGAGTGGATGCCGGCTATGACCGAGCTGGGCCTCGTACACCGCATGAAATGGAAGTTCACTCCGCCAGGGGCGCCGAGCCAAGGAGGCGCCTGGGAGAGACTGGTGAGGTCAGTGAAAACCGCCCTACTCGCCACACTGAACGAGAAATCACCGAAGGAAGAGGTGCTCCAGACCCTGATGACCGAGGCGGAGTACTCCGTGAACGCTCGACCGCTCGTTCACGTTTCCGTGGACCCCGACGACCCAGAGGCGATCACACCTAACCATTTCCTCATAGGGTCATCCACAGGACAACCATACGTCGGGCCGTGCGTGCAGGCCGACAAGAAGACATGGAGGGTCGCGCAAGCCTTGGCGGACGAGTTCTGGAGGCGATGGGTGAGAGAGTACCTGCCGACGCTCACGCCCCGTTGCGGGGCCCCGAGGAGCGGCCGCAACCTGGCCCCGGGGGACTTAGTGATCGTCGTGGACCCCGCGCTGCCGCGTAATACATGGCCGCGCGGAGTCGTACACCGTGTCTACCCGGGCCCGGACGGACGAGTGCGTTGCGCGGACGTGCGTACTCGCAGCGGAGTGTTCCGCCGGCCAACATCAAAGCTGGCGGTAATAGAAGAATCGCCGCCGGAGGAGCGGCCGGCGCCAGGAGAAGAGCCAGCGGGCCTAGTCAGCCTGCAGTCGCCAGAACGAGTCGCGACGGGCTCAAACAGCTCGTGCTCAGCCGGGCAGTCACCAGCTCAGCCGGGCAATCACCAGCTCAGCCGGGCAGTCAGCGGCGGGCCGAGTCAGCCCGCAGTCGCCGGAACGAGTCGCGACGGGCCTAACCAGCTCGTGCTCAGCCGGGCAGTCAGCGGCGGGCCAAGTCAGCCCGCAGTCGCCAGAACGAGTTGCGACGGGCTCAGCCAGCCCGTGCTCAGGGGGGCAGTCATCGGCGGGCCGAGTCAGCCCGCAGTCGCCGGAACGAGTCGCGACGAGCTCAGCCAGCTCGTGCACACCGAGGCAGCCGACAGCGAGACCAGCGAGCCCGCAGTCACCGGAGAAGGCTGCGTAGACCCTGGCTACTGCGCCGGGGGGAGGATGTTGAGGACAGCGGCCTCGCTCCCAAAAAACGTATAGTGAGTGCATATAAACTAATTAAAGTGATATGTGAGAAATAGACTCAGTGCAAATCAGTGTTTTTACAAATAGACTTTAGAAAGTGAATTACGATAAAACTGTGGCTCCCTAAGAGGTAAAATGTGATTGATTTAATGGATTAATAAATTGTCTAATAGATGCAGAAAAAATTAGTAATGTAGCCTAAATAGTTTGGAAAATATAAAGAAAAGTTGTGTGAAAATGTACGTAAATTGTGTTAACTTTTAGATTCTCTTAGCTGTAATTTCGTAAAATATAAGTTGTGATACTTAGATTAAGCTAAACATTGTGGAAAATTGAATAAAGAATCTTCCGAAATGCGTTTTAATTGCCTGGCTCACGGAAAATGGGGAAAATGGAGGAAAAATAGCCGTCTCCGATAGCAAAAGTGAGACAGAAAAAACAGTCTCAAACTGCGAATCGGAGCGGCTCTCTATACGGCATTCTCCCGAGCCAGGTAAGCGAGGCGCGTTTCGGGAGCAATGTTCTCCTCGACTCTCGTGTGTTTTTTTTACGCCCCCGCTCTGCAAGATTACCGGTGTAGCCTTGGTCTTCGAGTCCGATCCGAGCCAGCGGCGAAAAAACCTATGGATGAATACAGTCTCGAACAGAAGGATTAATATTACGGGCATGCCTCACGTTCGCTGTTGACAGCGCTAATATAAGGCATGCCCTTGATGAACAGAAAAAGGCACAATGTGGACAAAGCTAGTCAATAATGTTTAAACTGCTGTCAAAAATTTCCTTGTCTAAACGTAATCCACCAAGTTCCTACCCTACCGCCAAATACTTATCACAGAAGTAATCTCAATCAGACACAGTTCAATCCAGATCACTAATTAGTTACTATAGTACGTCTACTAGAATCTGATGGCTTTTGACGGCAGATTTTCAAAAAATATCCTTGATCATTGGATAAATTTTTCTATTTGCATGTTTTACACACAGAATTAGCTGCTATAATGAAAAAAACCGGCCAAGTGCGTGTCGGGCCACGCGCAATATATTGTTCCGTAGTACCGCAAGTTTTAGATAATTTTTATGGTTAATGAACGTACATTTAAAGCGTGTTTTACACTACTAACAACATCATCTCAGTTACTTTCAAAGGAATTTGAACGAAAAGGTCCTTTATACTTCGCCGAATACGAGTACATTTTTTTTAGTTAATCAACTATTACTCAATAACTTATGAAGTCTTCTTAGCCGTGATAGTTTTCCTTTTAAATTCAGCATATTTCCTACTCCCGTGAATTTTTTGACATTTCCAGAACCAACCGTTTAGCTGGTAGAAGGGGGGGACACTGGACTCTAACGATTTTTTCTACTTTAAAACTTAATATTTCACAAACGGATCCCTAAATCGGAAAATGATCTATGAATACTCGCAATATTTTTAAGAAACCTATTCATCGACACCCCACACGATGGGGTGAAAAAAAAATTCATCCCCGCTTGATGTGTAGGGGAGGTACCATAAAAAAATATATTTTTTTACGATTTCATATACCATTTTGTTGTCATCACTAATATGTGTATTCATGCCAAATTACAGCTTTGTAGGTCCGATAGTCTCTGAGTAAAACCGCGGACAGACAGACAGACGGACAGACAGACAGACGGACGGACAGACCGAAACTATAAGGGTTCCTTGTTGACTACGGAACCCTAAAAAGGATCAAAATGTTTTATTCCAATCACCCCGATATTGCTAGAGTCTATTTATTTTCTCACTTTCTGCCATCAGATTCTGGTAGGCCTATACATAAAGTTGAACTGCATGATGTTAAAAACTTATGTATGTGTGAGCATAATTTAACGGCACTGGTAAGCCATTTTCATCGCCTCATCTTGCAGCAACTTTCACAAAGATACCTACAGTTATCACAGAAAATTGATGGAAAGTCTCGACTTTACATCGAAACACACTTCCCATGGGAGTTGGGACTGTTCGTGTTCGCGGAAAAAATATAGCAACCCCTCAAACCTCGCAAAGACAAAGGCACTTCTAATCAGTCGCCTAGTCAGTCAATTCAAACAGAGGGACTGCTGGTTCAATAACTCAAATAATGATTTTTATTTACCCCCAAAGTGCGTCGACCCTTGAGTGTCACTGCTATTCTCTTTGGCCTTTGCACTCTCTACGACAAAATTGCAAATACAATGTTGAAAAATTATATTTTTAAATTGATTTACCGCTAAGAATTTAAAGTAATGTAGATTTAAAGAGGTAAAAGGAATTTAAACCGCCTTATAAATGAAATGAAATTGAAATAACCGAAACTAACTTTAAAAAAAACGGCGAGAAGAAGAAAAAGTCCGAACAATGAACAATATTATTTTCTAGTTTCTACTAAGTATATTATTTAACTTTACTATTAGTAAGCACTCTTTGAAACTTACCTCTATAGTCTACATGCAAGATTTTGCGAAATAAGCAACGCTAAATCAATACCTTTCTAAAAGACTAACTCCTACTCCAAATCTTACTTTCAAAAGGCAAATAAAAGGTCTAAAATCCAGATTCTTCGAGTCTAGAAATCTTAAAAGTCTCACAGAAGCCTTAGCCCGAAAAATCGCTGACTGACGGCTCCTTAAAGTGCACATTATGCATAATTATGTACCAAGTAGCACAATCCACTTACATGAGTACATGCCTCCCTCCACCCTCAGAGGGAGCCACCCCTGTTAAAAAACTTCTACCTATCTGCATTTTTATTTAAGTTTCTACAAAATTTTCCACCCTTAATTCAATTTTTTCCCTTAAAAATTAATTAGGGATACGTTCTTTGGTGCATTTAATTTCGGAACAAGTAGGGCTTTGATTCTGTCGATAATTAAGAAATTCAATATTTCACAAAACGAGGTTTTATTTTTTCCTGCTGTGTTGTTATTTGAAGTAGGTATCTGTGTTTGATAATTTTATTTTTAACATCAATAATAAATGCTACGATATTACTAAAAGAGATTTTGATTGAAGAGTTAACAACGGAGAATGACAACTGGCACCTTATGTTTCACAGGAAAAGTACGGTTCCGGATGTTATTTGCTGTTTTTGGCAACTTCTGTTAAACATACTCATAGATTTATTCAAAATTTTACTCCTATTCTTAATACTTCTGTACTTTAAAACTAGTGGTAAATATAGAGAGCTAAGATAATAATTTATTGTGGCTCTACATTAAAGATTAGTGACTACATTTACAAAAAATAGAGCTCAATATGAATGTCTTCAAAATAAAAATAAAAACATTTATAACATTTTTAATGTATATTTTGCATTCGTATTATTTTTTAACCGACTTCCAAAAAGGAGGAGGTTACTCAAGTCGACCGTATATATGTTCTTTTTTTATGTTTGTTCGCGGATAACTCCGCCGTTTGTGGACCGATTTTCAAAATTCTTCTTTTGTTGTATAGGATATAGTCTGAATTTGGTGCCATGTTTCCAAACATAGTGACCTGATGATGGGATCCATGAGGAATCGAGAGAACTCCTCAAAATTTGTATGGAAACATATGGTGATTTTAGTTTTATGAGAAGTATCCTAAGCATATGCTACCAAAACGCAAGATTTTGCACTAAGGTATTCCTATGGTTCCGAAGATACTAAGAGAACTCCGGATTCCTTATAGATACATGGTTGGGGTTTAGGCGCTGTTTTAAGAACAGAAAGCGTAGGCTACTATGCAAATTATCATCATCATCATCATTATCACGTCAGGGTCACCAATCGCCGCGCCGCCACCGCTTCTCCCTTAAATTGCCTAGCATGCATGTAACTAAAAAGAGTGAAATTATTATTTTTAACAAAATATTAAAACCGACTTCCAAGGTAAAAACAATAACAATATCCGTATAATATGAACTAAAAAGTATTAAATAATTTTTCCTGTCTGCTTAATAGCTGTTGAGGTTTAGCCGAATTCGGAAAAAGGCACTATTAGACAGGAAAAATTATTTAATACTTTTTAGTTCATATTATACGGATATTGTTATTGTTTTTACCTTGGAAGTCGGTTTTATATAGAAATTTATTCAAAATATATAATTTTTATTTCTTCATTCCCACAACATTTCTTGTTTAAACAAAAACAAAAAATCTCCCAACATTTATTGCTTTTTCAGTTTGCTTTCACACGTTTTTGTTTTTGTTGTTAAAAAAATCATCCAATTGAGTCTTAACTCAAAAAATGACTCTATCACAACATCCATTCAAAATCCTCTACCGTAAGGGAGTTAAGTGGCCCATTTTTTTTAAATTTGCATTCCGTTCACACGTCGGATTAACAAAAAAAGAAAAAACGTATCATAGTGCAAGCTCGGTGTCGAATTTTTTACCTGCGTTTTTTTTACCTGCCAGTTTTTTACCTGTATAGCCAATTGATCGACACGCGTCTATTGATTTGTTGTTATTGTTGTGTTATTGTGTTGTTGTGATTGGCTCGTGTCAATATTTATTGACTTATAGACCACATGGTGTCAATCAATTCTTTCACAATAGCAGGAATATATTTTTAAGTAGTTTTTTTATGAATTTGTTATTTATTGGTTTTTTAACAGGGACCTCATTGATATCATGCTTAGGATTATGAAGCTGTTTTTTCTTTGTGTTTTATAACTTGAGGTTACTTTATTATCTAAGACATTACACAGGTATACCATTTTGCAATATAATTCTAAATATTTCAAGGAATTTCTCATTAAAAGTTAAAACACTCTTTAAAATTTGTTCTCTATAGAAATGAAACATTTTATAGTCTAAGCCGAGTTAGACAGCGGGGAATATTTTAATTAAAATCAGACCGAGACTTTATTTATTAAAAACATCTCGGCAAATAAAAATATTTAACCGGTCGCTAAGGCGGGCTCATTCAAAAATCAAGTTTCATTCATCTTAAGAAATCCTCGCATAGCTGAGTTTGAAGCTAGGATAGCATACACTTAAATTTGAACTCTACAACTTAAAATTAAGGTGGGTTTCAGAGTGGCAGTATTTTCGCAATGCTGGCCGGAAATAAAACGAGAATTTGAGTTCAAGTTCATTCTGGTTTATACCGGTTTTAACTGGATATAGCTCGTTAAGAGTTTTGCAATAATTGAAGCGAAATACTTGGAAAAAAGTGGCTCTACAACCGAATACTCTGCCGTAAGAGTTTTCTTACACAAAGGTGAGGAAACAATGGACAAAAGTCTAGAAAGTTTGTGTAAAACCAGAGCGCATTTCACATACGATAGAAGTAAAAACTTCAACTTTATTCTTCCTTATTATTACAGAGATCTTTATAGTTTAAAAACGCTAACTTTTAGGACTATTTCTTTTTGAATTCTTTTAATTATATTTGATCTGAACCCTTATCATTATTATTACAAGTACATTGGTAATCACTTTTTGTAAAATCTTCCATTATTATTAAAAAGCCCTCATATTATACTCATATTCAAAATAAATTTTATAAGTACCTACTTTGAACATATTTTTTAAACGCCTACGGCCTACCTATTATGATGTCTACCACCGATTTGGGAACTAGCCCTTACTACTAGTGATTATGTACATAACTACTAGTAAATAATAATTGTTTAGTAATCTGTGACCCGACGCGACGGAAAGATCTTGCGATTGGTAGAAATTTTGAAAACTCTCTCGGGGCCATCTTTTACCAAAAACAAAACAATTACAAAAATGTCCCTTTATAGTGAAAAAAACCTATTTTACTAAGTAAAACTAAATACTGATTTCAAGTACAATCCATACTAATATTATAAATGTGAAAGTGTGTATGTCAGTCTGTCTGTTTGGTACCTCTTTACGCCTAAACCACCAAACCGATTTTTCCAAAATTTGGTAGGGTATATCCCTACCAAATTTTAGAATTCTTGGAGTCCCGGGGTAAGATAGGATACCTACTTTTTATCCCGGAAAAGTGTACGGTTCTCGCGAGATAAACTTTGGCGCAACGAAGTTCCGGATATCAACTAGTAACTTATAAGTTATAAGACACAGAAATAGCACTTTTCATATAAAATACGGGGGCAAACGAGCAAATGAGTTACCTGATGGAAAGCAATTACCGTCGCCTATGGACACTCGCAACATTAGGAGAGCGTTGCAGGCGACTATATCAGAGCTCTTCTATAAGATCGAGTTTCTTGCCTAACCGCCCACGGCTCAAGAGAAACCTATCCGCCATTACAGTAACAATGATGGGCGTGGCCGGGTGTTAATTAGTATATAATTGGTCGGTTGCACGTCACGCTAGAACGCTCAACGTTCATACAATGCCTACAGTGTAACCATGTTGCTAACAGTTGGACAACCTTTTAAGGAAATGACATGAATCTACATAAATCGGTTTTACTGATGGTTGCCTTGGTTACGTAGGTGGTTAAAGTGTTAGTAGCCATTACCCAAGTGGGTCTTGAAACTTCTACACTGCAAAGTTTCTATTTTCTTTTCATTTGTATTATTCAGTAGGACGCATGAAGGATGATCCTCAAATATGTACCTACTACAACAATGTAATATAGTCGTGCATTATAAAATGTTTGTATTTTTAGCTATTGCGACTTACAAAAAAGTTTTTTTTTTTAATTATTTTTGAAAATGCTACAAGTTAAGGCCGTCCCCCGAGCAAACGACCTTGGCCATACATTTGCCGCGTTGCCGAGATCGCGCCAAAACCCTATTATTTTTACTTATCTTAGTTCAAAATTGTCCTAAAAAAAATTTAAAACGACAAATATGTAGTTTATGATATTGTCGATCTATTGGCGTGTGTTTCAAATAAAAGTAATTTGTAAATGCTAAGGAGATGCTGAATGTATACTCGAATTTTAACAAATTGGTATTACTTTGGAAGCCGATATCATGAGTATAATAAACAAAAATAGAAATTTTAAAACGACGAAAGGAACGTTGATATACTGAAGATTATTGCTGTATTTTTATTATAACTTTGTAGTTTTCAGATTATGAGTTTATAAGGTTTTAAATACGGTCAATTACGGAATCTCCGGACGGAACGCCCTTAATGTAGATATTATACTTTAAAGGTTATGTTATGAGTTATAGTTACATGCTTCGCATATCTATTAACTTTATGAATTAAGATGTAGTTGCAGCTTAAATTCGTGTAAATTTAACTTTTTTGCATTCCAAAATAATGTAGGTACTAAGTATTAAGGGCCCACCCAGGGCAGAGTAGGTACTTAACACTACCTACGTCTCTAGGTATACCTACGTCTCTGTTGATGTTTTATAATTATTTACAATACAGTCATTTAGTCATATTAACACAGTATATGAAAATGATTTTGTAGAATTAATTATAATAAACATGGTGTAACTAAACTATAACTGACAAAACTTTAAGGTGTGTATGAGGTTGTAAGTATAGAGTTTATGTATAGTGATATCAGCAGATTTGAACAATTTTTCTACTCTTGTTTGGGCAAAGTCATGACGCTGGGGTGCTGACTGCTGACCCACACAAATGACAAAAAATTTTGCTGTCAGCGCTGCTACTTTGAACTCAGTGAACTCTACAATCTACATATATACAACCAGCTGTATACGAATCATATCGTCACGATTACTCTAGAACTTTAGGTACTACATTACCATCCAGTTAAGTCTACATCTTCATTTCCACCCTCGCATAAATAAGTACATAGCATCCCCTACATAAAAAGTGGCGCAAAAAATGAGGGTAGCGGCCGCACCCCTCAGGTTTTTTGTGCATCCATCACCCCACATTTAATTCGGATGTTATTGGTACATAATAAGTATTGATTTTTGGGGGCCGACGACATGTATAGAAGATTATGTATTAAATATTTTGTAATGCTTCGTTAAACAGATTAGTATCATATCAAATCGTGGATCTTACTGTGAATAACAGAATTTTGACTGTTTGTCCGTTCACTACTTTAGAACGGCAATTATAGAATAGTGTATGATCTCAACAAATTTCACTTTAGGCGACTTCACTTTTTATTGTTGGTCAAGATATAATTACTATATTTTACTAATATGGACCTAAACTCTATATGGCTCTACCTACATTTTTTTTATGTCTCGTTGATAGAGAGTATTACGATAACTTAATTACGCTACACAAGAAACATAACAAAAATAATGGATCCTCTTTGGCCCTCTAATTAATTAATTAAACATTTTACAATAAAACACATCAATTACAATAGTTTTAACAAAAAAGTCCCTGTATTACGGGATAAGTGACTTCGGTAATTAATTTCAACGACCTCCTTGCCTATCAGTACCGAAAATTAAAAAGATAATCTGTCAAATCATTATTTTGATCTGTCAAACATCTCATTACCGCGGGTAAAATATGAAGCGCGCGTTTTTCATCGACGGGGCAAACCAAGATGGCGTCAAGCTCTTAGCACCCTATTTTTCTGTTCTTGCCACCCCCGCCCTCTATTTATGCACCCCCTGTCGCTATGCGAGTGCACCAAGTTTTATTTCGGTTTAAAATAAAATTATTTCGTACTTTTTTAATGCTAATGCTTTTAATTGGTAGAGTTTTAGTAGTAAAAAATATGAGTTTCACTTTGTTTTAGAAAATGTAGGCTATTAAGTTTATATAGTTACAGAAAATTGTAACGTTTGAAATTTTTAAACTTCAAACATATATATTTTTTTAATAAACTCCGTAGTATTTCTTATTTTTAATTAGAAGTTCAGTATACTTATGTTGCTCTGTGTCTCTGCTATAATGCTATCAATTTAAATTATTTTGGTCAAATGAAAAATTTTGTTTACATCTAGATCAACAAGATGAATTTAAATGAAGTACAGCTTAAACATAATACTTATTATGTAAGTAATTTCTAAATTTTAGTACATTATAGAGTAACTCTATAAAATATGTTCTGTAATGGAAAAATTATTAATTTTGATAACTAATTGTATTGGAATTGTTTTAAAATTACTTAAATTACTAATATTATGAAGACTTACGTAGGTATCATATTAAAAATATCTTTATTAGGTAGGTAGGTATGTAAGTCATACTAAGTCATAATATTTTAAAGTCCTTCTGCATACTTACTTAATTGTACAATGTCTTCACTCCTACTTTTGAGTAGGTAGAAATAAAAATAACTATTTTGAAAGATTAATTTGAGTTCTAGGAGTTGTCTGAGACTTCAGTAATAGAAACGAAAATCCAAAGGGAACCAACCGCACATTTTTCCGAATTTAAAAATATTTTCCGTGGTTAGCTCTATGTACGTGCAATTTTATTGTCTAAAAGATCTTATTCAAAGAAATTTAAGTGTTATTTATATATCACTAGACTAGCTGTTGCCCGCGACTTCGTCCGCGTTAACATAGTATAATAACAAAGATGGATAGTTATCCCTTTTTGTGGTTCCTTATACAAAGGGTAAAAACGGGACCCTATTTAAGCAAACGTCAAACGCAAACGTCCATAAACTTTCTAACTCAAAAAATGACGGAATTTCATCGAAACTTTCAACCCCAATTTCGCTCTCTTAGGGATAGAATTACCAGAAACGCTTAAATACCTATCCATTCATTTTTAATCAGCAGACCAAAAGTAAACTTTTATGTTTCTAACTTAAGAAATGACGGATTTTCATTTAAACTTTCAACCCCTATTTCACCCTCTTGGGGGTAGAATTTCCAAAAACGCTTTAACACGCATCCATTTGTTTTAATCAGTAACCCAAAAATAAAATTTCATGTTTCTAACTCAAGAAATGACCGTGGAAATGAAGGACTTTCATTCAAATTTTCAACCCCAATTTCACCCCCTTCGGGGTAGAATTTTCAAAATTCCTTCCTTAGTGGGTGTCTACTCAATAAAACAACCCTACTCACCAAATTTCGTGGCTGTAGCTTTAACAAATTTTGCTCAGCGATGATGAATCAGTCAGTCAGTCAGTCAGTCAGGACATGTAATTTTATAAGTATAGATGATGCCCGCAACTCCGTTGCGTCAAAATTCGTTTATCGCGCGGGAACCGTACATTTTTCCGGGATAAAAAGTATCCTATGTCCTTTCCCGGGACTCAAAGTATATCCATACCAAATTTCAGCCAATTCGGTTCAGTGATTTGGGCGTGAAGAGGTAACAGACAGACAGACAGACACACTTTTACATTTATAATATTAGTATGGATATTCTTTGCTGCTACTTTCACAGTGAATTCTTTGTAAGGGACCCATACACACCCTAAAGTTAGAGTACTTAGTTTTGTTACAACCTATATATGAACTAACATTCATGGCTGATATTGACCTAGTCTAAAAGCTATACCTATCATAATAATATTCCATTTTTGTGTGAAAGATTATAACCCCGAGCGAGTTTCCCCGAAGAAATTTCTAATTAACTAGACTGATTTTATAATATTTTGACTTTACACATAAAATAACTGTATGGGTTCCTGTGATATTTGCAGCACGAAGCAGCAGCAGTTATTTGTTTCCCAATCTATGCCGAACTCTGGATCCTGAGGTGTACTTAAGGCGACGCGACGCCTTGATAATTTGGCTGATATAGCGATATCGATTTTTCTCAGCAATGGCTAAAGCTAAGAAATTAAAGTTCATTGTCAGTATTCATCATGTCTTTGTCTTTGAATTACCCATAGCATAACACGATTGGTCAACTTTTATAACACAGAATAATCAATTAAAATACCCCTGTAAAAAAGGGATTCCTATTTTGCCAACAGAGGAGAGTGATTTAAGTTTCTAAAATTTGTACATAAATTGGTTCAAGCATACACTTTAATTTGCCCATAGCTTAGGTATATGAAATGTATTTATGGTTTTTTAATTACGCGACAAAAACCATTTTTGTCGCTTACGCCCTTTCCATTTTTTTCTGTTCCATTGCTTGTTTTCTATAAGAGGCCGGGTTTTACTTTAACGCGGCGTCACCTTAAGCTATACTTAAGCATAAACTCTAGAGTACCAAATATCATGCTTGGGATTTGACACAAGTTAGTTTGATATAACTTTTGCGATGCTTTATGTGATTATGTCAAAGCCTATTTTTTTAGGGTTCCGTACCCAAAGGGTAACAACGGGACCCTATTGCTAAGACTTCGTTGTCTGTCCATCTGTCTGTCTCCAGGCTGTATCTCAAGCACCGCTGTAGCTAGACTTCTGAAATTTTCACAGATTGGTCATATCTATTCCCGCTATAACAGCAAATACTGAAAAAAAATATATTTAAGGGGGGCTCCCATACAACAAACGTGAATTTTTCGGCCATTTTCGCTCTATATCAATAATGGCAAGAGGTAGTCACTTGAATTTTTCACACATTCTTTTGTACTGTACTTTAGTATTTAATAATAACATTAAAATATAACAAAAAGCCTCCTTAAATTGTTATTTACCATACAAAAAACACAATTTTTGCCGATTTTTGCTCTGTATCGGTATGGAACCCTTAGTGCGCGAGTCCGACTCGCACTTGGCCGATTTTTCAGCTTCGTTGTCGAAACTATCGAAAACCAGTTGACTGAGTCGGTACTCTGTACAGTGTACTGTTTAGGTAGTAGGTACTACATTATGTGTAGTTACTTACTTAAGTTAGTATGAAATAATCGTAACGTCGCGTTGTCAAAAATGATTTGTTTGAAAATTTTAACAGCCCCCAACAGGCCCATATTTGCAACATATTTGACATGATAACTCTACGCTAACTTAAGGTATAAATTAACAAATCTTGTATGTTTTTTTTTTCTTACTTTAGCTGTCTACAGGAAACCGCAGTAGTTAACATAATTAATATTTAAAAGAACTCGTATAAAGCTTCAAAGACTTTTATTAATTAATATAATTAAAAGAATACAAAGCGAGATTTCTTTTCGTCTCAATATGTGCTTCTTTTTGATGTCGCGCGTATTTACAGATACTAACGACCCCTGCCGCGTTTTCACGCCAAGTCTACTTGAAAGAAAATAAAAAATAGGGTCCCGTTATTACCCTTTGGATACGGAACCCTAAAATAAAGATATATCTATTAATTTAATAATGCTTTCAGAGCACTGTTGCGGCTGCCGCGTTTCTGTAGTGCCTCAGCGATGTTTGCTTTTGCGGATGTAGATAGTTTTGAAGCTATACTCCGCAAAAGGACTGCATCGCTATTGGCCAGGGTCCGCGGCAGCAGCCACAGTGTCCTGAGAGAGATAGTTGACAGCGGGGATTGTCCTCTGATCGATTGTATGATAAATAGGACGAAACCTTTTTTTAGAATAGAATACTAACGTAAGGTAAATGACTAGTCATTGGACAGTACTAGCATGGTACTAGTAATTGGACAGAGTACAAAAACACAATATTTATTATGGTTGCTTTAAAAACTACCCGTTTTTCTTTAAAATCAGGCGTTCTATTACTTTAGAAATAGGCAGTTTTTGAAGCAACCTTAATAAATATTATTGTGTTTTTCTGCTTTGTCCAATGACTAGTACTGTCCACTAGGGTACTAGTACTAGGGTACTAGTCATTTACCCTAGCGATAAGTTTCTTTACTAACAATTTTATGGATCTGAGTAATCTGAATTAAACAAATTTTATTTTATTTTTATTTTATACTTATTAATTAAATTATTTTTTGGCATGCAGGTAGATGATATGACGTAGGCATCCGCTAAGAAAGGATTTTGATAAATTCCAACCCCAAGGGGTTAAAATAGGGGATGAAAGTTTGTATATAATAATAATTCTTAACGCGAGCGAAGTCGCGGGCAAAAGCTCGTATTTTAATAATCGTAAAAAAAACACATTTTCTTTATTACCATTTACCAATCACCTGTATCCTTCAGTTCACCTGACGGTAAAAGCAATCACCCATTATTGTGCAATTTAAATATTAAAATGGCCACATTAAAATAAAATTACTCTAAAATTATAACCTATTTGGAATTCATATTTTAATGGCCAGGTACGCTATGTATATCTATTATTATATTAATAACTCGGGTAGCATTGGTATGTAAAATAACTAAAATTAAAGTGGACATAAAAATACTAAATGTTGCCAGCACTTTCATTGCCAGTTTAGTAGTGTGTTTTCGCAGATTCTGGAATCAGTGATCCAGAATCCGCGAAAACACACTACTCAGTTTGTTGCGACATTTAGCCACAATAAAAATTAAAGACTTCTTTCTTAAGGTACAATTCCGTGCCTCGCGATCGATCGCGGTCGCGCACGACCTACGACTGTCGTAAGCCGCGCGCGACCGTGCCATAATATAACTTTGACACGGTCGCGCAGGGCCTATGACAGACGCGCGCGACCGACGACAGTCGTAGGACCTTAAGGACTCAAAGTACCTATGCCTTTATGAAACTTAATCCAAATCGGTTCATGGCTTTAAACGCATGATGACATAATATAGACGACAGACTCACCGATTTATTAAAGTATTAAGTATGGATTTATAATTATTCAATAGTATAAATATTAAAAGTAAATAAATTACCAGTCATTAATAAATAATAAGCAGTAACTTATGATAATGATTATAAAAAAATTGATCTTATTAACATTATTGAGTTATGATAGGACATGTGCAATATACGCAATATACATAATTATTGTAGACGCCACTTTATATTGTAGACGCCACTTTGTATTTTTGCACTTGACACTGCTGAAATAAGAATATTATATACTAGCGCCCCGCCCCGGCGTCGCACAGGTATAAATATATAGCCACTAAAAGAATGATTAAAATTGATAGCCTATCACGATCCTTCATGTGGTCTACTTCTTATCTGTGCCAAATAACATGAAAATTGCTCCAGTAGTTCGCGAGATAAACCCTTTTAAATAATTTCCCCCGGTTTTCCACATTCTCGTATTAGTCTTAGCGTGATAAAATATAGGTAGCCTTCCTCAATAATGGGCTATCTAACACTGAAAGAATTTTTCAAATTGGACTAGTTGTTCCTGAGATTAGCGCGTTCAAGTTAGCCCTTTCAAATAATTTTCCCCGTTTTTTCCACATTTTCCTCTATTCCTTAGCTCGTATTAATCTTAGCGCGATAAAATATAGCCTATAACCTTCCTCGATAAATAGGCTATCTAACACTTAATCACTAGAATCATCAAAATCCGTTGCGCAGTTTTAAAGATTAAAAAGAACAAAGGGACATGAGGGAAAAAAGCAACTTTGTTTTATAATAAATATAAATAAGTATAGATAATATAGATATAGACATTATAGCTAATAGGAGCCAAAAAACTATTCATAACGGGAAATGCAAACCAATTAGTTTTATAAGATTCCTCGAATCCCATTCCTGATTTTTAGGGTTCCGTACCTACCCAAAGGGTAAAAACGGGACCCTATTCATGAGACTTTGATGTCTGTCTGTCCTGTCTGTCTGTATGTCTGTCAGTCTGTCTGTCTCCAGGCTGTATCTCAAGAACCGCTATAGTTAGAGTTGCGAAATTTTCACAGATTGTCTATTTCTGGTGCCGCTATAACAACAAATATACTAAAATTAAAATAAAATTAATATTTAAGGGGGCTCCCATACAACAAACGTGATTTTTTGGCCTTTTTTGCTCGTAATCAATAATGATAAGAGGTAGGCACGTGAAACTTTCACAAAAGCCTTAAATATTATTATACTTTAATAATATTAATATTTAAAAAAATTAAGGGGGTATCCCATACAAAAAAAAACAATTTTTGGCCTATTTTTGCTCTATAGCGGTAGGTACGGAACCCTTCGTGCTCGAGTCCGACTCGCACTTGCCCGATTATTGCTATTTTTAATGTTATTCAGGTTAATTCGGTAGTAGCTAGGTACGCCATAAAGAATCTCTCTTCTTCTTCAATTCTTCAATTCTTATATTTAAAAAATTATTAATTAATGCTTCTGGCTTAATAGTTAATTATAATAATTATTGGTAGTGTCATTTTGAGTGGTAGGTACTTTGTACCTACCTACGAATATAGTTTTTATTATTCGTCGGTACCTACGCCATTGAAAATGTCATCCAAGAGCCACATAATCCTCGTGGGTTTGTTCTGGTTCGATATATTTTTTTTATTAGGTTCATATTTTATCTCTAGCACTTTCATAAATACTTATTAGTACTGATCTACCTAAATATACTAAATGTAGAATGCCTGCATCCATATATTGCTAAAAAATGTCTGTCTATTTGTCTATCCGTCTGTTACCTCTACACGCCCAAACCGCTTAACCGACATTGATGAAATTTGGTATGGAGATATTTTGAACCCCGGTAAAGGATAGGTACTACTTAGAACTTTTTATCCCGGAAAATGTACGGTTCCCACATCATAAACGAATTTTGGTGCTACGGAGCTGCAGGTGTCCTCTAGTTCTTAATATATTCAGAAACTATTGTAATAGAACTAATAAAGTAACGAAAACTAGTAGCACAATATAGCGTGACCAAGTTGCATTAATTCTTTTACAACACATAGGTAACTGTGGCAAAAAGTGAGTTGTTTTACTTTGTTGGCTTGATTAACTCACGATTCACCTGCTTAATTGATTATTCTAGTTCCTATTTAGTCTAAAAAATGTAAAAAAATAGGATGAAAAAATAAACTTTACAAGTTTCTAGTACCTTTAATGGTAGGGGGAATTTACATTATTATTTTATTTCAACATACCTAATTATTAGATACATTGATTAAGTATTATTAATTTATTACTAATCTAATTGCATTATAATAATAATTTAAAATGAACAGTGCCCTGAATGAACATTGAGTAAAGTTTTTATATTTTAGAATAATAGTCTTAATATCCTCCTTTAACAAAATATCTACCTAATAATCATTGTGTAAAAAGTAGAAGAATCTACATCTCTAAAACTCTTACTTATTGTATGCTTATTGCATAAAGCGAAAAATAGATTAAACATTTCGAGAGTCGAAACATAATATTTTAGCTGACAGACTAAAATAATAAAATGTACTGGCGCCAGCAGCCCCTTATTGTAAAGGCAGCACGAGGCGAAGTAACGTAGGGGCACGTCACCCCCGGGGGCGCGACGAGGGAAGACACACCCCTAGCCGCCATCACATATTAAACTTATTATCACAACTTATAAGCACAAGTTTATATTTAAAAATATATTTTAAAAATTATATTTTTGTCTGTTTTGGGTTTCAGAATAATGAAAAGTATTTTATGGCTTTAATTAATTATTAAATTTTAATAAATTACTTGTATATTTGTATGATTTAATTTTTGGTACTTAATTGAAAATACTTTAGAACAACAAACTTTTGCGTCACGATTCAAAAATTTTAAAAAATCTTTTTCAAAAATCGAACGTCAAAATGTCTGTCTTTGCTTTCTCGAGGATTCTTTTTTGCGCCTCCCTCCTTACGGTCCACCCCCGGCTTCTTTCTCTTATTTCCCGGGTTTTTTCGGTGGCCATTTTTTTCGCGCGTGCGCAGTCGCGGCTCAGCCGTCGAACGGCATCGATTTGTTCGGCTTATACATAAACCGAGGAGGCACGGTGCGCGCTTGCTGCTTTACCAACGGTGGAAAGACGGGTAATGATATGTAGGGTTGTCAACAACCGTATTTATAATAATAATATCTATGGACGCTTCACACGGCACACCACGTCAGTCTGGCCCCGTGCTAAGTACCTAAGGGACTTGTGTTACAGGTACCAGACAACGGAAATATATTTAATACTTTTATACTATACATATATTTAAGACTTTTATTATATCATACACATATTTAATACACATCCAGACCCGGGAAAATTGAAAACTTTTTGTCCCGTCGGCGGGGTTCGAACCCGCGACCCCCGGCTTGAGCGTCCAACGCGCTTACCACTGAGCCACAGAGGTCGTCGATTTTTTTTTTTGAAATTTATCAAAAGTAATCGAGTGTTTTAGTAAGAAATTGCAAGAGACCTATTTGGGTACTGTTCCTGCGACATCACTGAAACCAATAATGAAATTATAAACATTCTATTTATTTTGCTAAGTTAGGAATTAAGACACTCAGTCTATATTATCTCCCTCAACAGTCTTTCAAGTTATTCAGGTATCAACGCAAATGCAAAAAATCGAGTGTTGCTGGCTCTCTAACCATCAGATTACCTAGTAATAATAGTTAGGTAATAAAAATTATATTATTATGGATCCCTTTTCACGCGTACACCGCTTAAAAGAATTTGACAAAATTTAAATTAAGTATAGAAATAAATTAAGCTGCCAAAAGTTTTCATCCTGGAAAAATGTTGGGTTTGCCGGGGCCCGGGACAAACAATTTTCGTCGTAACGAGGTTCCGAGTTATATAAATTATGTATTATTATATTTAAACTAGATTTTTATATCATAAAGTATGTATATAACAATTTAGTTATAACTAATGTCATAATTCAGTAATTGTGACGAGGGTAGATGAAAAACCGCGATTCCGTCAGTCACCGACAGAGGCGCAGCGATTTCCGGTTTGGCCGGAAGTGGGCCCGACACTTCCGGCCGTAATGTCATTCACCCCGGGGCAATGGAGTGGTAGATTATTTAATAGGCAAAGGGCAAAGGTTTTTAGGTATGATTACAGTATGATTAAATATGGAGAACTCAAACAATATTAATGTCGGAATTTTAGAACATGTTTCAAACTAATGCTTTGATGAGCGTAACTATGTCAGTCAATCTTTCGGTTACCTCATCATGCTTAAACCATCATGTGGATTACATTGATGTTGTTGAACTTAATAATATTCACGCCGTCTTGAAACGCTAATAGCTACTACATTTTACGTATAAACAGAGGCGGCGCAAGGCGTGGGCGGTGTGGGCGACCGCCCACGGCCTCGCGGTCTAAGGGGCCTCGCGCCCCTTGGACCACGAGGTTTTTTTTAAGGATTTACAAGTTTTGATACTAACACCCGGTTTCTGAAAGGCTGATCAACACTAAAATTAACTAATCGCCTGTTAAATCTCTTGTCAAGTACCAATTGGGTTGCTAGAAGCATGATTAGTTAGTTTAATTTGATCAGCGGGTCAGTTGACACGGCTGTTCAATTTGACTCGTGAATCATATGTCAACCGCCATTTTGGGTTTCCGAAACGCTTGTCAAGCCGTGATCATAGATTAAACGTTTGTCAAAAGCTGTTTCAACTAATCGGTAATGGGAATTGTCCATTTTTTTTAAAATTTTGCTCATTACAAAATCATTTCGAGGAATAAGGTCAGTTTTTCTGTATATAAACAAAAAAAATACCCATTAGTTACTTATATTTTTGAACAAATATGTTTAACCTTAGTTTGACCTTCAATGGCGTTAAATTAGCAATAAATTCGACCACCATTACGTTTGGAACTTTTGGTAAGCTATTCGTATCAGCTTTCACATAATGAGAACTTGTATTTGACGAACCAGCCATTATAAATAAGATTCAAAGGAAAAAAAACATTCTGCACAGGTCAATTGGCCGCCGATGATGACGTCAGAGCGAAACTTTAAAAATTTATTGAGAAAAAACTAGCCAATGAATTTCAAAATTATTGAATTTATATTCTTAAAATACCCTATTTTAACGAAAAAAAATATAAAAAGTACATGTAATTTTTTTTGGACAATGCCCATTGTGGGTGAATTAACTTATGATTTTTTATGTAAATCTACATTTTCTCTTTGAACCTACGTTACAATAAGGTTTGTAAACACATTTATTATGAAGTTTTAATAAAACTTCGTAATAAATACGTCGATAATGCAAATAAACTGTTTTATTTGCAATACTCGTTTTATTTTCAAAAAATGTAAATTATTATCAATTTCATTTCTATAATGAAGAAGAATTTAGGAATCGATAATGTCTGAAAAATTGAAAATCAAAATTCTGACAAATGAACGAAGATAAACAAATCGCATGTCAAATCAAAATGATCACAGATTAGTTAATTTTCGTGTGATCAATGATTCAGGAAACATCAGATTTGAAATTCCCAAAACATTTTTGATAGCAATGACAGTCTGCAATTCCTTCTTTTGACATTTCATTGGCATTTTTGATAGTTAAAATCATCGTAATGAACGAAAAATAACAAATCGCTAGTCAAATTAAAAATGATCATAGATTAGTTAATTTTTGGCTGATCAATGTATCAGAAACTCAAATTGATTTGACATCCATGCTAAATTAACGGCAGTGTTAGTTGATCAGTGATTTGACAGACCTTTCATAAAACGGATGTTAAGGGAAAGGCGCTAATGGTAGACACTGAACTAATAGAAGACACTTACGACAAAAATGCCATAAAAATAAGAATTATTCTAATTATTTCTCAACACTGTAAATTTTATAAGCTTCTTATGCTATCTGTTGATGTGAAAAAATATATTAGGGATGCCTTCTGGAACAAAATTTTAAAATGGGATCAGTTTTCGTAAATGATGTGACCGCGTCAACACGCACCCGGCAATTTCTTAGCAAATAGGTTAAGGAAGCCGAAATTTTGCACGTAAGTTTTGAATACATTTATTAGATTTTTTGTAATTTCTATTGACTTCATTGGATTAATGGCCATGTTGTTTACACTAATTAATGTCTATTTATGATCTTTTATCCATTTTCCCTAACAATATAAAGGGTGTCTACTATTAGTTCTTGAAAATGTAAAAAACCTAATAGATGACATGGATCTCATCTTTTAGTTTTTCAATACATACTAAAGTTATTTTGTACTTTATTCTACTGCAAATATCATCACTATTCTCTTAAAAATATAATTCTATTAACAAACTAAGAACTTAGAACTACTGTACCTAAAAATGGACATGGTGTCTAATATTAGACCTTGCACTGATCTAGAAATCGATGCTTTAGTTTTGTAGCAGTAAAAAGAAGAAAAAGGAGAACTGAGAACAAAAAGAAGAAAAAAGAAGAGGCAAAAGAAGCATGGAGACTTAAGACTAAAAATAAATTTGCTGGGAAAAAAATATGAAAAATAAAAATAAAAGGAAAGATAGTTTCAGCATGGAAGAAGAATGAATAGAATCTGGAGACAACGTGGATAATATTTCTGATGCATGTAGTTACTATGATGAAGTAAATGAAATCTTTTGAAAGACGGCAAATAAAGGCCTAATAATATGAAAAATGTCAAATGTAATTTAATGTTCTATGTCTACTATTAGTTCATATTGGTGTCTACTATTAGTGTTGTTCGCTTATTGTGATGTCATCTATTAGTACTTATGACTAAGTTTACAAAAAGACCAATAATATATTTTTTTATTGATTTGTCAGAGAATAATTATAATAGTTTTATTTTGTAAGAGTTACTGAAGACATGGAAGAAGTTATCAATCCTTTATTTTCATAAATTATATATTTTATAACATTCGAATGTTTCATGTTTCCTTATAGTGTCTGCCATTAGGTCTTCTCCCTTAATTATTCATAAAAAAAGTTTTATGAATAAAAGTTTGAGTATAAAAAAAAATTCTCTCCAAAAATCCGCATTCTTGCGTCATCTATCAGGGGGCCTCGCAAAATATTATATTTCAGGGAGCCTCGCAAGATATATCTTGCCCACATAAAATTTAGGTCTTGCCCCGCCACTACGTACAAAAAACCGCAAGGTTAGTTTTCTGTCGTTTTTAGATTGCGTCAATATGACTCTACTTTATCTTAAGAAAATATTTATTTAGTACTTGTTAGATTTAACAAGGAAAAACCTTTCCACCTATTTTTTACCTGATTATTTTTTATGATTCTTCTTAGTTATCTTTAAAAGATCCAAGAAGATCGTATTTTGTAAACAAATCCTGCTAACAGTCACGGCTAACTCTATCTCTGTGTAGAGTTAACTCTATTACACTCGACACTCGGTAGTTTTCCGTTATAAATCCAATCAATTATGATACAGCTACACTTTGTTACAGGCAAATAATATATGATCTATTTATAAATTGTTAAAAATAGATATATTAGCCATTGTTATTTAAATCGAAAAAGCATAGCTTTACTGTGACAATGATGTCCGAAACTTAGATTATCGAGCGAAAACTTGCATTTTGCAGAACAAAGACTAAAAATATTATTATGTCCTTTCTCAGGACTTTCAATTTTATATTAGCATAATTTAGAATAGGTAGAATAGGTAGGTGGAAATTAAAATAGGTACCTATCTTAGTCAAGCAAGCTATATAGCAAGTCAGCAAGCTATATAAAATTAGTTTTTTTGATTGAAGTTATGTTTATACGACCCTCTCCAATCTCGATCAACTTCAACAAACTAGTTCAAAATCGGCCTACCCGTTTGAAAGCCACGATGCTATAGACAGACAGACACACAATCACCTGAAACTTATAAAATCTCTTTGTCTCTCTAATTGTCTTAGTCCTCTTTTCATCAGAGGTTCAAAATTGGCTCTTTATGTCTCAAAATGGAGACAAAATTGATTGTACTGTTGTTTCTAGGTAGATTTTTTTGAAAACACTAAGAAAACACAATCCATACTAATATTAATATAGTAAAAATGCGAAAGCATCTCCGTCTGTCTGTCTCAATTTCATGGCAAAACTACTACTGAATTGATTGTAATGAAATTTTGTACACAGAGTCCTGAGAAAGGACGCCAAAAGTGTCAAAGGTTCGAAGCTTTGAAATTTTGAGACTTTGTATTAATGTAGTATGTAGGCAATATTTTATTCTGACCTTTCCACGGACACGGGAACTACTGCTCGCTGTAAACTGACGGACGGAGTCGCGGGCAGCAGCCAACAGCTAGTTATAAGCTATGTCCGCATTATGCGCTTTCGTCTTCAATTTTCGTCATTTTCTTTCATTCAACTTGAATGCGTCAACGAACGCAACGCCAACATTGTCATTTTTGAAGTTTTCGATAGGCGTACCTTTCGGACGGAACTAGGAGGGCATGCGTCGCGGGCATGCCTCACGTTCGCTGTTGACTGCGCTATAGGCCTATAGCGCATGCCCTTGTAGTACAGAAAAAGGCACAGTGTGGACGAAGCTATCCAGATATAAACGTGCACTTTTTTCACTTTAAGTAATTATTAATATGTAAGTATTTTTTTAACAAAAAATACTAAAATTAGTTTTAATTTATTATCATTCAACCAATAATGATCAATTTGCAACATAAGGCGCTGGCGCCGCCTTTTCGGTAATGTCCTTCAGGTGCGTCCACACCTGTCCGCTTTCTCCCGCGTGAAAATAATTAAATTGTTGCCATAACATGCGGTGTTTAATGTGGCAACAGGAAATACTGCGAATTGCATTTTAGCAATAATTTAACGGTAATATAATTATGGCTTAATTGTTTAATTGGTCGTTAATTGTTAACTGGTTGATTAATGATAAAAGTTATCAAAGTTTTCGTAGGAAGGTCTTTAACAGACAAATCAAAATTGACTGCATTAAGTTACTGCAGTAAACATACTACATAAGTTACTTAATGGGTCAAAGGCGGATGATACTTTATTTGATTGGGCTATGTCAAGTCAATGGTCGTGACTCGTGAGACGCATGTGAGTCGTGACTTGTGAGTTGTGACTGACATAACTAAGGTGACCATACGTCCCGCTTTGGGCGGGACAGTCCCGCTTTGAGGCAGTCTGTCCCGCTGTCCCCCGCGAGGCCGAAATTGTCCCGCTTTTGCAAATAGAACAAACGACAATAATTTAAAATTATTTTTATGTTTGAAATGCCTGTGCAAGCTAATACTAGGAGCTCCGTGGTGCAATGCACAGAGGTGTGGTGCAATGCCTGGAAGTAACGCATATAAACAACAAACATCTTCTGCCATATTTTGCTCGATATCAAATCTAGACGTTCCGCGCACGGCGCAGCTTCGCCCGCGTAAATTAAAAATTCCACCGACAAATTAGCCCACAAAATAGCCTATAATCCTTCACGTAGTCTGTGGTTCTTTTTATCTGTGCCAAATAACATAGAAATTGCTGCAGTAGTTCGTGAGACATTTTTCAAATATTTTTTCCGGTTTTATCCACACTTTCCTCTGTTTCGTCGCTCCTATTTGTATTTTAGCACACATGAATAATTACATATTTGGGGGGGGGGGGGGGGGGGGGGGACTCTGTCCCGCTCTGACAAATAAAATAATGGTCACGTTAGACATAACCCGCCAAAAATACCGTAGTACCGCAATCCGGCTAAATAATTAATTTGATCGTACCTACATAAACTTTTATTATTCGTAGTACCTAACGATAGTTCGTTAACTAAGTAGATCGATTAGTCATCAATATCAGTATCAGTAGATCAGTCAATCATTTTTATTTGCGACTAAGTATGTGGAATTTTGTTCAATATTGTTCACCTTGCTGTGCGGATTGTACCTCCTTGTAAATAAAAATGTTTTGATTGTTTGATTTAATATAAAATATTTAAAATCAAAAAAGTATATATAAATAAAGATAAATAAAAAAGGCAAACTTACCACAAATGCAAAATCCGTCACCACTACCACACTTGGTCCCGTATCGAGCGACGAGATAACTGAGTCCATGCAAATGAGGCCCAAAGTCCAGGTGGCCTCCAACAAAGGGATAAAGCACATTTAGGACAATTCCTTTGCTGACCCTAAATCCCTTAATACCCCACAGAGTAAATCCAACCTTATTTCTCTAGTTTTAGGGTTCTATTTCCAATGTACGCGAAAGGGTTAATTTATTAATCACTATTTGCCCAGCGTCCATTGTGAATGACCCCAAATCTTTGCCAAGCAAAAACCTTAGACAAAGCGCTCAGGTAGGCAGCTGCAATTCGCGATTTTATTAACTGACCTACGAGCAAAAAATTGTCTAAATTCTAATGGTCTGTAATCTCTATTCAGGGCCGTCTCTAGCCCATGTGGCGCCCGTGTGCATATATTACCCTAGCGCCCTCTAGCAAGCGCGAGGTCATAATCAAAAATGTACAGAGTATAAGTACAATTTGTCCGGCCGCTTATGGGTGACCAGTACCGGTCCTAGTCAAATTTTCGGGTGGTACGAAAACCAAAAGTGGCGCCCTTCTAAATAAAAAATAGAAGGGTGCCACTTTTGGTTCGGCCAATCGGCAATCGGACAAGTGCAAGACGGACTCCCGCGGAAGCATCACGGCGAAACGCAGAGAGGAGGAGAGCGTGTCGATCGGCACTGAAATGCAGTGCTTGGGTTTGGCCCTTGATTCTGAATGGATCTTTAATACCCCTCATTTTCGTCGATTGGCACAACTGAAGAAGATGGCCATGGCCTGGAATTGTCTTTTGCCAAAATCAGTGGTTCAGGGCCCACCTGCAGGCGGGTTTTTACAGGGGTCCTGCAGTCCTGTTTGGGCGGAATACATAGGTGCCCGGAATAGACAGCTGCTCAGTAGCTCGCAGCATGCTTTAGCGCTGCGGATACTACGCTGCTATCGAACCGTTAGCTGCTGGCGCTAACCGGGCCTCTTCGTGGGATCTGAAGGGCGTATCAACAGTCAACACACAAGCGAGTTTAAACCCGATGGTGCCACCAGGCGCATGTCATTATAATACGCACCAGGCAAGGCGAGACAAGATGGCGTCCCTAACAGACGGCCGCCGAACTGTGAAAGCGATCCGGTACGATACTACAACAGTAGATTTTTTTTATTAAATACCCCTTATTTAATTTTAAAAAAATCTACTGTTGGGGACGCCATCGACCAGATGGCGTCCCCAACAGTAGATTTTTTTGCCTGGTGCGTTTTTTTTTTATTGAATAAGGGGGCAAACGAGCAAACGGGTCACCTGATGGTAAGCAACTACCGTCGCCCATGGACACTCGCAACATCAGAAGAGCTGCAGGTGCATTGCCGGCCTTTTAAGAGGAAATACGCTCTTTTCTTGAAGGTTTGCAGGTCGTATAGGTCCGGAAAAACTGCTGGTGACAGTTCGTTCCAGAGTTTTACAGTGCGCGGTAGAAAGTTACGTGAAAAACGCACTGTGGAAGACTGCCACTCATCAAGGTGATGAGGATGGTATGTTTTTCGCATGGGTCGATGGCGAAAAGTTGCAGGTGGTATGATTCCGAACAATTCCTCAGAACACTCCCCGTGATACAACCGATAGAGGATGCAGAGTGAAGCTACATCTCAGCGTAATTCCAAGGGGTCCAAACTGTTTGAAACACTATGCCAGTCAACAATTCGAGCGGCCCTTCGTTGGATACTATCCAGAGGAGCAGTTGGTATTTTGGCGCTCCTGCCCAGAGATGAGACTATATTCCATATGAGTCCCATTATAAGATGGCACATTCAAGGGCTATTACCTGGACCATACGTCCAAACCATAGCCTAGGTGCCACCACAGCCCGAGAAAGACGATACAACATACCATACGCTTATTGAACGCTATGCTTGGGCTGAGCAACGGGCTGAGTTTTGCACTGTCATTGGATTGGACCTTACTACTTAGGTATTGGGAGGCAGTAGCTTATCCCCTCTGCGAAACTGTTATGTTACAAACGGAGGCTGCATAAAGAGATTGGGAAGCAAATTAATATGCAGATCCCATGAGAAGGAGGCACGGAGGGCGTAGGCTGTACGGCGCCCGGTGCGACCGCAAGGGCGCCGTCAAGAGTACATTTGCTTGTGATCTTGTGATTTGGCGGCAAAACCGCATATGGATTCAGCCTGACGTGAGTCACGCGGCTCTCATCTGGGTGCCCATCTTGACGACAATTAATGTAATCTTCATTTATGTGTTTTAAGATTCATTTCACGATGGAAAATAAAGTTTACATTTATGTTGCAAAAGCCGAGCTGCTCGAGGCGCACCTTGCTAGTTGCTTTGCTGTAATACGACAAATATAAGAAGAGCGCTCCAGATGCTTCACAAAATGTATGAAAACTGGATTTATTTTTACGTTGGTCATTAAAGCGCGGCGGCCGGCCAACGCCGCGCGGGCGCGTAGCGAGTTTCGACTTGCGAGCGGCGCTCGGCGCCCCTAGGACCGCGGCGCCCGTGTGCAACGCACACCCTGCACCTAAGGGAAAGACGCCCCTGTCTCTATTGTCTATGTTGTGTATTCTATATTCGAACGCAATTCAAATAATTTGATGTATATCTGACACTGAAAAATAAGCTAGGATTTGTTTGTTGCTTAGGAACCATATATGATATCGTGTGCTCTTCGTAAATAAAATATCTGTATTTTACATAATGCCTTTGGCTCTTTTAATTAGAAACAGATAAAGTAAGTTCCCCTAGATCAAGAAAGCTACCGGATACTGGCGAGTTACGCAACAACTGGCGACCGTGACATCATAACTTGCAAAAATGGAAAGGCTTATCAGGGAGAGAGATCAGATACGGAGAGTGCCAGCAAAACAGGTAAAAGAGTCCAATTTTAGAAAAACTGAAAAAGAAGGTAAGGAACAATGTTATTTTTGTGAAAAGAGTCATAGTACTTATGAATGTGGCAAAGCGAATAGTTATAATTTAGAAGAAAAAAAGAATGCCATTAAGAAGAAGGGTGCCTGTTATATCTGTCTAAGGAAAGGGCATTTCGCTAAGAATTGTAGGGCATTCGTGAAGTGTTTGTGTTGTGGACGACGTCATCCTATCATATTATGTCCCATTGTACATGAGCAGTCGAACAGCAAAGCCTGTGAACAAAAAGAAAAACAAGAAGTCAATAGTGCTCATACAAGTAATAATACCACTACTTTGTTACAGACCTTGATAGTTAAAGTCAGCAGTTCAACTCAAGAAAGAAAGGTAAGGGCGCTATTAGATACTGGGTCACAGCGTACATATATAAAGGAACAACTGGCTAAAGACTTAGCCATACAGTGCACAAGGACTGAAATACTAGGACACACTCTGTTCGGAGGAACGAAGAAGGAGATGCAAACACATAAGGTGTATGATTTTAAAGTGAGTAATTTAGACAATACTTACCAGATTTTGATGACAGGTTTAGAACAAGATGTACTATGTGGTTCCATACCTAAAGTACAAGATACAAGCCTGATTAATAATCTAAAAAAGAATAAGATCACTTTAACCGACACCAAAGAAAATATATCAGAGATTAGCATTCTCATTGGTTCTGATTATTTGGGTGCAATTTTACTAGGGAACTTTGTTCACTTAACTGACAATTTGGTTGCAATACCTACAAAATTAGGTTGGACGCTGCAAGGCCCAATACAAGGAGTGTACAACACAACAGTTTGTTCTAATTTTGTTTTGTCGATGCAACAAGAAGATTCTTTAGAGTTCATGTGGAATATTGAGACTTTAGGTATAAAGGATCCTTATGACATTGGAAAATTGTCTGAAGCACAAATATTAAATCAGTTCAATGAAAACATTTCAGAGAATGCAGAAGGAAGATATGAAGTAGAACTCATCTGGAAAGAAAAACCAGAATCAGTACTTGGATTACAATGGGATAGATATGAAGACAACCTTAGCTGCAAGGTGAATATGAAACGTATTCCTGAAGTTATCACAAAGAGGGATTTGCTATCCATTACACAACAGATATTCGACCCAATTGGTATTTTATCACCAGTGACAATAATCCCAAAATTAATTACACAGAAAGCTTGGATATTAAAAACTGGATGGGATGATGTAATACCTACAGAGCTGGAGAATGAATACAGAAAATGGATTGAAACTATAGAGTACATAAATTTATGTAAAATTCCAAGACGCCTTTCAGAAGCCCCATTTGAAGACTGTAAGGTGACTGTACATGTATTTTGCGACGCTAGTAAAGATGCTTACGCTGGTTGTGTTTTTCTACGTACGGAACATGAAGGAAAGGTAACTATTCAACTAATTATGGCTAAAAGTAGAGTTGCGCCTATCAAGAGACAGATGTCGCTACCGAGACTAGAGCTGATGGGTGCCGTTATCGCTGCAAGATTATATAGAGAAGTTACATCATCAGGCCTACTATCCTCATGTAAAGACTACAAAGTCTACTGCTGGACGGACTCAGCTGTTGTTTTAGCATGGTTGAGAAGACAGAGTACATGGAAAGCCTTTGTGAGCAACCGAGTGAAGGAGATATGCAATAATACTTGTATGGGAGACTGGAATCACTTACCTGGTGTTTACAATGCTTCAGACTTGCCTTCAAGAGGCTGCGACGCGAAAACACTGTTAGAATCTAAATGGTGGACTGGTCCTCAGTGGCTGTATTTAAATGAAGAAGAATGGCCTAAGTCTAATGTCAATGAAACGGAAATAGACGAGGCAGCCATAGTAAACGAGCAGTGTAAAAACATAGCAGTAAATGTGGATGTAAATGCAGAAGTTTTTAGTGAAAAATTACTGTATTTCAGCCAATATACAAAGATAGTAAGAATGGTTGCAAGATTACTAAGAATGAGCCCCAAAATAAGACAGAAGTATCAAATTAATTCTAACCGTATTTATTATGAAGAGTACAGAAATGCAGAAAACACATTAATTAAGATAATACAGAAAGAAACATACACAGATACAAGGAAAAAAGATAATAAATTAGTAACTATAGAAGAAGAAGGTTTAATAAAAGTAAGTACAAGACTAGACTGCAGTAAAGAAGATAGAAATTTTGTATACCCAATACTATTACCTGGAAAAAATGAATTGGTTATAAGAATGGTTCAAGAAAAACATAGAAAGATGAATCATGCGGGAACTCAAACAATGATGACTGAACTCAGGAATTTATTCTGGATTACTGGAATTAGAAAATTAACGAAGAAGGTAGTTGATCAATGTATCATTTGTAAAAGATACAAGGCGAAGAATTATGTAGTACCACAGCCTCCACTTCCAGAAGATCGTATAGGCAATACAGCAGCATTTGAAGTTACAGGAGTGGATCTGGCCGGACCCCTTGTGCTCAGAGATGGAAAAAAATGCTGGATAGTTTTATATACCTGTGCAGTATATAGGGCTATACACCTGGAACTGACGGATACCTTATCAACACCTGGTTTCATCATGACTCTGCGCAGATTTATAAGCAGAAGGGGAAGAGTAAAAACTATTTACTCAGACAATGGAACCAACTTCGTTGGCACTGCAAATCTATTACGAGAAATTAACTGGAATGAAGTGGGAGAGGCTGCCCTGTTCTATGGAATAAAATGGAAATTTTCCGTACCATCAGCTCCTTGGTGGGGAGGATGGTGGGAAAGGTTGGTAAGGGTGGTGAAGGAGATGTTGAGGAGAATACTGGGAAATGCATCAGTAAATTTTATAGAATTGTCTACAATTCTATGCGATTGTGAAGCAACCATAAATAACAGGCCTCTTACTTATGTAGAAATGGGGGATATAAGGCCTTTAACGCCTGCTATGTTCCTGCATGGTTTGCCAAACAATGAGGTACCCGACCTAGACCAAATAGACAACAGAAGCTTGAATGTACGACACAGATACTTGCAACAACTACGAGAAGACTTTAGAAGGAGATTTAAGAATGAATATTTAGCATTGATTAAAAACAAAACTCACAGCTGTAAAAGAGAACCTAAAGTTGGGGAAATGGTGCTTGTAGAAACGGAGGCAAAACGCATTCAGTGGCCGGTTGGTATAGTTATAGAAACCATCACTGGAAAGGATGGCTGTACGCGGGTGGCCAGAGTTAGAACTGCACTTGGAGATAGATTAAGAGCATATCAAAGATTATATCCCTTAGAAATCTCTGTGTCACATGAGTGGCTGAACGCTACATTCCCACCAGAAGAAAGTACTGCAGGTCAGCAGAAAACTCTGTCTACAGGTAAGACACTCCCTATTCCTGTTTCGCCTGTTCCATATTTATCTACCACTACACGGTCCGGTCGGGTGGTTAAACTACCGCATAGATTTTTTGATTGAGTCGTTGACTTGGTTTTAAGATTGATTTGGCCATCCATTTATTTTTCTTTAGTTATAAGTACTTATTTGAAAACATGTGTACTGTTTATATTTTGTATGTGTACCTACTATTTAGTGATAAGAAGTACGTACTTATTTGAAAACGTGTGTAAGTACGTCTTATTGTTTTATTTTATATAATTTGTAAAATTCAGTCAGTGAAACATTTGACGAATATAAGATAGGAGTCCTAGAATTTAATTTAGGTTGACTTATGTGATAGAGAGTTTGGAATTAACTATTTTTTTTGCTAAAGTTTATTGATTGGTTTCAAGATATTGATTAGTTTGCTATTTTTGCGTCCCCCGGAGTGTGTTGTGTATTCTATATTCGAACGCAATTCAAATAATTTGATGTATATCTGACACTGAAAAATAAGCTAGGATTTGTTTTGTTAAAAAAGGAATGGATAGGAAGGATCTCAGATATGATGGATCTCATCATATCTGAATTCCTCTCCTCTCCGTGGGAGAGTATTTAATAGGCACCAACACCTGGAAACACAAGTTGACTTCGATTTCCTGTCCGAAAAGGCTCAGGCGCTGGCAGCATTGGATGGAGCAATTCGGGACCTCATTTTGAAATCGGAAGAGTTTAACCAGGATGCATACGACAAAGAGTGCGATGTGGCAGATGAATACAGAAGGAAATGGCTTACGTTAAAAAATAAATATGAAAGTCTGAAGAAAAACGAAAAGAAAGCAGAGCAAGAACCAGAAAGACTTAGCAACCTCAAACTTCCCAAGCTAGAGATAAGGAAATTCGACGATCACCCCAAGACATGGCTCGCTTTTTGGGGTCAATATAAGAAAATCCATGAAGACTCCAGCCTGGACATAGAAACAAAGTTCCAGTACCTAACACAGGCAATGAAAGAAGGTACTAAGGCCCGACAACTTGTGGAGAGTTACCCGCCCACTAAGGAGAATTATGAAAAGATGAATCCAAAGATGAAGCAACCGTCCCGAGCGCAGCGTGCCTGGTAGCAGAAGCAAAAGCTATTGAGCTGTCTGCATGACCAAAAGAGGCGACCGTGCATGGAATAATATTAGAAAAGTACGATACGAGATGAGATTGAGGTTATTAATATAATAGAAGAAACTGAGGTCTCAAATAAGACTAGATACCTACTTTTAGTACCACGCATGAAATCGGTAAGTAATAATTATGTAGAAGATGCCGATTTGTAATTTTTGTCGTCGGAAGCTGACTGAACCGGCAAGACTGGACGGTAAAGTACGAGACGCTATCTTACAGGACTCAAAGGGCGAAGAAGATCAAGTTACCGGGCATTTTTATTATTTTTCAATTTAGAAGACAAAACTTATTTTTTTACTTACTTTTATTTTTATGAAGCATTTTTGAAATAGGTTTTGATGATTTTTGTGTTATTATAGGATATGCTTATATATTACGCACCTGTTGTCTCCCCCGGGAGTGTGTTGCGTATTGGGCACAAAAGGTTTAAGGTTTATATTAAAGTTTTGCCAAATGTCGAAAAACCTAATTTTAGAACGAAGAGAAAAATTTGTAAGATTCTGTCAGGAATCAGGATTATAAGATAGGATTAAATTTAGGTAGACTTATGTGATAAGGAGAGTTTAGACTTAATCATTTTTTTTCGCTAAAGTCTATTGATTAGTTTGCTATTTTTGCGTTCCCCGGAGTGTGTTGTGTATTCTATATTCGAACGCAATTCAAATAATTTGATGTATATCTGACACTGAAAAATAAGCTAGGATTTGTTTGTTGCTTAGGAACCATATATGATATCGTGTGCTCTTCGTAAATAAAATATCTGTATTTTACATAATGCCTTTGGCTCTTTTAATTAGAAACAGATAAAGTAAGTTCCCCTAGATCAAGAAAGCTACCGGATACTGGCGAGTTACGCAACAGTCTATTTAAGTTTCGGGGCGCGTGCTTAATTTTATAAGTAGGACTTAAATTAAATATAACAGCAACGTTATAATAATTATTGTAAAACAGTTTAAAGTAAATAGCTAGGTATATCTAAGGTACTAATCAGAGCAAGTATTTTAGACTCTGGAACGAACTGCCACCAGCAGTATTTCCGGACCTATTATTACGACCTGCAAACCTTCAAGAAGAGAGTGTATTCCCTCGTAAAGGGCCGGCAACGCACCTGCAGCTCTACAGATGTTGCGAGTGTCCATGGGCGACGGTAGTAATTATTACTTTCCATCAGGTGACCCGTTTGCCCGTTTGCCCTCTTATTTTATAAAAAAAAAAAAAGATTCTAGTTAGTTGGGGCTTAAAACCCCGTTGGGGTTTCTATTTAAAATGTAAAATTAATAAACAATGTATAAAATATTATTGTCGTCGGGTAACATCAGTAATTTAAATTTTAAAACATTAAAAGCTTAAATGAGTAGTGGGCGCCACCTAGTGTATTTCACTGGAACCAATTTAAAAAGTTCTTTACATTCCGCTACGCAACAACAGATGGCGCTTTTGAAGGTTGGAGTCGTGAGTACAGTCGTAACTCGTAAAAAAAATAAAAATGGATTATAATAATTAATATTAGTTTTTATTTTAAAACAACAAACTCGACGTTCTCCTTATCTTCTTCCTTCCTTCTGTCTTCTATATCGTCTAAATATACGTTCGTCATCTGACAAGAACACAGAGCTGTGCAGTTTTTACACTTTTTATCTTCTTTTTCGTCTGTCTTCTGTTCTTTGACGGGTGGGCTGCAGCAGAAATCTGTGTCGAGGCCCATCTTCTCCCCATCCTCGAGGGTTTGCGGTAGATGATGGTTCAGGGTTTCCGGGAGAAGCAGACTGGCGATGCCACCAGCGACTAGCAACGCACCCATGATGATGAGAGGTAGCACCATTATGTCGGAACCCTGTAATTAAAAAATGTAATTCAGAGTTAAATAATACCTCTTCCTCGCTCGGCTACGTTTCTATGAATATCCACTGAGCTCCGCTCCACCCCGCTCGTGCTGTTTCCATTGAAGCGGAACGGAGATTTCGAGCATGGTGGTTGGTCAATTCGGGCACAGCTAAGCTCCGCTCAGCTTCAGTGGAAACGCAGCCTATACACGGTAAGAATATGTAATTGTACCATCGAAGAAATTGATTTATAGGCAGTTGACGGACTTAGGTAGTTCATTTGGTCGGATTATGTCAGTTCAATATTAGTTGTGAATTGTGATTATGGTTTGACATAACGCGACCAAATTACGTAGGTCCACCGTCTGCCTATGAATCAACTTCTCTGATAGTCCATGATAATAGATAGACTTGACAAAGGAAATGGTCTTTTTGTCCATAAAATCTGTCAGTCTATATTACTTTGCATTTCTGAATCTGTCAGTCTATATTACTTCGCATTTCTGAATCTGTCAGTCTATATTACTTCGCATTTCTGAATCTGTCAGTCTATATTACTTCGCATTTCTGAATCTGTCAGTCTATATTACTTCGCATTTCTGAATCTGTCAGTCTATATTACTTCGCATTTCTGAATCTGTCAATCTATATTACTTCGCATTTCTGAATCTGTCAGTCTATATTACTTCGCGTTTCTGCTGTGACTATTCTGATACCGCAAACCTTATAAATTTATTTTATTGTAAATGTTTCCTCACCAAATAATTGACCAGCGGTATGAATATAGGTCCCAGCATGCCCAGCACTGAGCTGAGGCTCATGCCGAGCCCTCGCACCACAGTGGGGTACAGCTCCGACGCCATGAGCGGCAGGACAACGAAGGCGGAGGAGATGCCCATCTTGCCCACGCAGTAGAGGCCTAGGGTTACGTTGGTCTCTGAAAAAGTATAGATTAAATTGAATACTTCTTCGGTCAATAATATTACGCAATACGTTATATATTTGCACAATAAAATTTCTCGTCTAGGGGCCCGCTATTAGACATAACTTTAACAGAGTAGACAGAATCATAACTTTAATGCATTTTTGAAATGAAAAAATTACGCGTACGTCATGTTTAGACTTTCATGACACTCATATTATTGTACTCTCATTCGTATCATATTATGCATTTTAACAACATCCATACTAATATTATATATGCACTTTCGTGTCTGTCTGTCTGTTACCTCTTCACGCCCAAACTGCTGTACTGATTTTGCTAAAATTTGGCTTGGAGATACTTTGAGTCCCGGGAAAGGACATAGGATACTTTTTGTCCCAGAAAAATGTACGGTTCCCGCGCGATAAACGAGTTTTGGCGCAACGGATTTGCGGACGTCATCAAGTTGTTCATATCTTTCGGCAAAGTTTTTAGATGTGACTAGACTGCCTGAATAAAATAACACTTGTGAAAGACACCAACCACTTTCATACAATATATTATAACTCGCTCCAAAAAAAAACACTTTCGAAAACTATAACACTCACCATGCTGCACCAAGAACGTGGTCAAGCAGGCGACTCCACCCACCACCATGCTCATGCACAGAGTCCACCTTCGCCCAAGCCGCTCCATGGACGGCCACAGGAACAGGTAAGTTGGCAGCTCCACGATACCAGCAAGGAAGAAGTTGAGGAACTCATCACCGCCCAGCACAGGAGCATAATACGACAGCCCAACATATACGCTTGTGTTGGTGAACCAGATGAATGTGATGATGATGGTCTTCTTCCTCAAGTTTGGTGTTCTAAAGAGGTCTAATATGCCGTACTTTCTGGCTTTCTCCATCTCAAGATCCTGTTTCAATTTGTCTGATTCGTATTTCCGTTTAAGATGCACCATGTAGTTTGCGGGGAGGGATTTTCCATTTATCCTGGAAAATAGAAGGTAATTAAATATTTTAACATGCATACATTCAAAGTTAAAGTTATACCTACTATGTTTTTTTCTTTCCCGATACAAATATGACTTAACGGACAAGGACTAAACTTTGTATACATTACGTCTATAAATGCAGTGTGTTATGACTTATGTGTATTTTCGTTACAGACAAAAGAATACAATTACTACGTTTTAGTTACAGGTATAATTAATTCATACTTTTTACACTTATTTAGAGTTAAGTGATTTTTCTCGAGGTTTAATCAAAGAAAGCTGGCGCTGAGTATTGATACTGAATTTCTTATCATTTATCAAGCAAGTTAAATCTTCAAGCATTCTTCATCAAATAAGCAGCACGCATCAATTTGCTTGCGAGCTAGCCTTAAATAAGTTACTTTTTACTTTAACTCTACTCACCTTGCCATATGTTTCAGTATATGCTCAGCCTTTTCAAACTGTCCCCTCGCTAGCAACCACCTTGGACTTTCCGGCATGGGCCAGATGCAGAGGAAGAAGGCCACAAACGGCAGAGTACTAGCTAAGGCCAAGTATCTCCAGTCTCGCACCAGGTAGACTACACCAGCCAGTAGGATCAGACCCATGGAGTAGGCAATGTTGGAGAGAATCGTGCAGAGTGTCCGACATTTTGGACCGACGAGTTCTATGGCTGAAAATGTTTTTAAAGTTTAATAAAGCTGTCTTAGTAGACTCAGAATTTTAATGAATACAAGCAGATGAAATGCCTGATGATTAGGAGTTCTTTCAGAGGATTAAGGACATCTTCTGTATTGTTCATACTTTATACTTGTTATAATCCATTAAATGTATCTCTTTGTTCCTTAAAAATATAAACGATTACCTACTGGCACCACCGCATTGTTTTTGATGAAGCAATAAAGATACCTTTAGTCTCTCCCGACAACGACGTAAATCGTAATATAATGGAATTTCTGAGAGAACGACCAAAATGTGAAAGGGCAACTTCTAGTGAAGTAATGCTTACCCAAAACATACGGCGTGGCCATAATAGCAGGAACCGTGAACCCAACTCCGATCCTGTATATGATCCATATGTAGAAGTTCTGGGCAAATGCAGTGGCCACACCGAACACGCACTCAATAAGCAGGTAGATGAAGAAGGAGGGCTTCCGACCGAAGGTGTCTTGGAGGTAGCCGAAGATGTAGTTCCCTATGATGCCACCAACAGCCAGCAATACCAGGCCAAGCGTTGGCAAGAAATCTTTGGTGCAGACTAGACTCCACTGGAAAACATAATAGGTGTTTATCATGACTGAGATTTAAAAAGATTATTATCTTGATGAAATAATTTGCCATGGTCACACAAAAGGTCATGAGTCTAGTGACTTTTCAAACGTATCAGACGTAGACCGTAAGTTGTAACATTGGATTAAAGAATGAATACCCCTATAATATTGTGTAAACATTATCACAAGACGTGATGTTTCATCATACCCAGTTAAGATAAGTGCTGTAGATTTTAAATATTGAGTTCTTTCTAAAATTTGTTCCTATCTCATCATTTATCAAACGTTACCAAGTAAGAATTGTGATTCAAAAATTTGCGAATGCAGGATCTACTCACCTCAGTAACAACAGTGCTCTTATACACATCCCTATCGAAGGTCCATCCGTTGTTACAGGGTATGACTTCTGGATCCCTGTCCATCAGGACATCGTCGATGCTGGTGTAGTTGGCCAGAATCTCCGTATAGTTCAAGTTGTACATCGTACATTGTGAGTATTCCAATTTCCCGTTGCGTAGTTCTTGTGGTATGCTGAAATCAGAAAGCAATGTTTGCAACTTTTTTACTGGAGTGTGGTTTGGTGGTAGAAAACAGACAGAAAAGACTTCTTAGAACAAGCAAGAATACAGAAGAATGTTTACAGTTTTCATTAATTAAAGACGTATGTTCTGGTAGTGTGATAAAAAATAAAGGAAAATAAAAATACGCAAAAATACGCGAAATTTTTTTATGTCTATCTTCAAATATTATGTCTGCTGATGCTATTGATGCAAAAGAAAAAGAATAGGCATTAGATAACGAAACAAATGAGACGTAAGAGAGACCAAAGATAAATAAAGAGTAGACAGTGAAACAAGTAATTATTATATCTCTGATCGCGGCCATAATCATGGATGCCTACCATTAATATCTACGCAAAAAGACGAAGAAATCCTACCTCAAATTCTTCCGAAGCTCCAAATCCACACCATCCAGTTCTGGCACACGGCACCAATGCTTCACATCAGCTGCCATAAACAGCTGCGCGTACGCATGGAAGCCGCACGGGATCACGGCAGGTAGCAGGATGAAATAGATCACCAGCTTCTGGTATTTACCAAATTCCCCCACGTCTTCTAAGATGGCGTCGAAATCCATGGTCTCACCTGGAGGTTTGGAGTTTTGTAAGTATATTAGTAGAGGAAATTATTCATGGTACATAGCGGATCCACGTAATTTGGTCAGGGCATGTCAAGCAGTTCAAGTCCAGCTAAGTCACGACTTAACTGGACATAGCCTGACTAAATAATGTAGGACCGTCAGATGGCAGGAATAAACTCTGATGCCTGCTGGTGGCTTGAATACAACAGCTAAGTACCGTAGTTGATACGTTCGTTTCTTTAAGCAAGTAAACAATTTTCAACAATTATTTTACAATTACCAGTAAGGTGTCTTTCCAGTATATTTTCTAGTGTTATACAACAATTCAATTGGAAACTACCTATGTAACGTCTTGATCAAAATGGCTATCATTTCCTTAAATTAGTACCTACATCTGATAATAATTGATTGATTTCACATTAAAGAAATAGTTTGAAATAGAACCGTCGCCAGCTTAATTTACGTCTTATAGCAGACCAACAATAAGCACAAGACTTTAAGGAGGCATACGAGTACTTTACTGGATACAGGTGTGTGAAAATGTAAGTCATTGAGATCATGGTCGAAGATGCGTACAGCGTAATGCGCAGCAGATGAGAGTATAAACTAAGGGCAGATATTAACGATTAATATAATAATCATTGCCTAATGCGCAGTCGAAGACATAATATTATTGCGTGCACGATACGATTTGTCGTGTACGACGCACGATTTCTGATTAATTCATTATTATTGCTTTGGGTTTCCAGATTTATTTATGGACTTACCTTTTCTAATGAAGGTACGCGTGTGTCCAGCCTATGTCCACCAGTCAACTGTACATAAGTAGCGCAGTACTAGGGACCCTAAACGCTACCGGTGAGGTATACAGGGTGTATGAAAAGATATTTTGAAAAGGGGACAGATATTTCCAAGTGGAATTTTTTTTTTTGAAGTAGCTACTAGGTTTTTTCAACGGTAACACTGGTACATTAGATATAGTTTATCGACTGGTTAATGCCTGACACAGCTTTGAGGTTTTCAAGATAAAACAATGCTAGAAATCTGATTTGCTGAATGGTTTAAATCTGTAAATAGTGTTAATAGTAGTTGCAGCACCGAAATGTTGTAAAAAAATGAAGAAAATATCAGTTTTGGGATCCACCTGGATCAAAGTTTTCAGTATTTAACCCTTTTCTTCTCTTATATCGTCCAATAATGCCAAAAGATTTCCAAACTATTGTCCCACGATCTACCGATCACCCTGTACGTCCAATCGGATGAGGAGCACAATTATCCCATTTGTCGGCCGCAGTCAGTCAATTCGATTAGTAGGATAATTGCTGTCCTGGTCCCTGGTCCCTGGGCCGGTCATCAAGGTCAATCAGCTAAGCGGGGCAAGGCTTAGGGGCCTTTCACTGGCTTCAGGAAGTAGGGATTTCGAGATCGGAGTAGGTCCTCAAGTACTATAAGCTACGAATAATAAAAAGTAAAGGGAAATTGGTTCATAGGCAGACGCTTTATAATTTGGTCGAGTTATGACGTAGGCAGAGAATATTGACTAAAAAATTTGGTAGATTATATCAAGCTCAGTTCTCGTGTAACTTAAGTTAACCCGGGGCCCCCGTAATACTTGCCAGCAGGCGCCTGTGTGCAAAAAAAGGATTTTGGGCCGCCCCTTTAGGCAAATTTTTTGGGTCCTTGGTTCTGGCACCTTGGCTCCCCTAGAGGATGGCGCCCGTGTGCATTGCACACATTGCACATATTATGGTAGCGGGGGCCCTGAGTTAACCTTACAGTTTAACGAAATCACTGCACAGTGCACTAGCAACATGATTTTTGTGCTCTGAAGTTATCTGAGTAATGAGTTCATGCTTATATTGTATGGGTGCGCCGCATCTTGTCTAATTTGTTATTTGATACTAGATGACGCCCGCAACTCTGTTGCGTCAAAATTCGTTTATCGCACGGTACGGGAACCGTACATACATTTTCCTGGGATAAAAAGTATTCTTTGTCCTTTACCGGGACTCAAAAGTATACCAAATTTTAGCAAAATCGAGTCAGCGGTTTGGGCGTGGAGAGGTAATAGACAGATAGATAGAAACACTTTCGCATATTTTATAATAGTATGGATGTAAGATTATCACATATTTGATTTCAGAAATTGTTTATAAAATTACATGATTGATGAGGTTGTGCAAATTTCTATTGATGCACAAGTATACAAAGAAACAAAAATTTGGCAAATAAATTATTTATTCATAATCAAGCTATAACAAACTGTACGCCTCAGATCTTATGGCACATCTTCCTGTACCACTCCGGGTCATTTTTCGCGGCACTCTCTGGCCTTCCGTCCATGTGTTGATAGTGGAACTCGTTCACTCCCCTCCCTGGTACACCGTTGACTATGAATTTGCAGAAGCGTTCCACCATACGAGCCTCCCACTCGTCTGATACGTAATGGACTGACTCGTATTCTACTAGCACCTATGGAAAAAGACAGTAGAAAGGCTAAAATTAATGGCTTTCTAAACACTTGTTGTCTATACAAAAAGTTAAATCGTAATGCTAAGCACTCACATACGGTTTTGCTCGATCGAGCAAAAACGTCGAGCAAAACCCGCGGCTCGAGCTTTCATAGTCAACGGTGTACCAGGGAGGGGCCCTGGTACACCGTTGACTATGAATTTGCAGAAGCGTTCCACCATACGAGCCTCCCACTCGTCTGATACGTAATGGACTGACTCGTATTCTACTAGCACCTATGGAAAAAGACAGTAGAAAGGCTAAAATTAATGGCTTTCTAAACACTTGTTGTCTATACAAAAAGTTAAATCGTAATGCTAAGCACTCACATACGGTTTTGCTCGATCGAGCAAAAACGTCGAGCAAAACCCGCGGCTCGAGCTTTCGTCCACACATTCAGCATTGCTCGATAGTTTTATTCTGAATCGATATATTTCATTCAATCAATCCGGCTCGATCCGGTTCCATCAATCTTCGAGCGGCTCGATTCGAGCCTTCGAGCTGTCAGTTTTGCGGTCCACACAGTAATTATTACTCGATTTGGAGTAAAACTATCGAGCATAACCGTATGTGAGTACTTAGCATAAGTGGCATTTTGTTTCATAATAATTAGTTATCGGTAAAAGCACATATTATTATATGAATAAAAGAGCAAGATTTGTTCATCTACTTCTAAAAGTCCGTATTAAACTGGTCACTCGACAGTTAGTCATGTCATGTCTGCGACACAGGAGTTACAGTGGTGGGAATGTAAGGTGGACCAATTGCCCGTTTTAAAAAGATGATGTACTTTTAATTGGTCACTACCGATAGATGGCGCCGACACTTCGGCGCCATCTATGCGGGCGCCTGCGCAACTACAGGCTGCGAACTCCGCGACTGCAGCGCCAGCGGAGCCACGGCACAACATCGACGCGAACCTGGCCTTGTACCATGAAACTGTTTTGAGACTCAAACAATCGGTCGAGAATGCCGCGTCCTACTCTAACAAACGTGAAATGACGTTGTTAGAGCAGGACGCGGCATTCTCGTCCGATTATTTGAGTCTCAAAACAGTTTCGTGGTAGGCCTACTGCATCGTGAACATCGCGCGGGAGGGCCCCGCGCAATCTGCGCAACTTCACGGCACCGTCCCCGCACCCCTCTCACAACCGAAATAATTTCAATATACGCCAATTCATCGCCTGGACCAGTCGTTTTCATTTCCTCTCTAAATAAGTCACTAATTTTCCAAGTCATCACCAGGTAGATATTGTGCACATACACAGATTACCCCTTTCAGTTTCGTCAAGCGATCTTAAAATTATATGTAGGTACATTACAAGCCAAAACGAAAACCTCACCTGAACAGTATACACCTCGTCACCAGCTTTCATCCTGAAGGCATAGTCCTTAGGTGGGGTTCCACCTTCTCCGAGCTGGTAGAGCTCCATCTCCAGCCACTCTACAGGTATCATCTCGCCGCTGGGCAGGTTCACTACTCCTGCCTCCATCCTGTATGATATATAGGTATAGTTCTTGCAATCTACGAGTGCGCGTAGCCTTTATTTGTAGTAGGGCTTGAGCTCCGGAATTCCGGAATTGGCATAATTCCGGAATTCCGAAGAAATCCAATATCGTTTCCAATTCCGGAATTGGCGAGATCAATATCGAAATTTCGATATTGAAAAAAATAAAATATTATTCGGCTTGAGGCGCGGCGCATCCATATCTTTTTGTTCGCATTTTCTGTTGGTGGAGATTTTGTGTCAACTCTTTTTCTCTTGTTTTGGGGTACTCGATCTTGTTGCCAAGTGTTTGTATCTTGGGCATGTTTTTCTTGTGATGTGTGTGAAAGAATCCCAGGAGAAGAGGAAGAAAATAGTGATTGTATTGAAATATTAACAAATACAGAAAAAGAAAGATATTAAAAAAGAATTACTACAAACCATACAAAACAAATAAACAGTAAAAAGTAGAAGGAAGACGAACGTTTTAGATTTAGAAAGTTTAATAAGAGTAGAGATGGCAGTTTATGAAAACGGTGGCGTTAGAGGACAGTACCTACAAAAATGTTTCCAATATTTGAAAACAATACCGCCAACGAGCGTAGAAGCGGAAAGAGCTTTTTCGGTGGTCACCAATATATGTAATCGCGTACGAAGCTCACTCAATGACGACAGTTTGAACGCGCTTACCTTCTTAAAATTTCATTATAAACAAAAATGTACTTAGATTATAAATCATCAACAGCTGTCGCACGTTTCCGTTAGTGTAGTGAGCTTCTTATGCGATTACATTGACTTTAATTACTACAAATGAATAATTTCTGATTTTTCTTATAAGTATATAAAACTCAAGTACTTTTCATTTCAATAGGCTACTTGACCTATATTCAGTTTCATTGAACAAATGCATATTTCTAGTAGAACTTGGCCTAGGAAACCGTATTTCACCCTTATTATCAAATAAAAGCTTATGATTGATAAATAAAGTCGATTTGAAAATATGATTTTATGAAAATAGGAATTGTACTGACGAAAACGCTTTTGCGGTACTTCCGATTGGGATGTGACGTCATCCTCATACTAATTTAATATCTTTTATTTATCGCGCTCGCTATATGTAAGTTAATTTGTACATCAATAATAAGAATAAGCCTATTATATATTTTCTTTAATAATTCAAATAAAACATCAGTTTTATATATATTATCTCCATTTATTGTAGACGGGAAATGAAATGGCCAAAACTTTTCTCCAAAAGTTTTCAACACTACAAATTATTTCTAATTTCTAATATAATTATTTTATAATTTTTGGGCACTTTTAGACTCGTACATTTAGCACATTAAAAAAAATTCAATAAAGAGAGTTTAAAATACAAAGCGTATGACGTCACACTATGGCGGACAGTGTTTTCAGCGCCATTTAAGAGGCATATTTTTCAATAAACATTTTTATGGGTTTCTACTGTGTAAAATATTAAAATATTAGTTTTTTTTTGTAAAAATGAATGATTATGAAGCGATTAGCATGAAGAAAAAAATTAGGTCAAGTAGCCTATTGTTTTATTTGATCATATTTCTAATACACACTAAGAAAGTAAATCCATAAAATTAATGGTATTTGATAGAAAACATACATTTAAATAATAAAATAATAATATTAGGTATGACATTTTTGCAATCTTACACTTAGATAGATAGAGTCAATATAAACTTTTTTATTTGTGTTCTGCACTCACAGTGCTAGTTGGTTAGAGCAGTGGCTGGCACGGATCGCCAGGCTCGTGGGTTCAAATCCCACTCGCGTTGATCTTTTGGTTTGAATATTTTCAATTTAAACTTTTTTTCACAAAAAAGACACTTTTGAGTTCCGGAATTCCGGAATTCCGGAATTGAAATACTGAATATCGAAACCCAATTCCGGAATTGAAAAACCATCCGATATTCAAGCCCTAATTTGTAGTTGGAAATGCGAATAGACATTTTCGTTATTGTGCGTACCCGACGGAGCAGTCATGAGTCAGTAGCGAGCGAGCCATGTACGCGTGTATAGATATGGTCACTCACACAACTCTAAGGGCGACGCGCACTCGTAGATTGCAAGAACTATACCATCAGAGACATTCATAGGCCAATGGCGGATCGACGTGATTTGGTCGGGTTATATCAAGTCAATGTAAAGCGTCTCCCAGACAGACGCGGCCTGCTGTGGCGGTGGCGGTGGCGGTCAGTTATATGACTTGAGAGTTCTAGGAACGACACAAACACACGCGGCCACGCGGCCAAGCCATTCAGCTGACCGCCACCGCCACCGCAGGCCGCGTCTGTCTGGGAGACGCTTTAATCATAAGCTGTCCTTGGTAGGGTTCGTCAAGTAAATATCAGACATAACTGTCGGCTAAACTTGTCCATGGGCAATCGCAAGTTCCCTAACATGACGATCATCCTGTACGTATCAAAGAAAGTTGGGTTATGTGATATGTCAAGTCAAGGTTCGTCATAACTCATAATATGCCGTGTCTGCTACATAACCATTAACCATGTAGTAGGGGAGGTCGCGCTCAGTTAAAAAAGTAATTTCATACCGAGCAAAAATCGTTACAATAATAGTATTCCACTAATACATAACAGCTTTAATCGTCAGCCACTTCATAATGGGTGGAAAAAAATTGAGAGCATCTCAAAGTTGATGTTGGGAATCGTATTGAATTGACATTAAAATGATCCCAATTCGCACCCAATAAAGGTTCATATCTAGATTATACACGTTTAGGTTGGGTAGGTGTTATTTAAGTTTTAGTATATAACAACAGATGGCGCTTTTAAAGTAAAATGTATATATTGACTATCGAATTAATTATTTAAAATTCCTATGTGAGATAATTTTATGGTTAATTCAAACGAAAATCGCCGTCAGCTGAATGTTTGCAGGTGGAAATGTCGTCTACGCGACGCCCTAGGATACATTGAGCGCGAAGTAGGGCTATATTAGTCATAACTTATATCGCTGGCTGACGGTTTTTCCACCATCGTATTAGCGACTAACGATTTTATTTATTATTTACAAAGTTGAAACATTCACCTGTATAAATTTTGTACGGTATAAAATGACTTTATATTCAAAAATTTTTTACATGTTCAGTAACGCGACTGACGTTGAATCCCTCGTCTGCAATACGGCTGACGGTGATTTTTTGGTTAAACATGACCTCAATAATCATCCATCAAAGTTTCATTCGGTATAAAATCACTTTTCGCAACTATTTTTTTTTACAACTTTGAAATACTCTCAGTTAACATTTCACCACGGGTGCGGCGACTGACGGTGATTATATTGATTGATAAATATTAAGCTACCGCTGGACAAAAATTTGGTCGGTATGAAATGGCTTTGCATACGCTAGCACTACCTCCCCTACTAATGTCCATGGGCACTTGCAAGACCACTAAAATTTCGCTGCGCAAGTTTTACAATTTTGTTAAATAAGACGTTTGTTTCAGAGTTATATTCTCAATTCAAGTTTTAGTTTGTAGTATACACACTGTCTTGCAAAACTCGTTGACTCAAGGTACAAGTTGGATCCGAGCGACACGCGACTTTTGCAGTCGCGACACTACTAGTTTGTATGTATTTCTATGAAATACCCTCCGCAGCAAGCGACACGAAACTAGCGACACTTATTCATAGAAATACATCGAAACCAGTACTTAGTACTCAGTAGGGCCGCGACGACACGTCGTCTGCAGCAGTCGCGTGTCGCTCGGTTCCAACTTGCACCTTTACGAACTCATTTGTGATCTCAAGACGTCTTTGGACTTTACTTACCTGGAAGCAGTGGAAGGTTGGCAGATGAGTCCGACACTGATGTTGACGCCGTTCTGAAGGAAGATGTGGTGGAAGATGTACCGGTGCATCAGGCTCCAGTCGCGACGGTTACCTGTAAACATTTGTGGAGGATAGTGTATTGCGCACACACCGGGGCAGATTAAAAACGACCCCTGAAAGCTTAATTTTAATAACAGCCACCGAAAGCAAAAATAATGGTGTTGAAGAACTATTATGGTTGTTAAAACTGCAACTTCAAGCATTAGGGTCTAAACGGCGTAATTCAGCCTAGTGTGTTAAGACACTTAGGGCGAAGCCAAACGACCGTAATTTGTGAGTTGTGAGTTACAGAATTCTGCTGCATTCAGTTTCATACGAAAGTCCTGTTTGATTCACACGAGCGTAATTTTGAAAGTCATGATTTGTATGAAAAGATATTTACTCGGCAGAAATTCTGCGACGTTTGGCTTCGCCCTAAGTGTCTAAACACACTAGGGTGAATTACGGCGGCGTAAATTCCGCCGCAACGCAAAGACGCGGTGAAGCCGTTGTTAAGTTAAGCTAGATTTTAGATAATGATTATGATTTAAGCCCATTTAAATCATTATATTTAATACAGTCAAAATCTTACCAAAACTATGGTCTCTAAACGCAGGTAGAGTCAACTGGAAGTCTTCGTGGTCTATGGTGAACTTGCACTTTATGTTGCCGAACTGTTCGTAGTGGGATTGGTGAGCTCTGAAACAGTTTATAAGAAAACATAAGGCTAGACGTATTCAAAAATTAAAAGGAAGGAAACATGAATTACGACCAATATATATTGAGATTTGTATGACTCTGATTTAATTATTCGATCGGAAATTCTTGGAAATGTTATTGTATTCTATTGTTGTCGCGATCATCGGTGCTCGTATGGGGCTTGAAGGATTAATGATTGGATTAAGGATCTTAATTCAATAGCTATTATATATCAGAAAAATATACAACTGAAAGTGAAAGTAGCGCTAAACTTACACGTGAATTCTACACGAGGGACACATACACACCCTAAAGTATAAGTATTGTCACTTGTTTTGTTACGCACTGTTTACATGGTCGCTGTTAAGCTGTAGTGTATTAACCCACCAAAAAGACGATTGGAGAGCAGTGTTTTGTGTCGAACTCGAACTCGAACTCGACTCGGACTCGACTCGAACTCGGTTGTCTGTAAAGTCGGTTTACTGACGATAGTTAAACGTGACAACGTCATAGCCTTAAATGGAACGCCTCAGAACGAGGTAACGCCGCATATTGCGTCATGTTTTTTCGTGCGCGCAGCCCATATCGAATTATAAGACGTTGTAACGTCAAAAAATTTGAATGCAGTCTTGTTCTATATCGTCTAAAGATCATAACTACATTCAAAACTCTTACCTAATTATAGGTAAATTGGGATAGTACACGAATACTTAACAGCGTCCACTGTCATGCATGACTAATGCAAAATACTCACGTCTTCAGCCCCTCAAAGTACTTCCTGGTCCAGGGTTCCCTGGCTATGGACCTGATGATGGCCGGAGGGTGGAGGTCGGTGTCGTAGTCGAAGTAGTTTCCTGATGCCGTCCACTCGCCGGAGAACTCCACGTCCACCAGTTTATCGGGGTTGTTCTGGTACCTAGAAGTTAGAACGAGTAAATTGTTTAAATACTATGATATAAGCACAGTTAAAGAGGCGATTTTAATCTATATATAAAAGAAAGTTGTGTTAGTTAACCACTTATAACTCAAGAACGGATGAACCGATTTGGCTGAAAATTGGTGGAGAGGTAGCTTAGATCCAGGAATAGGACATATTAGGATACATTTTGTCCCGGAAAAATGTACGGTTACTGCACAATATACTTTTATGATTTGCACGTAAACTATTCAATCGATTTTGATGAATTTTGGTCTGGAGATACTTTGAGTCTCGGGAAAGGACCAGTGATACTTTTGGTCCCGGAAAATGTACGGTTCCCGAACAATAAACTTTTATGTCAAGAACGGATAAACCGATTTGGCTGAAAATTGGTGGAGAAGTAACTTAGAACCACGAAACTGACATAGGATACATTATGTCCCGGAAAAATTTACGGTTACTACACAATATACTTTTATGATTTGCGTGTAAACTATTCAATCGATTTTGATGAAATTTGGTATGGAGATACTTTGAGTCTCGGGAAAAGACAAGGGATACTTTTTGTCCCGGAAAATGTACGGTTCCTGCACAATAAACTTTTATGATTTTCGCTTAAACTATTTAATCTATTCTGATGAAATTTGGCATGAAGATACTAATTTTAATCTATTGTTTTCTTAATTATACCAATTCGAATTAAATAATCATCGTTAAAACAGGACAACGTCTGTCGGGTCAGCTAGTTTCTTATAATATAGCCATAAAATATCATATTTGGGTCTTCGGAGGTCGTGACAAATTCCTGAGTTGGAGAAATGTTATTTACAAGTTATGTTAAGGCCGTCCCCCGAGCAAACGACCTTGGCCATACATTTGCCGCGTTGTCGAGATCGCGCCAAAACCCCTATTATTTTTACTTATCTTAGTTCAAAATTGTCCTAAAAAAATTTAAAACGGCGAATATGTAGTTTATGATATTGTCGATCTATTGGCGTAAGTTTCAAAGAAAAGTAATTTGTAAATCCTAAGGAGATGCTGAATATATGCTTGAATTTTAACAAATTGGTATTACTTTGGAAGCTGATATCATGAGTATACGAAACAAAAATAGAAAATTTAAAACGACAAAAGGAATGTTGATATACTGAAGATCATTGCTGTATTTTTATTATAACTTTGTAGCTTTCAGATTATGAGTTTATAAGGTTTTAAATACGGTCAATTACGGAATCTCCGGACGGAACGCCCTTAATATGTTATGTTAAAATGCAGACTAATCACAGGATAGCCTAACGAAAAATATTGTTCAGGGCTCAGGCGTCAGATAGACGTGCGAAATGTTTGTCCAACCACGTTTTTCACATCCGATGAAATTAAGAGAACTAAAAGCTTGACATGTCTGTCTGGGTATCAAGTAACTATGTAAAGATCCAAAACGAATGAACCCATTTTGATTTAGTTCCACCGAGTTACAACAGCACTATAATAATTATTAATGCAGTATTTTTCCAAATGTAAATGATATGATGTGTCATGTAAATAATTGTTATAGTGAACTCACCACATCTGCCCCTTGTACGCCACAGTCCAGGTCTTCATGGGTTCCACGGGGGTGATCTTGAGACCCTCAGCACCGAACTCACCGATTTGTGCCCCAAATAACACTGTGTCAGGAATCTTCTTGCTGCAGAGCAGACCTTTGCCAGGGAGCTGTAAGACGATGTGTTTTGATATAGCAGTTATTGTAAAAAATGTTGTTAACTTAGGGAATAAAATTTTTCAGGAGACATAATTTTCTGTAATAACCTTTGTCCTTTCCCGGGAATCAAAGCATCTCCATGATACCCCACCTAAATTAGGGTTTTTTTCCAAAAAATTATCCTTCGACCTTTCCTGAAATCTAACGCATCTCCTCCATACCCCTTTTAGTTGACGTTTTTTCTCTTTTAAGTTTTTGTTATTAGAACATTATGGTGGATATGGTGTATGTTGAACAACGGTTACAACGGTAACACTTTGAACCCCTTGAAAGGTTTAAACATGCTGAAGTAGCAAACGGACATTTTGGCATTTATGATGATTGATTGATTATATCATGATTCATGGTACTCGTGCTTACCCCGATGTAAAACAGACCGTTACACATGCCCATCGCTCGTCTCTCGCAGCCCGCGATCACGTAGGCTCCTTTATCGTCCTCTTGTTCCGTTGCTGAGATGAAGAATACTGCGTCGAATGCCTGAAAATTAGGCGAATAAAATCGTAAGTAATATTATAAGTAAATACAGTGCTGTATGATCTGTAGGCTTCATCATTATGTTGTATAGCGCTTATAGCAGACTGTTAAGCTAGAGAGTTACCAATTGCGATTTCGGTAGCTTGAAACCAATAAATGCTGGAATAGTTTTAGATGACGTATGCGCCTTAAGGGCATTTCCTACGCCTAGAATACGTAATTTACCGTATTTAGAGCCTTATAAACTCATAATATCAAGTTTTCCGTTGCTCAGCGTGCTATGAAGCGCGCTATGCTCGGAGTTTCTTTGGCGGATAAGCTTCGAAATGAAACAATTCGTCAAAGAACTAAAGTCACCGACATAGTGCAGAGAATCAGTACTCTGAAGTGGAACTGGACTGGTCACGTAGCTCGAACAACAGACGATCGCTGGAGTAAACTTACTCTGGAATGGAGACCAAGGCTGGGAAATCGGGGTGTAGGTCGACCTCCAACTAGGTGGGACGACGACCTCCGTTTAGTCGCGGGTCCATGTTGGATGCGAGTAGCAGGAGATCGGTCATCTTGGCGTTCATTGAGAGAGGCCTATGTCCAGCAGTGGACGAATATAGGCTGATATGATATGATAAACTCATAATATGAAAGCTATAGAGTTATAATAAAAATACAGCAATAATCTTCAGTATCTCAACATTGTTTTCCACGTTCTACGTTTCTATTATCGTTTATAATACTCATGATATCAGCTTCCAAAGTAAAGCCAATTTACAATTCAAGCATACATTCAGCATCTCCTTAGTATATTTACAAATTCCTTTTATTTAAAACACACGCCAATAGATCGACAATATCATAAACTACATATTCCCCGTTTTAAACTAAGTCAATTTTTAACTAAGATGAGTAAAAAAATAGGGGTTTGGTGCGATCTCGTTTACGCGGCAAATGTATGGCCAAGGTCGTTTGCTCGGGGGACGGCCTTAAATACCATCTAATATTTACCTACACATTTCCAGTACATATTCTGTGGCCCAAGATCGTGAATCATATTAAGATCTCAGGAAACCCGAGGGACATGTTAAAGCTATCTTGAATTTATACATTACGATCATGTTCAGTGGCTCTCCCTCTATGTCAGTGGAATCGACCAACGCCCCTTAAAATAGCCCATGATTTAAGTTCATACCTTAGGATCATCGCTAAGTGGCTGTGCTCGGTCCATATCAGCAGGGTTAACGATCGCCTTAACCCCCTGCCCAGCGCGGCCATCGGGACCCGCTGCTGAATTCTTCTTGGAATACTGCAATATCAGAAGCATTGAGTATCATTATTCATTTTCATATTTTCAGAAGCTCAACCGATTAGAGATTATATTTATGGTATTTCGTAAGTAGCTAGTATTTTTTTAAGTTTTCGTACCCAAATGGTAGAAACGGGATATTTCTACGGGGCTATATGTTGTTTGTGTAGACATAGTAATACTAATTTTTAGAAAAAAAATCTGAGTCAGTCCAGGGGGAGAACTCAAAATTTATATTCAGTATTGCATCAAAAGCATGACAACTAGATATTTAAGTATTTATCCTTATCTCAAAACCCGATAAAAATAATTTTCACACCTGTTACAGATTTGCAAATATTTTTAACTTGTTGCGCTATCAGACAAGTGTTGATAAATGTCTCGAGTGTTGACGGTCAAAGACCAAAGTCACACCAAAAAAAACAAAAACAAACTTTCTTTGTTCTTTGCATAATATTTCTGTAGAACCAATTTGTCTTTGGATATTTTTGATCGCTGTCCTTCCGCCTCTGTCCTTCTGTCTGTCTCCAGGCAGTATCTCAAGAACCGCTATAGCTACACTTTTGACATTTTCAGAGATTGTGTATTTCTGTTGCCGCTACAAATACTAAATACAAAATAAAATCAATATTCAACATTGAGATGTAATTCAACGGGGGACTTCCATACAACAGACATTTTTTGGCCCGTTCTGCTAGATATAAATAGGCACTTGAAATATTAAAATTATTAATAATTAAGGGCTCGCATACTGAAATGCTAAATTTTTGCTTAATTTTGCTATACCTAATATAATGGTACGGAACCTTTCGTGCGCGAGTCCAACTCGCACTTGTCCTATTTTTTCAATCAGTAGCACTATAGCCATAGTGAGCCTAGTTTTCATTCCAATAAACAAAAAAGTAAAAAAGTTTACTCACCTTTCTATAATAGTAGATGCAGGCAAACACTACATACTTCAGGTAATACCATTTGCTTGGTTGAGAGTATACTCCTAACAACGGTTTTGGGTTCTTCTTGACTAGGAACCATATTAATAATACCACAACTATAGATATTAGTATAGGAGCCATTGCAACGAGCGTCTTGGACGAGTTTGAGTGAGTAACTGATTAAAACCGGGTAGATAACAAGTTATGTAATTAACAAAAGTATAATTAAAAAGTAATTTATCTTTAGATAACGGGCATCTGTGTTATATTTTGATATTTCAATACTAGGTAGGTACCTACCTATATACCTACGACGGACTATCCGTGACGCACTTTTTAGTCTGTGGGAAATAGAACCAACGCAATTATATTATGCAGAAATGCACACGACGCGCAAAAAGTCCACATATTATAATTATTGTATACTGCATAGGGAGGTCGCACACGTCACACTTTTTGTGTGATCGAGTCTGCGGCTTACATACAATCTGCATGGCGCGCGCCATCAGATTGTATGGAAGCTGCAGACTCGATCGCACAAAAAGTGTGACGTGTGCGATCTCCCTTAGGATCTATTTCCACAGACAAAAAGTGCGTCACGGATAGTCTGTCGTCTGCGCTGCGCCTTATGCTATAAGAAATCCATGTTATCTTTATTTCATTTGCTCTATGTTATATTAATTGTTCCTGTTATTTATTCTTTGTACAAATCTCAGATTTTTTTTTAATGATATGGTAAGATATGGTAATTTTTAAGCAGTTTATCTATACTGTACTCAGCAAAACATGGCGTAGCGTTTATTGACTCCCTGTCAAAAACTTGTCATTTTCTATATAAACCGCGATGGACAATGAAGTTTCATGTGTTGTCAATTGCGGCTTTGTATAGAAAATGACAAGTTTTTTGACAGGGAGTCAATGACCGTTACCGCCATGTTTCGCCGAGTACAGTATAGCAAGGGGAATAAAAATCATGCATATTTCTTGTTATCATAACTAGTACTAACTTGTTTTTGGTAAAAAACAACTTTTTACAGTTTAGGAATTTATTTATTAAGTCTAACTTAAATCTAATAAGTACATATAGCTTGTCAAGAAAGAGTGACGCCGAACATATTTTTTAAGTCACATAAAAAGTATAAAAACCTTATATATATGATTGCAAATAAAAACTGTCAAAGCGTTAATATTTAAAGAGTACAAATGTTCTCTGCGATAATACAAGGCGCAAAAACTACCATTTGATCGTGATTATGTTTTGAAAAATTATTTCAGCGTCTACTCTTTCTTGACTGACTAACAAAACATGTTTTGACATTTTGTACTCACACAATAATAGCGTAAGTAGTATATTAATAGCATAATAAGTAATTAGTAAAGTACCAGTGTCCAGTAAACAATTAAAGATAATAACTTATTTTAGTGTTTAGTGTCTTAAATTTGTTCGTGACAAACTAATTTTAAGACCTCACTAAGCCAAAACTGTTACATATAATCAAATTAATAACAATAGTGTCATGACTTTGTCTACCTACAAATGCAATAAAAAAAACAACCTGTCACAGATGTCAATCTGTTCCTAATTTAAAAACGGCGGGTTTTTACTTCGACGCTCCAATGATAGTAAGGATGTAGAGGAAGATGTTGATGATATCAAGGTACAGGTTTAAGGCAGCGAAGATGTACTCCTCTGGTGAGATGCTGTACTTGTGTTTACCGCCCATCATCAGCTGAGTGTCGTAGACTAGATACATGGAGAATATCAGTACACCAGCCGACGCGTATACTAGTGTTATTATCCTGTTCGCTGGCAGGAATATCGCGATTAGACCTGAAAGATAGAAAAATATTTAAGAATGCACGTTCAAATAAAATGAAACGCTAATGATTGTGGAATTACTATAAAAAATACGATTTCAAACTTCATTACAGTCGTCGTATAAAACCCGCGTACAAGTGTAAGATCGCTCAGCAAAACTAGAAAGGGTATGAGCAGTGTACGATTTTTAGGGCGGGTTGAATCAAATTACTTAAATAACTATAAATGTCACTTTAACCATATAACTTTAACTATAACTACAGTGCAAAATGTCAAATCTTAGGTAAAGGACGCCATAACCGCTCAAACTTACTAAAGTATATCGAAATTTTTTCGTGAAAATTTATAATGGATCACAGTGTTGTTATAACAAATATTTTTCCCGTCGATTTTTACGGATTATTCATATTTTATACTGTAACTGTAGCTTTAACAAAAAAATAAACGCAACAGACATCTGTCAAACTCCGTGGTCAAAGTTAAGGTTAAAGTGAAGTTAGCCTTAACTATAACCATAACTTTGACCATAACTTTAACTTTGGTGCAACCCACCCTTGGTCAGACAGTCTCTTTGGTGGAGCGAGTGAGTGATTAGACACTACACAATACACAAGTCGTCATTGGTAGACCTCGATCAAAAGGTGTCAAGACAACACCGTAAGCCCTTGCCCTCTTCAGCTTTGCCAAACGATTTTAAAGTTATGTACAGCCTTTAAATATTGACTAGGACCAATATTAAACAGTATTAAAAGCGCCATCTATGATAGAACAATTTAAAACTCCAAATACGACGTGCAAACCTTCATGAAGAGAGCGTATTCACTCTTAAAAGGCCGGCAACGCACTTGCAGCTCTTCTAATGTTGCGAGTGTCCAAGAGCGACGGTAGTGGCTATCCGTCAGGTGACCCAGCCGCCCGTTTGCCCCGTTATTTTATTTAAAAAAAATTATCGCCAACTCACCGAAAACCAGCAGCACCATGGTGAAAGCAACGAGAGCTCCGCCCATCATGGTGAAATCCCACTTCGTCTGGAAGGCGAACAGGGTCAGACCCAGGCACACCGCTGCCGTGATGCCTACTGCCATCATCACCTGGAAACATACAAACATTCTAATTAATCTTACTAATTTTGTAGTAGGTGCAAAATATACAAAAATTCTTAGCAATCTCACTTTTATTAGGTGAAAAACATACAAACATTCTTATTAGCGAGATCGCACACGTCACACTATTTGTGTGATCGAGTCTGCGGCTTCCATACATTCTGATGGCGCGCGCCATGCAGATTGTATTTAAGCCGCAGACTCGATCACACAAAAAGTGTGACGTGTGCGATCTCCTTTGTTTTAGGACCTAACTTGTTGTGGGTGAAAAAGTTTAACGAATTAGTTTATAATGATTATTGTTATTGGCACAGAGGAAACTAATTAGGTCTTTGCCATGTAGTTGGTTTGGCACTTCGTCTGTTGGTCCGTCTATCGGCTTACAGTCAATCAGCACTCAGCAGCTTTACCCCCGAAACTAATGCGATTTAGATTTACGACTTACGAGTCTGATTAGTTTCAAATTGAGCCACAGCTCGATCGTGCGTTAGTATAGCTGTCAAGAGTGGGAAAAGCCTTTGAGATGAAATTAATTCAAAATTGAGCCGCAGCACGATTTTGCACTAGTATTTATGTCGGAAGTATCAAAAGCTGTTGAGATCGAGCGAATCACGATTCTGAATCTGTCGGGAGTAAGGCAACAGTTTTTCGGTTTATCCGTTTGTCAGCTTGTCGATTTATAAGTTTGTCCGTTTCTCAGTTTGACGGTTTATAAGTTTGTCCGTTTGTCAGTTTGACGGTTTATAAGTTTGTCCGTTTGTCAGTTTGACGGTTTATAAGTTTGTCCGTTTGTCAGTTTGACGGTTTATAAGTTTGTTCGTCCGTCTGTCTATCTCACCTCGGCCACGTCGTACACGCTAGTGGCTACTCCCAGCAGGAAGCTCTGCGCGACAGTGAACAGCGTTAGGAAGATGAAGTTCATGGGCGCCGTCCGCCGCACATTAGTACAGCACGCCATTGAGATCAGCGTCACTATTAGCACTGCGAAGGCTATCCAGCTGAAAATAGAGAAAGACTATAAAGTATAGAAAGACTGACCGACGATCACACATCTACATATCCATACTAATATTATAAATGTGAATGTGAAGTGTGTCTGTCTGTCTGTTACCTCTTCACCACGCCTAAACCTAGGTGGCGAACGGGGCAATCACCCGGGGTCTCGCTCTTGCAGGGGCCTCGCAAGGTAGTTTTTCGTAAGACCATAAAGAAATTCGCAAAGACCTGCCGCCCAGGGCCTCGCAAAGACCGTCTACCCGGGGCCTCGCAATGGCTAAGGCCGCCACTGCCTTGGTGGTAAGAGCGGTTTCATCATACGGGCGTCGGGCATAAGACTTGGATTAATAATACTTACAATAGATAAGGGTTCCTGGCGACGAACTGTTTGGTGGGTTCGTGAAAGAGGAAGAGGGCGATGGCTCCCATCGTCACCAATAGCTGACACATCAGGATCGCGTACACCTGGAAGTTAGAACACACATGTTACTCACCCAGTGTTGCTAATTAATTTAAGTGGGCGACTAACCCAAAACTGTCGATTTTATAATTCATTTTTATACCTGAAAATAAGCCTCGAATTGTTACATTTTCTAAACATAGGTACTACATTAAATTTTCAAGAATTTGATTTGAGCGAAAACACGATATCTTAAAATTTTCTCGATTGAAAAAAATCACAAAGATGCATCAAATTTTCACGAATTTTTCATATAATATTGCCTTTACCGTGTATAAAACTAAGTTAAATAATATTTTAACACATTTAAACACTCATCCGGCGGATTTTTAAAATGTTGTATATTTATCGAGTTATTAAGAAAAAAACTAACTTGGCGATAATTCCGCGTCGTCCTTTTTCACCTGGCATATTATGCAAGACGGGCGTGAGTGTGAAGAGAGAAGGACGATGTTTGATTTTTTGCGTTAGTCGCCCTCTTCATGTTCAAGCAACTCTAGATTTATGTATAGGCAGTATAGGCCATGACTTATCATAGGTTAGCATCAGATGGCAGCAGAGTTCATACATAACGGCGGCAAAATTAAAGTGGCCTTGGTCGCATCATGAAAAAGATGATCATGAACAACATGCAAATCACAAGGAAAATAATGATTTACAGATATCACACAATATTATCATACTAATATTATACCTAATGACGAACATTTTGGAGATATTCGTTACTTTACGTAAAAACTACTGAACGGACTCTGATCATGGTAGTAGTTTAGGCGCTGGATTTACAGCCTACGGACTACTTTTTATCCCAAAAAAAAACAGACGGGTTGCACTCCGGGAGTGCCGGCAGAAGTAAAAACTTGATTATTAACGTTGTGCATTTTTTAACCCATTTTTTATGAAAATCGATTATTAAAAAATCGATTTTTTAATTAATGGAAACCCTTACAATCGATTAAATTTTAATGAAATCAATTTTTAAAAAATCAATTTTTAGGGTTCCGTACCCAAACACGGTAAAAACGGGACCCTATTTTTTTATTGAATAAGGGGACAAACCAGCAGACGGGTCACCTGATGGTAAGCAACTACCGTCGCCCATGGACACTCGCAACATCAGAAGAGCTGCAGGTGCGTTGCCGGCCTTTTAAGAGGGAATACGCTCTTTTCTTGAAGGTTTGCAGGTCGTATAGGTCCAGAAATACTGCTGGTGACAGTTCGTTCCAGAGTTTTACAGTGCGCGGTAGAAAGTTACGCGAAAAACGCACTGTGGAAGACTGCCACTCATCAAGGTGATGAGGATGGTATGTTTTTCGCGTGGGTCGATGGCGAAAAGTTGCAGGTGGTATGATTCCGAACAATTCCTCAGAGCACTCCCCGTGATACAACCGATAGAGGATGCAGAGTGAAGCTACATCACAGCGTAATTTCAAGGGGTCCAAGCTGTTTGAAACACTATGGCAGTCAACAATTCGAGCGGCCCTTCGTTGGATACGATCCATAGGGAGCAGTTGGTATTTTGGCGCCCCTGCCCAGAGATGAGAACAATATTCCATATGAGGCTGAACCTGCGCCTTGTAGAGTTGTAGGCGTTGATCCGGACTGAAGTACTGTCTCGCTCTGTTAAGAACACCAAGCTTCTTCGAGGCTAATTTGGCCTTACCCTCTAGATGGTATCGGAACTGGACTTCGCTCGATATGTTGACGCCAAGTATCTCAATGCTAGGGGAGATGGTTAAAGATGTGCCGTCGAAACGAGGATATACGACCATTGGTGACTTTTTAGTGGTGAACGCGCAGACTTGTGTCTTGGCGGGGTTGAATTGGACAAAGTTACGTCTACCCCATTCAGAGACCTTCTCCAAAGAATTCTCCACCTTAGACACAAGTTCGTTTCGACTCTCAGTGACATTTTGCCGAGAAATATTGGGGGAGCCGGTATATACAGCATCAACTGTACTGTCATCTGCATAGCAATGAATGCCGCTGGTCTGCAACGTGTCATTGATATGCAGTAAGAATAGAGTAGGCGATAGCACACAGCCCTGAGGGACACCAGCATCAACAGAGTGAGTCTCCGAGCATTCGCCGTCAACTACGACCTTTATGCTTCTGTCTGATAAGAAACCAGTGACCCACTTACATAATTTCTCGGGCAGCCCGTATTATGGAAGCTTTGATAGCAGCGCTTTATGCCAAACCCGATCAAAGGTCTTCGCAATGTCCAAACTAACATCGTTGGCTGTTGCCAATGCCTCTCCCTTCGACTCAATTGCCTGAGCCCAACGATGAGTCAGGTACGCCAAGAGATCACCAGCCGAGCGACCTTTACGGAACCCGTATTGTTTGTCGCTTAGCAATCCCTGGCCGTCCAAGTAACGAAGAAGCTGGCTATTGATAATGGATTTCATTATCTTCGAGAAGAGAGAAGTTATAGCGATTGGTCTGTAGTTGGAAGGATTTGAGCGATCACCTTTTTTGGGGATCGGGTGCACCAAGGCTGTCTTCCAGGAAGCCGGGACGATGCCAGTAGAATAGGAGAGCCGAAAAAGACGCGTCAAGACCGGAGCCAACTCTGGAGCACACTTTTTCAACACAATAGGCGGGATTCCATCAGGCCCACTCGACTTTTGGATATCAAGGGAACGGAGGGCTTTTCGCACTAAGCGCTGATGAAACCGAATATCCGACACGATGCTCGTGCATCGCGGTATGGTCGGCGGTTTTTGCCCCCTGTCATCCAGGGTCGAGTTTGACGCAAAGAGCTTGCCCAGAAGATCGGCTTTGTCTTTTGCGTCCTGGGCCAACGACCCATTTCCTACGTGTAGGGATGGTAGGGTTGGCTTGCAGAAATTTCCTTCAATAGCTTTGGCCACAGACCAGAATGCACGGGTTCCCGAGGGGAGGCGCTCAAGTCTCTTGCCAATCCTATTGACGTGCTGTTGCTTTGCCCGAGTAATCTCTTTCTTGAGGGACCTAGAGGCAAGGTTGTCCTTATATGTGCTGATGTTTAAATCCCGAGCAGACACCGCGTTGGCCCAGGATTGGTAAGCCTCCTGCTTCCGACGAGAAGCTTTTTTGGGGGATGAACCAAACCAGGGACGAAATCTGCCACCAGTTGGCACTACAGTGGACGAAATGAAAAGTTCCATCCCCTGCATCACCACATCGGCAATAGAGTTGGCAGTGTTGTCGGGATCATCCGGCGAGAAGCACACGTGCCCCCTAAGGATAGGATGCAAAAATTACTATTACTAAGACTTCGTTGTCTGTCCGTCAGTCCGTCTGTCTGTCCGTCTGTCTCCAGGCTGTAACTCAATAACGGTAATATCTAGAGAGTTTTGAATTTTCAGAGATTATGTATACCTATCTGTTGCCGCTATAACAACAAATATTAAAAACAAAAGAAAATTAATATTTAAGGGGGGCTCCCATACAAGAAACGTGATTTTTTTGGCTTTTTTTGCTCTATATCAATAAAGGCATCAGGTAGGTACTTGATTTTTTGTCGAAGTCCTTAGTTATATGTCTTTTTTAATATTTAATAATAATATTAAAATAAAATAAAAAATTAAGGGCGGCTCCCATACAAAAAACACAATTTTTGACCTGATTTTGCTCTATAATGGTACGGAACCCTTCACGCGCGAGTCCGACTCGCACTTGGCCGATTATTTTAATTAATCGAAACCCTTACAATCAATTCGAGTTCGACACAAAACACTACTCTCCAACCGTCTTACGGTTTTTCCAAGGTTTTTCGATCAGCACGAGAATCTGACGCGAGTTTTAGAGTTTTTACACATCCCACAAAAGTCCTCAACGCCGCTAAAGAAGTTTTCACTTCAAAAATTTAGTTAGTGTTCCCGTGGAAAACTACTAGATTTTGTAAGATAAAATATTATAAGAAAACTAAGCTTTTACCTTCCGTATAAAACCTCTTCTGATGCTGGCCTCAGTGAAGTCGAAGTTGCGGTCGACGCCATCTTCCGAGAAACCGATAGGGCCACCGTACTGGGTCTGAAAAAATAATACTTAAGTATAGTTTCAGTCATGACTCATGAGACATGGCATAGGTAGCAGATGTATCTTATTTCTAGAGAAAGTCTACATTGTCTTTGACGTTTTTTAAATAAATAAATAAAAATAAAAATGTCTGTTTGTTACTTGAACTTCTCCATACCACTAAACCGACTCCGATGAAATTCGGTATGAAAATACTTTGGAGTCGCGATAAACGACATACTAAGCTTACCATTCGGCAAACAAAATGTACAGTTTACGCACAATAAACAAATTTCGGCGTAATAACATATTTTTAGTATAACATAATATTAAAATATATTTACCTGTGCCATTTTCCGTCCGTCTATCACAAATAACGCGCGATAACTGATTATCGCGTACACGATAAGGTCCTGATAAAAAGTCCGGTAGGGCCGAAATTGCAACATGACTCATGTAACTAGGGATTGCAATCCGGATACTTCGAAATCCGAAAACTCCGGATAATCCGGATTTTTTGGGCCTATGAAAAATCCGGATTTTTATTTCTCAAAATCCGGATTTTCGGTTTTTTCGAATAGTAGATAAAAATGATAAAAAGAAGCTTTTACGTAATATACAATTAATTAAATGGTATTGTGTAATATCTGACATACAAATTCACATTTGTTTAAAGGCGCTATCACAACTTTGCGTGGCCTACACGTACGAAAGTCAGAATTCCGTATATCTAACATTCTATTGTGTAGTTATTTGGAGGTTATAATTATATTACTTTACATATCTTTATTTTATTTATAAGAAATAACGACATATTTTAGTTTTTTATAACCTAGCTCTTATTTTACTATATTTACTATTTATTATGTTTTCTATATGATAATATAAGTGCAACTATGATAAATTAACAATTATTTTAGAACATTCTAGTATTGAATACAATGTTTTTTCTAAAATATCTTGCTTTTGTTTACATTGAGGTTATAATAATAAATTATAATTGTTTACGTAGCCAATGCCGGTTGCCGATTTGTGATTCTGTCTAATTAAATAAAGGAATAAAGTAAGTTTATAATATGACGAAACGTTGATTAAAAGGATAAGGTCCAAATTGGGCTAATTTTAATAGTGCCGGCCAACGCAAATAAATCCATTATTTAAATATATCATCATCTAAGGAATAATTTTTATTATTACACCAAAGTTCTAAGTCAAGTGTCCGAGTTGTTATTCAAGGTCAAAGTTTGCTAATAATGTATGGAATAAAACTTATTTTATTAATTAAAAGCAATAAGTAATCGATCCCAACATCTCTATCCGAGTCATAGAACAGATTAGAAGCGAAATACCTACAAATGATTTGGAAAAATTCAAAGGAAGGGGAATACTCTACGTGCTTGGGGTGCGCACGGCATTTGCCTAGTATTCCAAGTAAGCAATGAGTTGTGCCCTGCAAGCCCCAAGCACATAGAAGATCCCTCTTCCTTTGAATTTTTCCCAATCATTTGTAGATATTTGGCTTCTAATCTGTTCTATAACTTGGATAGGGACGTTGGGATCGATTACTTATTGCTTGTAATTAATAAAATAAGTTTTATTCCATAATATATTATTAACAAACTTTGACCTTGAATAACAACTCGGAGACTTGACTTAGAACTTTGGTGTAATAATAAAAATTATTCCTTAGGTTATGTTGTATTTAAATAATGGGCTTATTTGCGTTGGCCGGCACTTTTAAAATTAATCCAAAATTGTATGGATGTTGGATCTTGTCCTTTTAAATAATTATTTTAAGTCATTATTCTGTGCAATAGCCTAAATATAAATATACTATCTAACTGCTGAGCAAAGGCGCTGCCCGAATCTTTCACTTATCTTGCCCCAGCGTCACCGTTTGTCAGCCCAGCTGATATGCCTTCAGTGGGGAGTTTATAATCGTGTTCTAGGCTAAATTCTTCGTAATCTTTGGTTCCTCATTAATAACGTAACCTCTGACGAGTTGGCTAGTAATAAAAAAAAAATAGAATCCTCGCCAGAACCCTAACTGGACAATGTAAGCTGCACAAGCACCTTTACAGAATAGGTGTTAATAGCTTTACGACCTGCAGATTCTGTGACACATCTATTCACCTTCTACTTGACTCTACTGCTCTACTACAGAGCGAAACTCTCCTAATTTACTAAAGGGGAAATTAGTGGCACCAATCCAAATTACATCGTTACATTTATGAGCAGCACTAGGTTGAGGACGGTACTCTAATACGAAGGAGTCACAATAGATTAAGGATCAAGAATCAAGGATCGTCGTAACGTGAGGATACGTCAGAGCATAGCGCTATCTTTTCTTAGGCCTAATAATAGTAGGATAACCACTCGGTATATAACCAGCCTAGATGTATGCGGACAACGTGACCAGTCCAATGCAACTTTAGCTTGGCCGTCTTAATTCCTACGATTCTAGTTTGGGAGCACATTAGGTTTTTTCGTTTTGAGATTTGAGCTCTATTGCTCTTTGGCAAACCCTGAGTTGGAACTTTTGTAAATCGTAAATCGGTCAATGATCGTGTTTGCGCATCGTTGATTTTGACGAGCGAAATACACATATCAACGAGTCTGCGCTTCAGTGAGATTGGTAAGTCACTATTCTTCATGGACCAGTTTTTCTGCCTTTCTGTAGTCATAAGAAACTAATTGCCCCAAGTGCAGGTACTCGTTGACATAGTGAATTTCTTGATCGTTTACCTCGATCCTACGTCTCGTACATTGTTTGTGTCTTTGACCTATTTTTTGTAAGTTCCACTAGGGGCTTGCAGATCTTGGAGCATAATTTGATGATGTGCGGCTGACGGCTGTAGGTGCATAAATGACGAAGTCTCCGAAAAGGGGAGATTGCTTAGGATTTTCTTGTTAACTAAAATTTCACATTTTTAAATAGTTAAAAAAATCAAGGTATTTTTAAGTTGTTAATTATATTTAAAGTACAAGATATACCTTTTTTTTGATGATGAGTGATTTTCACATCGCTTATAAGTTAAGAAAAATGTTAATTTTGAATACGTTTTATTTTGCACTTTTTAAATGAATATTAAATAATGAAATAATAAGAAAATAACTCACATTTAGAGCTGTTTACCAAAAATATTTAAAAATTTACAAAAAATCCGGATTATCCGGATATTCCGGATTTGAGGACAAAAAAATCCGAAAATCCGGATTTTTTTAAAAATCCGTTTTTTCAATCCCTACTGATGTAACATAATTCTAATGTTTCAGAGAAGTGTTATGATGCTAACGGATGTGAAAAAACAAACTACACTTTGCCTGTTTTACCTCCCAGGTGGTTATAAACAAATATCTGAAAAGAGACGCGGTCAAATTATAAATTTGTATCACGATAGTGTATGATAATAAAATCGCATTTCCAGGTCAGCCCGTTAAGATGTGTGCGTCCCCCCAGAAAGCCCAATCGAGCTAGGTGTATTTTCAATATATCAGGATTTAGAGCAAAAATAGGGCACCTCTACAGTCAAGTAAATAAATTGGAGCATTAATACGAACGACGCTGCGAGCTAAAAACCGTGGGCTTGCTGGCGTCCTGTCCCGTCAGCACGCCCAAGCTAGATCTCGGGAACCGGGGTACTAACTCTCAACGAATTTTGCTCGACAATTTGAATCACAATATACGATAGTTCGTATATTGTGATTCAAATTTTCGAGCAAAATTGGAGCACTCTGCTCCCGTGAAATCAACTTCGAAACTAGAATGTGAAAGGAGTTAGACGTGATTAACCGGTGGGCTTGCTGGCGTCCTGTCCCGTCAGCAAGCCTACGCAGATCTCTGAAACGGTAATGATTTGGATTATGATTAAAAACTCTACAATAGAGCCCTATTTAAAGCACTCTGCTCCAAAAAAAATATTAATGTTGCTTCAATAGTTCTCGAGTTACAGGCCTTTGATTGCTGCCGTCGCGTCCCGTCAGCAAGCCCATTTGGAGCGTAGAAACTACTGAACGGAGAGTCGTCAAAAATATCTCAAATCGTAGCTTAGAATGAGAGAACTATGCTCCAAATAGATCAAAATCCTAGGTTCTACGGTTTTCGCGCTACGTTGCCGTTCCGTGCAACAAGCAAATGTTGTTGCACGGAACGACAACGTCGCGCGGTTGTGAAAATCGAAAAAATTTGGCGGCTGAAGTGTTTTTCGCTGATAGCGCGAAAACCGTAGAACCTAGGATTTTGATCTATTTGGAGCATAGTTCTCTCATTCTAAGCTACGATTTGAGATATTTTTGACGACTCTCCGTTCAGTAGTTTCCACGCTCCAAATGGGCTTGCTGACGGGACGCGACGGCAGCAATCAAAGGCCTGTAACTCGAGAACTATTGAAGCTACATTAATATTTTTTTTAGAGCAGAGTGCTCTAAAAAGGGCTCTATTGTAGAGTTTTTAATCGTAATCCAAATCATTACCGTTTCAGAGATCTGCGTGGGCTTGCTGACGGGACAGGACGCCAGCAAGCCCACCGGTTAATCACGTCTAACTCCTTTCACATTCTAGTTTCGAAGTTGATTTCACGGGAGTAGAGTGCTCCAATTTTGCTCGAAAATTTGAACCACAATACACGATAGTACTCTAAACGGTTCCCGAGATCTAGCTTGGGCGTGCTGACGGGACAGGACGCCAGCAAGCCCACGGTTTTTAGCTCGCAGCGTCGTTCGTATTAATGCTCCAATTTATTTACTTGACTGTAGAGGTGCTCCATTTTTGCTCTAAATTCTGATATATTGAAAATACACCTAGCTCGATTGGGCTTTCTGGGGGGACGCACACCGTTAAGATGCTATTAGAACATAATAGAGGCATATTATCTGAAAAATAAAAACTCAAGCATCACTGCCTTGCGTAGCGTTTCGGTGCACCAAAATCTTTAGTTGATACAATACCACAGAATTCAATTATATATTAGTAACAAACAATACCTCAATTATGTTTTTTAGATCCGGGATATCCCTCCGTTATACGGCTGAAGGCGAACCGCAGGTGGTTTTAGTGAGTAAGAGTCTCACATACCCCCGGGGTACCCAACCCGGGGTACCCAACCCGGGGTACCCATGATGGGTTTCCCCTGCGATATCAAAAAAAAAAATAAAAATAATTATGGAAAAATAAAATCTGGTCACACTTCATAGTCATCTAAGTAGGTATGTATACCTATATTGTTTTTTTTTTGGGCTAGAGTAGTATTATTTATTTTTTCGCGTGTTCTATTTTGCAGTATTTGTCTAGTGGCTTTTCAAACATATCTGAGAAGGACAACATGTTAGCGTGGCATGTTCTAATAAAATAGGCATTTTCATTATGAAAACGGAATACAGCTTACATAATATTATTATAATTTATAAATTAGACAAATAAGGAGTATTTTAATGAAACAACAATACATGTAATTAATATTAGATATTTATTATAAATCAAATTAACATCATTAACAAAAACTACTTCTATATTTAGTGATCTTTGAAAGTAACTTTGTACTGGCGTTTAATCTGAATCGCTACGTTATGTCTGTCAGTCCGATATAGTAGATTTGGACATAAAAGTAATTATAAATATTAATTATAACTACCCACAAAAACTAAATTGAAAAACAGTCAAAATGATGTATGATTATAAGTATTGAAATAAAGTATGAAGAATATACAACGAATTTTAGTATCCATTGAAAAGAAAAAATCACGGCATTACTTGCGGTCTATCTTACTCGCACGCCTATCAATGCAATATATGTGCGAGAGAGAACACAAGTACAATCTACCTCTCAAAACAAACGTAGCGATTCAGAGATTCAGTAATATTTGGTTTTATATTTGTGTATACGACGGGTAACATAAATGGCGACAAATTAGGTAATATTATATCGGTACCATTAGAAAAAAAATATCTTTAGGCAAATGGCAGAGCTATTTTATTTAGTCGGATTATCTTAAGACTTAATATAACTCGACCTACTTATATAAGTCTGCTATCTGGTTTTAATTTCTCTAATAGTACACCTATTCGATTTCATAAGTCACTTTAAGACAGATAATATCATAAAAGTTATTATTATATTATTAGAAACTTATTTTTTATCATAATACCGTTGAAAGCCTTAACTTTGCGCAAATCGGCAAACTACTAAAAAGACTGCAAAATTACTTTTCCAACAATAAAAACATTAAGCATTTATTATTGCTTTACAAAAGCTAAACTACTGACATCGATGTTAAAACAGCACAGAGGTAAACAGAATTTCCGTCTGTCTCTTTCACACAAATCGTAACACTAAAGTGTAAGAAAGAGACAGAAACATTTGTAAACTTTTATCAAAGCACAAAATCGTCTTACAGTCTGTTACAATAATCATAATGACGATTTCAACTCCATTTATATTTACGTTTGCATACCCACATTAAACCACTAAATAGAGCTCGATTCTCATACTTTCGAATTTGTCACTCGCGAGTCGCGCGCGTGATAGTAATCTCTAAAGCATTTCGTAAATCGAACTGAAATTCGAGGTGTAAGATTCGGGCCTTTCTCATAAGACGTCAAATTTTATCTTTTTCGATGGATTTTTGCTTTTTCTTTGTTTTTCGCGATGTGCTAAAATCGTTAAAGCGAAAAATATTAAGATCATACATAATATTATTATACAACTATTTACATCCATACTTTCATAAAATAACCGCCATTTAGGAGCAAAAGTTATAACCCTAATTACTAAACGATACTAAAAAAACTAAATAGCTCTATTTGGACGCAAATGTAATACTGTTATATTAATTTTTATATAAAAATATAAAATTATGAACTTAGTAAAACCCGAATATGTTTTGTTTTAAATCTATATATATAAAAGAAAGTCGTGTTAGTTACTTCACTTATAACTCAAGAACGGCTGAACCGATTTAGCTGAAAATTGGCAGGGAGGTAGTTTAGAGCCAGGAGAAGGACATAGGATACATTTTGTCCCGGAAAAATGTACGGTTACTGCACAATATACATTTATGATTTGCGCGTAAAATATTCAATCGATTTTTATGAATTTTGGTATGGAGATACTTTGACTCTCGGGAAAGGACATAGGATACATTTTGTCCCGGAAAAATGTACGGTTCCCGCACAATAAATTTTTATGATTTTCGCCTAAACTATTCAATCGATTTTGATGAATTTTGGTATGAAGATACTTTGAGTCTCGGGAAAGGACAAGGGATACTTTTGGTCCCGGAAAATGTACGGTTCCCGCACAATAATATTTTATTTCAAGAACGGATAAACCGATTTGACTGAAAATTAGTGGAGATATAGCTTAGAACTAGGAAAAGGACATAGGATACATTTTATCCCGGAAAAATGTACGGTTACTGCATAATATACTTTTATGATTTGCGCGTAAACTATTCAATCGATTTTGATGAATTTTGGTATGGAGATACTTTGAGTCTCGGGAAAGGACAAGGGATACTTTTGGTCCCGGAAAATGTACGGTTCCCGCACAATAAACTTTTATGATTTTCGCCTAAACTATTCAGTCTGTTTTTATGAAATTCGGTATGGAGATACTTTGAGTCTCGGGAAAGGACAAGGGATACTTTTTTTCCCGGAAAATGTACGGTTCCAGCACAATAAACTTTTATGATTTTAGCTTAAACTATTTAATCTATTTCGATGAAATTTGTCATGAAGATACTATTTTAATCTATTGTTTTCTTAATTATACCAATTCGAATTATATAATCATCGTTAAGACAGGACAACGTCTGTCGGGCCAGCTAGTAATTTATAATATTGCTATGTGTGACATAATGGAGTATATTTTTACATTTGCGTCTTTATGCTAGGGCTATAGACTGATCACGGAACACTTAGAAAATTAGCCAATGACCTGTCGCAACGTCTCTTTTTTATCTCGTTTTCACAACTCCATTTGTTTACGAGTGAAAGCGACAAATATTAACAAGTCAACGACCGAATTTCCTCGTGTTCTATGATCGGTATATATGCTACTTTCATAGCTACTTTATACATATTCAATTATCATTTTAGAATAAGTTATAGTGACATTAAGTAGTTACTTCATACTTTAATATACATAATATGAGTCGTATAGTGAGTTTATGAATATAAATAATTAATAATTTTACTGGATGAAATTCTATAAGGCTAGTGATCACATTAAGTAGAATAATATATGTAGTAGTGACAGAGTAATTGTAGTTTATTATAGTCATGTTCACAATAAATACATAATACTAATGCCTTTTCAATTATAGTTGAATATTAAAGTATAAGCCAGAACCTTACAGCCCAGAGAAATATTATAACAGGTAAACACGTCAGAAGCCAACTACAATAATACGTGCGTATTTTAAAACTTGCATTGTTATAATATATTGTGTTTATTTAACATTTATTTATTATAATCTGACTATAGGTTATAAAATTTAAATGAATAATGATGACAACAGTCAAAATTATTGTCTATTTTTATATTTGATGTTTGTGAATTTTGATACGGAATGTTATGAGCCAAAAGTGTGGCCAAGTCTTATACAGTTTAGAAAAAAACTATAAAGCTAAATATTGTAATTCTTCCGCAAACTTATTTTATCCAATTATTTTGTAAAGATACCTATCATAAATAGAACTAAATAGAGCAATCATATAATATTATTAATTATCATGACAATGACTTCTTTAAATTAAAACTTTTAAGTCTAAACACCAAAAAATTAGGACCCCATATATATTCTCGAATAATATTCGAATAAACGTATTTTAGAACGTGTTTTACTTCATTTTACTTAAATATGCCAATATGTATGTCTTATTTTTATCTGAATTTGTGTACCAATGTATTTCAAGTTGTGTACCAATGTATTTCAAGTTCCAAGTCCATATTATGTACTTTTTTGACCTGAAATCAGGCGACTATCAATAAAACACGGGATCCTAGACTATACAAACATCAAATGTGACTTACTTATAGTGGCTGAAACTGTCGAACTAAAACACGGCCAGATATGGAAAAACAAGAAAAAAAAACTTTAGAGCAATGGCTCTAAAGTTTTTTTTTTGTAATGACAATACAACATTGTGATGCACAGAAGAGATAAACTACGATAACATGGCGCGCCCCTCCAAATTACTGTTTCAATGTGTGTAGTCACATCCTTATGAAAGAGTTTGTATGTAGTAAGTATTCAACCAATCAACCAGTACTCGTAATATTTCACTTAATGTCACTTATTACAGTACCCGGCAATAAATATTGCACATCGACCTTTGGAAAGAGACATTCGGCTAATTTCGGTTTCATAGAGCGTTATCTTTGTAGCACACACCTATTTGACATTATGTCAGTCGTTGTTCAAATTCAATAGAGTGCAGTCGCGTCCAGTTCTAAATATATATCTAGAGTTGTTAACACCCCTAAATTTGCTACAGCTGTAATTTTCCAAACGAATTTTAAATACGTAAACATAATTTGAACACCCTTTTTTATTTTATTTTACCCGAACCTAAAGCCATAACTTATAGAAAATTTGGTGTATTTTATACAAAGAATAATAAAATTGTCAAAAGAAGCAAACCATAATTGTTTTAACAGCTCCTAATATATACCTGACTTTTTGTATTTCGTGCGTAAGAGATAACGCTCTACAAAACCGAAACTAGCCGACTGTCACTTTCCAAAGGTCGATGTGCAATATTTATCGCCGGGTACTGTACCAAGATTTGTTGGTCAACTAATCATAACTAGCCGACCGCGCAAGACAACGCACTTCAAACGTTTTGACAACGCACTTCAAACGTTTTGAATTTTGGAGGGGCGCGCCATTGTTTCGTAGTTTATCTCTACCACCAGAGAAATAGTTCGGCAGGTTTGTTTGGGTTATGTCAATGTTTGTCATGATCACAGCTTGACATAACTCGACCAAGTTACGGATGCCCATCTGCCTATCAACTCTGACTCATCAAGTCATCACAGTATAAACTTATACAGGTTGTAACAAAATTTAGCAATAATACTCAGGACTCTAGTCTAGGGTGTGTTACATGTGCCCCCTATATGGAGTTCGATGTGAAAGTAGCAGCGCTGAAAGAGCAACTTTTTCACTTTTGTATGGAAAAGTGAATGGCACTGGCCCATACAAATCAAAAAAATAATTGCTGTGTGCTACTTTCATAGTGAACTCTTTACAAGGCACACATACACACCCTAAGCCCTAAAGAATTATCACTTAGTTTTGTTACACCCACACACAATCACAAGAATAAATTAAAAAGTTTTCCCATCAGCAGGCTTGGCATAACAGTAGAAATGGGAAAGAATCGACATACCGACAGATTTTCTCGATAAAATGGCGGATTTCCATTGTCACTCTGTCTATTCTTCCGTAGAAAGAAACCGTTTCTATGGTGACCATGCTACGCCTGCAGATTCAGCCACCAAACCGTCCATTTTACTCTCTGGCTACGCCGATAATGGTGAGGATGTAGATGAAGATGTTGATGACGTCGAGATACAGGTTCAAGGCAGCGAAGATGTACTCCTCAGGTGAGATGCTGTACTTGTGTTTGCCGCCCATCATCAGTTGGGTGTCGTAGATCAGGTAGAACGAGAAGAGCAGGGCGCCAAGAGACGCGTAGACGAGCGTCACGATGTTATTCTTCGGGATAAATATGGCGATGAGACCTGAAAATGCGATATTCACGTTATACTCAAAATGAATCAATCAAGCATTTAGGCTGATTTTCCTGTCACGCTGATCGTCGGCGCCGACGGTCGATGCGTAGCTCGTCAGCGCTGATCAGTCAGATGGGATTGTATTCGTCGGTACGTGCGTACTGCGTCCAGCGCGACACGAAAACGCTCACTGAGTGTGGAGGCGCGTACGCCCGTGTAGCGCTCTCGAAAACGCTACATATAACTACATACAGCTCTCTTACGTGTTTGTAGTGGCAAATAAAGCTTATTATTATTATTACAAATAAAGATTACGCAGCGTATTGAAAGTCCGCTGTCTTTGTCTCCTTACAATGTGACAGATAAAGAATTTGCAAACGGCCACACTCAGAGACATTTAATGATGATTAAACTTCAATTTAATCCCACAGAGCCGCGCGAGCACCGGTGACCGCGAGAACACAAGAATATAATGAGAATTCCTAGAACCTCAGTTATTTGACATGTAATGTATGGGGCGTATGTCAAAATTTTCATTTAATTACAATATAAAGTAATTAATTTTCGTTTCTGAGCGCGGCAGTAAGTCTGCTTGTCTTTATCTGGTCTTTATTGGCTATAATTGTAAGTATTTTTATTGGCACTCTACTAACACTATTAAGATGTAAAGTTTGGGAGGTTATAACATTGAAGAGGGGTAATCTCTGGATCAACTGAATCGATTTCAAAAATACTTCCGCCAATAGGAAGCCATCGCGATTAGTCGGTGACGCGTTATTGCTAGATTTTGTACTAATGCGTTCATAATAATTCTGTTTTTAACTCCCGACGAAAACGACAGACACGTATAACTCAACACACCCCGTGTTGAGTTATACATGTCTGTCTGTCTGATTGTCCGTGGCTTCATAGCATCCTAACAGGTGAACCGATCTAGTTTTTCGCCTAGCGATCTTAAACTTATACGGACTCCACTCACCGAACAGCAGCAAGACGACAGTACAGCACAGCAGCACGCCGCCCATGGTGGTGAAGTCCCATTTCGTCTGCATCGCGAATAGAGTCAGCGTAAGACAGATCGCCGCCGTTATACCCACAGCCATCATCACCTGAAAATAAATGGTAAATGGTAAGAGTCAAGTGACAGACTGAATATCTAAAATCCATTTTTGTTTATAAAATAAAAAATATTAATAAATTCGGCCTATAAATATATTTAAAATAAATTAATATAATTTTGAATAGAAATCATCTACACCTGCACTCTTATTATAGACACAAGCCCACAACAGAATGTAGAATATAATAAATGACAAATTGACAAAAAAAACGTCAGCATTTCTATACTTTCAAATTATTTTGCCATTAAAGGTGACACCGCACTAACATACTTGGCTGCAGCGCAATGACGCGACACTTTACGTTTCCTATTGCGTAACGACACCGCCGCGTTGTGCGGCTTACCTCATACGTATTTCATACAAATAATATTATGGCCGTGACTTTTCGCGTCGCCCTGCTACAGTGTAGTCTCAGGGGAAACTTACTTTTATGGCCAGGTTAAGCCTACTACAGGGTGCAATTAAACCTTCCTGCCAAATTTTTTCCAGGGCTTAGGTATCATTATGGTTCAAACGCTCAGTCCTGTCTCTAGCGGTTATCGGCATCTCGTCTACCATTGTATTCTAATTTTACAGATGTAGCGATATCTATCGCATCGTTTGTATGACATAATTGTCAAAAAGTTTCTAAGTTCCAATGACCGCGAGTTTCGTGGTAGAGCAAGCAGGAGGAAGCGTGACCCCGCCATGTATCACGAACCTTTTTTTCTTACGAAATATTTTTCGGAGAAATTATGAAGCTACTAATATTGTAATGTCATTAATTATTTTGAATTACTTATTTTGTTATTTTTTTAATTGTTATCAATTAAATCACGCTATAAGCAACTCATGTTTTAGAGTAAAAAATAATAATATATTATTAATTATTATAATATTATATTTTATGTCAGCTTCTTATTTGGTGACAGCAGAATGTCGCTTCTCTAAACTAAGTTTATACATGAATCAATATAGATATTGATTCACGGAAGGTAGACCTTAAACAACGGTTGTCAAAATTGCAAAAAAGTTTAGAACGATACGAGCATGAGCTGTTCAATATAAACTAACGGACACAGATTATTATTAGTATATAATATTGTAGACTAACGGATGAGGTATAACTTATATAGAAATATAAGACATTTACCCCACGACGAAGCATAATTTACATTTTACAATGGTTATTTTTGTAGGGGCTATTTTATATTTTCAAAATGATGGAGACCTAAACATACATAATATAAAACATTGTTTTATATTTTGTGTGGAGTATGAAAGGGGCTGGGTTATCAATACGCCTAGCACGAACTTTTGTAGGTTTCGTATCGCAAACGTATCGAGTTGTCGATACGATAACGTTATACAACCTAAGTCGGAAGCACGAAGCACTTTCGAAATACTATCGAGACTTCGATACGATAACGTTAGATGACGTCACACCTACGTAAATATGAGTGAGAAAAATAGAATGAATGGTCGTAAAGCTTAATGAACATTTCGTTTAAAAACTAGATACGTATTTAATTAATTAAAAACTTTGTGATTTTAGGGCACTTAAAACATAAATGTGTTCAAATTATGACGCAATATGAAGAAATTGTAGTAAAAGTTAATATTCATAAATATAAATGGTATTTATTAATACAATTTATTACTAAAGCGATGTTTGGTATTCCTAAACGAAGGACGTGAAACACTTGACATTTTTGGAAACTCGAAAGTCGAAGCTCATTCAAAGTTTAGCTTTGTTTTGAAGTGAACTTGTGTTGTGAATGTTGTGTGAAAGTTTTGGAATTATTTTAAAGTTTAACTTCTTAAACATTCTGCTGAAATGAGAACCAGCCACCCGCAATACACAATTATGGTAGAATTTATGGAAAAGTAAGTACATTTCATTTATTGTTTTAAGTATAATATAATACTTATTGATTTTATTAATAATATCTTTTAATAGGATATTTCGAACATAATATTTCTGTAAATGTTTAAACTTTAGAGAGTTATAGTTTTATAAATAAGTAAGTATACTTACTCAAGTCAATTAAAATATTAGGCTTGCCATAATATTATGCTTAATTTTTTTTAAAACAAAGTTGAGTGAAAAATATAAACTTATTTTTGTCAATAAAGACATAACATACCTATATTAAGAATGACTACTGGAAGATACAGTCCTTTAACTAATGTCAAATTTATTTAAGGTATGGAGACTTATCTAAACCCAGCGGTGGCCCTCGTGGTAGACACTATATACAGCAAAAATGGAAGGAGCTAACGGACATGCTAAATAGTGATGGCACTGGAGACCCTCGAATAGAGGAGAAGTGGCGGAAGGTATGTTTATGAAATTCCTAATAAGCACATGTAAGGGAAAAGACTATCACTTCACACATGTAGAAGTACATGCATGAGTACTTTGATATCGTTGCATGCATGCAATTGATGGTGTATTTTAATGGTGTGGTGTTCATTTTTGTTTCTTAAGGTTTGGAGTGATTTCAAAAATAATATTAAGAAAAAGTTCGCTAAAATAAATAGGTCCGCTCAGGGTACAGGCGGTGGGCCAGCACTTCAATTGACATTAACAGACCTAGAAAACAGGGTTTTGAATATAATTGGGGTGCATGCAGCTACTGGGATGCCCATTATACAAGAAGCTGGAGATGTACAGGTGTGATTTTTGTTTGCTTGGTGTAGGTACTAGGTAGGTATGTAGTATAAAGAAATATTTTATGCTTATTTTTGTAGCTATCAGTGAAATTTCTGTAAATATTTAATTTCTTAACAGGGTCAGAATTTGGCCAAAAGTGTTTCTTGTTTACAACTTGCCTACCTACTTCTTATGCTAAACTGTAATAAAAAAGGGTCAGCACTTGAGTTTTTTGTTAATACTGTGGTATATTAGTGATCGAAGGTTGTGACACTTCAAATTCTTGTGTTAATGACTGGATGGTGTTTGAGTACCTTTCTTGCTTTCTATTTTTAGCCATCATTATCCATCAATTATGATTTTTGGTAAAATACTATGTTATGACACGTCAATGGCATTACTGCTTTTTGTATGTAATCTCTAGAGTAGAAAGTATTTTGTTATTAGGCAAATATAGTATACTAAATAGTAGTATACAATATGGTATTCACTTCCAAATTTTAAGTAAGTACTAATATACTTATTTATTGTTCTGATTGAAATAGGTTGTTGGTGAGGAGGAAGATAGCTTGTCAGGTACTCATCTGCAAGTTGCAGCCACCGAAACTGCAGATGAATTGACTGTTAACGATGTTCCTTATGAATATACTCCAATAATTCCTGAAGGTTGGTATTTTTTAAATTTATCTTTCATTTACTTTAGATCCTTACTATAATAATATAACACATTACTCTTTACTTTGAAATAACTACTAGTTTTATTAAGTACTTATAGTAAAATATTTTAAAAATATCATATACAAAAACTAGTCAAGTAGGTATCCAGCAAAGCACATTCATCAAAAATAAGATCTTGAGAACTAAACCTTACAGAAAGTATTAACATTGTATCAAAATTTTTACAGATACATGGAATACCCCAGGAACAAGCAGTCAACCTACAGTCGCTCCGCCGCCTCTTCCTCCACAACCACCAACACCTAAACAACCAGCAGCTCCAGGGGAAACCCAGTGGCAACCACCAAAAAAAAAGAAAAAGTCCGAAGACCCAGCTTTAATATTTAAGGAGTTTGAGGAGACTGCAAGGGAGTATGAAAGGGAGCGTGACCGAATTGTGTATGAATTAGAAAGAGAGAGGATTCGACAGCGTGATGTAGAGCTCCATTTACAAGCTCAGTGGTTAGAGTTTATGAAAGAGGCTTTGAAAGTATTAAGAACGTATTTGGAGAGAAGAAGTGAGTAGTGGTTGTTTTAATATCGCAGCATTGTAAAAACCTCATTGGTTTTAAATGCTGTTTAAGTTAAGCTTTTATAATTGTATATGTTTTATTTGGTGAATAAATAAATAAATAAATAAATAAATAATAATTTATTTATTTAGCTTCATCAATACACATCTGACATCACCTACACTAATCACTTCTTTTTCTAAAGAAAAGATGAATTTCATGTTTAAATTAAATTTATTGTGCTTAAATATGAATAAAAAATACTTTAATGATACCTTTATTTGGATTTTAAATGCTCACATAAAAACCGAAATTAATTACTTTAAATATTATGTAGTCTATCAATCCTATGTACTAACATGTCCCTTATGGCCCTACCGCGAATTAAGTCATCTCTAGAACCATACTCCCGAAAAGCTTCTTCTGGTAAAGAAAGTGATGATGAATTAGTATTTATGAGATCCTCTTCAGGATCGGGCACCATAAAATCCAATGCGAGGTTGTGTAAAACGCTACATGCCAATATAATAGTTGCACACCTCTCAGGGGTGTAATGTAATGTGCGGTCTTTACAAAGGCATCTCCACCTATTTTTCAGTCTCCCAAAAGTATTTTCGATTGCAACTCTGGCCTTCCCATGGATGGCAGTATATTTTGCCTCTGGAGTACCTTCAGCGGCATCCGTGATTGGTGTCATTAACCAAGGCCTCTGTGGATATCCAGAATCACCTGCAAATATATATTATATATTACAGGTATATTTCATTTAGTAACATAACAAATATCTACACAGAGTTAACAGTGAAACTTTACAATATTCTTAAAACTTTAGTTTTTTTAAAGAAAGCAACCTAAATGTAAATAAATCATTACCTAAAAACCACACTTGTTCATTATTTTGGTTCAAGTCTTGGATATACCTATTGGCTTGACTATTCTCCCAAATAAAAGCGTCATGGGTAGCCCCTCCATATTTGGCATTAACATTCAAAATTCTGCATTCACTGTCACATATCTACAATGTAAAAACATACAAAATGTACAACTGTATAACATAGTAACTGTAATCTTAAAATATTGTAAGAATATAGATAAGTATGGTATAGGGTAGGATGTTAACATTATTTTATTAGTATAAATTTGTAAAGCAATATATCTCACCATTTGCACATTTAGTGAGTAGAAATGCTTCCTGCAGTAAAACAAATGTTCTATCTCTCTTTTTGGGGTGAATATATGAAAATGAGACCCATCAATGCACCCTATTACTCCAGGGATGCCAAACTTTGTATAAAATCTGTAAATAAAGCATTGTTTGTACTTTTTTCTAGTTTTTATCTTATACATATATACTTACTAAAATGATTACTTACTTATTTTTAACAATATTTCGGAGCTCTCGTGTTGCTGGTAATTTTATAAAAGTATTTAATATGGAAGGGGTAACAAGAGCATCAGTAACCTGCCTCACATATTTGCTCACAGTAGTTTGCCCTAAATATTTAGCCATTCCAACTATTCTTTGGTAGGAGCCTGTAGCATAAAATGATAAAGCACACAGAACCTAGAAATGAAAATAATAAAGAGTTAATAGTTTCACTGTAACTGCATAGGTATTATGCTCACATAGTTTGTATTAATTATGTACCCATTATGGGTATCAATAAAAATATTTTTCTTAGAATGGGAGGTACATAAGAAGCTTACTTATTCAACTTACTTTATGTTCCAGGCTGATCTTTTCAGTTGATCTTAGACTGGATTTTTCTTTTAATACACGACATAAGTAAAAAAAGGCTTCCTTACTGAGACGAAACCTATTTTTAAATTCCGTGTCACTTAGGTTTTGAATATCATTTGCCATATTTTTTCTGAGACGAGCTCTCCTTGAGATTTCCCTGTAATTGTTATAGTAAAATTAAATTCGTAGTTTTTTTTTAGTTCAAAAAATAATAAGTTCTAAAAGAACGTTCTAAAAGGCATGACTCACCTTGTTTCTCTTTGTACATTTCTACTTTCAACAATCAATCGCGCCGCAAGATAATAGTACAATGTACTACGTCGTGAGGTGCTTCGTCTTAATCTAAGCATTTTCTCACCAAAATAATCAACACAATCACTTAAACTTCTATTTTATTCTCTAAATTTACTCTGACGAAAGTTTTCTCACTGAAATTTTTAAAGTGAATAAACATTCGTGAAACTCGCAAGCCAGCCTTCGACAATTACGATACTATACGTCATTTTATGCCTTCGTGCTAGCTATCTTCATACAAACGGCTCAAGTTACGTTACGTATTCGATACGATAACGATACGAAACTTACGTCTAAGTGTTCGTGCTCTAGAAATTAGTTTAATTTACGCACACCAGAGGCGCTGTTCAAGTTTCCATACAAAAGGCTTACGTTAACGATACGAATGTTTTTTCGATAGTGATTCGTGCTAGACGTACAGTTATCACTTAATAGGTTTATTGGGAAACTAATATATGTATTTATATTACTACTATTATTTTATAATTCTCCAGCTAATGATTTGAATAAATACTAGGTTTCATCTACTCCTTTTCCGTTCCGTTTCTAATTTATAAATAATTAAAAGTATACAGTGAAATAAGAAGTCAGCGAAGACTTTTTTGTGACACAACAAGATTTTGCTACTCGATAAGAAAAATACATTTTGTATTAATTAATTGTAATTCAGTAGATATCAAAATGTAAGTATATGAAATCGGTGAAAAGGCTGCTCCTAAGTCCTGCATTACCTTTGCCTGTTTAGAGGATAATCTATACTAATATTATAATTGGGAAGAGTTTGTTTGTTTGTTTGTTTGAACGCGCTAATCTCAGGAACTACTGGTCCGATTTGAAAAATTCTTTTACTGTTGGATAGCCCATTTATCGAGGAAGGATATAGGCTATATTTTATCACGCTACGACAAATAGGAGCGAAGAAATAGAGGAAAATGTGGAAAAAACGGGGGAAATTATTTGAAAGGGCTTATTTGAACGTACTAATCTCAGGAGCTACTGGTACGGTTTGAAAAATTATTTCATTGTTAGATAGCCCATTAATCGAGGAAGTCTACAGACTATACTTTATTACGCTAAAACTAATAGGAGCTAAGAAATAGAGGAAAATGCTGAAAAAACGGGGGAAATTATATGATAGGACTTATTTGAACGTGCTAATCTCAGGAACTACTGGTCCGATTTGAAAAATTATTTCAGTGTTAGATAGCCCGTTTATTGAAAAAGGCTATATTTTATCACGCTAAGACTAATAGAAATAGAGGAAAATGTGAAAAAGACGGCGGAAATTATATGAAATTGCTTATTATCTTAAGAACTACTGGAGAAATTTTTATGTTATTTGGCAAACATGAAGAATAGACCACGTGAAGGGAGAGAGGCTATTTTTGCGGAAATATATACGGTTGCGTGAAATTCCTAAATTACGCAAGCGAAGCCGCGCGGAAAATCTATATATAATAAAATAGTAGGAAAGTCAAATCTGTACATTGAATATTTTTGTACAATAAATAATTACTTATACTTGGGATGTAATCTACTATGCTTACGTAGACGAAGTCGCGGGCAACAGCTAGTTATATATAAAACTGACCTTTATTCGAGAAGGGAAGAGAAAATACCTAATGAAGTAGAGCTTTTTATATTTTATTGATATATGAGAGAAATTTCGACGCAATGTGAAAAACGTGATGTTTTTTGTTTGCACTAAGTATCTTGTTTTATGTGCAATATATCACCATCTCGTTTAAGTACTCCTTTGAAGTTCGTGAAAATAATTATTATTATGGCCTACGCGTATTCGTGAAATCTTCTGCCAACTTGAATCTTGATCTGTAGAATGTTCTAGAACAAAACATAGGAACAGTCCAATAAAGATTTCGTAAGAACTCAATTATTCGGCTTTTATATATATTTTTTTCTTTATGCCTTGGCTACCTAATTTCATTGAAGTTGTGTAAATATAATATAAAAATAAAATGTCATAATGAATTTTCACTTCGTACATATTATTGTATACCAAATTCATTTTTTTTGGCTATAATTATAGGGATATTTATATAATAAATTAAAACCACAATACGTTTACCTATTTTATCCTACCTAAATTAATAGGAACGTATTTTGGCTTATCATGGCATATTAGTACCAAGTACCTACTAACCAGCAAATTAGTACCGACCACGTTTATTATAACTTAGACAATCGTTTCGTTTCGTCGCTCTAAAGATGAAATGAAATCGTTCAGCTTTTACTGAAGAATCAATTTATTTTATAAAATATTTTGTGTATTGTATAAGACGTAATTTCTATAGCGAGCTTAAGGAGATTCCGAGCTCAAATGGAGACATAAAAAAGGTGAACAAAAATTATGTACCCCTGCTGTGAAAGGTAAGTCAAAGATACTTGTGACAAAACAGGAGTAACTTAAATTTTTGGATTTATGTTAATGAGAGCTGGTGAAAAATATAACTTTTTATTTTCTTGATATTTTTGCGTAGTTTTTGTAAAAAAATAATGATTCACTTTTATCTGATGATATTTTACAATCTGTTTATTTAACACGCACAAAACTAAGAGAAACCTAATATTTATTAAAAAAAATTGAAAACCGTTTTTTTTTTCAGAAAAATAGCAATTCTTATCATAATTGTGATATAAATAACATGAATTTGCTGACAATGTCATAATTAAGGAAATCCAACTTCAAAAATTCCTAATTTATCAGTTACGACACTACGTATTTGGATGAGGTATTATGAAACTTCTGTCGCTTCGTTTTCTGTCGCGATTTGATAGAAAACGATAAATTACGTGAAGGTTTTTTGAAACATGGTAGCGGTAGGGTGAATAAACGCTAGAGACAAGATAGGCTAAGAGCACTATAGGAGAGTCCATTTAACCAACAAAAATTGGGTGTTATTTTTTTTCAATGACATATTTTATCCCGTTTAAAATCGTTGCAGAACGGTCACTCGCGGCGCGGGGGAATGATCAGGGGTGAGGGGCGCGCGCGGGGGCACGTCACGCGCGGCCGACGCATCGTGTCCATTAATTGTAGTGATTTTTAGGATAACTTTCAGAAGCTATTTCTCAACATTTTAGTACTGGGTGACTTTAAAACAAAAAATACGTGTATTTTTATTTTTAACAAGGATCAATATATCAAAATTTGGCAGGAAGGTTTAATTGCACCCTATATGTATAGACACTCACCGCGTCACTGGAGTACATGCTGGAGGTGACACCCAGCAGGAAACTCTCGGCGACGGTGAATACGCCCAGGAAGATGAAGTTGAGCGGCGCCTGACGACGCACGCTGCCGCAGCAGGCCATAGCGATGAGGCATATGAACACTAAAGCGAACGCCACCCAGCTGAAAATACGTTGTATTGGTTACAAGATTACAATAATCACTACGCGTATACAAGGTGTAACAACACTTAGGGCCTGTTTCACCACTTCCTGATAACTGCCGAATAGGCTATTCACAGCTTTTTTGACAGATTCTCCATACTTCATCTGTCAAGTTAAGTGGTGGATAGCCTATATTTGGCACTTAGCAGGAAGTAGTGAAAAAAGCCCTAAGTGATAGTACTTTAGAGCGCGTATGGGCTCTAAGGCTGCGTTTCCACTGAAGCGGAGCTTAGCGGTGCCGAATTGACCAATCACCATGCTCGAAATCTTCGCTTCGCTTCGCTGTCATTCCGCTGGAATAGCACGATTGGTCAATTCGGGCACCGCTAAGCTCCGCTCCGCTTCAGTGGAAACACAGCCTTATACAGGAGTTCGCTGTGAAAGTAGCAGCGCTGAAAGGGTAACTTTTTTTTACTTTTTTTTAACTTTTTTTAACTCCCCATAGAAATGACAAAAAATTTGGTCTTTCAGTGCTACTACTTTCACAGTGAACTCTAATATAAGGGACACATACACCCTAAAGTATTGTCACTCAGTTTAGTTACACCTTGTATGATTATTTTAGTTTTAGAGAGGGATAACCCTTCTTGGTCCAGTTATTTAGAACGTGGCTATCGACTCGGAGGTCATGCGTGCGCCCGCCTTAGAAACTTGTCATTTCATAGCTCGGTTACAACAATGCAAGATCACATGATGGTCTGACCATTAAGACGATCCAAGACGTTCGGATGACATGTAAAAAATCTGTCAAGTCATTGAAGCCAACATCTAGTAATTAATCCTTCAGGCCCCGCGCGAGCACCGGTGATCGCGACAACAAAAGAATACAGTGGGAATTCCTAGAACCTCCGATCGAAGTATCAATATCTACATTCTACCAGCTCCGTTCAGTAACTAAAACTAAACTTAATACCCATTACGTTTCTTACAGATGAACGGCACTTGTCGACGGCACGCGTCAACGGCAGTCGCTGGATATTTTTTCATTGATTTTTTTGACGACGGCAGTCGACGGCTGCCGTCGTCTGCCGTTGACGCATACCGTCGACATGTGCCGTTCGTCTGTAAACGCTCTTACTCAGATAACTCTTAAAGCAAGAAGGATGGTTTACTCACAACATGAAGGGATTCTTCTGGACCCATAGCTTGGTGGGCTGGTGGTAGACGAACAGCGTGATGAAGGCCAGCGTCACTAGCAGCTGAGACATCAGGATCGCGTACACCTGGAATTAATTTATATGAATGTGAACACAAAACACTAAGCGATTTGCTATAAATTATTTCTACACAATTTTTTTGGGACGCCTTGTTTCCGAGATATGGCGAAAATTGTGTTTGGACTCTTTTTTCCAACAGACGGAGACAATGGCGGCAACCCTACAAACTAGAAGCCCTACATAAATGTAACTTGATCATCTTAATGTCCATAAATTGGTAAACTTCAATGGTCTATTTGGCTAGTTTTTCCAAGTCTCCACCCAAATTGCTTCAATTCTGAAGCAAAATTCTTACAAATATGACGAATGCTTGTAAAAACACACAATGTGCCTCTTGATGCCCTCAATTAAATAACAGAAAAGTCATTTTAATAGCTCTAAATTACCTTCCGTATAAACGATTTCCGGATGCTCTGCTCGGTGAAATCGAATCCTTTGACGTCCGCATCCTCGCCGAAGTTGGAGCCTTGACCCGCGGGGTAGCCGGCCGGCTGAAAATGTACAGTATTCATTAAATAAAACCAATTTGTGAGCAATAAGGAGTTATCTATCTATCTAAATAAAGTATTAAATATAGTACTATCTATCTCCTTTCATTTTTAAAGTAGTGTTTGATATACAGGGTGCAAATAAACATGCAGAATGGTCTCTCGCGGCGCGGGGGGATGAGCGGGGTTGACACGGGATGAGGCGCGCGCGCGGGGGCACGTCACGCGCGGCCGACGCATCGTGTCTATTAATTGTAGTGTTTTTTAGGATAACTTTCGGAAGCTATTTCTCAACATTTTAGCACCGAGTGACTATAAAAAAATACGTGTATTTTTATTTTTAAACAAGGATCAATATATCAAAATTTAGCAGGAAGGTTTAATTGCACCCTGTAGAATAGATGATAATTTCGCAAAATATGATGTGAACACAGAGAAAAACATACCAACATTATGCCTAATAAATAATAAGTGATAAGTGATAATTATCACTTTTTTGGTGCTGCGCGAACGAATTCGCGGGCATAGTTTTGTATATTTTTAGGGTTCCGTACCTCAAAAGGAAAAAACGGAACCCTTATAGGATCACTTTGTTGTCCGTCTGTCCGTCCGTCGCGTGGAGGTATGAAGCTGAAATTTATATCAATTACTCAGGTCTACTGTCCCTTGAAGCTGTGAAAAAATCAAACTTCTAAGCCAACGCAATCAAAAGATACAGCCGTTTATGCCGCAAATTTTCGACACTTGCAAGGGAATCAAAACCTACAGGGTGCTTCCCGTGAACTCAGAATCTTGAAATTTGGTACGAAGCAACGTCTTATAGCATAGATAAAGGAAAAATTACGAAAACCATAAATTTTTAGTTACATCACATAATATATTTTTTTTTATTATGACTCGATTGTCGTAATGAACGAACTTTGTAAACCTTGCAGGTTTGTACGGAACCCTCGGTGCGCGAGTCCGACTCGCACTTGGTCGGTTTTTGTAATGACAACAATTCATAAAACGTGAGGACATTTCAAGATCTAAATGGCAGGACACAAAATAGATTACATATTTTGTGTTCAATTCATAGAATTTTTGTATGTCTATAAGAGACATATAATATAAAACAATTTAAAATACATACCAATTTCAGAGTCATAGGTATCATCATACATAGTAAGGTTATTACTACTAATGCAATTATAATGCATGACTGACTAGATTGTAGTCTGACATTGTAGACACAATTTAAAGTAGATTAACAGAACCGTGCACATTATTTTTCTAACAATAAGTTTTAAAACGATGATAGAAATTGAAAAAAGAGTAAATTGTCAATTTTTCTTACTTTCTAATATTTTAGCTCATTTTCGGAATCTTGATATATATCTTTTTGATAAAAATAATACTTTATATGTATCTCAAGTCTCAACTCAAGAGATGATCGAGAAAATAAAAATTATAAAAAATATGACAATATAATCTTTTGTGAGTTTCCTCATGGTTCAGAGACTAAACTATGCGACAAAACGTCTCTAAGTTAAGTCTTAACTTTATATCAAAATAAACCTCATTAAGTCATTAAATACGTACATTCATTGTACCTACTGTACATACTAAGGCCCGTATTTTTGGTCAGTACTCAAGGTGCATCTCGGTCTCAAGACACGGTTCAGGCTCTGTGATAGGTTGGCTGTCAAAATTTGGACCAATCACAGAGCCGAACCGCGTCTTGAGACCGGGTCGCATCTTAAGTACTGGCCAAAAATATAGGCCTAAGTCAATACTGTGAGTCGCGGCTTGAATCTTCATACAAAAGTCTGTCAATATAAAGTTTTCTTCCTCGTCTCACAATTTTGACTGAGCTTCGTGTTATGAGCATTGGACTATAATAATATAACTAATAGAGCCTACAAGAAACCTACCTCTCCATATCCGCCAGCCCCGTAAGCCGGTTGGAAGCCTGGTTGGGGGGGAGGATAGCCTCCGGGGGCTGGGTAGCCTCCTTGTGGTGGGTAGCCTCCTTGTGGGGGGTAGCCCCCTTGAGGTGGGTAGCCCCCCTGAGGTGGGTAACCTCCTTGTGGATACCCACCTTGTGGGTACCCGCCTTGCGACTGATCTGTAAATTAATAAATTGAATGTTAGTTGTTATGTCTTGTCAGATTATTTTTATAGTGTAAGACCGACAATAGACGGACCGCGTCTTGCAGCCGAAACCGACTGCAAAATGCGGTCGCCGCACGGATCTGTAGTTTTCATACAAAATTCATATCCGCGATACACGGACCGCTCTTATAGCAGTTCTTGAACGGTCGGTACTTTCAACGTGACCGCTCTAGACTCTATCTAGAGCAGTCGGTCCCGACCGCAACTTGCGGTACTGTTTAGTATTGAGTATTGACATCATTGCTTGCGGTTTGTTTATGGCCAAAGTGTCTAAACACACTAGGCTGAATTACGCCGGCGTAAATTCCGCCGTAAATGTCAAACGCATACAAAATACGGACGGAACGCGACGGAATAGTGTGTCGTCTCTCGCGTTCCGTCCGTATTTTGTATGAGTTTGAAATGCGGCGTAAACGCGGCGTAATTTATGACGGTGTAATTCAGCCTAGTGTGTTTCGGCACGGAAGATAGTATGGAGAGCACTTTGAACACAATGGGCAGTGTCCAAAAAAATCACATGTACTTTTTATATTTTTTTTCGTTAAAATAGGGTATTCAAAGAATATAAATTAAATAATTTTGAAATTCATTGGCTAGTTTTTTCTCAATAATTTTTTAAAGTTTCGCTGTGACGTCATCATCGGCGGCCAATTGACCTCTGCAGTATGTTTTTTTTTCCTTTCAATCTTATTTATAATGGCTGGTTCGTCAAATGCAAGTTCTCATTATGTGAAAGCTGATACGAGAAGCTTACCAAAAGTTCGAAACGTAACGTTGGTCGAATTTATTGCTAATTTAACGCCATTGAAGGTCAAACTAAGGTTAAACATATTTGTTCAAAAATATAAGTAACTATTTTTGAACAAATATGTTTCGTTTATATACAGAAAAACGATCACTGACCTTATTCCTCGAAATGTATTTGTAATGAGCAAAATTAAAAAAAAAATGGACAATCCCCATTATTGGAAAATGTAGAGTGAAGGTGCACTGAACATTGCCTCTTATTGATATTTGAATTTGAAAGTTGAGAAGTAAAGTGTGAAAATAATATTATTATTGTGTATAAAAGTATAATGTACTAAAAGTATGAAAATCATGTGCATAAAAGTAGGTAAGTATGTGTAAGTATTTTATAAATCAAAATTGTAGTTTTTTCAGCTTTAAATAAATCGGGAAATAAGATTATGATATTAAATTTATGATGATATTATCATCTTTAAAGCCGATGACAGAAATGAAGAAAAAAACATTCCATCATGTTTATTTCAGTAATCATGATGACTTGATAATATTTTATACGCTGCTAAAAATATTACGTGATCATAATATTTTTAGCAGAGTACATCGGTACTGTTGTTTTAGACAGTAAAAAGTTTAAAAACAGTTTTAAAGTTTTGGGGTTGTAATTACATATTTATCACAAACCCAACTAAATTATCTACTGCGGACATACTAAAATAAACCTCGATAAAGTCCGTAAGTGATATTTTTAACGACATAACTTCTGTTTTTGTAAAACAATGACTAATACGAAGGCTAACGTCTCACCGAAATACATGTTTGTCTTCACCTTGACGTAAAAACAACTTTTTATAAAAGCATGCGGCCTACTAATAGTAGCTTCTTTGCGCCAAAATTTGTGGATCGGGGAGAAACCGTAAAGCTTTTCCGGGATGATTTGATCCCGGTCTTATTTCCAATCCCGGGACTTTCTATCATCATTTTATTTCTACCTATCTCCATAAGATATTACATTAACCACCATCGTGGGTATCGTAGACACAATAGATTTTCAATTGCTATGCGGCAGCCGGCTGCCGCTTGGGGATTGATTGATTCGATTCAGTATAATATTAGTAGGGTCGGGACATATTTAGCAATGATACGCAATCGACACAAATGGGCCGTCCGAATGTATTTAAATTAGCCTACGTAAGAGAAAGATTGTGGTGTTTCGCCGAAAGAGTGAAGACTTAAAAAAACAACTTTCTAACCCTGTAAAATGTAAATGTACCAAGACTGGAAATAGTTTATTGAGATAAGTGTACATAATAGGGATGATGACAACGTCAAAGATTAGCGACTTTTGTTAATAAAATAAAGAAAGCATGGCAAAAAATAAGCGTTACCAAAATTTCAGCTCGATAGCATTTGTATTTTTTTTGTTAGGCGCCTTCAAAGTTGGATAATCAAGTCGATTTTTTTTTCAATTAAATTTCTTAATATTTGTATACCATTCGATAACTTATGCAATTAAAAGCAACTTTTGGTATGAAACCACTTTCATAAACGCAATATTTAATATACCTATCGAACAAAGTTCTCTCCCGATCCGTGCAAACTAAGAAAGACTGACGTCAGTCTTTCGTAGCACTTTGTATGGGGCGTTTCGGGCAGGTCTATTTTATGAGATGTTTGAATTGTTCATATCTTGGTGAATTTTTAAGCTATGAGAGTCATTCTTTCAGCAATGTTTATATTTTTTAAGGGTCTTTCAATTACCAATAAGAAAAAAAATTAGTCATCAAGCCTATTATATTTCTTTGAACCAGGACGCGACTATAAATAGTGGTTTCTAGTGAACGCTAGCCGGCACTTTGACCTACATTCGTTGTTTGTACGGTTTCATTGTAAACACACTTTCGCACGATGTATGTTAGTATGTAAACTTATCGTTTGACATAACGATCAGCTGTTTGATTATTATAATCATGATGTAAACTTATCGTTTGACATAACGATCAGCTGTTTGATTATTATAATCATGATTGATCTCGGTATATCTAGATTTTAACTAGAAGAAGAGGGGTACTAAAGGTTTGTTGTGGTTATTTCGTGCCGGTATTTTTTGAGTTGTACTTTCTCGTTCATTACAATCAACACAATAGCACATTAAGTACAACGTGAACAGGATTAACTAATGATATAGAATGGGGATTGTCCATTTTTTTTAAATTTTGCTCATTACAAAAACATTTCGAGGAATAAGGTCAGTGATTGCTTTTCTGTATATAAACGAAAAAAATACCCATTAGTTACTTATATTTTTGAACAAATATGTTTAACCTTAGTTTGACCTTCAATGGCGTTAAATTAGCAATAAATTCGACCAACATTACGTTTCGAACTTTTGGTAAGCTTCTCGTATCAGCTTTCACATAATGATAACTTATATTTGACGAACCAGCCATTATAAATAAGATTGAAAGGAAAAAAAAAATACTGCAGAGGCCGCCGATGATGACGTCAGAGCGAAACTTTAAAAATTTATTGAGAAAAAACTAGCCAATGAATTTCAAAATTATTTAATTTATATTCTTAAAATACCCTATTCTAACGAAAAAAAATATAAAAAGTACATGTGATTTTTTTGGACAATGCCCATTGCTATGCGGCAGCCGGCTGCCGCTTGGGGATTGATTGATTCGATTCAGTATAATATTAGTAGGGTCGGGACATATTTAACAATGATACGCAATCGACACAAATGGGCCGTCCGAATGTATTTAAATTAGCCTACGTAAGAGAAAGATTGTGGTGTTTCGCCGAAAGAGTGAAGACTTAAAAAAAAACAACTTTCTAACCCTGTAAAATGTAAATGTACCAAGACTGGAAATAGTTTATTGAGATAAGTGTACATAATAGGGATGATGACAAGGTCAAAGATTAGCGACTTTTGTTAATAAAATAAAGAAAGCATGGCAAAAAATAAGCGTTACCTACCAAAATTTCAGCTCGATAGCATTTGTATTTTTTTTGTTAGGCGCCTTCAAAGTTGGATAATCAAGTCGATTTTTTTTTCAATTAAATTTCTTAATATTTGTATACCATTCGATAACTTATGCAATTAAAAGCAACTTTTGGTATGAAACCACTTTCATAAACGCAATATTTAATATACCTATCGAACAAAGTTCTCTCCCGATCCGTACAAACTAAGAAAGACTGACGTCAGTCTTTCGTAGCACTTTGTATGGGGCGTTTCGGGCAGGTCTATTTTATGAGATGTTTGAATTGTTCATATCTTGGTGAATTTTTAAGCTATGAGAGTCATTCTTTCAGCAATGTTTATATTTTTTAAGGGTCTTTCAATTACCAATAAGAAAAAAAATTAGTCATCAAGCCTATTATATTTCTTTGAACCAGGACGCGACTATAAATAGTGGTTTCTAGTGAACGCTAGCCGGCACTTTGACCTACATCCGTTGTTTGTACGGTTTCATTGTAAATACGCGTTAAACACACTTTCGCACGATGTATGTTCGTATGTAAACTTATCGTTTGACATAACGATCAGCTGATTGATTATTATAATCATGATTGATCTCGGTATATCTAGATTTTAACTAGAAGAAGAGGGGTACTAAAGGTTTGTTGTGGTTATTTCGTGCCGGTATTTTTTGAGTTGTACTTTCTCGTTCATAACAATCAATACAATAGCACATTAAGGGCGTTCCGTCCGGAGATTCCGTAATTGACCGTATTTAAAACCTTATAACTCATAATCTGAAAGCTACAAAGTTATAATAAAAATACAGCAATAATCTTCAGTATATCAACATTCCTTTTGTCGTTTTAAATTTTCTATTTTTGTTTCTTATACTTATGATATAAGCTTCCAAAGTAATACCAATTTCTTAAAATTCAAGCATACATTCAGCATCTCCTTAGGATTTACAAATTACTTTTATTTGAAACTCACGCCAATAGATCGACAATATCATAAACTACATATTCGCCGTTTTAAATTTTTTTTAGGACAATTTTGAACCAAGATAAGTAAAAATAATAGGGTTTTGGTGCGCTCTCGGCAACGCGGCAAATGTATGGCCAAGGTCGATTGCTCGGGGGACGACCTTAAGTACAACGTGAACAGGATTAACTAATGATATAGAATTATAGAACATGCTAGTTGACGCCCGCAACTCTGTTGTGCCAAAATTAGTTTTTTGTGCGGGAACCGTACATTTTTCTGAGATAAAAAGTATCCTATGTCCTTTCCCGGGACTCAAAGTATTTCCACACAGAACTTCAGCAAAGCTGTTTCGCAGTTTGGGCATGAAGAGGTAACAGACAGACATACATTCGCATTTATAATATATGTATGAATTGCAGTCCACAAAGTGAACAAGTTAACTAATGAGAGAACGTCCTGTATTAGTCACAACTTTTACGATTTCGGGAATAAAATGATTAAACGAGGTCTCGACCTTCAGGCTTCACAGACGCCGAGGAGTCTGACTTCTGACGCATTTGGCAAGTCTAGTCTCTGGGTCTACAATATTAAACTATTCTAAATATTTAAAAAAATCGTAACACGTTATATCAATGATATTATATAAAAAAACTCAAAGCAGATATGTAACTACCGCGCGCGTTGTGAAGCCATTAAATACGGGCCAATTGACCCGTCTTTTGTATAGTCTGTCTCTTTTATGTAAATGTCATTTCGTATCTTTTGTTTCACTTATCTGTCAAATTTGACAATTGAGTTTGAAAATTGTTCGGAAGCAATTTAAGCCGGAAAATAGTATGAATGTAACAGATCTGTATTTAGTTGAATATCATTGCGTTATATATAATATGCCATATTTTATGCCTTTTGTTTACTAAAATGCTAGTAAACAGTCATTGAAATCGCTTGATGGACATAGAGCGTCCTCCTATTTTGAAAGTTGGTTAAAATTAGGACATTATGGAAGTTCTTACTTTAAAACTAATAAAAAGTTGTCGTTTTTTTTTAAATATATTTTTTTAATCAAAATTATATAAGCACTAAGCTAATCCTATATTTTTAAATTCAAAGTTGATTAATGGCCTATGAGCCATCATAACGCTGACAACATTTTTAAAAGCGGCCTTTAAAAATCAATATTTTAGCACGCGAATTCGAAATGTTGAAGTTTACTTACTATTCATATTTGCACTTATCACGAAAACGCTATGATATCACAGAACATTCACAGTATTTCTCACTCCAAAAATAAATTCCACTATAGTTAAAACATTTTAGACATACTCTGTAGTACGCGGTCAGACAAAAACTGTTTGCAATTTTTCACACAAGTCAAGGATAATGGAGTCTCAATTGTTATTTTGAGCTGTAACACAATGGGATAGGGACTAAAATCAATCGCTGTATGTTACTTATGTTGAATGGCATTGTTTTATTCACCTCTATGTGGTAATTGGATTCACAAACTCCTACACATAATATTATGTCGATAGGGTTGAAGTTTGGATCACTGGTTTGGAATTTGGATGCTTATGGCAAATAATAGGTATGTCAGTTTTGCGGTAGGTCAAATTATTGTTAAATGTTAATTATTATTAATAAGCATGTAACGGGGAATGTAATTTGAATTAAAATATTTATCAATCTTAAGTTTCATGTTAAGCCAGTCTTAGAGAGGGACTCTACATGCCTTTGGGTCAAAAATCAAAATAAGACTAGTACTCTTGATGGCAGAAAGCTCGTCTAGAGTCTAGACTCTATCTAGTCTAAGTATAAGAAATTTTGCTCATTTTTCACAGTTAAACTTTTCCTCAACTTAGGTATGTCATTACTTGATTAGTAACTACATCGAGAAAAACATTAGGCAAAGCGGTCCATTCGTTCTCGAGTTTTCGCGAGACATTTAAATTAGAATGCTTTTTGTAAGGCATCTAAAAAACTCCATACCAAATTTCAGCAAAATCGGTTCAGCGGTTTGGGCGTGGAGAGGCCACAGACAGACACACTTACGAATTTATAATATCAGTATGAACATTATTATTATCATTACAGTGTGTAAATAAAACCAGCAACCTTGTGACTATCGATTCTCTTGACACTGAATGAAATTACTTTTAAATTTCAGCTTCAGTGTATGAAGGCTACATTGTTGTTATTACTAACTACTAAGGCATTGGAAGGAAATTAGATTAATCCTTCAAGCCCCATAAGAGCACCGGTGATCGCGACAACAATAATAGAATACAATAGCATTTCCAAGAATCCCCGATCGAAGGATTAATCCAATATCTGGAGAACTATGCTCATTGCTCAGGCCTGGTGGCCACAGTAGAAAGGTAACTTAGGCAAGGACGTAGTAATGGATCTGTACGATGAAGGGAACCTAAGGCCAGCCCTAGAGGGGAAGGCCTAAAAATTTGAGAGAAAGGACAGCTAAAAATGCTAAGTAGATAGTTTTATTAAGGCTGCTCTTTCGAAAAAAGCGTGCAGATGAAACAAGTTATGATCGGCATTAGCAGAGAAATTATATCTGAAAAAAATAATTAGTAATCTACATGATATGATACGTAATTTGGTTTTGCCATATTTTTTCTATCGGTATCACATAATAAAGAAATAAAAAACCGTTGAATGAAACCACTTTACTCCTTCATTATTTATCAAAAGAATATATAAAAAATATCAACTGTTTTGCAATACATAATTTGGTTTTTTTACTTTTTTGAAATATGTATTATATTAAGCCTTAAAAAGGTTTTTTCTCCTATTTCGCCCTATCATGGACGCGGCGAGCGTCGTAACCGCCACCGTACAAGGCGCGCTGTTATGAATGTTATTTTAATGTCATTTACGTCGATATTCGCACTGACAGACAATCGACCTGCTAATTTAGGGAGAGAGGGCCCTTAACAACCATACCAATGCCCTCTTCACAACTCATTTGCATTTAAAAATTGTATACTTAATTAGGGCCTTTTATTCTGGAATGCAGATGTTATTCTGGAATGCAGATGTTATTTTCGATATATTTCATGACCGCGTAATACCTGTCTGTATATTTTATTTAACATTTTTGTTTTGTTATGAGCGGCCTAGGCGTCGAGCAGGCTAGCCAATTCAAAACTATTGCTACGTAGAAATCGATACAAAAAGTTAGTCACACAACGATTCACATTATTAATGTCAATCCATACTTCCATACTAATATTAAAAATGCGAAAGTGTGTCTGTCTGTCTGTCTGTTACCTCTTCACGCTCAAACCGCTGAACCGATTTTGCTAAGAATTTGGCATGGACATACTTTGAGTCCCTGGAAAGGACATAGGATAAGATACTTTTTATCCCGAAAAAATGTACGGTTCCCAGCGCGATAAACGAATTTTGCGCAACGGAGTTGCGGGACTCATCTAAAATACGTCATAATATGAGTTATGAGTGATATGACTCATATATGAGGATGTCCCCATTCAGCCTATTCTAGAGCAATAGAAAGTAAAAACTTAAACGATTCTATATTACTGAATGTTGCATCAGAATTTCTTAACTACATAATGTTTCTAGCGCACAGTTTAATGCGTGCAGAAAACAGATTCTAATTGAAAATATTATGACATTAGGTAGAGGGGTCCAAAATCAATAATTTTAAAATGGTATTACAATCATATTACAAGTATATGTACATATTATAGTTGTTAAGTTTCATATTCTCAATTGAAATTTCCTCGATTGAGGAAACACTCATTGCCAAACTGTGGCGTCATCACGTCAACATACAGTCAATATACCTACCCAATACAAAGAACGCACATCGCTCTACATTTCTATGGACGGGACTTCCCCTAAAATGATTCAGCTATCAGTTATCACGGCATATTATACGACCGCAATCTTTATGACCTGAAAATACAGTACCTACCAATAGTTCATAGTTCACATAGGTTTGATGTAAGTAGCGATGGAGACGCTTTGAGAGAAAGAAAAAAAGTTTTTAACTCTGAAAAAAGTACGGTTCCCATATGATACTACTTATATCACAATTTACGATACGACCAACCCGTTAGGTGATGAATTTTTTTCATAAAAAAATATATAATTAAGTATTAGCTCGGTCAACAAAGTATTTGTAGAGTGCGTGAGCGGGAACCTGAGTGATTTCTGCTGGAACTTATTCAGGGTGGTTAAGGACAAAACATACTAAAAGTCCTGACGTCTAGGAGGTGAGCCGGCGGGAGGGGGGTGCGACAAAGGTCAAAATTTTTGGTTTTCCGTCAATAACTAAAAAACTATGCGTTATAGCAAAAAATATTCTATGATGACTTGTTAAATTCTCTATAAATTAGATTCTATACAGTTTTTCCAAATTCTCATCCGTTTTCGACCTACACGCTCAGGAAAAGAAAAAATTTAAAAAAACTTTATTTTAAAAATGTACGTATTCCTTTCTAATTCTGTTTGCAGCGACAAAATATTGTTCTTAGTAAAGCCTCAGATGCTGGTAAGTCGTCTATTGTTCTTGGCGTCAAGATAATACCTTCATTTTTCCACCCTCACTCTTGAGGGGTCAGCTCATTCCTGAGCGTGTAGTTCGAAAATGGATGAGAATTTGGAAAAACTGTATAGAATCCAATTTATAGAGAATTTAATAAGATTTTATGTCATCACTCATCATAGAATATTTTTTGCTACAACGCATAGTTTTTTAGTTATTGACGAAAAACCAAAAATTTTGACCTTTGTTGCCCCCTCCTAGACGTCAGGACTTTTAGTATGTTTTGTCCCTAATCACCCTGAATAAGTTCCAGCAGAAATCGCTTAGGTTCCCGCTCACGCACTCTATACCCTCTTTTGGGTCATTCGTTTACCGGACTATATCTTTTAAAAGCAATGGTTATTTTAAGCATGCAGGTTGAACTGTTCCTCTTACCTTAACCTAGTAATCATGTAATTTATCCCATCAGACTCGCCCACATGAGCACTAATGTGAAACTAAGCTGTTTAAGATTACCTAAAATACTAGATTTTATACTTTGCTATTTGGATTTGTTGATGTATATCACCCCTCTTTATGGTCGGGGGTTAAAAATTGAAATATTTTACGGTACAAAGACTTTGGCTGCTGCACTCAGAGACGAATATTATTAATTACTTAAATCTGTAATAATTAAATGAAGAGTTTGACAGATATTGTATGAACCTGTGTTAAAATCTTCATTTAATTACAATTAAATAATTAATTTTTGTTCAAGTGCGGCAGTAAGTATTTTAGTTTCGTCATTTTCATGCATATTAAAAAGTTTGTCAAAATTAAGTAGTTAAACCTATGAAATAGGTTAAAAATTAGATATTGAATTCTAGCATTCCTCACAAATTAATATATAACATATTTAATTACCTAAACGGAAAACAACAAGCTGATTATCAAAATTAGAATCAGTTATGTAAAGCACTAAGTAGTGAAACCAGTATTCAAATTATGCAAGTGTTATAAAATAATAAAACAGAATTCACAGATATTATACTCATTTCAATTTTAAAATATGGTCGAATAAAATATTAAGGCGGACATAAACCTCAATTTGTTATTCCGTGACTCCCGGTTTACCTACTTCCAATATAATAATGAAAGTAAAAAAATATGAGATATAAAGCACAATATTGAAAAGACTTTAAACCATAACCATTTTTATAAAACGTAATACTTTGGCTGTAATTAATTTACAAACTCACCTCCAAAAAAAATCTAATTCATCAAAATATAAGTATTAACTAGGATAATTAATAATGATACATTTTATTTGAATAAATTGTTAGTAAATCTATATTAAAATATCCTAAACCGAACAATTTTGTTTCTTAATATTTATTTCCAAAGATATTAAAAAAAAACATGAAAAATAGAGAAGATCCGCCCCTAGTAACTACAGTTTTATGCTAAGCTAAAATGAATCTTACTACGATGCATATACACTTGGTCTTTGGTTGTGTGCAAGGTTATTGTTTTGTCTTGAGATTGATCCCTGCCTTAACCAAGATATTTAGAAATCAGAATAAAATATTTGAGTATATTTCCATTTTCAAATATGTTTAAAACTTAGAAAACAAGAAACCTAGTATTTAAATCACGTCCTACATTTATATTGTCTTATCTGATCTTAGCTAACAAATCAAACAGTTGATAATTTATCAACGGCACACAAATATTTACAATCATGCTTCACATGGAACACCACTCTTTGTACTATCAAAGAAATTGTTCCATAGACAGATTGTAGACCACCAAAAGTTGGGGTATTGTCAAGCTTTAACAAATCATGTCACTGACTTGACATAGTCCAACCAAATAGCATAGGTCTACCACCTGTCTATGGTTCAATTGCTATGATTGTACGTTTTCATGCATAATAGAGCAATACAATAGCACTGTGACTTCCCACAAGCTGACCAGCCAGCAGTGACCAAAATCAAACCCCCTAACTAATACAGACATTTATACAGCATAAAATTATTCAAGATTTTCCGTCTCTGTCATCATGAGATTTCTTCAATGTGCCCAACAAAGACAGGTAGACCTTCTATTATGTTATGACTTATGAGCAAGGGGAGGAAAGATTTTTAAGTACTTAAATATTATTTAGCACAAGTTTGTGTCACAGGCAAATCTGTCAATAAACATTACAGCAGGTGTGACTGTCGTCGAACTTTTGTGCTTTCTTTTACTAGCATAGAGGTGTCTGTTAACTTTGATAATTTGTTTAAATAGCATGCTTTCTTTTTCACGCATACCATGAATGAAAGAGACATCTTGCTATTTTAAACAATGAATAGGCATTGAGATTAATAAATGTGGCAGAAGTGGACAGTGCATGTGCAACATTGAACATTAAGAGACTTTTGGCTACAAAGAGTAATTTTAAGTAGTAAATAAACTATAGTTGCATTATTTGGGTGTGGGACTTGAGTCGCAGGGCTTAAACTAATAATAATGATTAAGTTATAACTTCTATAGAAAATAGTTCATTAAGTTATTTACTTCTATAGTAAAATATTTCAATATAAATGACAGTGAAAAAGTGTAATGTGAAAATAGGGTGCTTATGATTTTATTGTGTATTAACGCATAAATTTCCAAGCGGCATGTGGTGGCCGCGAGAACAATAGATTTCCAAGGATGCGCGTTCGAAGGATTAATTTCTGGAGATAGTGAAAACTATACTACATTATCAATGGTCTCGAGTTTATTGTATTATTAATCACTGATATCTCATGAGTCACTGTTTACACTACAGACTGTTGTGATAAAAACAGACAATTCCAACAAACCAAGTAAGTATGATAAACAATGCAAGTGCAAAGTGTTTTATGCCTGCTGTTTTAATCCCACATTATTATAGAAAAATATTATTATGTCAAAAAACACATCAAACAAATATTTTGAGATTGGACCAATGGGGTGGATTTCATGTTTTAAATTCAACATTTACTTAAATGACAATATTATTGTATAGATTAACGCGTTAAACTCCCATCAGGTCCAAGTTGGTCGTGATAACAATTGAAAGGCTATTGTGTCTCATTTTGCCGCGATTAAAAGATTAATCTTTCAATCGCAAATTCTAGGAAATCTATTGTTATTCTATTGTTGTTACGGTAGCCAGTGTCCTTATGGAGGTTGATAGGTTAATTGCAAGAAGTGTATTTTAGTAAGAAGTATTACAGAATCACACTACAGGTTTCATAAATGACTGATATTTACTTAAAATTACTCATAGCCACTGTCACAACAACTATTTGCATTCAACAATTATACAACAGAAATATCTCATAAAAACCTCCGGGGTACACACCAGACGTCTGCCACATTGTCCCTGGCTGCAGAAAAAAAAACAAATTAAAAATCAATACATACACATTGTGTTGTAGTTGGGTTGCTCTTTGTCGTTTAACTTATTGGAAGCCGTTTTTACTACCTTTTCGGATAGCACTAGTGAAAACCGTCTCTCCTCGTACAACTGAAAGAAAAATAATTGGGTTATTATTCAGTTGTTTATGTACTTGAATATATATGCTGATTTTAAAAAGAAAGAATTGAAGTTACAAGTTAGATAAAGATAGATAAAATAAATTTTAGGTACCTACTGATATACTTATAAATAAATTATAATACATAAATAGTTGTCATTTTTTTTTTCTTCGGTAATTTTAATGCAGTGGAGAGCTGTGAGAGAACGAAAAAACGATATTTGACCAGCATATTGTTTTAAAAGATTAGCAGTTATGTTCTCTGTACTACCTACCTGTCCTACTCTGTAATAGGTACACTAAGTAGAATCCTCCAAAATACAACATCAGAAATTAACTTGGCACCTGCTCTCATAGTTTCATTAGAACGAGGTGCATAGTAAATTTGAGCGTGTTATACGTGGAATCCAATGTGATGCAATATGGAAGAGCAGTTAGTATTAGAGGAAAATACAAATTTTAAATTTTTGAAATGCAAAAACGTAGTAGTACTTAGTACTGAGTTTTATATATTATTGTCTTTGTTTTATATGCAAAATAAATGTTTGAGAGAAGATACAATAACAAAAAACAAAAATTATCTCGTTAAGTCTAGAAAGTACCCGACTTCTAAGATTAACATTTGTGGTGTAATTTATCGTTTCTTACATATTAATTATGATAAATTTTTACTTACCCTATTAAAGTTGCTCGTTTAAACGTACAAAGCTTCGGAAATATACAATAAAATCACAGCTAAATATAGAAATATCTTTGAATAATTATTATAAATCGCAGAAATACAAGTGAAATGCACAATCGATTCCAATCATAAAGTTAATATACCTAGCGGAATAGAGAAACAAAGGCCTGAGCAAGCGAGATGCCACTATCAGTAACACCGCGTGGTAAAAAGAGACGTGTGATACATGACAGCAGCACTCTTTTTTTGACGTCCAGTCGGCACGTGCCGCACGTTGTCAATATAATCTCATAGAATTCATGTTCAATCATGCTTGTGTAAGTGTATACGTACACATATTTTTCACACAGATGAAAACCAATTTTGGTTACGTTTGACAGCTCGAGATTGTTGCTCTATTCCGATAGGTATATTAACTTTATGATTCCAATCGATTCTCGCAAGTTTTCAACAATCATAGACAATTTCTTTTTCTTCTTTTTTGGCAACTTGACACAAAGGTTGTGTATGTTGTGCCACAGACAAGGTAAAAATGTAAGGAATATGGCGGGAAAACCATATTCCTCCTATTATATTTTTCATCATCGTTTTCATGTATCGTCAGGTCTAAAGTCTAGTCAAAGTCTAAGTAAAAGTCAATACAGTTAAGGAGTCAAGTCGGTCGATTCAGTAAAGTGGTAGACGCTTTACTGAAACTTTCGATGGAGTTTTGGAGGGAACACAAAATAGCACGTTTCTGGATATTATATCACTTTCCTACACTTGTGCATGAACACGAATATCTAATGGTTAATATTCTACCAATATTACACATTAAAAACCCAGCTAACACAATTTTAGGAAAATAATATAACACAACACAACAGCACTCTTTCACATGCCCGCCAAAACTCCACAAAGGTTTGCCTGCTTGTAATTTACAAACTGTAAAAATTCAATGTTACCAATAAAATATCAATAAAATGCCAATAAATGGGTTGTTTTCTTTTTATCATCTCCACCAGACGGCGCGACGGTAGACACTCACTAATTTTCTATTGGTTCCCCACCGATTTGAAATTATCTGCAGGTTGGCATTACTGACTACATGTTGGTCGTGTTTCTAAAAAATATCAGTGTACTGTCAAGTCAATCAATCAAAATATCTTATTCCTAAGCGATCATTGGCCTATGCAATTAGGCCAGTATACTGGTAACAGCTTAGGAACACGCTTGCACTTGTCAAACTGAAAACATGATAACTGAAAGAGTTTTCTACTTCTACTTTTTATTGTCGGTGTGGTTTTTATTATTTTTCCCCAAATTTTGTTATTTGGGTTTTTGATGTTCATTATTGGTAAAATATTAGCCACTAACTAACTGTTATCTTGCACAAGTGCAGGTAAGATGTTGTCAAAACCAAAATGTATAATTCCTGTCACATTTGGTGTGAAAAACGGTAAATAGGGCTATTGCTTCCGTGAGTTTTAACTAAAACATCGTTATTATAACTATATTATCCTATTCATTGTAATATTATTGTGTCTTTTTCAAATTGAAATGTATCAAGTTTTACATGCTTTTGCCCAGTTATGTAGCAATTATTGATGGTATTCCCTGGTATTACCGATAGTTGTCTACCCATACGCCATCTAGTTACTAAAATGGAAGCTATTTGAAATTAAAAAAATAAGAAAACTTCCCATTATATATTTTGTGCATGTTTGTTCTAACTCCAAATAAAAATCGAAAAATAAGGTATAGACACTAGCCGTAGCCCGTAGATGATAATAATTATAAAAAACAATTTAAATGTTACCGATGTATGAAATACTTTCAATAATTAAAAAACTTGTCTCCTGTAAAAAGTTACAAATGGTAGATATTATAAATAAGCACTGCGGCAACGTGTAGTCTGTATTGGCTTTTAAGTTTTAAGTACCCTGACAATCAAATTGTTTGTCAAACTTTACGTGTTTGTCAAACAATGTGATAGTGTGCAACTTTGTTTGAAGCGTTTGCAAACAATCTACGTGTTTGAGCTGTTTGAATACATTTTGGATTGGCGTAGCGTTTGACAAACGTGTTTGAACGTGTTCTGCTGTATTTGCCAAAAAAGATCTTTCGACAAACTCGTATCATGCATGTTTGTTCGTCTGCGCTGCTGTTTGATGAAAACGTAAATTTCATCAAACAAATTTGATCGTTTACAGGGTACTTTACTTAGACTTTGACTAGACTTTAGACTTGACAATATTATTATAGGAAAACGATGCTGAAATTAATTAAACGTAGGTAATAAAGAATATCGTTTTACCGCCATAATGTTTACCGCCAACGTCTTGACACTGACCATGGTTAATATAGGGTAAATGACGAGTAAATTGGACAGTACTAGTCATTGGACAAAACAGAAAAACACAATAATATTTATTAAGGTTGCTTCAAAAACTACCTATTTCTAAAGTAATAGAACGCCTGATTTTAAAGAAAAACAGGTAGTTTTTAACTTTTTAAAGCAACAATAATAAATATTGTGTTTTTGTACTCTGTCCAATTACTAGTACCACGCTAGTACTGTCCAATGACTAGTCATTTACCTTGGCCGAAGTGCCATAATAAGAAAAAAAATATCGCTGTCAAATCAACGTCAATGTCATATTTTGAAAATTTTTAGGTTATTGGTTATTTTTTTAGGTTCCTTTTTGACTTGTATTCGGAGCAAATATTTTATTCGAATTATTTTAATAATAAAAAGCGGATACCTACTCTAAGATTACAAATATTGTATTAGTTATCTTCACAATGTCGATTGTCCAAATAACAAATAAATTGTCATTTTTACAAAAAGGTAAGATTCTGTTTTTACAATGTTTGTTCTCTGATAATCACAATATTGCTTCAATAATGGACCCTTTTGTGATTTCCAGTATTCGCCAGACACATTAGCTGCAGCCAAGTACTGTTAATAAAACAATGGCGCGTAGAACGAGGTTTACCAATCAACAAAAATGCTGAAGGAATACTTACTGATGGGCCAGATTATACCTTCTTGGATGGCAGACCAACACCTCTACTGGTAAAGTTTCTTTTAATTCATGAAGCCCCAAGCGGCCGCATCCGGCCGCGACAACAGTGAAAAAGCTATTGTGTCTCGTTTTGCCACGACTGATGGGTTAATTTTCTTTTAATAACCAAGTGACCGATTATCAACAATAATTCAGCCACTTTTATACGGCCTACAGTATTATTGATTTTTGGTACAGTAGAAAGTTTAAAACACTCCATTTTAAGATTAACGCAACTAAATAGTAGGCCTTATTATTTTTCTTTAAATGTACTACCATTCTCTTTCATTAATCTATGTACAGTAGGGCCTCGTTAATCTAGACGGGCAAAAACAAGACCCATTTCAAATTGAGGCATCCAGATTATAGTATGCAATATTTAATTTTAATCCATCAATTCCCAAGCAGCACCCGGCTGTCGCATAACAATTGAAAATCTATTGTGTCTGTGATTCCCATGATTGAGGTATTACTAAAACACATATTTAACCTCAGTTTCTTTAATTAATTTTTAAATTAAAGCACACGGAGAAAATGTAAGAAATCAGTAAGTTAAAATAAAACATTTGTTATTTTTTTTAAGAAGTCTGTAATAAGTAGGTACTCTTCCATTTATGATTTTCACACTTCATTTCGAAAACCCGGTCTCTAAGTCGATGGAGAAACATAACTTTGTGGCTATCAAATTTGTTAGCTTCAGCTCATTTTAAAGCAGTGTTTAACATGGGCGTGCGGTCTTTATAGGCAAAAAGGCAGTGCTTGCCATTCACAGATAACAGATATTTTAATTTAACTTTCGTACTTTTTAAATGACTCATGACATTAATTTTTTAATAATACATTATAGTAAAAAATAAATATACACATTTAAAACGCCTCAATTTATAAAATAGCAACTTCTAATCAGGTACACGAGCGAACGGGTTCACGAGAGGTCAAGATAGGCTCAGTGTTGAGGTGCCTGCCTTGCGCGTATGTGTGAGTGTGTCCGTGCACAGCCGAAAACGCACACAACCATGAATATCGAATGCGATTATGTACAATCTCTGCGGCAAGCTCTGCGGCAGACACCATCAGTGTTGCCAACTATGGGGATATCCCACTTTTAATAGGGAAAAATTAAATATATAGTGCGTATTTTAGGGAGTAAAAATATTATATTATATTCATGGGCGTGAAATTTTTTAAGCAAAAATGTATATTTATTTGGTTTTTATTACTGTTTTTATATAAATATTGACATCATGAGTGACGTTTTTGCCGCAAACACAATAATTGCGGTCGGCTGAAGTAGTATTTTCAGCGTTTTGATCTCTCAATGGAAAGTACCCCAAGTAATAAATAATATATTTAAATAATAGTTGGGGAGTTCTGGTTGAAATTCAATGTGTTTTCAAGTTAATTTAAGGGGGAAATTTTTGAACAGATGGCATCACTGGCGCCGCGGCCGGCGCGGGCGCCCGCGCCATGCTGACGGCGATCGGAACTACTCGTGAATAGTCGTGAGCAATTGGATATAATCCGAGTAAAATGAATAGACGCAATTAATCTAACTAATTACGTATAATATGTACATTATGCATTTTTGTTTTGTGAGGTGTATAATATTTGTTTACATTTTACATAGCTGAAATTTTTAGTGTTTTGGGAGGAGGCCATTTGCTTTTTTAACCGACTTCCAAAAAACGAGGAGGTTATATGTTCGGCTGTGGATATTTTTTTTTTTTATTTTTTTTATTTTATTTTATTTTTTTTTTTATTTTTGTATGTTCAACGATTACTCCGCCGTTTGTGAACCGATTTTCGAAATTTTTGCTTTGTTGTATTTGGTTTTACTCCAATTTGGTACCATGTTCACAAAGTGGTGACCTGATGATGGGATCCAGGAGTAATCGAGGGAACTCCTCGAAATTTATATGGAAACATATAGTGATTTTGGTTTTATGTGAAGTGTACTAAGAATATGCTACCAAAAAGTCAAATATTAGGTCAAGGTATACCATGGTTTCGAAGATGCTGAGAGAACTCCTGACTCCTTATAGATACACGTTTGGGAGTTTCGGCGTTGTTTTAAGAACAGAAAGCATATGCTACTATGCAACTCATATTCATCATCATAATCATCATCATCATCATCATCATCATCGTCTTCATCATTACCACGTCGTGTTAAGGTCACCAATGTCTCATGGCACAGAATAGATAATAGTACAAGGCATAGGTGTGGATATACTAATAATAATAATAATTTTATACTGTATAACAACACTTTGTTTAAAAAGGTCAGCGCCGCGGAGGCGACAGATCGAATATACTTTACTACTTTATATACAGATCGAATACTATACTAACTACTTTATAAAATTTTAATAGACAAAATATAGAATTAAAATAAAGTTATTTTAAAAAGAGTATTTAAACAAAACAAAGTCAATAAGTGTCTTTTTAATTAGTTATACTTATTAATCGATAGATGGCGCACTAAGTATCGATTTGAATGGATTTGAAATTGAATTCTTGATTACAAGAACAGCTGTCAATAATTATGATAATATTATATAATATATTATTTTGTGAGTGTGAACTGTGTAATAAGATACGTAAAATATACGCGAAGGTTTACCTACTAGTGTAACTAAAAAGAGTGAAATTATTATTATTTTTAACAAAAAATTAAAACCGACTTCCAAGGTAAAAACAATATTAACATTAATATGAACTAAAAAGTATTAAATAATTTTTGCTATCTAATAGTGCCTTTTTCCGAATTCGGCTAAACCTTGACTATTTCTGTACTCAATCTTCATAATTTTGAAGTCGGTGCCAGTTCCAAAAGTTTCAAATATTCTGTCAGAGGACTGAAGATTCAGCTATCTGGTACCGACTTCAAAATAATGAAGATTGAGTACAGAAATAGTCAAGGTTTAGCCGAATTCGGAAAAAGGCACTATTAGATAGCAAAAATTATTTAATACTTTTTAGTTCATATTAATGTTAATATTGTTTTTATTCATGTGATCGAGCACTGTTACTATATTATATTATTATTTTTGGTTTTATGGTTTTCTAAGAATATTTTAGATTTTAGTATTCGAAAGTTTGTATAATATTTAACAGTTTAACATTAATAATTGCGTACATTCATAAAGTATCACTCAATTGGATAAGATAATTTGTGGTGGCCGAAATTTTGCATTTATTTACATCGTATTATGGATGGGGTCTCAAGTAACCGGAACCTTGATTATGTGAAAAGACAAAAGTTAAAGCGCATCACACACGGTGAAGATAATATAATATTTTATCTTAAGGGGCTTCATTACGTGAAAATACCATATTACCCGCAGAGTTTTTCTTTATTGCTCATTCAAATGTAAAGAGAGTACTCAATAAAAAATACGCAATGATAGCTAATTTATTGACCTTCATTTCCATTTTTAAAAATTCTAATTTGGAAGTATAGTTTACGAGAAAAAAAAAAAATTTGAACGCAATAATTTTCCTACAAATATTGTTATAATTCCGTTGTTTCAAAAAATATTGCCAGAAATTTTGGCTCAAATTATGAGTATTATGTCATTTATAAATTTGCCTTTTTACATTTTTATTTAATGCAATATTTTATAAGTTATGACAACTTATAGCTGTTTTTGAGGAGAGGGGTCGGAGCGGGACGCGGGCGGCAGACGGCTGCGTGCCTTCGTAGGAGGAGGTTGTGTCGCTTCGTGTCGCTGCGCATACGATTTAAATTACGTAAAATAAGGCACGCCATCTGTCCTCATCATTCAGAACTACAATGAACTTGTCTTGTCTACAAGTAATATGCACCGAATAGACGGCAGCGCCCGATTTCAAGGTCACAATTTATGCACTGCGATTGCGATGCATCATGCAAAATTATTTTTAAAAAATATTATAATAAGTAATGAATACGTGCAAAATATTTATCTGCACAAATAAATAAAATTGGAGTAAAGAAATAACTGTTTTTACTACATGTAAGTATATTTATAATATGATTAATAATTATTATATAGACATATAATAATAATAAATAATAATAATAATATTAAAAAAATATAATATAATAATATAATTATTATATTATGTATTTATAATATTATAAATACATGATATAATAATAATATTATTATATTATATTTTGCACGTATTCATTACTGTAGGTATAATATTTTTAAAATACAAACAGACAAAAATTGTAAAAAAATATATTTTGATGTATACAGTAACGTATATTATAGGTAAGTACGTTACATACCTACATCAAAATACATATTATTTTTGTACAATTTTTGTCTGTTTGTTACGGCAATCTCTGTAATGCTTAGACCGATTGAGACTTTTTGGCAGTTCAGACTAAATATTATAATACATAAATTATATTTTAATTTTGTAGGTAGGTGATCTGTTTTAAATAATTGGCCAAGTGCGAGTCGGACTCGCGCACAAAGGGCTCCGTACCATTATAGAGCAAAATTAGGCACACGCGTTGGACGACCGCCACGCGCCGCCGCGCCGCGGGCCACGAATCCGCGAGCGGGCAGTGGGCACCCGTCGCATGCGCCCATCTGACATCTCATTTATGATTTAGCGCTGCTAGTATAATTTTGGTCTCGAGCGTGTACACTGTACAGTTGTGTCGAGCTGTAGATTACCATGGATTATATTTTACTAATTTATTATTTAGCAAAAAGACGTCAACGGAAACAACGTCGAGTCCTGCAAAAAGCGTGCGTCCGGCGTCCGCGCCGTGTGCCCGCCGTCCGCCGCGTCACTTCTGAATAGGGCATCGAGACCGGGTTTTCCCGAAAACCCGGGTTTTTGGGATTACGAAAAAACCCGAGTTTCAAAAATGGAACCCGGGTTTTTCGAGCTTTTCGGATTTTTCGTTTTTTTGATTATTATTAAAGGCAAGATCTGATTTAAGGTATTTATAACAAACTAACACACAAATTCTTTATCTTTATAGCATAAGTATGAGATTTAATTATTTCTATTATTCATAATTAAACAAAATATAATATTTCAAAGTAAAAGTTTAGTTCTTAGAGCGTCACAGATTAATTGTCACAAAAATATTTATTAATATTTTGAACACCCTACCAAAACTATTCAATGTAAAAAAGCAGTCTCTTCAAGCAATCTATCCATCGCAAAAAGTTTTCAAATCTCATAGACGTATAATAGTTATCAATCAACATTCAGTGACTGGCCACAGTTTTCTTCATTTTGTGATCAAAGCCTACCAAATAAGGAAAATAATGTCAAAAGAAAACAGCTTCAAAGAGTTCTAAGCCTGCTGAAAGTAAGGAAATTGATTCCTAAGCAGTTGACAGACCAACGTCATTTGGTAGGATCATGTAAATTCAATTGATTGTGATCTGTCGGCTCTAGGAATCAACTTCTCTGATAGTAGCTTAGACTTTTGATAATGGACAAGTCAGCCGCTAACAAAACGTTGTGACTTGGATCGACCGTTGCTGATAAAAAACACCCATCAACAAAGTCTTTATGAAAGAATAATATCTAAAAACCTGTCAGGAATTTTTGAAGACTGTGAATGTAAGAATGATAGCTTATATTTTTACAACACTTTTTCGAATTTTATTGTTTCTAAAACCATCACAGATTTTCCTAAGTCCAATGAATCTAAAGCCCAATGAAGCTAAAATCAATGATATATCAACAAATCTTTATTTCGTCTTATAAACTAGAATTTTAATTGAAATGAGATATTTTTATTGCTGATTGTCAAATTTAAAATAATAAATAATAATTAATCAGGGTGAGCAAAGCAAGCCCTAGTAATATATCCCACAACCTGAGCATTTTCGTGATACACTTTACTGAAACCCGAAAAAAGTACCACGGAAAAAGTACCACGTCTAATGATTTTTATATATGATTAATATAGTAAAGTTTATTTATACTCGTATGTAGATGTATTTTCATCGGTTAGTCAAGGTTTGGTTACTATTAAAATAAAATAAAAAACTGCTTTAAAGATTATTACCACGGAAAAAAAACGACGCAAGCCACAAAGCTCGGCTTTTAGCTAACTTACTAATTAATATGTATTTTTAGGTAAAATATAAAATGTATTTTTAGATAAACATCATTACCTAAAAATAAATTTTTGTGTCTTGCTGTGGTATGGGGCCCAGTCTTCTTTGCAATTTAAAGTCTTTTTTTACAGTCGACTAACTTACTAAAAACCTCTAGAAGTTTTTTTGTCGTTATTTGTTATATATTCACAATAAACAATGATAACTGATAACTGTGGAGTCCACAGTTATCAGATATTATTGTTTATTGTGTAGGGCTAGTCCACAGTGTGGACTAGCCCTAAGTTGAAATAATCTGGTTAAATTAACCCAATATTAAGACAATGCAACCAGTAAAAATACTCCAGGAAAGCAGCCCATAGAAACCGACAAAACCATCCAGAGGAGTTTCCATCAAGTTGGTTCTTACCATTTTGTATTCCATGATTACAGTCTGGTAAATGCAGCAGATTGCTTTTCATGAGCTTCGGAGACTGATAATGGTAACACATAATAGGACGAATGATCTTTCCATAGCTGGTCGTGGATGGCATACTCACTGCGGAATCTATACTAATATTATAAATGCGAAAGTATCTCTGTCTGTCTGTCTGTCTCGCTTTCACGCCAAAACTACTGAACCGATTGTGATGAAATTTTGTACACAGATAGTCTAAAGTCTGAGAAAGGACATAGGCTACTTTTTAACTGGACAAAGGGGTTGTAAGGGGGTGAAAATGCGCAAATTTGTTCAAATTAAGTTAGTTCCAAAAATTCATAATAGATGGCGCTGTGCATCTCCTACATCGCGCTATTGCTTACACAAACGTCTTTCTATAAGAGATGGTATCGTCTTATATTATATTTTCGATTGTTATTATGTACTTTTTTACGTCATTAAATAACTCAGTACTTTATCTATGCAGTGACGTAACCTTAAACCTATCAATGATAAATAGTTTATGGCAAAAGTTGTGTAATTGGGGGGCAGGTGAACGCAGATTTGGCCGCACCGAACGCACCGCAGTCGCCGCATTCGCAATTCTTCATATTATTATGAAGTTGCGAAGACTGCGGCGCGGGTAGGTAGGTATGCGAACTCATAAATCATTTATTTCGGGCCAAAGCAACCTTACGCATTTGCCGAGTGGTCTGGTCTGGTCAACTAAATGGTAAAAAAATTCTTTGAGGGATTTTCCAGTAAGTTAGAAAATTAACTTAAATTGCAAAGAACAATCAGCCTCACCTCGACATAGCGAGTCAAAAAAAAAGCAATGGCAAAAGTAAAAACTATGGCACAAACATTAAGTCACAGGTATAAAGTATGCCATACATCAATTAGGGCTAAATAATTATTAATACTTTGACAATCAGCAGTAAAAATGTAAAATATTAAATAAAGATTTGCTGGTTTTATATTAGTTTATTCTTCAATTTACTGTCTTCAAAAATTTTGTGATCTATACTAATATTATAAATGCGAAAGTATCTCTGTCTGTCTGTCTGTCTCGCTTTCACGCCAAAACTACTGAACCGATTGTAATGAAATGTACACAGATAGTCTAAAGCCTGAGAAAGGGCATAGGCTACTTTTTAACTGGTAAAAGGGGTGAAAATGCGTAAATTTGTTCAAATTAAGTTAGTTTCAAAAATTCATAACAGATGGCGCTAAGAGTTGCCTACATCGCGCTATCGCTTGCTCATAAGTCTTTCTATAAGAGGTGGTACCATGTTGAGTTGGGTTTTTCGATTCTTTCGATTGTTATAATAATGTTATTAGAACAACTCACTACTCAGTACTTTATCTATGTAGTGACGTAACCTTAAACCTACCAATGATAAATAGTTTATGGGTAAAGCTAAAGTTGTGTAATGGGGGCTAATTAGGGGCTAAATAAGCTTTAAAATTTGGTTTAAATAAAGTTTAATTTAAAAAAATGAAACATTTTGTGCACACTACACAGCTGTTTTTGGGTATTTGATTATTATATTATTTTTCTGTTCTACACTGTCCAACGGCGGGACTAGTACTGAAAGACGCGAGAGTGTACAGTAGTGCGCTCGTTTTCCTCGCGAGACCCCTTGTCTCGGGCGCAAAATACCGACAACGGGCCGAGAGGCGAGGCGAGCGCACCCATTTACACTCTCGCACTCGGGCCGCCTCGCTGTGTCTCGGCGAGAGTGTACAGCCGGCTTTAAGCTTTGATAAGATCCAAAATGTTGAAGAGGTTAAATAGTGGCTTCAATAAAAGTATGATATGGCCGTACCCGTTTAGCCAAGACTTGTTTGGGCACTGCTGTGACCCGAAACTATGGTATTTAAATGGTATTTAACTGGGTAGGTGCTGGCAATCGCAGAAAATCATATGTAACGTATTTTCGAATGGTTAATATTTGAATTGTAAAAAAACCCGAAAAAACCCGAAAAACCCGGGTACCCGGTTTTTCATTCTAAAAACCCGAAAACTCGGGTTTTGAAAATTGTTTCTGGGTTTCGATGCCCTACGTCTGAATTAAAAATTAAAAAAAAAAGGTCAATAAAATATAAGCTATCATTCATTACGTATTTTTTTTAGTAAGTAATCTAGTTACATTTTATGAGCTAAACATTTTAACTAAAGGTATTTTAAAACAGCAATTTGAATAAATAATATTTTGAAGAAATTACATTTGTTTTACCCAATTAATATTAAAATAATAATATTCCAAAAAAAGTTGTAAAATAGAAAACTAATTTCATCGCGCAGCGAACCCGAGATATTGCAGTGTAGAACTCTTGCTTCTATCCATTGCGCTACCATGATTCAATGAATATTCGTGAAATAGGCAAACTTTCTATAATAGTTTTTCTCTTTACATTCAGACTGCGTTGTTGTTGATTGTTCGATATTGAACTAGATGTCGTTATTTCAAATGGCGCGGGGGTGAGGTAGCAAGTGGAGTGCGGAAACACTCGTTTGCCCAAGGTCGTTCGCATATTGAAGCCCCTTAAGAGGCCCAAATATAAAATATTATAGTATCTTAAGCTATCACACACGGCTAAGATACGATAATATTAAAAATATGTTCATTTCCTTACGAGTCTGCGTTGGTGCCACACGTATTCCTTGTTAGAGTTCTATATACAGGTGATTGACTATGAGTGATAACTAATAACTGATACTGTCTTACTTCTTGATTTGTTAGACAGCGTCTCAGACGATGATTCTGATATAGAATGTGAAATGCAGATTGCAGTAGCACATTCCAAAAGGAGAAACATTTGGATAGATCCTCACATAAAAAAGAGAAAAACCTGCGGCGAATTTAACCTTTAGGGTCTACACAGACGGACTGCATTTCAACTGCAATCCAACTGCAAATTGCAGTTTGAAAGCAGTTGACACGACTGCAATGCGACTGCAATAGAACTGCAAACCAAACACGCAGTCGGATTGCAGTTCAGTTGTTGTCGGCGTGCAGTCGTGTGAACTGTTTGGTTTGCAGTTCTATTGTAGTCGCATTGCAGTCGTGTCAACTGCATTCAAATTGCACTTGAACTGCAATTTACAGTTGGATTGCAGTTGAAATGCAGTCCGTCTGTGTAGACCCTTATCAATATCTGTCAACGAAGAAGTTTCAGGAGTATTTTTGAAATTCAAGAGAAACATTTATTTCGATTCATGAGCATTTTAAGCAATAATAATAATAAATCTTTCGAATGATAGTAGGTATGTAACTTTCTAACATACAGCACTGGCAACACTGCATCTACTAGTGCGTCCGATCACCGATGAGCCCGCTGCTCGACACAAAAACACCCTGTACCTATTCATAAAGATATATTTGATAACATATTAAGATACGAAATATATATTTCGTATCTTAAGATAAAATATTAAGGTACGAAATATTATATTTCCATATCTTAAGATACAAAATATAAAATATAAATTAACTTCGTCGTGTGTGATGGTTCATAGGATTTGTATGGTGAGCGATATTTTAAAATAGCTGATTAGGTGAGTACTTAAAATATACTAGATATAAAAATAAAAAAGTTGTAAAAGAAAAAGTTTTTGTTTTGTTTTGTTTCACGCCAAAACTAATGAACCAATTGTAATAAAATTTTGAACACAGTTAGTCTAGAGCCTGAGAGAGCCATAGGCTACATTTTGATATGTGCGTCACGATTGCTCCGCCACTTTATCTAAACAGAAAGAAATTTCGCCAACAAAATTGTCGAAATTTGTCAAAATCGAAGCGTACAAACCAAAAATTTGTCAAAGTAGAAACTAATAAGTTACAAGGATTTTAAGTTGGCCGCGCGAACGTAACGTGGACGATTGCGCGGCCATGAAGATCTCAGGAATCACGTAGGTCAGAGATCTTATTTCTTATGTCATATAAAGACTGAATTTGTCAAAAATTGTCGAAAAAGGAATTATAAACTCTAATTCGATATTTTAAGAAATATTTACCTAAGAAGTTCTGGCCGCGCAATCCTCCACTTGTCGTTTTTTAATGTGGATTATATCTTTATAACTTTCGACTAAGTACAAAAAACTGTTACAGGAAGAAATGTCTTAATTTGTCGAAACTAATGAAAGCAATAAATACTACAAAAGCTTAGTAAAACAGACAAATCAGTCCGAAACAATAAATACATGGCCGCGCGGTCGAAACGTTACTTTGTACGCTGATATCTCAGTATCTGTAATTGCTAGGATTTCGGTGTAAATATCCATTTATTCGACATATTAACCACATTAGAATGACATATCGTTTTACTCTCAGAACAGATATAAACGCATGTTATCTCGAAAAATATGTTCTCTCGTACAATGTTCGAGTAGGGTAACCATAATTTTGATTTGATTTGGTTTTGGTTGGATTTGATCTTTTGCTCTACTAGACGAAAATGTATCTATTTCATCAATAATACCAATTTCGACCATTTACTCGTAAAATCAAATTTGGTAAGTTATGAGCTACAAAAAAAATCATTAACTTAGTTATCGCTATGTACGTTAAATATGCAGACCAAGGTGAACTAGAGTGAAGGAAGAAATGTAATAATAAAAAGGTATACATTATCTCCCTTACCAGGCCTCTGTCACTAGATGTAGTTTACTCGCGCTAAGTGCCTACCGCAAGCCGGAACATGGTTGATCCATTTCGCAGTGTAATACATGTTTTCTCTCTAATGGGCCCGAATTCCTGCACGTACTGTTTAAACAATTACTAATAGAACTCGCGCTGAAAATAATGTCATTTATAATGTGTTCATAAATAAATGCGGCGTTACAGTCGTAACTATATCCATTATTTTTGAAAAAATTCGAAGCAATTTTTATTCTAAGCCTGTAAGCTTCTATATAGTTATCAGAATCGCTTATGAGTTTTAAAAACGTTGTAACGTCGTTATTTCTACAACCGTCAAATATTTCACGTAAGAATTTATTTTCTTTATATCCGAGGGCCAGCAAAAAAAACGGAATCAAAAGCACATGTATTTGTTAAAGTTATATTTTCAAAAAAAAAATATTTGTTAAATTGCCATTTTTTAAAATCATAATATTCAGACGGTCGTCATTTTTGGTAGAAACGCGAATGTTTCTGAATGCATACTATTAGCTCAGAATAAATAAGAGTACAAGTAGGTATTATTACTTACGCAGTAACTATTTAGTAATATGTGCTATTAGGATATAAGATTTAGGTAAATATTTTAGTCAATAGTCATGTTACATAAAGCAACACAAATCAAAAAAAAAAAAAAATCTTATTAAAAACAATGACAGTCGCCTGTCTTCATCACTAGGTAATGTGAAAAAAGATATGTTTCCTTTTTTTCTTCTTCTACCTGGTCTACATCCATGTACACTACACAAATTACGAGGCAAATTCATATCGATTCAATTAATATTAGTACGAGCGCGTCGCGCTCGATGGTCGACAACCCACTGCGAAATGGATCAACCATGTTCCGGCTTGCGGTAGGCACTTAGCGCGAGTAAACTACATCTAGTGACAGAGGCCTGGTAAGGGAGATAATGTATACCTTTTTATTATTGCATTTCTTCCTTCACTCTAGTTCACCTTGGTCTGCATATTTAACGTACATAGCGATAACTAAGTTAATGATTTTTTTGTAGCTCATAACTTACCAAATTTGATTTTACGAGTAAATGGTCGAAATTGGTATTATTGATGAAATAGATACATTTTCGTCTAGTAGAGCAAAAGATCAAATCCAACCAAAACCAAATCAAATCAAAATTATGGTTACCCTACTCGAACATTGTACGAGAGAACATATTTTTCGAGATAACATGCGTTTATATCTGTTCTGAGAGTAAAACGATATGTCATTCTAATGTGGTTAATATGTCGAATAAATGGATATTTACACCGAAATCCTAGCAATTACAGATACTGAGATATCAGCGTACAAAGTAACGTTTCGACCGCGCGGCCATGTATTTATTGTTTCGGACTGATTTGTCTGTTTTACTAAGCTTTTGTAGTATTTATTGCTTTCATTAGTTTCGACAAATTAAGACATTTCTTCCTGTAACAGTTTTTTGTACTTAGTCGAAAGTTATAAAGATATAATCCACATTAAAAAACGACAAGTGGAGGATTGCGCGGCCAGAACTTCTTAGGTAAATATTTCTTAAAATATCGAATTAGAGTTTATAATTCCTTTTTCGACAATTTTTGACAAATTCAGTCTTTATATGACATAAGAAATAAGATCTCTGACCTACGTGATTCCTGAGATCTTCATGGCCGCGCAATCGTCCACGTTACGTTCGCGCGGCCAACTTAAAATCCTTGTAACTTATTAGTTTCTACTTTGACAAATTTTTGGTTTGTACGCTTCGATTTTGACAAATTTCGACAATTTTGTTGGCGAAATTTCTTTCTGTTTAGATAAAGTGGCGGAGCAATCGTGACGCACATGATGAAATAAACTCTCATTGTAGTTCCAACGCGTGAAAACAGATGGTGTTTTTTTATTTCTTCTTATCAGAACGTAATTATACTAATTAGTTTAGAAAACAGTTTACAATGTATATCCACACTATTATTATAATTTATGCGAAAATATCTCTTTTTGTCCGTTTGTCTGTCTGTTTTGCTTTCACACCAAAACTACTGAACCGATATCGCTGCATTACCAGTGTCAAAATCTTGTGCACGCCCCTGGTGTTTAAAGCTCCAGCCGTCTGGATTACAGCGATCCCAAACAAGCGGGAGTCCAGATTACCAAGGCCCTACTGTAATTACAACGAACATCCATACTTCCATACTAATATTATACATGCGAAAATGTGTCTGTCTGTCTGTCTGTCTGTTACCTCTTCACGCTTGAACCGCTGAACCGATTTTGATAAAATTTGGCATGGCGATTCTTTGAGTCCCGAGACAGGACATAGGATAGTTTTTATCCCGGAAAAATGTGCGGTTCCCGCGCTATAAACGAATTTTGGCGCAACGGAGTTGCGGGCGCCATCTAGTAGTTAATAAAATATCTAATTACATAAACATCTTTTAAATTCCAGCAAAAACAGAAGAAAAGAATGTTACAGCATCGAGATTTTGCTTCCAAAATAGTTGAGCTATCTGCAGAACTTGACTTTGCTAAGAAGAGATATCAAGACAATTTAAGAGCGGAACAGGAGGAAAGAGATAGAATCATCAGAAATAGACTAAGACCAAAGGGAAAGGCATTGAAAGAATAGAAATAGAAGTCATAATTTATGATAGAATAGTAATTAACCAATATACCATTTACCTAGTTAATATCATTCATTGTTTTATTTAATTTCATAATTCTTTTTGTATAAATTTTTAGGGAATTTAGGAATTATGTAATTACAAAATTACTGTTACTGTAAGAAAATCAAAAAAATTGAGTAGTGTTATGCAACATCTGGATGGAACGAAGTTATAAATAATCGGCCAAATGCGATTCGGACTCGCGCATGAAGGGTTATATACCGTACCGTAATATAGAGCAAAAATAGGCCAATAATTGTGTTTTTTGTATGGGAGCCCACCTTAAATTTTTATTTTATTTAAATATTATTTCTAATTATAAAAGTACACATAATTAAGGCCTTTGTGAAAATTTCAAGACTGCCTACCTGTTGTCATCATTGATACTGAGCAAAAAAATTTTGAAAAATCACGTTTGTTGTATGGGAGCTCCCCTTAAATATTTAATTTACTTTGTTTTTAGTATTTGTTGTTATAGCGACAAAAGAAATACATAGTCTGTGAATTTCAACTCTCTATTGACGCCATCTATTGACGCCCAGGAATACTAACAACGACACGTCTTGTGGAAAATTTGTAATAAAATTTATAAGGACCGGTAGATGTCGCTGTTTATTCTCAAAAACGCCATCTAGTTGACGCACAGAAATACTATCAACGCACTCTGTTCCTACTAGATCTTATTCTGTGGTTCCTAGTTCCTACCACAGATTAGTTATATGTACCGTTCCTACCCTCCTACCATGCAGGTACTAATAAAAAAGTGTCGAGCTCGAGACGTGTAGAACTCCGTCTAGCACACCTAGCCTCCTTTCGCAACGCTGAACGCGCCATAAGGAACTTCGTTCCAACAAGGTGCAGCAGAATCCATACTATTAATGTTGTAAATGCAAAGGCGTGCACGTCTTAGTGTCTGTAACATAACGCTCAAAATACTGAAGCGATTTGGATGAGTTATCTTGAGACTGCATCTCAGATAGAAATTTTAAATAATATTTATGTAGAAAAAATAAAAATTTACGATTCCGTCGCAAATCGCAATGAATTGCTGCGCAAGAAAAATGCAGACAATACCTGGCTTACAAAAAAAAAAGATAAAACTACATAATATTATAAGTCATATCACACATCTTCTATACTTATTATAAAACAAAGTCGCTTTTTTCCCTCATGTCCCTTTGTTCCCTTTAATCTTTAAAACTACGCAACGGATTTTGATGATTCTTTCAGTGTTAGATAGCCTACTTATCGAGGAAGGTTATAGGCTATATTTTATCACGCTAAGACTAATAGGAGCGAAGAAATAGAGGAAAATGTGGAAAAAACGGGGAAAATTATTTGAAAGGGCTAACTTGAACGCGTTAATCTCAGGAACTACTGGTCGGATTTGAAAAATTCTTTCAGTGTCAGATAGCCCATTTATTGAGGAAGGGTATAGGGTATTTTATCATGCTAATACTGATGTGGAAAAGCGGGGGAAATTATGTGAAAGGGCTTATCTCGCGAACTACTGGAGCAATTTTTATGTTATTTGGCACAGATAAGAAGTAGACCACGTGAAGGATCATAGGCTATCGATTTTAATAATTTTTTTTTCAATGGCTTTATTATATTTTATACCCGGGTCGCTAGTTAATATATAAAAATGTATTTTCAAATGTGTTAGTCGCGCTAAAACTCGAAAACGGCTGAACGGATTGGTCTGATTTTAGTTTTAAAATATTCTTAGAAGTCCAGGGAAGGTTTTAAAGTGACACGAAGTTCACCGGGACAGCTAGCCTTATAATATATAAAAATGGATTTTCAAATGTGTTAGTCGCGCTAAAACTCGAAAACGGCTGAACGGATTGTGCTGATTTTAGTCTTAAAATATTCGTAGAAGTACAGGGAAGGTTTTAAAGTGACACGAAGTTCACCGGGACAGCTAGTTCATAATAAATTAATAATACAGATTAAACCCTACAATCCTCGTATTTGTTTGCTTCTACCTCGCTTCTAAAATATTAGGAGACACGACATAGTACTAGGTGCTAAGAAAAATAATGTGTCCGGGTGTCCCACAGGTTTCAATAAAGGTGGACCGGTTTTATTGAAACCAGCTGGGGCCAGCTATGGAGGAGTGATTATAGCGATCAAGTGTGTGCACAGTACACACGAGCACTTTCTATTCCTTTACTATCTATCGTAACCCAGTGACACGGATGACCACAGACCAACACGATCGGCGAAGGGCACCCAGGGTTGACTTTTTACTTGCCTATCTCTTCTTACTTGATTATCTTTCTTGTCAGATAATCAGGTAGGTAGTCAGCTTCAAACAAATCATGCAACAGGTAAATCGAACCCACGACCTTACTCACGACTACGGTCTACGAGTCAAGAGACTCTGAACAATTGAACAAGAATAACCAAGAAGTATATATATTTAGCTTTAAAATGTGAAGTCGTAGTCGTTACAAATTACTACCTAGGTTAGGCACAGACAGTGCCGTAAATAGGGCGGTGCCACCGGTGACTCTGGGGGGAGCGCAAGAATGGCCAGACCAGGGAGGCCTGTGGCCCTAGAAGCATTGCTCTGGGTACCTATAATATCTAAAAAAAACAAGGGCGCAGTTATAGAAGCTCGCACAGGGCGCATAAAAGGCTATTTACGGCACTGGGCACAGATTACTAAATAGTTACTAAGTACGTAACCTAACTAACTCCACTGGCTCAGCGACCCGAAGTGGATCTTGGCCTCCGAAATGAGCTTCCGCCATTGAGCCCTGTCCTGCGCTACCTCCTGCCAGTTACTGACTTGAAGGTCACGCAGGTCAGCCTCAACAGCATCTCTCCAGCGATACCTGGACTCAACAGGACGAAGACGGGATTGGACGGCACATATTATAGGTACCTACGCTCTTTTTACCCCGCGATCCTCTCCTATTCTTTCCACGTGGCCCAGCCAACGGAGTGGGTGAGCCTTTGTTTCTCCGATTATATTGGGTTGGGCCACCAGTTCTTTAATTTCGGTATTCTTCCGGATTCGCCAACAGCCGTCATTTGTTTTAGCCGGACCCAAATTTTTCTACGTAACCTAAGAGCTTGATTATACAATATACCATAGTCCATACCTTATACTGAGTAGAGTGAGTAGTGACGAGACTCTCAGTGGCCGAGTCGTCGGCCGAGGGCACTGTCTCGCAATAATAGGTAGGTGTAATCAGTTACGAAGTGACTATTAGTCCGGGTACCGTACGAATAATTTTTATTTATCCGTCCGGGTATAATATTTTTTTGTTTCATAAAAAGTAGAAGATAGTTTGACAATATGAATTTTTTAGTTTGACAATAGCCGGACAATTAGCTGGTACTTCTCGGCTGCATCTATTTATCCGGGTACTGTATGAATAATTCTTATTTATTCGTACGGGTATATTGGTTTTTTATAAAAAATTGGCCAAGTGCGAGTCGGACTCGCGCACTAAGGGTTCCGTACCGTCATAGAGCGAAAGTAGGCAAAAAATTGTGTTTTTTGTATGGGAGCCCCACTCAAATTTTAATTTTATTTCAATTTTATTATTAATTATTAAAGTATACATAAAATTGAGAATTGAGAAAAAAGGATTGGGCCTCCGGTAAACTCACTCACACGGTGAAACACAGCGCAAGCGCTGTTTCACGCCGGATTTCTGTGAGAAAGTGGTATTTCTCAAGTTTCACTCGTGCCGAAGCATGGCTCTCCCACGTAACATAGGCTAGCATAAATAACTTCGGATTATAAATTTAAAACATCATGTCAAATGTGTCAAATAAAATGTAGTTTTAATGAACGAAGGAGTTTTGATATGTAATATAGCGGCAAATCACGCCTGACGCCCGTGATGCTACGAGTAAGTACTCACATACGGTTTCACTCAAATCTCGATCGTGCAATCAAGTAGAGTAGAACCCACGGCTTGGGCTGAAAGTCCACACGTGAGCCACACATTCAGCATTAATGTATCGAGTGATGGGCGCCGTTCAGTTGTCACCGAACCGTTCGAGCCAAAATATGACTATCCAACTATGAAGGCTACATTTAGCAAGTCTCGCAATTCGTACACACGCTTGAGTAAAGCTCGATCACGGCTTATTTTAATTTCGAAAAATCCCATCTTATTCATTCGTCGTACGGATAACAACTCCCCTCTTTCAAGTCTCTACTATCAGTGGTTGAGGCTGTACCTACGGTGATGCCATTTGCATGTCTTTCAGGACAAAGGATTCTATATTATAATGATGATGATATAGATAACTGAGCTAAATGGAAAGTACCATTATATTATATGCAATAAAATAAAAAAGATTTAGATATAAGAAAAAAAGTTTGTAGTAATAAATCCATAAAGTTAATATACTAGGTATATTAACTTTATGAATAAATCAAATTTTTCTTTTTAATTTAGAATTTTTCACAATAGACACTTAGATCATTATATAGAGATAGTACCCGGATAAATAATTTAAAGTTATTCGTACGGTACCCGGATGAATAATTAAAAATTATTCGTACGGTACCCGGATAAATAGATGCAGCCAATCAGTTATCAGGACGTCGAACTTGATTACACCTAACCTACCGAGTACCGAGATGAGTGTCATCACTGGCAAGACGAACTCTCGGCCGAGCACGCGGTATGAGTATGCTCTTAAGAGGCCGGGTACCCTTGGAATTTCTCATACAAACGTAATACCAAAATCATTTTCTCATACGAAAATATTTAACATGTTTGAGTTATTTTTCAGTTCAGAATAGTAATTACCTAGGTTCCTTCACAAAAATTTCCTTAAAAATATTTAAACAAAAAAAAATTTTTGTTTAAAAATTTTTTTTAGGAAATTTACTACTAAATATTGGAACACTAAAAATAGAGTAAAATACTAAAAAATATATAAATAAATACTACATTTACTACTAAATATTGGAACACTAAAAAATAGAGTAAAACACTAAGAAATATATAAATAAATACTTAATTCACTACTAAAAATTTAAATACTAAAAAATATTTTTTAGAGTTTAAATATTTTGTAGTAAATTTACTATTTATTTATATATTTTTTAGTGTTTTACTCTATTTTTTAGTGTTCCAATATTTAGTAGTAAATTTACTAAAAAAAAATTTAAACAATTTTTTTTTTGTGTTTAAATATTTTGAAGTAAATTTTTGTGCAAGAACCTAGATAATTACTATTTTAAGCTGAAAAATAACTCAAACATGTTAAATATTTTCGTATGAGAACTGTATGAGAATTTCGAGGGTACCCGGCTCCTTAAGCGTAATACACACTGAGCCCGCCGGGCTGCCGACATAATATTATGTCGGCAACTTTTTGTCGGCGGTCTAGTTGGCGGCTTCACGTAATACAAGTCGGAAAATTTGGTCGGCGGCATGTCGGCGGCTTGAGATGAGAAATTTATTTGGCAGTCAGTGATTTCCGCGTGTCTATAAAGGTTGTGTCGCCGGGCAACTGAGTGCAGGCGTACCCAAGCCGCCAACATGTCGGCGGGTAACACGCGCACGCGCATGTTGCCGACATCATTCTTTTCATACAGGCCGCCGGGTTGTGTCGCCGGGCTTTGTCGGCGGCCCGGCGGGATCAGTGTGTATTGCGCTTTAGCTAATCAATTCGTCTGTATATGCCCGCTGTACACTCTCGCCGAGAGCTCTCGGGCGAGAGTCTCGCGCGAGAGCCCCTTGCCCGAGTGCGATTTAAGTTTAGTTAAGAACTCAGACAAGATGGACGAAAACGACCATTCACCATTCACCATGCATCGAAAGATATCATTGTAATCCAAAGATTTATGATCATATTTAATTTTATTTCTCACAGATAATGACTGATAATGTCGTTTAATATTGTTATTTTTCTGTTCTACACTGTCCAACGGCGGGACTAGTACTGAAAGACGCGAGAGTGTACAGTAGTGCGCTCGTTTTCCTCGCGAGACCCTTTGTCTCGGGCGCAAAATACCGACAACGGACCGAGAGGGTCCGAGACAGGCGAGACGAGGCGAGCGCACCCATTTACACTCTCGCACTCGGGCCGCCTCGCTGTGTCTCGGCGAGAGTGTACAGCCGGCTTTACACTACGCTGTCTCAAGTCACCCAGTGTAATCGGGCCCTTACTCAAACGACACACGTCAAAAGTTTCCATCGTAAAATTAGTCCAAAGATAGGTCGGTTATTTGAGGGTTTATTACCGTAAATTTTGTTGCATTAGATAAGCTAATGTTTCATCAAACTCCCGTGCCCTGGAACCACAATTTGTCCGGTAATTCTATTATCCGATGAATCTATTATGAAGTCGTTTAGCAGCTAATATTATTTACGTTATATGGTAGTAAATTAATATTTTGAGCGCACGAGTATAATTATTAGCCGTGCGTTATGTCTACCCCTTTAAAATTCTAACTCCTGTCTCCTACTACTATAGGAAATTATATATTTTACGCAGTGTATTATAAGTATACGTAGAGGACTGACTTGCCACACAAAGACAAGCAGACCGTATAGTTATGCGTAATACTGTATAGTATAATATCTAAACATTTTTAATTTTGTTAGAGCTTAACGTTAATCGTATTATTATTAATAGTTAAAAGTTATTGTTGGCTATCTACAAGAATATTAGGTACCTACTCACAACAGAGCATACGCAGTATATTAAAGGCACTTAGAATAGATTAAAATTACAATATCCACTATCCAGGTTGCCCTATAATTTACTTAGTTCTTAGCATGTTCTTAGTATCTTCTTGTTTCGACATGGCGTTATTTTGTTAACAAGAATATTACTTATGGTAAAAAGCATCATGCCTCCTGTGAGGTTTGAACTCACGACCCCTGGTTTACGAGACCAGTGCTCTACCACTGAGCTAAAGAGGCTCTTGGTGGGGTGTCGAAATTCATAGTCACTTTATCTTGATACTTAGTTCTACGTGGGCAACAAGAACATTGCTGAAATAAGTTTAGTAAGTTTGTATTTCAAATGTCAATAAGAATGTTAAAAGCTTAACTACGAACTTTACAGTACTACAATGTTTTGTCCTTGTCGAGTCTTTTTAATCCCTCTGTCCTCAATTATCCGGACTAGCGATTATTCGGACGACCACACGAATTATAAGTATACGTTTCTCTTATTAAACATTGATTTTCTACATTATTTTCAACAAATATACAGTCACAAACTGAACATAATGCAAAGAACCTTTTCATCATACATTCGGATTATCAAATATCCGAATGACTAACGACAACAAATTACTGTGGAGTTTCTACAGCCTACTCTATAACGCCTATATAAGTACATGGGTAAATAATATCTCATAATAAAGGTACAGATCCAATTTCCCCTTATCCCCTTTTTGTGTAATGAGTATCGCACTTCAAAAGGGAGTATCAATTTTTTAGGTGTCCCATAATATTTGACTTCACACTTAATATAATATTTTAATTAAAGTATCGAATCATTACATTAAAAGCGGCTTAAATTTAATTTTCACGAGGCGCTGGTTTCGCTTTAATTAACACGTTAATTTTCTGAGGGATTATTATTTTGCTTGTTTTTTGTTATAATATAATTATATTGCAATGTGTAATGTTAATAATGTTGTTTATATCATAGTACGCAGCTCCTCCACGATGGCCAATAATGGACAAAATATGTAGATATGTAGAGAAGCCTATTTGACAATGATTGTAATTTGTACCATCGAGGAAACTGATTCCTAGGCAGTTGACGGTCCTACGTTGTGTGGCTTAAGTCTATTCAACGTTAGATGTGATCGGTAGGCTGGGTTTGACTAGCCCAAAAAATCTAACATCGTCCTTCTCTCTTCACACTCACGCTCGTCTTTCATAATATGCCAGGTGAAAAAGGACGACGCGGATTGATCGCCAAATTAGTTTTTTCTCAATAACTCGATAAATATTCAACATTTTAAAAATCCGCTAGGTCGGTTTCTCATCCCAGAGTGAGTCACGATGCACCAAACGCTCCGTGCATCGTGATACCAGAGAAGACGGGCCCAAGCAAGCCCCAAGTGGGGCTTCTGTCGGCCTGCGGTGCGAGAAGCGCCCCCGAATGAGTGTGGTCTGACAAAGGTCGGACGGCCACTGACGGAGTTGCGGTGGGTGTGTCGTGCCCGTGGCTTCGTCTTGGTTGGCGAGAGGAGCCTCGCAGAGTTTTAGTGGGTAGGATCGCGGCACATACCATCTTCGCCGCGATGAGCCCAACATGTCCGCAGCGGGAGTCCCCATCCCCTGCGTCGAATGCGTAATGCATTTCTCTGCGTGAAAAAAAAATGGTCGGTTTCTCAATGATAGAATTTCATATAATGTGTTGAAATATTAACTTAGTTCAATGCACACGGTTATGGCAATAAATGAAAAATTCGTGAAAATTAGATGCATCTTTGTGATTTCTTTCTATCGAGAAAATGTTAAGATATCGTGTTTTATCTAATTTTAGAAAATGAAACAATTCCGCCGGCGTATCACGTATCTTGCGAGAGCAATGCGATAGCAATTATTGCGCGATAATTGCTCCAAAATCGCAATTTCCTATCACATATCAGCCAATACAATACGATTGCAATCGATCGCTATACATGACACCATTGTTTTTATACCCAGCAATCGCTCGCGCGATTATTGCTAATGGATTGTTGATCACTATTTTTACGTGATAGCCCTGCGGGGCTTATTTTCATGTATAAAAATGAATTTTAAAATCGAAAATTTAGGGTTAGTCGCCCCCTTAACGCAACCAAATTACTTAGGTCCGCCATTTGCCTAGGAATCAACTTCTCTGATAGTACGTACTACCTACATGATATCTTCAGCATTATAGACAGCTGGCGCTCATGGTAGCAGTCACAGTTACAGGGCGTATAAAACAAGGCCTTTGCACTGTGGATGATTTATGCAGTATTTTCACAGCGAAGTAACTACTCTTCAAATACTGTAGTGCCTGGGACGAGATTTTAAATGTCCGTATGGTTGCCCAAGCACATACGGCATTCTCGCAACATAGTTGGTCTAGTCCAGAGGAATGAGTAGGTTGATACGTATAGGATAAAATACAGGCCGTATCTAAGGATAATAATAATAATATAACAGAGATTAACTACGATAACATGGCGCGCCCCTCCAAAATTCAAAACGTTTGAAGTGCGTTGTCTTGCGCAGTCGGCTAGTTATGATTAGTTGACCAACAAATCTTGTTAATAAGTGACATTAAGTGAATGGTTGTGATTGGTTGAATACTTACTACATACAAACTCTTTCATAAGGATGTGACTACACACATTGAAACAGTAATTTGGAGGGGCGCGCCATGTTATCGTAGTTTATCTCAACTTGTAGTTTACAGCATACCGTAATTCTACGAAGCTCTACGAATACGCTACGCCGTAGAGCCCTCTACGAAAATATTTAAACGAATAAAAATACAAGCCAAATTCGTACGTGAATTTAGTAACGGTCGCAATCAGATAAATTTAACAATTACTTTAAAAGTTTAATTTAATGAACATTTGGACTTGAACTCCATATTGTATTTTTTGTTAAACTCGTAATTTCTTTTAAGTTGCGTAAATAATAATTTAAAATGCGTCATAGACTTTAAATAATGATAATAATTATTAAAAAAAGTACACTGTTATTGACACGACCAACAAAATCAACAAACAATAAATATTCAAACATAAAAATTGAATATTCAGATCGTGTTAGGTTTTCATAAAATGGGTTTTAACCCTGGAGTGGTCGCATGGACTACATATTATGTAGTCCACGTAAACAAAATCAAAAATTTCTCAAAAACTGTAAGCGTGCGATTCTTGCGCCTCTATGTACTTTCAAATGACCTATCTAGCTACACATTCAGTGCAGCGCAAGCCCCTGTCGCGTATTTTCGTAACGCAATAGCCCCTCAAATATCGTGGACTACAGGTGTAGTCCGCGCGACCCATTACGTAAGTATTTTTTTTGATAAATTTTTTTATTATTTCCGTTTAAGTATTTAAATATTATATTAGTACATACTAGTAAAATAAACTCTGTTTTATAATTTTGATCTGTTTTAAAATAATATTACTTTATATTTTTAGACAAAAATAGCCGAACGACAAGTTGCATACATTGAGGCGTGGTTGAATGAAGTCGATGGCGATAGGAAAGAGTATCAAGCGCAGTCAAGCTCTTTATTTTTGACCGACTTCCAAAAAGGAGAAGGTAATACGTTCGATCTTTTTTTTTATGTTCCTCGATTAATCAGACGTTTGTGGTCCGATTATCAAAATTATTTTTGTGTTGTATAGGGTTTAACTCGAATTTGGTACCATGTTTACAAAAGTGGTGATCTGATGATGGAATCCTTGAGGAATCGAGGGGACTCCTTGAAATTTGTATGGAAACATATAGTGATTTTGATTTTTTCTGAAGCATATGAGGTAAATGCTACCAAAAAGTAAGACTTCGCATCAGATTATACCCTGGATCCGAAGGCACCGAGCAGAACTTTTGAATGCTTATAGGTACAGGTTCAGAGATTTCGGCGTTGTTTAAACAACTGAAAGCATAAGCCAACACATCAATTTGATTAATCATCATCATCACATCATAATTATACCATGGTCATCACACTATGATCTAATTATTGGTACTTTTCATGATATTTTGCATCGAAACAGATGTTTTTGACGATGATTTCACTGTTTGTGGACTGATTTTCGAAATGTTCAAGTTGTTGTATAGAATATAATCTTAATTTTATATAACAATTACGAAAGTGGTGAGCTGATGATGGGATCTATGAGCAATCGAGGGAAATCCTTGAAAGTTATCAAAACGCTCATAGTGGTTAAAATGTTGTTTCTAGTAAGTTAAACATATATTACGAATAAGAGAAATTTCATACAAAGGTGTCTCTTGGTCCAAAGGCACTGAACAGAACTCCTGAACCTTTAAAGATAAAAGTTTGGAAATTGCAGCATCGCTTAGATAACTGCAAGCATTTACCACAATTTCGCTTACAATAACATAATGTGAATAGTTAAAATTCGTGTTGGTTATTTACGCATAAAGCCTTATTTTGCAGACAACACTAAAAAGAATGAAATTATTATTTTTAACAAAAAAATTAAAACTGACTTCCAAGGTAAAAACAATAGTAATATAAACTAAAAAGTATTAAATAACTCTTACTCTTTAATAGTGTCTTTTTCAGAATTCGTCTAAATCTCAACTATTTCTGTACATACCTACTACAGTCTTCATTACTTTGAAGTCGGTACCAGTCCCAAAAGTTTCAGATATTCTGTCATTACTGAACTCACGATTAAATTAGCTGGTACCAACTTCAAAATAATGAAGACTGTAGTAGGTATGTACAGAAATAGTTGAGATTTAGACGAATTCTGAAAAGGGCACTATTAAAGAGTAAGAGTTATTTAATACTTTTTAGTTTATATTACTGTTACGTGCTAGGGTTCGTTCGATTCGGAGAGAAAGACCTGGTGACTCTCTTGAAGACTTTATTCACAAACACTAGCTCACACTAATCACTGAGTCCAAACACTAAGCACTAGATCCAAATCACTGAGCACTATCACTGTCCTAGGTCGTAGCCGAGTCACTATGACAATAACAATCACTCACTATTGATCACTTGTTTTCGCTCCGAAGTCGCCTCGAAGACCGCTCAGATAAAACTGAATTGCCGGCCGGACTGTCTGCGACTATTTATACGGGCCGGATCGAATCTCAGAAAATTCCGGAACATCCCAGAATAAACCCGATATGCGTAAACAAATATGAGATATTTCTAGAAAGTACTCGTAGGTACATACACCTAGCGTCATCTAGTAGCGAGTAGGAGATTTACATTCCCTTGGTAGGTTCGCTGGTCCGACGCTAGATGGCACCACGTGTCCGTATCCGTAACACTACTCCCCTCTTAGAGATGCTCGTCCCGAGCATCGTTGTTACTGCCATGGCACGCTGTCCTGGTCTGCGGTCCCTTCACATCAGCGCAAGAAGTACATTCGTGGCACCAATTCTGCACATCATCTCGCCAATGCAACCAGAAAAATCGTTCTCGCACTTTCCTCAGCATCCTCTTGACTCCTAGATGACTCCCTGATACACCCTGATGTATCTCGCGGAGAACATCTAGTACTCTCGCCCTTGGGACAATTATCTGGAAATAGAACTCTCTACCGTTAGCCCATTTCCTGTAGAGTATTCCGTTTTGAAGTATCAGACTGTCCCATTGCTCCCAGTACGCCTTAGTGACAGCGCCAGTGGGTGCAACCTCACTCCAGTTTGGTTTTACGTCACCGCGTTTCTTCCATGTGATGATGTGCCGAAGGTCGTCATCTCTTTCCTGAGCCTTCCTCATAGCATCATTTTCCAAGAGACCCAAAGTATTTGTCTTTGTTCTTCCGCTCCGTGCCTGGGAAGTAACAGTTATTGGGGCTCTCTCCACATTGTCCAATACTCGCCACCTAGTCCTGGATTCTATTCGTTTCCCCTTATCCCGGGCAGGGGACGAAACTGCTTGCTTCCTCAGCTCCTCTATCTGTTCCTCGATCCTTCCCATCCTGGCCATCTGGGTCTTCTTCTGTGGGCAGTTGAGCTGAAGGTGGCCCCTCTCACCGCATTTATAACACATGACTTCAAATCTTTTCCTTGTGGGAGCTCTAACCTCCCTGACTTCCGCAGCGACCTCGCGGATGTTATGGGTCTGCCGTATGTCACGCCGAACAGCCTCGACCTCCAGTGCATGCGCTAACGCTTCCTTCAGCGAGGTATGATGACCAAGCCTTACTGCAGCTCTGACCTCCAGGTCTTTGATTCCGTCGACAAATCCTTGAACAATATTTGTGTCGACCATCTTGGTGTCAGCTTCTGGGTATGCCTTCCTGACGAGTTTTTCGATTTCCAACGCCCATTGTTGAAGCCCTTCTTCTGAGCGTTGAACTCTGTCATGCAGTTGGGCACGGAACACGTGCTCCAAGTGTCGCTCCCCGTATCTGGATTCCAGTGCCTCTATCAGGTCTTGGAACCCATTTCCCGTATGAGGCAGTGCCTCCAGGACCGACAAAGCTTGCCCTCTGAGCGCAACAATGAGAGCGGTCAGGCATTGTTCTTCCGTCCATCCGTTTACGGTAGCAACAGTCTGAAATTGCCGACGATAAGCGTTCCAAGAAGTAGTGCCATCGTACGGCGGCACCTTTACTCTTGGCCCTTGTGCCACTCCAGTGGCTCCACTAGACACCGTAACTCCCGTAGTTTCAAGGCGCACTACTCTCTTCTGCAGTTCAGTGAATCCGGTTTTCAAAGTTTCCACAACCGACTCTAACCCGGTAACTCGTTCTTTCATTACGTCGACATCTTTACGTAGCTTAGTCACCGCGTCACTGACATCCTTTATGGCCAGAAGCGCTTTCTCTTGGAGGTCCTTTTGTTGCTCTTGAGACTCCATCATTGCCCTTTGAGAATCTTGCATAGTGCCGAGCTTGCGGTCTTGTGACTCTTGCAAAGCGCCGAGCTTGCGGTCTTGTGACTCTTGCAAAGCGCCGAGCTTGCGGTCTTGTGCCTCCATCATTGCCCTTTGAGAATCTTGTAAAGCGCTGAGCTTGCGGTCTTGGGCATCTTGCAAAGCCTGAATTAACTCAATTATGCTTTCTAATTGAGGAGCCATTTGAGAGGCCGTAGAAACTACGGGCGTGGCAGGATGGATGGAGCTAGTCGACGGGGCCTGAGCAGGCGGAGCCCAGTGGGCGGGGCCAGTGAGCGTGGCCTGAGTGGGCGTGGCCGGGTGGGCGGAGCCAGTGGGCGTGGCTACGCCCAAAGTGGGCGGGGCCTGAGGGGCGTGGTCAGTGGGCGGGGCCTGGTGGGCGGGGCCAGTGGGTGGGGCTTGGTCCCCAGTGGGTGTGGCCTCCGCAGCACGTTGTGCCCTTGTCCTGACACTTCCCTTGAAGTCCTCACTCGAAGTCAATGGCATCTCCAAATCTCACTTCCGACACCAGTTGTTACGTGCTAGGGTTCGTTCGATTCGGAGAGAAAGACCTGGTGACTCTCTTGAAGACTTTATTCACAAACACTAGCTCACACTAATCACTGAGTCCAAACACTAAGCACTAGATCCAAATCACTGAGCACTATCACTGTCCTAGGTCGTAGCCGAGTCACTATGACAATAACAATCACTCACTATTGATCACTTGTTTTCGCTCCGAAGTCGCCTCGAAGACCGCTCAGATAAAACTGAATTGCCGGCCGGACTGTCTGCGACTATTTATACGGGCCGGATCGAATCTCAGAAAATTCCGGAACATCCCAGAATAAACCCGATATGCGTAAACAAATATGAGATATTTCTAGAAAGTACTCGTAGGTACATACACCTAGCGTCATCTAGTAGCGAGTAGGAGATTTACATTCCCTTGGTAGGTTCGCTGGTCCGACGCTAGATGGCACCACGTGTCCGTATCCGTAACATTACTATTGTTTTTACCTTGGAAGTCGGTTTCCATTTTTTTGTTAAAAATAATAATTGTTATTTTAATTACTTTTAATACAGAGGTCGTGGTTAATTTTTGTTGATTTTTTCTGACTAAGATGTGTATACTTATTATATTTTAATAAGCAAAATAGATAAATTATTATTTAACATGTTTTTATCTTTATTTCAAATTGGACTACGTATGTAGTCCGCGCGACCACTCCCGTCACATTCAGGTGCGCGACCACTGCAGGGTTAAATCATCACCAAAATAACCTTTTAGCTTCTTTTGCCTGAGCAAAGTAAACAATAACAAATGAAAAATGCAATACACTTTACAGTTTAATATAAACTTGTAACGGTAGTCGTATCCAATAAAAACCTCTGAGCGTAATACAAAGTACAAGCTGTCTCAGTAGCGACTCAAAAGTGCTTCCTATGAACGGTGTGTGGTGTAAATAGAGGAGAGAGCGATTCTTAGTTTGGCAACAGTAGAAAAGTGGGATAATAATAACTCTTACAGATTTCGACACGCACGGTAGAAAAGCGTAGGTATAAAAACATAATAAAGGTCAACGGATCTTAGGAACAAACTGGCACATAATATTTTCCTGTGCCTATCTGCCACGACGCGGCAGTTTACATTTTTATTGAATATACAGATATACTGACTGTCTTACAAAACATAATAATGTGTAATAATCTGTTATCCCTTAACAATTTTACTTCTCTTAAGTCCAATTTCTAAGGTTTATAGGATTTCATAATATCTTTTCTATCGCTTCTGATTTGCTAAAGTAAAAATATTAATAAAAACCTCTTTATTGCTTTCAAACGCCTTTGCGTTGTGTTTGGTTTTCTAACCAATATGTTATGCTAATTTAAATGGATAATATACTCGTGACCAAAAGCGAAAAAAAATATTCTTAAACTCTCTGGCACTTGTCGCTTGCCCCAGATCCTTTTAGCTGGTCCCAGGTCCTCAGAACTAATCCTATTGGCTTACGTCCTTTATTGTGCACTTAGTCCATCCATTGTGCTCCTGGATCTAGAATTAATTGACAATTTTGACCATGTGAGGCGGAGCCGTCAGTATTGGGTCGTATTGGATGAACTATAATATCTTATTTAACTTAGAGTTTTTTGAGGTTTTCGACTGAAGCTTATCTATTTACTAAAGTTCAAACGGCGAATTGGAGAACAAAACTTCATAAAAAAGGCCAAATTTTGGAGGAAAATTTGCGCCTTGTTAGTTTGTTACTATATGGGATTAATAATCTGTTTTAGCTAAGTTGTAGGTAATATTATAGCTAAGTTGTAGGTAATATACTGTGTTCAATCAAATGTACGAATTTATAGTTAACTAAAATATATTGTTTATATATTTTATATATGAATATATTGTTTATTAAATGTGAAAAGTGTAAATACTTTCTAAAATTCTTCTTAAAAATCGAAATTCAGACCTTCATTTTCACAAAACCAATAAAAATTGTTTAGTCTTCGTTGAAACAGGCTTTTCGACGTGTCATCTTTTAAATTATGATGGACGTTACCCTACCTTTTATGGTCTAAGAGCCAGGGACAGCCAGTTTTTTATCATTTTATTGAAGCTAAAAGTTTTCCGAAAGACCAGCAACTATGGAGTTTCGGTCGCGGTTACTTTAGGAGCAACCCAGTTCTGAAGGTCTACCTAACCTTCAATAAAGTATAAATCTCATTTTTGGAGTTTACTCCTTAAGAATCGATTTTCATATATAAGGCGCCCGGTATGAGAAAAATCCGAGGGGTAAAACCTACTAACAAGTAATGAAAATGTGTCACGTTTTTGGTGCGCACCTTTAGTGCGCAACTTTCTAATTTGGCTGTGAGTGTATTAAGACCATAAAGGTAATATACCTATAAAGTGAACTAAAAGTATTTTGAAATAACCATGGCAGAAAGGGGTGTAGATGATATTGCCGGAACATCTGATTTCATATGATGTTAATTTTTTTCAGTTGAATAAACTCTTTTTGCGTATGGTTAGATACTCGTACTTAAGGAGTAAACTCCAGTCGTGCGTCGGAGCTGACACATTTTTAATTTTATCTTATTTTCTTCGTGATAACTATAGGAATCTCGTCTCCCACTGCCGGACACTTGTGACAGTTTCCCATTGCCAGACCACCTTAAAGTCTAATACAGGAAAACTTTCAGCTTTTATAAAATGACTAGAATCTCAAAACTCATTTATCGCGCGGAAACCGTAAATTTTTCCAGAATAAAAAGTAGCATATGTCCTTTTCCGGGACTCAAAGTATCCCCATACCAAGTTTCAGCAAAATCGTTTAAGCGCTTTGGGCGTGAAGAAGACGTAATAGACAGACAAACACACTTACAGATTTATAATATCTACATATGTAATATATTATAATATGGATGAAACTTTGGTTGTCGCTGGCTCTTACTCTATTAGTTTGCACGGATAGTGTCAGTTTTTATAAGATCAGGGGAATTTGAGCCCCACTACCTTTATTTGGTCACGTTCGGGGCGAGTTTATTTAGTCTTGTTACATGTTTACGGAGGGAAAAGGTAAAATCTTGTAAACACGTCTTACGAGTTTTTATTGCGCCTTAACATCGTGGTTTCTATAAAGTTGTAATTGTTTTATATTACCCTACATTGCTTTAAATATATACAACAGAGTTGTCGTTTTTATAATTTGCCATGGCACAGCAGGGCACGTTTTTCACGTCAGTTGTATGTAAATTAAAAAGATCGACTTCAAAATAATTGTATTTAAAATACCCCATCCCAAAAATTATTATTGAACCGATGTTCATGAAACTTGCAGCATTCCCTAAGTTGAACAATATCTAGTACAACAAAAAAAGAATTACATCGAACTTGTAGTTCCGGAGATATGTGAACACATACATAAAAACCACATTATATCAGGTACATACATACACTTTTAAAATTTGGCACATTTGTTCAAACGCTGATATAGATTAACATATTATTATACAAAATATATGAAACTAGGCAGTTCTGGAAATATTACATACGTACGGGTTTAGTTGAGTTGAAGTCGGTTAGAAGACCGTATAATTACGTCCACGGTATTATTCTACCGTGTCGCCCTTAAGTCAGAGCTCTGCGCCACTTTACACCACTAAATAATATATTATGTACTTAGTTACTAAAAGGGCTAAAACTAGGGCCTCTAACCACCCCTGGAGTGGGGCCCATTATTTGAACACGCTTTTCTTTAGTATACAAAATATGTAAAAAAATAAAATAAACAAGTTGTCAGTGTTGTTATTACGTACAAGATATTATACACACCGTATGGCGTATTCCTTCTTTTTTCAGTATATTGAATTTGCCACAAAATATGCCGTCCAAATTCATTGTACCTCCGAGTTATATAAATGTGCTCCTTATATAATTGATATAAGGGTCCTGCCAAAGGTAAAAAAATATACACGTAGCATGTAAATCGGCTGTGTAGGATTCTTTTCACGTTCGGCCCGGCAGCCATGTTTCTTCGCGAAGTTCTAAATTCAAACGCGAACAATCGCGCGACCACACATCACTGACAATATCTGTAGGGCTGTGATTTTTTTTTAAACATTTTTTGGTGTTGGTTTTAAACTTTTAAGTCCTTTGCTCCGGAAAAAAGGATTTGTTGACTACGGGAGTGCAAGCAGAACAAACATTTTCACACACTCATTTTCCAAAACTAAGAGGATAATATTACTTACTTCCTTTACTATAACACCACGCCGGAGTTCTACTTTCTCTGGTCTTGCGAATTTGTTTAGGTCACGACGTGTCCTGACGCTAGTTTAAAAATTTCGAACGTCTTTATATCTAATACGTTCTTCTATTGTCTGTCACTAAATAATACAATAATTACATAATATAACTCTTTGTCTTTCTAACAAAAGTTTAATACACCATACATAATAATATTATGCAAATAACTGAGATTATGAATTTAATGAATAAAACACAATATTTATGACATACGTGCCAACCCTACCAGTGTGTAGGCGGCTTTGTTTCGTTATCTCAGTGAAATATATCGCAGGTGCCTTACCAATATTTATATTAACCGTCAAACAAAACTCTTGACTCAAATTTAACCCCGGTTAAATGTCATGTTAACTCTCTCGTTCTTCAAGGCTAACTTTAGCATTGATTAACTTTAACCCTGAATAGCATTAGTGTGTCTTGTGTAAGGCTGTTATGAGCTTTATTTATGTGTGTGGTAACATGTTAACAATGAAATTCGTGTTATCAATTCGCATTCGCACTCGTATTCGTATTTCGTATTCGTTTATGAATTTAGAATTCATTGTATTTTTCTAATTCGTATTGATTTTGCGTATTCGTCTTCGTATGTAAGTAATTTGTGTACAAAGTTCGTAATAAATCTATAAATACTACATTATATCTTAATATATATATTTCTTGTGTGCGTGTGTATGTGACTGAACTCCTCCTAAACGACTGGACCAATTTTGATGAAATTTTTTGTGTGTGTTCAAGGGGATCTGGGAATGGTTTAGATTCACAATTTTGTCCGCTGGACAATGTTTTTTTAATTAATTTTTAATTTATTAGTAGTTGTTGATTTTGGAATGTTTTACATTGGATCCGACAGTCGGCTGCCATCGCAGTGTCAAATTTTAAATAATATTCGAATTCGGATTTTAATTTTAGTCTGTCCGACAGTTAGCGCTTCGACCAAATTTAAAAAAAATACTTTATATACTTAATATGGCAAAGAAACGTTTGCCGGGACAGCTAGTTAATATGTATAATTGTATATCATACAATGCAACATTAATCTTATATATAAAATTCTCGTGTCACAATGTTAGTCCGAACTCCTCCGAAACGGCTTTACTGATTTTTACCAAATTTTATATGTATATTCAGTAGGTCTGAGAATCGGCTACTCGGTACTTATTATATTGATAAGTGCATTTGTTGAATAAATAATAGTAAATTATTACAACTCGAGAAAACGACGACCATGATAGCGATGGACGTTGCCATGGTGACATACTTTATTTAGTCACTTCAATAAAATAATACGGGCGATATACTTTATAATATGGCAAAGAAACGTTTGCCGGGACAGTTAGTTTATTATAATATCTTTAGTTACTATATAAAACTAGTCGAGGGAAAAACTAGTTAGAGCATAAAAAACTTAATTAGGTTATCCTACGCAAATAAAATGCCTCAGGCACAATATGTTGACACTTGGCAGCCATATGCCATTATTCGCAAATGAGTCTCATTACCCGCCTAGCGCGAGTGCCAATGCCATATCCGCATCCGTTCCAAATTCGAAATGTCAATACGGAAATCCTATTAAGTGTTGAAAACGCTGTAACAATATTTTTGTGATTTTACACAAATTATAACCTAATTTGTTAATTTTGCGTTATTTTTTATTATTTTTTGAGAGGCGAATAAGCAGTCGGATCATTTAATGAAAAGTAACTTCTACCCTATCTCCTGCTTCTGCCGTGAAGGTCTCTTTCAAAATAATAATTATTTTCTTCTTCCTTTTTTTTATTTATTTAAATCAGGCATCTTGGCCCATATTATATATACCTTATAGACTAACATAGGTATACATAACATTTATACTAAAACTAACACTAAGCACTAAACACGTATTGTCTGCGACGTGGGGCGCGACGTTTTGGTTGTACCTAAAAAATCCGCAACCGAACATAAAACTTTCATCTTTTTCGTCGGCTGAAAATATGTTTAACTTAGGTTATAATACCCAAAGGGTAAAAATGGGACCCTATTACAAAGACTTCATTGTCTGTTATATAGCTACTTTGGATGCGTTGGCTTGGAAATCAGACCACGAATTCGGAGGACATAATACAGTAATACTAATTAACAGAGTCAAGCGTATAGTCACACTAGACAGAACTACAGTGAGAGATATTCCGCATGACGTTACTATATAATTAGTTATTACTCCTGGACGGACAGTGCTACTCAAAGTTTGTCAATAAAGACTCACACTTGTGTGTATGATTTGAATAGTTTGTGTAAGAGCCTGTCCTAATATGAGGCGTTTTACGCGTGCGCGATCGACTCGCGCGTTCTACGCGCGTTCCCTAGATACTAGAGCTACATAATATATCGCGTCCAGATGACTACGCTCGTTTTTAAGATCGCACGTAAAACGCTTGCAATGAGCGAAACTCTCGACTCGTCCGTAAAACGCGCGCGCGACGCGTGAGTCGAGATACTTGGGTGCCATTGCAGCGTTCAGAACAGCTACGCGCGCGTTAGTTGCGAGTGGACGTATTTGAAGAAAATGATGGAGTGTGATAACTTCGACACGGAACTTTTTATTTATAAAATTGAAAAAAGAAGGGGCCAAATATGGCCCCTCTTTTTTCAATCTTCAGATTATTCCAATAAAGTCATAAAATGCAGGAACTGGGAAGAAATCGTCGAAATTTTTTGTAAAGCAGGTGATTTCGAATAAAAGAAAAAAACTTTAGATAGTAAAAATTTGTGTGTAGTAAAGCCACACAACTGCTCTTTTCGAGTCCATGTTTGTAATGGCTTCTGAATCGATCGCTCGAAATTGAAACGCGCGTATGGACTACGTGCGCAAAGCGCCTCATCTGGACAGGCTCTTAGGGTAATATTCTAATAGACGTATATTATGAAACAATAAATTTATTTGTGTTAAAGTATGTACCATTCAACTTCAAATTTCTTGAAAATTATATTAGAGCTAGAACGTGCAATATAAATAATAATATTATTATCTTATTAGTTATTACAGACTAGATGACGCCCGCAACTCCGTTGCGCCAAAATTCGTTTATCGCGCGGGAACCGTACATTTTCCTGGGACAAAAAGTATCCTATGTCCTTTCTCGGGACTCAAAGTATCTCCATACCAAATTTCGGCAAAATCAGCGGTTTAGGCGTGAAGAGGTAACAGACAGACAGACAGACAGACAGATATACAGACAGACAGACACACTTTCGCATTTATAATATTAGTATGGATACACACGCTGGGTGTCTCTTCAAAAGTAAAAACGATTCAGCAAAGCTAGCATACATTCTCACTCTTCTCTCATGCCGCGCTGCTATACTTTATACTTATTTCTGTTGATCCTGCTATTTCTCTTTCTCTGAATATTGTGGCGGTACCCACAATTCGCCTAACATTTCTGCATCGCACTATCGAAGTTTTCTGAGCACGTCGGTATATATACTACAGCTGAAATGTATCACGTGGGCTTCGGCCTGACCGCCATACCATCTCACTCGGTCGGAAGATCTTCCTTTGGCCTCCACGCACATGATTCCACATTGGTGACCCCGACGTGATTTGAAAACGCAACCTTCTGATTCGTCACTCCCCGCCCCTCCGCACCGCGCCAGCCAGCATCGCCTCATCGGGTACATCGTCCACTAGCCGCAATGTACCGCGGCCTGGGCGACTCCGCATCGGCATCATCGGGCTTTCTCACTACACCGACCGGTCAGCAAGCAGAGCACATCTCTCCTGGTCAGCACGTAGCATCGGCCCCGCACGGCAGCTATCCGACTCACTGGATCCCGTGCAGCAGCTTACAGTTCCGACTCACTGGGACTCACTGCAACAGTTCCGACTCACTGGAACTCTCTGGCACTGGCGTCTCAAGCGACAAGACTTCAAGATTCGACCTCCGGTCTTCGGGGGGGAGTGATGTGGCGGTACCCACAATACGCCTAACATTCCTGCATCGCGCTATCGAAGTTTTCTGAGCGCGTCGGTATATATACGACAGCTGAAATGTATCACGTGGGCTTCGGCCTGACCGGGCATACCATCTCACTCGGTCGGAAGATCTTCCTTTAGCCTCCACGCACATGATTCCACAATATAATAATTAATATCGAGACCAATGGATAGTGAAAATTTGAGAAGCACTGATGTGCCTCTGATTGTAGGGGCGCTAACTGCATGCCTGAGCTGCTATTTCATTTTAACTTCTACCAACACCTGGAGCGCAACCTGTTGTTTTTTACTAATATTGAGTATGTTATTAAAAAGTGGGTCGTGAAAGTTTGAGAAGCATCGGGGTACCCCTGATTGTCGGGGTGATAACTGCGTTAAATGGCGAAATTTCATTACGGCGAATTACCCTCGTCGAGAATATAACGATCGAATACGATTCTTTTACTCACTGATTTATTGAAGGTCTTTAGTCGAGACGAGAGGAGAGGCGAAGCGGAAATAAAATTATAATTTAATTTTATTCAATGCATAACAATATCTATGTTTTAGATTTATAGCAAGAAGGAACTTACTGTGTTTATGTGTTTATTTAGTTTTTGTGCCAGGGTACGGTGACATAACAGTCGTCATAACAGCGAAACTATACGGAATATGGGGATGGGTGCTAAGAGAGAAAGACGCGTCTTGCATGTGTGAATGCTTCTCCTAGCAATGCTTTTGCCAGCACTTGACGATAACGTTATCAGGGGCCTACATTGCTTTTTAACAGTCAAAAGTAGGTTTTCTCGCTTGGTTTATTTTTATGTTAACTATTTTTTGTAGGTATACAAATAACCTATGTCGCTTATTTTCTTGTGATAGTTGATAATTAGTAGTTAACTGCGAGTGATTATTTGTTACGTAAATCGTTTAGCCGATTTGTGGCGATTGTTTAATAATTGAAATTCTGTGTTGGGTACGGTTGTGACAAATCTTATGGGTACGGTTGTGACATCCATTTATCCTATTTTTTTTCTTAGATGTCCTAAAAACGCTTACAGAAGGCCAAACGAGCGCAGAATATTATCAGTCAATACGAAAATACTTACGAAAAAGTCAAATGTAGGACTTATTTACAGAGAACGTCGAAATTCAATAAATTAATCGGATGTCGTTGTTTTGGTCGATAAATATGTTTCAAAATAGAATATGTTTTGATACGCTAGATGAAATTGTTTAGAATAATGTTTATGGTGTTTTATGGTACAATTTTATTGAAATAATAATTATATCAATAATTTTTTGTAGATGTCACTACTGACCCCAACCACTGTCACAACTGACCTTGGGTTGTGGTCGGTTGTGACCATTTCCCTCTTTCTTTTAAAATTTGATTCCATGCCTAATACATCGTATTTTGGCATGATATAATGGTATTTTTATGTAGCCAAATAAATAAACTATGGGTTGTGACAAAATTTTCCCAGCTAGCTGTAAAACTAACAAAATTACCACCAAATTCTATAACAAATCATTCACAGTCAGGGCAATACTGCTATGGAACTCCTTACCAGCCAAAATCAGGCAAGCTAAAAGTATTGTAAGCTTCAAAAAAATGCTTAAGATTCATTACCTCAGCATTTCGTAAAGATTTCGTGCGAAGGAGCTATTAAATTGTTCTTTATTTATTTCTGTGTATGTAGGTATACGTGTATGTATTATATTAAATATTTATTCATTTATATATAAATATATATTAGTTTGTTTATATTTAGTATTTGTGTATTAGTATATTTTTTTAGATTAGTACTTACCTATAGTATTATTCCAATTTGCTATAGAATATGTAATACATTTTAAAATAGGATTTAGCGTAATTTATTAAGATTTATGATAAGCCTTGTTTAATTTTAGAAATATTCCAACCTAAGCTGCACTGTTTTGTCATTTGTTTCCATGCGCCAGAGGTTGCTTGGAAGAAATCGCTTCATAGCGATAAAGCCGCCTTTGTGCTCATGCTGAGTTTATGTAACTTCTTTTATTATGTTTGTACATTTTGAGCACAATAAAGCATATTCATTCATTCATTATTGGCCTCCGAACCAAAATTGTCACATCCGTACCCAGTCTACCCTACTAAGTTTGAAATTTGAATTTCTATATAATGTGTGTGTAAATGCAATAAATAATATTCATTCAGTCATTCATTATTTTAGTGAGCATAGTAGATGATTCAGCTTATATTTAAATAAGACTTTTAAACCAGTCAGGATCCAGGTGTAGCAGTGCCGACTTTAGCACTACTAGGGCGTGATTTCATCACTTATAAAAAAGGCTCCTACGGCACTCCTTTTTTGTCTTCGGCGCCCCTTTTTATCAGGCGCCCTGGGCGGTGGTCCAACGGCGCCCTCTTATGACGCCACTGAAGGGTAGCATAATATATTAGCGGTGCTCAGTAGAAGAAGAGGTAGACATTACATCGTCCCTATTCTCTGGCAGCCTATTCTCTGTTTTACGAATTTTCAATCAGGTTGGCCTGACGTTGGTTAACATTTTAATTACCCCAACAAAAGTTTTCCTACCTATTCCTGTATATATTTACGCTATACTATATACCTATAAATAATATACCTAGATATTAATTAATATAGACAAAGTTGTAAATGAAATACCCAGTTGCAACTCGAGATACGCTTCATACAAAACTTTGTATGAGTCCGCCTGTATGAGCATTTTAATTAAGTTCGCACAATGATGCTCGGTAGTTGTACTGACAGTGACGTCATAATATTGGTGCCTTTGTTTAAATACCTGGAGCATTACTATGAGGACTTTTAATTAAATATAATATAATGTTTAATCGATTTTTTTTTGTTTTCGTATTTGTTAATAAAATTAATGTTAAAAATAAAGTACTGTATATTTATTTTATTTAAATTAAACCTCTTTAAATCTAGAAAAAATATATTTTTTGTGCGAAATCTGGAAGTTATTACTACGGCACTCAGAGATAAATATTAATTGCTTAAATATAATTAAATGAAGGGTTTGACACAAGTCCCATACATTATATCTGTCAAAAATTTGGCCTATTTCTCCTGCCTTACATATATTATACAACTAGCTGTCCCGGCAACGTTGTTTTGGCATATAAAGTATTTCGCCCATATTATTATTTTGTTGAGGTGACTAAATAATATGTATGTCACTATGGCAAAGTCCATGATTGCTATCCCGTTACACAAACAATGGTCGCCGTCGGTCTCGAGTTGTGGCAGTTTACTATTATTTATTCAAGTAATTAATACACTCATCAATATAAAGATAGAAGAGTGGATGTTGTCCGATTCTCAACCTTAGCCGATATGCTCGCTAAGATTCACGAAAATCGGTCGAGCCGTTTCGGAGGAGTTCAACTACGCACACCGTGACGCGGGGGTTTTATATATTAGATAACCTTATTAAATTATGCCAAATTGATAAGTTATCTTTTATGAAAGCTAAGACTGTTCTTTCTGAAACGCTTCTTGGAATTTCTTAAGCGGAAGCTGAAAATATGATCAAAATTACGGAATAAAGTCATGCACACATAAACACACACATACACACCCACACGCACACATACCCACACACACACACACACACACACACACGCGCACTCTCGCTCGCCCATATACACACACACACACACACACACACACACACTAATAACATCAATAAAATAACTTTGAATTTAGTGTAATTACATTACTAATTATTATTATAAAAAACTGTAAAGATAAAAATATGTTGTAACTTCGTTTCGTCCCCACATTACAGGCATCGCCTAGTGTGGGAATCCGTTAGCGCATTATATTATTTTAAATTTTTTTGGTCAATAAATATTTGTATTTTGTATTTGTATTTGAAGTTTAATCTGTGTTAATATAATATATCTCTAGTGATTGCGGCAGTTAAAGTTCGTGGTACGGATGCAGTTTGAAGTTGTTTGACACTCTTATTTCTTTATGCCACATATCTTTTAATATCGGACAGTAATAGGCAATTAGGTTAATTTAATAGTAATATTTTCAGAATTCTGTAGTCACACACAGGGGCTATGGGACTCCCCTCGGACAGTATTTATTATAATTAAATACTGTTAACAATTTTGTACCCGTGTTTATCAACACAGATCACACTCAATATTTTATTCATGTACATTCATTCTCGCAAACTCGAATGATCAATCCTTAATATTGATAAATATTCGCCTACGAATAACAATATACTACAGAGGAGCTACCGAGTCTAAAAATGGTTCCACAATATACACCACTAGCTTCGTATTTCGTTCCTGTTCCTATAAGGTAGAGCGATAGATTGTGGACGGAGTCTTGTGCTTGACAGATCCAGGACATCCCTCCGTATACGGCTGATGGCAAATTACATGTGGTTTTAGGTAGGTTTGGCGCCTTACGCCGGGAAGTCCCACAGGATGCTTCGGCTTAACTGAGGCACACCCCCAACCCTTATATAAAAGGTTTGCCTTTCTTAAAGTTGGTTGTCAAACTCGGGTCGGTCATACAATTCTCTTTGTCCTTTATTTGTTTCATCAAGAGCCTTACTGAAGCAGTAAAATGTTCATATACCATGGGTATATTTACACTATACATCATTCTATACTTTATATTTCGCTGGTTTTATCAATTCACAGCGATTCAGTCGAATTGACAACATTAACAATTCCATTTGGGGCTGAATCTTTAATGGAGGATCCCACAGAGGCAGCCATTTTGTTTACTTTGCTGTGAGTTACACCGCTTAACACTGATTTGATATTCATGGCGGTTTATTTAAAAATATGCTGCACTTAATGTCGAACGCAACTTTGTTTTCGCAGAATATATTCGTTTAACCCGCGAGAATCGTACTATTTGGTATCAGAAAGCTATCCAAATATCATGGCTTTACTCTATCTCCATACCAAACTTCAAGATATGTTCAGCGGTTTAGCATGAAGTGATATTTACAGATAAACATTAAACATATAATATATTTTTACCCGACTACGGCGAAGCAAAAAGGAGGGTTATGATTTTGGCCTGTATGTATGTATGTATAAGAATAAGAATGGATTTATTTTTAGCATCACACAATACATTATAATATAAGTCAGTAGTACAGTTCGCCTATAATATCAAAATTAATATACTATTTAATGCTGTGTGACGCCAAAAATTGGCCCCAGCTCAGCAAACGCAGCAAGCAAGCCCGCTGCACTGATATTCTGCGGAGGCCAATGAGTGCCTTCACAACGCTACTAAACTAAACACAAGATTTACGGGAAAAAACAAATAATAAAAGTGACAGGAACTAATTAACTAACTAAATAATACAACAATTAATTACAAATTATTACAATCTACAGACCGAGTACAGGTGTTGTTGTCTTTAACTGTGAAAAGAGAGAGAGAAAAAAAAACAAATTTGACAAATAGTAAAAAAAAATAAAAAATGGTTGCCTGTAAAGTCGGTTTTACGGGCGAAGATTTTACGTGACAACGTGTGGGAGAGAGACGCAAGGCATTCGGCGGGCCTCTCTCTCGTTCGGTGACTCATCGTAACGTTACCGAGCGTTACACTTTTTCATAAGTGACTCCCAGCCGCAACCTAATTTAAGACGTTGTCACGTCAAAAACTAAATGGTGGTTTGACGTCTGCGTAACTGAAACATGGTTTCTGACGTGGCAATAATGGAAAATCTAAATAGCATATGCAATAGCACATGAAATAAATAAACAAATTACGTGTAAATTTATATATGAAAGGTCTTGAGCAGTTCCAAGTGAAGTGGTTATACGTACAGGACACCGGAAAAACGCAACTGGCCATTATGGGATATTGTTATGTGCCTGACGCCGTTCAACAACCTTCACTACAAGCCAGTGGTGCATACACCTCAGGTATTTACCATTGTCCGTTGAATTGAAAGTAGGTGACTTCTGTAATGTAAACTAAAGGTTTTTTTGGTTTTCAGCGCCCGGAGAGGAGGTGGGAGGTTGTTCCAACAGCGAGAGGCCGCATACTTAAAAGAACCTCGAAAAGTGGCCGTCCTATGCTGTGGTGTCAGGATGCGGTACCGGGAGGCTCTAGTACGAGTGTTAACTTCACTTGCCCAGGATAACATACATACATGACATACATGACTTTACGTAAAATTGACTATAGCGCCATCTAGGGCACTTATAGTATAGAACAAAAAAAAAATTCCAGACTATGTTGTGTGGGATATCAAATGAGAGAACTTTGTTAGCACATTTCAAATGTTGTGCCCCCCTTCCTGACCTACATAGTCGCGTCGTTAATGTTGAGTTTTAATTCTCCTGTTTTCGGAACAAAGTTATAAATTGAAAGTGAAATTATTGTACCCTAAACTAAACATACTTTTTGAGTATAATTTGATTACCGTGTGATACCTGTACCCTCGACCGGAACTCGGTAACGCCCCACCAAGTTCCGGCCGAGGGTGCAAGTACCTGGAAATGTTGTCGCATCATTAGTGTTGAGCGTGGTTCTTGAGATACAGCCTGGATATGGACAAACGGACAGGCTGATATTTTATCTTTGTGATCGGGTCCCGTTTTTACCCTTTGAGTAAGGGGACTATAAAAAGGAGAAAATTAACCATCTCCGTTATAATGCTTTAAGTCATTAAGTCGCGGGCAACAGCTAGTGAAACAATAAATAATTACACTAGAACCAAATAAATTGTAAAACATCCTTAATGTGGTCGTCGATCATTTGAGGAGTTGGGAAGGTTAAGAAATTTATCAAGCGAATTTTAGCTCCAAAAAAATTGAAATAAATATAAAGTTTAAAAAACTAAAACCCGACTACTAAAACGCGCTCTAAAAAGTACGAAACAAGAACAGTTTATAGGGATATGGAAATGTTTAAAGGATAGCCGTGGTCGTATGCCACCTATAACTATTATAGCAAAACAGATTCATTGTAGATAATAAAATTGGGCATACATACGACCACGGCTATCCTTTAAACATTTCCATATCCCTATAAACTGTTCTTGTTTCGTACTTTTTAGAGCGCGTTTTAGTAGTCGGGTTTTAGTTTTTTAAACTTTATTTTTATCTTGCATAATATTAGTGTTGATATGTAAAATATAAATTCATAACCTTGTAAACTACTCAAATATTGAGGACTTGAAAATGAATAAAGGACATACAGTAATCAAATTTATTGTCAATCTGTTTAATATTTACAAAAAACACAAATAAAATATTATACACACCGGCAAAATTAGAGGAACATAACAAAATTTTTTTTTTTTTTGAAAATTATTCGCTGTTTTTTATATATTTATTTATTTATTAAATAATTGACAATTAAAAAATAAAACTTATATAAATTTAGGGCATAAAAACGTGTAAAATAGAAAAAATCTGCAAAAATCAAAAATTAAGAAAAATCTTTGACATTTCAGTAGTAAGTTTTTAAGTTAAATGCTTCATTTTTACTTAAGAAATGCCATGTCTAAAGCGTGTAATGCCTTCTATGGATCTCGAGAGGGTCTGGATACGCCATTCCATGCTTGCATTTTGATTGTCGATCATTTCCTGTGGGATATTCTTCTACTCCTCCAGTAGCGCCAACTCGAGCTTCTGAACACATTTTGGAGCTGGAGTTTTAACTCGTACCGTTCACCCATTGATGTGCCACACGTCCTCAATCGGATCCACATCCGTAGACCGTGCTGACCTCTCCACCTGGGCTACGCCAGCATCATTTAGGTAATAATACCCGATTTTTTTACTCTATGGACGCGCATAAAATTGAAGTTACTGCCTAAAACTGTGTAAAAGGCAAACATGCAGTTCTAGGATGTTTGTGCTATAGCCCTGTACTGTCAAAGTACCATCATTAACAATCATCAACTCCGTGCGGGCTCCAAATCATATGCCACCCCAAACCATTACGAAGCCTGCATGATAGGCCACTGTGCCCGTTAAGTTTGATGGTCTATAGCGTTCCTTACGATTTATCTACATTCTTTATCGCCTGTCAACAAAATTAACACAGAGTTGGCTCCCATCACTGTACAGCACACGATTTCACTCACTTGTTAAATTTTGATGTTCACGCGCAAATCTTAGGCTGGCTCTTTGCGGTCCTGTCTCAAGTTTTGGTGCCCTTGCTGGCACTTTTGAGTTTAATTTAACTTCTTTGATTCTTCTTCTTACTGTACAATCACTTACACGTCCATCTCGGACCTGTTCCGACAGGTTTCGCCTCTGCAAAGCAGTTTGAGGTCGATTTCTTAAGGCTTGTACCCTTACAAAACGGTCATCCTGAACCATTGCCACCCGAAATCTGCCTTGTTCTCGACTCCAAACGTAAGATCCAGTCTCTCTGTAGCGTTGAAAGTTACGATGGACCACGAAAGCCGACACACCTAAGGCCTGACTGACCGAACGGTAGGTGTGACCTTTCTCTATCGTGGTTACAGCTCTAGCAGTCGTAGATGCTGGAAAATCACTAATTTTGTATCTAAGCAATGTGTTCTTCCAAAAACCAAACAATCAAATGAGCTGGCATACCTTGCACCCCGCTAAAAATGCCATTCTTATCAGAAACACTTACAACGTCAATCATCGAAAAACACTTAGTAGGGCATAATTGCAATAAAAATCTGTTAGCTTCCCAGTTGTGTTCAATATTTTATTTCTTATATGAGCTTAGAAACTATAAAAAAGGATTTCACACAGCCCGACCCACTTGAATTCAAGTTGTGGCCCTTTTTACCTATGTTCCGCTAATTTTGCCGGTGTGTGTATTACAATTATAGTAAATTACAGTAACACGGTACAGTATTAAAGATGATAGCAGTAACAAACTGACATGGCCATAGCAATACTGAGTACAGACAATAAGAATTACGTACGAGTTACATCGCTAGAAGGCTCTCTAGTACACGTTTCTATAGTAAAGGCCAATAGGCCAGTCATTAAAGCCAAAACCCGAAAGAAATTAGTAACTTGATAAAATTTTAGGGGGTTGTTACAGAAGGTAAAATAACTTACCGTGTGATTTTGCAACGTTCTAGGGTGTACCGAAAGGGTTGAAAAGGGGTGAAAAAGGTTTTTTGTTAATTAGTAACACGCTGCAAATTTGGAATTAGGTTTTTCTTACCGTTGTCTAACCTGTATTAAATTTGCAGCGTTTTGCAACATACGGAACATTGTTTATTATTAAAAAACCATAAAATTGGTTAATAACAGGGGTAAAAAAATTAGTAACTCGCTGTAAATTTAGAATTAAGTTGTTCTTACCGTTTTGTAAAGTGTATTGACTTTGCAGCGTTTTGCGACATACGGAACATTGTTTTTTGCAAATTGCTGTAAATTTGATAGTGCACGACATGCGCGCGGCCTGCTGGAACTAGGCTTGCGCACTTCCGTGCGCTTTGATATACGTTAGAAAACGGTAAAAACAACTTAATTGTAAATTTGCAGCGTGTTACTACATTTTTTACCCTTGTTAATAACAAATTTCATTGTTTTTTAATAATAAACAATGTTCCGTATGTTGCAAAACGCTGCAAATTTAATACACGTTAGAAAACGGTAAGAAAAACATAATTCCAAATTTGCAGCGTGTTACTAATTTTTTTACCCCTGTTATTAACAAATTTTATTGTTTTTCAATAATAAACAATGTTCCGTGTATTGCAAAACGCTGCAAATTTAATACACGTTACAAAACGGAAAGAACAACCTAATTCCAAATTTGCAGCGTGTTACCAATTTTTTACGCAATGTTATTAACAAAAAACCTTTTTCACCCCTTTTTAACCCTTTCCGTACACCCCAGCTGCAAAATCACACGGTAAGTTATTTTACCTTCTTTAACAACCCCCTAAAATTTTATCAAGTTACTAATTTCTTTCGGGTTTTGGCTTTAATGACTGGCCTACAAGTAAAAGCTGTTTTACACAGTTTTCATTAAAAAAAAAAAAAGAATATCATCTACGAGCCGCTACGACAGAGTTATCCAAGTGCCACAAGATCCTTGCTTGCCCTTTAGCCAAGAAGTTTACTTTATCGCTTCAATAAAGAATCGCCGATCAAAATGTATGGAACATGTCGATTCCATACTTTTTGATCGGCGATCCTAAGTATAAAGAAGCGATAAAGAAAACATATTGGCTATGGGCTCAGGTCTGTAGGTCTAGTTTATTGAACTTATGGCTTATAGAGAAAATTGGGAAATTAATCACTCTCGTCGACTCTCGCGTCGAGTTTACCTCGACTATGATAGGGCCTTATTGAAAGATATAGGAATGTCACAAAAGAGTAAGTAAGTATGTAAAGAGTCAATATTATAATAAAGCTCCTTAACAAAGAGATTTTAAAAGCAATTACAAACAAAAGTAAAGGCAGGCTTCTATTTTCATACTATTCTGTTCTCGAATCTTCGCATTCGAATTTTAAATCGAACCCCAGGTATAATTTCTAAATCATTTTCGTTTCACTGAAATATAATATTTGAAGTAGAAATTATTTGATTAAAATTTATCCGATCTCATTTATTATTTGTCAAATGAATTACGAATTAATATTCAGAGCCAGTGATATTCAGAGTAGAGTTAAATATTCGACTAACTTTGAATTTCAGAGTTAAAGTCAGGTACTTTGACCCTCCGTATGAAGAACTAAATGTTAACGAAATGTGCTATTTATGTGTACTAACTTGCTTTGGCGCAGAAATTCGTACTTCGTGCAATAACAATGTAATTTTTTGGCAACGAGTTATAATGATGTCCTTTCTCGGGACTTCAATAACAGATACTTTGGGTCCCTAGAAAGGACAAAACATTCTTTTGTTTGCGAAAAATGCAAGGGTTTTGCACCGTGAACAAACAACGCTTCTTTGCGGGCAATTCTATTAAATTAAAAATACATTTCACAAAACAACAAACGATTAAATAAGTACCGCGTTCCTAACTATAGCTAGAGCCTGGTCGCCGAACACGTAGAAGTTTTTCGACCTATCGCTATTCTTCTCTTTCTCTCGCATAGGAATATAGGTTAAAGGAATATAGGACTATCTCGTTATAGGAATATGGGACTATCTCGTTTTCACTAGCGATTACAATTATTGTACGCGTAAAGTAAAGAGGCAAATAGCAATAGGTGAATGACCGGAACTCTACATGTTCGGTGGCCAGTGTGTATAGTAATATAATACAGTATAGTAAAATGCATATTATACATAGTCTACATATCACTTAAGTTTAGCAGAAGGCTCGATATATCTAAGCATTCTTATGATATGAATTTGCTTATAGTTTTGATATCCATGAGATTATATAACAAAATGTCCCTGATTTATTCCTAAGTATTATAACTGCCTTAAAATAATATGAACCATAGTTCTACAAGTAAAAAATGGCCATTAGAAGCGCATCCGCGAATCATAAGAAACATTAACTATAGTTTTAGACTTGATGTTTCAAATAATGATACATATATTTTAGCCATATAGACCTGTAGGAAGAACATAATATAAAATATACTAAGAGGCTCTTAACGAATATGAGAGTAATACCACAGTATAAATATAATTAGTAAAGTAACTCTTAACTAGCTCTACGCTAAGCAACGGTTCACCCTCGCGCGGAGTGATCTAATAATAATTAAGATGCTTTGCTCTCTTAAGGTGGTATACAGATGATCTACTATATATTATACTAATACTGTGGCATCCTGCACTAAAATTATTTAGGTATACAAAATTTTCAAAGCGACAACACCTAATAAGACAACATTTAACAACAATATAAATAATCCTTAATATAAATTATTAATAGGAATAATTTACATCCTTAAATGTAAATAAAATTCGTACTTAAGTTGGTTTTACATACAATAATTAAAGGCACTGGTTAATAAAAATAATATTGGTGTTACAACACTTATAGTTAACATGATAGGGAGAAAGCGGGACTTTTTAGAAAAATATTTGAGAGTAGGCTTTTAAGGACTCTATATTTAGGGAGGCCGATCGGTCAGGTTAGACTGATCGCAGGCCTATCTGACATTGTGCGTTCCCATGTGAAAGTGCGTTCCCCATATAATATGGAGGCCTCAAAAGCCTCTCATTACATTGGGTTACGATAAAAAACGCAAATAATTTAAAGGTACTATAACCCAAGCTTGGACATCAGAGGCAATTTGGATGCCGATTTTCAAAATATGAGAGGTTAGTCGTAAGTGAATCCGATAAGAATTATGTTAAAGACGTTGTTAGACATGTCTAACAATGCCTAGATTCCGAAAAAAAACTCAGTATACACTGGCCAGCCATTTTATTATACTGGTGAGCTATAACTGGTGAGACAAGTGTGACGTATTATAATGGTAACTCAACAAAGTTGTATTATGCGTCAATGTTCCTGGCGTATATTGAGAACGAGTCAGTAGTATGAGAATCTATACGTCATAAGCACTGGCCATGTCGCTGTTGTAGTTTTCGGAACATACCCAATATTTCCTTTCCAGTTATAACTAACACCGATTTTGTTCTGCCTTTGTTAATTAAAAAAAAAAAAAACGCTTTCTTTACACAGGTAAAAATTGGCAGTGGCCATTTTTTGGGAAGTTCGAGGTAACACTTATTTATACATTTGAGTCAAATCCATAGGTGCCTTTGCATGATTTTATGTACATTTATACTAACTTACAAATTACAGGTAACATAAAACCCAATAAAATATGCAGTAAACGTCCATTTAAAAAGCATTCATTTATTTTAGCAATCGCCGTCGTTGAAACTGTATTGAAATAATAATTTTACAAATGGATTATTAATATAAAATGAACACTGCAGTGACTAGCTTATTATTCTAGTATTAATCATCCGTTGCAAAATAAGTATTCCAGCGCAATATTTGTATTGAAGATAAAAGTTAAAATTAAACAATTTGATTTGATTGACTTACTGTCAATGCACACCTTAACTGTTAAACACACCGATTTCTTTTTAACTGCACATTTACTGCCTTAATACAATAGCTTAAGCTACCCTTAGTTCTAATATTAGTGATAGTAGAGTATATTTATTTAGGAGTTTTGGATGGAATAAATATAGGACCCTGGTTGGAGGTTTGGATACATTGGTTTATATTTATTTAATAACTATTAGGTACATTACTAGATGAAGATGCCAAATAAATATTAATAAAACGCAAAATAATATAATGAATATCTATTTTAAGCTCTTGCAATCTCCAATATTCGAATATAAACTCCAGCTAATAAAATATATAATTTAATTACGTAATTACGTAATTATACATTAATTTAAAAAACAATATAAGCAACAAAGTAGATATAGAAACTTTTTTTAAATTTTCGTGTGATTGTACTTTTATCATAACGAATGTACTTTATCAGAAAAAAAACGAAAAATAAGACAAAAGAATTTCTATTTTATTCGTATAATTTGGTCATTGTTGGACTGGCCCAGAAGGATGTTATAAATGTACTATCATGTATATATGTTTTGGCACGCTCTAGGGCCTAAACTAAACAGTTCGAGTTTCAGAGGTATCAAGGTTTTGGTCGTAAGCTAGTAGAGCCATACTACAATGGCCACATAATGGACAAAAACAGGCAATCACGAACGTATAGATTCGTCATTTTTACCCACGATCAACGTAGATTGTAACTGACTAATCACGGTTGCCATTCGTCTATCATGGTCCAACATGAAAGGCTTTAAAACTGGGTTCATTGTTTTTTAAAGTAATATTTAGGTTAGAAAGCTTTGGTATATTTGGATACTATCAAAAGTTCTTACGTATTTAGTAATATCTATTAATAATTTCAATCCGTGAATAACAGCGGTTTCGCGCCAAACATAACACCGCCATTTGCAAAACAACTTGACAGCTTTATCTAGGGCTATCAATCTTGGTATTGTAGGTATATGGTTGTTTGTTTCTCTATTTAGTTGGACTTAGAATTTGTTACTGACGAGGTGCAATGCAGAAATACATTTAAAAGATATTGTTTCCATCATTATATCATTAATTAATTGAAAAGTATAGTCAATCACAATAAGATGCAAACTGCACATTGCTCCTAGATTAGCAAGGTAACCGCTGTCGCCTTGAGTAACCGTATAAACTATAGTTATTTTATCGTGTACAAAATAAGAAAGATATCAATACACCATTCTTTTATGATCATCTTGTAATATAAAATATATTTTCAATATTCTATCTATTGATTTTAACCCTCATGATAACATTCACTTCTAATATTCGAGGGCAAAAAATAAAAATATTCTTCGTTTCTGATAATGAAGGCAGTGATAAACGACCACCCATTTTTTTTTTGTAAAACGTTCAAATGACACGAAAATACACAAAAGAATTTCGTTTTTGTAATTTGTAACCGACACGCGTATATTTTGGCGCGAAACCATCAATTCACAATATCGACTTAACCCTAATATACATTTTGAATGGTCCAAAAACGTTAAGCATTATGTAGTATCTCACTATAAATTAGTATTGCTGTTACATCTTACGCTAGTATAGAGGAAAATACTGTATTTCATACGCCCTAATTAAACCTACGTTATAAAAATTGGCACAAAATCCTAATGTGTCAGAAGGTATAATTAATTTTGAATTAATTATAAGGATGACCCATCCCTTACCCTTTGGCTTAAGTAGCATTAAAAGTACGACCTGTCAGCTGTCAAAGTGACGTTTGTACGTTTTTAATTACACTAGCGCCCCGCTTGGAATGTCCTACACAAACACGGGGCCTTCGCTCTCCACTCACAGGACGTTAAGGTTCTCACAGTTTTTGAATTTGGAATCCTCTTTGCCGAAGATCCAGGTTAGCATTTGGCGCGCTTTCATGCTGGCTCTGACAACGCCTCGAGATTTGTACCAGTGGGCAGGCGACGACTCTCGTCCGCCGTCGGCGGAGTACTGCTGCCTTTTTAGACGAATCTGGTTGAGGATTCCGACGAGCAGTTCGTCCACGTTGTGGTTAATGCCCACTGACACCTCGATGAATTTCGCCTTGTATGTGCACGCCATGCATTTGCCGTCTGTGGACAAAATAATTAGTTTTTTTAATAATGGAATTAGTGATAGTGCACGGATGAATAAAATGTGTCCGTTGCCCACCATTTAAGGATTTTGACGCGCCTTGTTGCTTAGGCTTTCAGAACAAAAAAATCGGTGTCTGAGTATCCAATATATCTGCCCTATCTTCAATTCAAGGTAATAAAACAAGAATTCTAGCAATAAAACAAGAATTTATAATAATATATACGAAGTTGTTTGCCCAATTTATATATTAAACGATTTGTCTATTAAACATTTTTCCATTTATCCAGGATGAATGGAAGAAACGAAACGTTGTTTACAAAAGGAAACAAGATTTGGGCAGCTCCTGTAATTCTAACGTCATTTTTAAGCAATTTCTTTCATAATGGCGGATAATGAAGTCTCGCATTTGTTTGCGTTTGGGGGGAAAATTGAGCTGTCATTTTTGACGTAACGAGTATACTTTATCTGTGGTGAAGCAGCCATGTTTAATTTATTTACGTTCGGTATCATCTTTATTCTTTATTAATAAATGTTGTTATTTACTATAATATTTCTAGGCACAACGATAAAGAGCATTACGAAATGTTCGCCATATTCTATTCTACAACCTTATGTTTAAATGTTACGTATAGTCTTTAAAATCCTGCTCTTAACGCTTGAACTGCTGTACCTATTTTGATGAAATTTTGTAAAGAAATACTTGAAATCAGAAAAAAAGAATAGTTATTATTTCGAAAGAAAGTAACATTTAAATGAACACCTAAACCTTCTATTGAAAAGTGACATTCAATCAAAATTACATTCCTGTAATCAAAATTAATTAATCTATACTATATCTATATCCTATGTTATCATATTCTACAAGAAGGAAGCGTTGAAGGGCCGTTATCGTCTTGACGGGGGCTCACTTTACATATTATGTCACATATAATAGCTTTCAAGCACAATTAACTACATATTATACTATGTCGCTTCGATCGAAACGTGTCAAGCATGGGTGAACCTTTTCATTAGCGTCATTATTTTATTAACTTTGAGGTTTTAATTATTATTAAGTTATTTTGATTCTGGTTTGGAGTGATTACAATAATATTATTGCAGTTATAAGTAGATCTTTTAGTTTTTAGTGTAGCAGATGCAACGGTGTAGCATATGTTTTGGCCTATCATCAGGCGACACATCAGTTCCTGTGCCGTTCATATTTTTAATATTTACGACCCTAGTAAAATATATTTTATTTGTTACATACAAAATTAGACAGAATGAATTTTCTTTAAGCTGTGATAATACCATGTTTTGTGATGCGTCGTAGGCCGTAGCATCTCTACGAAAGTAGAGGTCTACGGGCGTAGAGGGTACTACGGCGTAGGTATATTTATTGTTTTTTTTTTAATTAAACAAGGGGGCAAACGAGCAAACGGGTCACCTGATGGTAAGCAACTACCGTCGCCCATGGACACTCGCAACATCCGAGGAGCTGCAGGTGCGTTTCCGGCCTTTTAAGAGGGAATACGCTCTTTTCTTGATGGTTTGCAGGTCGTATAGGTCCGAAAATACTGCTGGTGACAGTTCGTTCCAGAGTTTTACAGTGCGCGGTAGAAAGTTACGCGAAAAGCGCACTGTGGAAGACTGCCACTCATCAAGGTGATGAGGATGGTGTGTTTTTCGCGTGGGACGATGGCGAAAAGTTGCAGGTTATTGTGTATTCGTACGCGCAAAAATTGTTATAGCATGCGAAAGCAAGACATTTTAACTCTTCAAAACTCCCGTAGACATATACTTTTATTTTTGGAGTGTAAGTATGGATTATCGGATATATCGATAATAATATTTGAAATGCAAAGAAGTGTCTATCACTCTATCTGTTATCATGTAAACATTGAACTCAACTGATTTTAATTAAGTATTTAGATACTTTGGGTCTTTGCAAAGGACACAAGGTTAAAATGTTTTCTGGGATGAACCCGGAAAGATAAATGAATTTTGATGCAACAAAGTTGCGAGCGTCATCTACTAATCTATACTAATATTATAAATGCGAAAGTATCTCTGTCTGTCTCACTGTCACGCCAAAACTACTGAACCGATTGTAATGAAATTTTGTACACAGATAGTGTAAAGCCTGAGAAAGGACATAGGCTATTTTTTAACTGGAAAAAAGGGTTGTACCGGGTGAAAATGCGTAAATTTGTTCAAATTAAGTTAGTTCCAAAATTCATAATAGATGGCGCCGTGCCGTCTCCTATATCGCACAAGCGCTTACACATACGTGTTTCTATAAGAGGTCACCACCTCACGTGTGCGTAAGCGCTTGTGCGATGTTGAAGACGACACGGTAAGGATGAAGGAACCTTTAACAATTTATCATTTATGTGAAGTATTAGGAAATTAAGTCTCCAGTTTTTAACCCCTTACGCAAAAATAGGGGCGTTTTTTGTGTAACGTGTCTGTCTGTCTGTAAACATTGAAGTTTGAAGTAAGCGTACCGTGGAAGCACCTCTGTCGTGGTAGCCTACATGGTTCAATGGGAACTACTACTACTAATCTTATATATATAAAAATGGATTTTCAAATGTGCTAGTCGCGCTAAAACTTGAAAACAGCTGAACGGATTGGGCTGATTTTAGTCTTAAAATATTCGAGGAAGTCCAGGGAAGGTTTTAAAGTGACACGAAGTTCACCCGGAGTCGGGACAGTTAGTATATTATATAAGTTACTCTATGACGGGAACTACCGCGCGCTATAAGCTGAAGTCCACGCGGACGGAGTCGCGGGCAACAGCTAGTAAATAAATAATTGAGGCACGTATATAGAAAATATAGCACCTGATACGCCAGAAAAGTCCTGTGATATAGAAAATAAAATATTGTCAGTATCTTTTTATTAGTATGACTCTAAGGCCTAAAGTATCTATCACACTAGCGTTGCTCGTCGCGGTCAAACGCCTATGACCTAGCGACCGCCGCACAACCGTTCCACCCGCAAACATTTTTTTTATATAAAACTAGCTGTCCCGGCAAACGTTGCTTTGCCATAATATAAAGTATTTCGCCAATATTATTTTATTGAAGTGTCTAAATAAGTATGTGGCCATGGCAACGTCGATCGCTATCTCGTCGCACAAACAATGGTCGCCGTCAATCTCAGGTTGTAATAATTTACTATTATTTATTCAACAAATGCACTTATCAATATATAAAGTACCCAGTAGCCGATTCTCAGACCTACTGAATATGCATATAAAATTTGGTAAAAATCAGTAAAGCCGTTTCGGAGGAGTTCGTGGAATAACATTGTGACACGAGAATTTTATAAGATTATAGATATATTTACCTCATCAAAACCAATGAAAGTATGTATGTCCTACGTCCAGGACATACATACTTTCAAATTTAGAATGTTAGTATAGAATATAGATTATCAAAAACTATCATTAGTAAACTTACGCGCGACTACATCCGAATAAAAATAATGTATCGATGTAAATTAAAATCGTATTCCAGTGATAAAAAGCAACTATTGGCCTTTCCCGTGATATATACATACTATATTATAGACCTAGTTTCATATGAATCGACCTTTTCGATGCAGACTACTAAACAAATTTTATAATTAGGAAAAGAACGGAGCCTATATTGTATTTTAACCCATCAATCTCAAGCGGCAACCGGCAGCCACATAACAATTGAAAATCTATTGTGTTTGCGATTTCCACGATCGAGATAATAATCGACATTACCCTGTGTAGAGACAGCTCTGCTCCTGGCGAGGTCTATCTTGTTGCCCACCAGCAGTGCAGGTCGCGCGCGCAGTAAGTCGGTGTCCAGCAGCCTGATCAACTCCTGCTCCGCTCGCGTGAATGAGGATTTGTCCACAACGGAGTAGATTATGACGAACGCGTCGGGCGGCTCGCACCTGTCGATTTCCTCCTGGAGAAAATAAAAACTGTGTTAGGATATTTAGCACTATTGTTATTTGTAGTCATCGCATTTTTATATTCGACTAGATGACTCCCGCAACTCCGTTGCAACAAAATTCATTTATCGTGAGGGAACTGTACATTTTTCAGGAATAAAAGTATCCTATGTCATTTCCCGGGAGTAAAAGTATCTCTATACAAAATTTCAGCAAAATCAGTTAAGCGGTTTAGGCGTGAAGGTACATACAGACAGCGAGACGGACAGACAGACACACTTTCGTATTTATAATATTAGTATGGAAGTATGGATTTTTGTTGGGAAATATCGTATTTCCAATATTATGCCACTATTAACATTTTCTGTAGTATTCAAACTATTAAAGCATCAATAATTGTATGTTTTGCATTATTTCTGAATAATTTCAAAACAAATGTTTTTTCAAAACTGTCCCACTGACTTGGAAGATAAGATTCACTGATCCGTCAAAATTATCCTAAGGTGAAAAGTTCCATCGATATTAGTACATATAACACAATGGTTAAAAATGTAAAACTATATCACCCTATGTTAAGGCCTGTATTTACTTTGATTTGTGATAAGTGCAGGTAATTAGAGATTAGGAGAAAGTAAGTATGGACAGCGACTGATTAGTGCAAGTCCTTTACTTTCTCCTAATCACTAATATCCTTTTTTTTTGCGCAGGGGAAACCCTTTATGGGTGCTCCGGGTTGGGGATGTGCCTCAGTTAAGCTGAAGCACCCCGGGGGTATGTGGGACTCCCGACTCCGGGTTTTAGGCAAACTAAAGCGTTCCCCTCGGCGCCGGGACTTGCTAAGCCGGGCAGGTTCCCATCCTGACCCGGAGCCCCGTGGGACGGAAGTTATTGGAGGTTCGCATAGCGACGCCTCCGCACTCCCGTCCTACGCCGGCGGAGCGGAACAGAGAACATCATCCTCTCTGTTCCGCTCTGCGGCCTCTTTCTGTGAACTAATCACTAATATCCTGGATTAATCACCTGCATTTATCACTAATCAAAGTAAGATCATGCCTTAAAATCGCAGTCGTGTTAGGGTCTAAACACACTAGGCTGAATAACGCTGGCGTAATTTACGTGGCCGAAATTACGTTCAGCCGTTTGCGTCTGATGAGACACACTATAAATTACGTGAAGAGCCGAAATTTCGCGCCTAATTTCCGTTGCAGAACGCGCGCGTAAGGGCCTACACAGACGGACTGCATTTCAACTGCAATCCAACTGCAAATTGCAGTTCAAGTTCAAGTGCAGTTTGAATGCAGTTGACACGACTGCAATGCGACTGCAATAGAACTGCAAACCAAACAGTTCACACGACTGCACGCCGACTGCAACTGAACTGCAATCGGACTGCACGTTTGGTTTGCAGTGCTATTGCAGTCGTGTCAACTGCATTCAAACTGCACTTGAACTGCAATTCGCAGTTGGATTGCAGTTGAAATGCAGTCCATCTGTCTAGAACCTTAGTGAGTATTTAAAATTCTTAGATGTAATGTGTGCGTTAACGCTTTGGAGTAAAGGTTGGATTTGCTATGTTCGGTTTTGATAATAAGGTCGCGTACAGTGTGCTGCTATACAAAACATTACCACCGAAACGCTGCCGAACTTTACGCTCGACTAGGCTCCACGGAAATTCGTCTCGTAACGTAATTTCGGCATAGTATGTCGTTTATCGCGTCCCGTCCGTATTTTGTACGTGTTTGATACGCGGCGTAAACGTGGCGGAATTTACGTCGACGTAATTCAGTCTAGTGTGTTTAGACACATACGGTATGATCTGACCCTATTATTACCTTAACACTAGTGCAGTTAACAAAGTAAAGCTCAGACTCCTCGCCATTCAGCATTATCGACACCTTCTGTTCCATTGTGTCCGTCTCTGAAAAGATAAGAGAAGTTAAGGAAATGTCTAGGAATACGCTTTAACCGATACCGGCAAGTAAAAGGAAGAGAATATGACGTGTACTATAAATTCATATTGTGACGTAGTGCTGCGATTTGATTCTAAGCTACTTATACAATTTAAAACTCAAAAATTTGTTCTCTTACTTTTTAAACGTCGTCGGGTATAGGTTGTGTACTATTAATAATGACCTGTCTAATCTGTGATCTCTGCTTCTCTCCCACACTGCCTATGCGTACATTCGCGTGCAAGAACTTGCAAATACCACCACCACACAAGCAATAATGTTAGGCCACCACCCAAGGCGGACGTTGTTCGTAGAGTCAACATTCTGAGGATGCTGCCGCGAAACGCGCTCTGAGGTTTTCAACTTGCATGGTGGTGAGAGGCCTTGCATGAATTTGCTAACATTAGTGCTTGTGTGATGGTGGTGTTTGCAGGCTCTTGCATGTGAGTGTACGCATAGGCAGTGTGGGAGAGGGGGAGGTGCTGTACGCATGCCTATGTGTACACTCACTCATTTACTTACAGGTTGAGGTTTATTTCGCGGAATATTAATAAAAATAATAACATATTAAAATCCGTTCCCCTTAGTTATGCAATGCTACCTTAACATCGAAAGCGGCCTTTTATAAGTGCTTTCTATACTTTAATGTCCACTCATCTTTACAGTTGTTTATACATACAACGAACTGTCAGTGAGTGTAAGTATTTTCGTCAGTAATAGCCAATCCCCGAGGATCGTGATCGCCCCTCGGCCAGTATTAGTTCCATCTAATTGAGTATTACGGTCCCACGGAAGCCTATTTCACCAAACATGACTGAGATTTTATCATAACTAAGTCGCGAATATCATTCATTAAAACTATATCTTTTGCCCTCCACTTTGGCCGTGTAGAAGTGGATAATGATAGTAGTAGGGTTTAATTGGTTAGTTAAGTTATAATTAACTAGTGACCCGCCCCGGCGTCGCACAGGTATAAAATATGTAGCGACTGAAAAAATGATTAAAATCGATAGCCTATGATCCTTTTCGTGGTCTACTTCTTATCTAGTGTGCCTAATAAAAATTGCTCCAGTAGTTCGCGAGATAAGCCCTTTCACACAATTTCCCCCAATTTTTTTCACTTTCTCCTATTAGTCTTAGCGTTATAAAATATAGCCTATAGCCTTCCTCAATAAATGGGCTATCTAACACTAAAAGAATTTTTCAAATCGGACCAGTAGTTCCTGAGATTAGCGCGTTCAAGTTAGCCCTTCCAAATATTTTCCCCCGTTTTTTCCACATTTTCCCCTATTTCTTCGGTCCTATTAGTCTTAACGTGATAAAATATAGCCTATAGCCGTCCTCGATAAATGGGCTATCTAACACTGAAAGAATCATCAAAATCCGTTGCGTAGTTTTAAAGATTAAAGGGAATAAAGGGACATGAGGGAAAAAAAAGCGACTTCGTTTTATTATAATAAGTATAGATGTTAAGGTATCTTTTTACATACAAAAAGACACCTGCAACTTTGATTCGCAGCAATTTCTTTTTCTGCCTCAAATGTATTGACATATTATCACTTAACGCTTCAACTCCCGTAAGACCCAAGTGGGCCGCGAATCGCGATAGCAATTGAAAGGCTATTGTGTCTCGTTTTGCCGCGATCGAAGGATTAAATCAGTTACTGCCGCACTCAGAATGGAACATTAATTAGTTAAATGTAATTAATTCAAAATTTTGACACAAGCCCCATACATTATCTGTCAAACTCTTCATTAAATTGAAGGTTAATCACAATTAAATGTCTCTGAGTACGGCGGTTAAGACTTAAGAGCTACTTAAGAGGTTTAACCATGAATAGGTAATAGACAGAAAGATAAACACAGTCTATAACATGGACAGTAATTAATTAATAGGCAATTAAACGATGAATACTATTATGTTAGATGGATACGAAGTTTTTTGACCCTGAAATAATAATATGTACGGTTTCTGCCCGATAAACTGATATTCAGGCAACATCTAATAAAGAATATTATCAATTCACAAAGAATATCAAAACATGCTTAGCATAAACCTATTAGGCCGTAGTCGGTCGAGTTCTGGGAATAATTTAATAGCGGGGGCACTTCGGCCGGGGTTTGAGCGCAGGTGCTCATTTTAAAATTCAAATTCTTAAGCCTATTACAGTAACTTCGAATGAAGATGATTAAGGGAATTTATTAACTGGAAAAGGGTTGAAAATGAAAAAAATCGTGAAAGTCGCGATTACTGTCGTTCAGTTGGTAAGCGCGCCGATGCTCAAGCCGTAAGGTTGGATCCCGTAGGGGCTTTTCCCCTACGGGATGTTTATGTTTTCAATGTGTAAAATAAAAATGTGTTAACGTATTAAATATTTATTAATTCCGTCCGTCCGAGGATAGCACGTGGTCAGGCTCGTCTTGGTGTGAAGCATCCATATTGATATTTTAACAGATGATGCCCGTAACTCCGTTGTATCAAAATTCGTCATTATCGTGAAGGAACCAGACTTTTTTCTGGCATAAAAAGTATTCTATGTCCTTTCCCAGGACTAAAAGTATATCCATAACAAATTTAAGCGAAATCGGTTCAGCGGATTGGGCGTGAAGAGATAAGGCAGACAGACAGACAGACACACTTTCGCATTTATAATATTAGTAGTATGGATTATTATTTGAGATTGCCGCCTTTGTGTGCAGCTCAATTTTTTTTTAGGGACCAATGGGCATTGTCCAAAAAAAATCACATGTACTTTTTATATTTTTTTTCGTTAAAATAGGGTATTTTAAGAATGTAAATTAAATAATTTTGAAATCCATTGGCTAGTTTTTTCTCAATAAATTTTTAAAGTTTCGCTCTGACGTCATCATCGGCGCCCAGTTGACCTCTGTAGTATGTTTTTTTTCCTTTCAATCTTATTTTTAATGGCTGGTTCGTCTAATGCAAGTTATCATTATGTGAAAGCTGATACGAGAAACTTACCAAAAGTTCGAAACGTAATGTTGATCGAATTTATTGCTAATTTAACGCCATTGAAGGTCAAACTAAGGTTAAACATATTTGTTCAAAAATATAAGTAACTAATGGGTATTTTTTTCGTTTATATACAGAAAAACGATCACTGACCTTATTCCTCGAAATGTTTTTGTAATGAGCAAAATTTAAAAAAAATGGACAATCCCCATTAACAGCTTATACAGTATTTTCCTAAACTAGTTACATAGCAAAAATATACTTTGAATAGCCAACAACATTAGTAACTTATTTATATACAACTTACAATAATTCTTTGGGAGTCGTGCGTGGGTGTGCGTGTGTGCGCGTGTGTGTGTGCGTGTGTGTGTGTGTGTGTGCGTGTGTGTGTGTGTGTGTGTGTGTGTGTGTGTGTGTAAGTGAGTATAGTTACGTAGTAGCACAATACATATAAATTATTTGTACATGTAATGTAGTTCTTTATTATTTTATTGAAGTGACTAAATAAGTTTGGCAACATGGTAAAGTCCATCGCTACCCCGTTGCACAAACAATGGTCGCCGTCAGTTTCGAGTTGTAATAATTCACTATTATTAATTATTCAACAAATAAACTTTAATCTATATAAAAAGTAGATGTTGTCCGATTCTTCACCCTAGCCGATATTATGCTCGCTAAGATTCACAACACGGTCGAGCCTTTTCAGAGGAATTCAACCACGCACACCGTGACACGAGAATTTTATATATTAGATTAGATTTGGTTCTGTGTATTAATTTTAAATGAAATTGGATTATGTACAACAACAAACAATTAGTATTCTAAATCAACATGTAATTTTTTTTTTTTTATTCTTTATTAGGGCAAAAAAACAATATCACAATAAAGTACTATTACAAACAGTCTTCCTCTATAAATATACAGTAATTGTGATATCCACATCATTTACCACATACTAAATATGTAAAATGTTCTTAAGTTTAATTATAAGTATTTGTTTATTAACAGGTTGAGATTTTAATTTAATGTATTGTTATTTTACATATTTAATTTTTGACATGTTTAAGCAAATAACAAGATAATAAGATTATAAGTGTTACCTACCTGCTTATTTAGTAACTACCATTTACCAACCTTGATTGATTAGCGGGCGGCACCCTAGCCCTACGATACGAGGTCTTGGGATCAGTAACAACGACTACCAGGGTGTCGTATGCGAGATCAATCTGGTTTACAAAGTAGTACCTACTTAGTATCGAGTAGTTAACTAAAATTACTTTATAATCAACGTATACTACGGCTGCTTTTTATTTTACATGCTTCTTACAAAATCGAAGCCAAGTAACTACACAATTTCTATATCAAATAACCAATAAAGTAATAATAATAATACAGTATTTAGGTATACAGTAATAACTAATAACTAGAAGTTAAACTATCAAAGCCATGTGTCAGCCTGTGTGTGTGTGCGGTGTACCTAGGTGCGCCATTTGCGAGTATGTGGCACCCTAGCCCTGCGACACGAGGTCTTGGGATCAGTAACTAAGACTACTAGGATGACATGTGTTGTTTATATTAATTATTAATTACATGTGTGAGAGCACATTACCTGCTGTACGACATGTGAGTGTTAGTTTGAGTTTGTATGTGTGCTATGTGTGTTTATAATCGTGAGCATTTTGAGTGCGTGGCACCCTAGCCCTACGACATAATATTGAGGTCTTGGGATCGGTAACGATGACCACTAGGGTGCCGTGTCAATATGTTATATAACAATAACTTACGTGAAATATCCTAACAATACAGTTTTATCACTAAGTAATACTAGTGATATTTATTTTATAGAGTTCCTCTGTGATCAGTTTTTTAAAAGCAGTGGCTTTATTGGCATTAATATCTATATGGTTAAAGTGTCTGTTATATAAGGTAAGTATATGATTAATTGGTGCGCGAAGACCTGCATTAGTACGCGATAATCTTGTAGCAAATACTACAGGAGCAGCACGACAGGCTCTTTTGTGTGTTCTGAGAGGCACTCTGTAGCTAAGGTCATTTACAATATCGATGCAGTCATATTTATTGTGGCAGATGTCGTACAATAACATCATCTGAAGTTGCATTCTTCTACAATTTAAGGTTAGTAATTTGTACTTTTCTAGTAACTTAGGGTACGATAGGTAATTTAACCGACATTTATATTGTACACAACGTAAGTAACTTTTCTGCACTTTTTCTAGGTAGTGTGAATATCCTGCGTACATCGGATCCCAAATACATGGAGCATATTCCAGTTGTATTACCACTACTCGCATGATTCCGGGGCCACACTGTACACAACACTGGATACTCACACTGGGAGGTTGTGTTGACTTGTGCAGTTGGTTATTGATTGTGCACAGATACAAATCCCCATAATTAGTAGAAAAGTACAATACATAATGCAGAGGTATTGCACAACATAAGCCAGTCGACTGCCCACAAGTTAATCTCTTCGTTTGTACATAGTTTGTTTGAGGACATACCATATTATATCTTAAAAAGTCCTCAGTAAGACTTGTTCGGTAGTTAATATAAACAAAATGGATGCCATTTACATGTTTAGCATACATAGAAAATCTAAAGTTACAATGATTCAAACCTGTGCTATTACTATTTAAGATCACACCACAAAAACACTTCCTGTGATTCGAATTGACAATAAAATCGTTAGAGTGTGTTAGGACCAATAACAGAACAATGTTATGACTGAGTACAGTTTCATTTTTATCTTTTCTGAAAAATAATGTTATATAATGTGTCTGGTTACAACTTAGTTTTAAGAGAATATTGATAAGTTGTACAACACAGAAGTATACTAAATATTTATAACCATATTTGATATCAGAATAGTTTTCATTATTATTATATTTTAAGAGAACAGATTTTCTGAGTAGACAGTTTATTACCATTCCGGTTAAGTAAGTATTTGCAAAGTACAACATAATATTAGTAGCATAATAATGCATATGGTGCCCCTTATTTAGAACCCCTCCCTGGTAAAGAAATATTAATATAGTACATGCTATATAGTCAATACTGTCCCCTATTGAAATATATAAGTTTAAGGTACGCATAGCTTTCCAAGTAGACGAGAAGACCATTTAGAGGTAAAGTAATAACAATCCTATGAGTATAATACTTAATATACAAAAACTGAAAGGAATCAGACACAAAAGGATAAACCATACATTTATATAGATTCCTGCTTTGTTTTTGGAATGCCTTCCACTACCCTTTTTTATGTATTTTATTTTTAACTGAGAAATTTTATTTAAAAAAATTATATAATATAAAGAATGCATGAATTCTGCACTGCAAGTATCATGATAATACACTATGTGTGTAATAATATTATAAAACACATCAGCGGGGGGGGCTATTGATATCTTTACACACTTTACTAATATTTTTGATACAGAAGTTACATAAATATACTTAACAAACTTAAAATGACCAGTATAATAACAATAATACCTTATAAACATATTCATTAACAGACACATAATAGAGATGACTAACAGAGGCTCACTTAATTTTAGATAATATGTCATGCGGGGTTCGAATAGCAATAGCAGGAGTGGTCTCATTTTTACGGGCCAGTATGACCCCATGCTTGATCCACACATACTTGTAATTAAGCTTTTTTGATGCATCTCTGCATTGACGAAAGAGCTGCTTATTTTTTAAAGTTAAATGTTCATTTAAATAGATAATATGAGGAGTACCAGAAATTGATAATTGGTTTGAGTTCAGGCCCCTGTTGGCACGAGAAGCACTGATTATGTTATCTCTGATAACTCTTGTTGTAAGCTTGACAATAACATTCTTCGGGCGAGGATTCTTTTGATCAGCATGCGGGACACGGTGGATAGACACTACATCAGAAAGATTAACTGGATACTTGATCTCCTTACATATGCACTCGAAGAGATGAAGTAGGTCCTCACTGCGACGTTCCGGGAGGTTTGAAACCTCAATATTACACTGCCTGGCCTGTTGTTCCATTGCGGAAATCTTGTTCTCGAGCTCGATCAAACATCTTTGGGACTCATCATGGTGGAGAGTTTTTTCTTCTATTGATTTAAGTCGTGTCTCCAAGTCCTTGTCTGTCTCATGAGCAAATTGTAAAGACTTCTCCGTTTCAATAAGCCGCTCATTCACCTCTGCCAATGTTTTGTTTATTTTGAGATTATCAATCGAAAGATTTTGTGTAGTTACATTTAGCTTTTCAATAGTTTCTGTTAACTTTGACAGCTCTTGTGCTAGGGTCGCACTTACCGCCGTTGATACGCACTTATTGATGTTCATAGTAATTTTTTCGTTTAATATAATTAGATGTTGTTCCAGCTTGTTCTCCAATGAGCTGAGCACATCGTCATAGTCCAGTTGATGTTTGCGTTTCCTTGTGGGGATGTAGTCACTATCTGGATCCCTCGCCAGGTCCGAGTCCGACAGATAATGTTGAGGCGGAGTACGTTGCAACGTGACCATTCTCGATTTATTTAATGTGCACTATCGGGGTTCACAAATCACAGCCGCCTTTGAAATAAGTACTTGGTTTTTTGGTGCAAAGTTGATTTACAGGGCCAAAGATGGCGTCACGCCGCCAAGCGAGAATCGGTTGCCGGATTTTGTCACTTTTTATGTGTTGAACCAGTAAAAACTTTAGAACTTAGATATTTTATGATGCTATTCACTTTATTTTTATATTTTTATGTATTTAAAACTTAATTTATCAACTTAAAATAATTTTAATTCTCAACTTGTTATAAAAGTAATGTAAGTCACTCGGTGTTGCCACCAGAAAAAAGAATTTGAACGTAATTACTACTGGTTTCAAATAATTAATTTGATTACACAATGTGCGATATAGTAAGCGCTTCATATCAAACCTTTTTAGATTTGAATCTCATCAAATTAAAATATTAATGTTGTCTTATAAATGGGAAATTTTCCGTCTACCTGAAGTCAGCAGGGAGCAGTAACGCGTCTTTTATTTGAAGGACTTTTTACATGAAGGACTTGTATTACGGGTACCAGACAACGGAGATATATTTCATACTTTTATACTATACAATATATATATTTAATATTTTTATTATAATATGATATTTATTACACATCCACGACCCGAACACATTGAAAACTTTTTGTTCTGTCGGCGGATTCGAACACACGCTCAACCATTGAGCCACAGAGGTCGTCAGATGGAATCCAATGTATGTACAAATCTGACAGTCAAAACGACCTTTAAATGTCTCAGCAACAAGGTTAAAAATATCGTTCTCGTATCTGCTGGCGACTGTATCAATAGCGTTTCCCTCTCGGAGTGAAACTCGATCAACGTTTTAATTGAACTGTTGTGATAGACTCAATAGGATGACATTCGAATACTTCTTGTGTAACTCTTTTCTATATTTCTTATAATTCATTTTTATACTTGAAAATAAGCCCCGAATTGTTTCATTTTCTAAAATTAGATACTACATTATAATATTTCCAAGAATTCGATCTGAGCAAAAACACGATATCTTAAAATTTTCTCTATAGAAAAAAATCACAAAAATGCATCTAATTATCACGAATTTTTCATTTATTGCCATAACCGTGCATTGAACTAAGTTAATATTTTAACACATTGTATAAAATTCTATCATTGAGAAGCCGACCTAGCGGATTTTTAAAATGTGTATTTATGGAGTTATTGAGAAAAACTAATTTGGCGATGAATCCTCGTCGTCCTTTTTCACCTGGCATATGAAAAACGGGCGTGAGTGTAAAGAGAGGACGATGTTGGATTTTTGTGTTAGTCGCCCTCTTAAATCCGAGTCTAGGAGACTGCTAGTTGGGTATCTCATCAACAAAATTGGACATCTCCTACTCCTTCTACCTTTCTTTTAATTAATTTCGTTGCGGGTCCCAAGACAGATTAAGCTTGTCCCTCGGGCATCCCTGAGATCATATCAAAGGGTTTTCGTAGTTGGTAACCACTGTTGATCCCGGCGACACAAGAGTTGCAGTGGTGGGAATGTGTGGTGGGCCAATTGCCTGTTATAATAATCTACACCTACTGTACCCTTATTTATATATAATTTTAGGAAACGAAAACAGAAAAATATGAAGTTCGCTTGTTTCCTGGTTCATTTTATAAAGAGCAAAAATAATATTAAAAGAAATAATACCAACAAAATTATACAATTATTTTAATCTCTCACCCCCGGTACTAAAAAAATGAAACCTACACTACACCACGTTTTTGAATTTGGAAAAAACGTTTTATTTATCTATGAGCATATTCCAGTGAATATGCTAGATACGATATTCTGGTTGTCTCAAAATTTTAATAATGTAATACTTTATTTTACATAAATTTTGAGAGGTTTGAATAAAAAATAGCTTGAATACCTAGGTTATAAAGTCGTCGGAATTTAAGTGCTTAACTTAGCGCTTTAACTATTTAGGTATTAGGAAGTGTGTAAAAGGTTTTCCGTGATAGGTCACTTAGCACGATTCAGGGACTTAAGTGGGTCATTTATACAGGTCCGATATTCAAAACTAGCAAATCTAAAAAGTATAATGTTATAAAGATAAACGGATTGTTTGTCTGAACGCGTTAGCCTCACGAATTACTAGACCGATTTGAATGTAATTTGGTACAGATATAAAGTGGCAAAATATAAGATTCTATTCCTTATTAACGCAGGTGTTTCCGTGCGCAATGTCTAGTTGTATTATATTTTGGTAAGAAAATATAATATATTATGTTCTGCTTGCTTTTAATTAAATAAATGCGAGTTATGTATCCAATTAAATACTGTAATTTTACATCATTTTGGTAGAACATACGAACTACCAAGCATTTTCATTCTACCACCATATTGTAATTATCAAACTTCGTTAAAATCTGTTTAGAAATCTGTTGTTTAAACTTTTGCTCGTCGAAAGCAAAAATTTGCCGCGTTGGAATATTATACTTTGGCGTTATAAAAACTACTCTGTCTGTTCCAGGCACTTAAAACCTACTTATATAAAGGTTTTAGCGTTAGGTTTAAGCGTATACAATAGATCAAGAAATAAAAAAATACACATTCGCATTTCTAGTAAAACATTTAAGCAGAATGCTTATTTTGCAACAGAATTTCTTATTAGTTTAACTGAACTATTATAGACCTAGGTTTTGCGTGTCAGGTTGTTTATTCACGTGAGAACAAAGCCTTATCAAGGACATTAACAGCCTAATTTATAACCCATGTTCTGTCGAAAGCGAGGAAGTGATAAGTAAACCACCGTGTAGTTTAAATTTTTCAACTTGGCAAGGCAGGCGGAATCCGAAAGAAAAAAAGTCTTTCTTTTGGATTAGCTGTTAGTCGAGTAAAACTTATACAAGTTGCAAACTTAAGATCATTATATACTTAAATTGCATCACTATGTCTAAAAAACTTCTTTGTGCTAAGAGTAAGACAAACTTTATTATACGTACTGTCAGAAAAGTTGGTTCATACGCAAATTCAGTAGCTTATGTCATCATCATCATATCAGCCTATATTCGTCCACTGCTGGACATAGGCCTAGACTCTCTATAAGCGCCAAGATGACCGATCTCCTGCTACTCGCATCCAACTCTTATGTCATATCTGGGGGTACGGCAGTGCCCCAGCCAAGCTTTTTAGCAAAGGCACGGCCGTACCATACTTTTCTCGAAGCGGTTCGCGGCTATTTCACACCCCCTTTATCTTCGATGTTAACAAAGCTAGGGATTTAAAATTTCGGTCACTAGGAGCATGTACTAAAACTAGCTTAATTTCCAAATTACATGAAATTTTAATAAATGGTTTAGGATTTACGTATGGTCAAAGTTACTACATTTTGTCACTCACTGACATATAGATCATCAAATTTCTAAGGTACTTCTAGCAGACTTAGAACCTTGAAGTTTGGTACTCGGATAGGTATTTACTCACAATGAAAGGAAAAATTATGAAACCAGCCAAGTGCGAGTCGGACTGGCGTACATAGGGTTCCGTACCGTAAATTTGTATGGGAGCCCCCCTTAAATAATAAGTTTATTTAATTTTTATTATAAATTATTAAAGTTAACATACAAATGAGCGATTTCTGAAATTTTCAAAAACCTTAGTGTTACCATTATGGATATAGAGCAAAAAATGGGAAAATCGTGTTTGTTGTATGAGGCCCACCTTTAATAATTTATTCTATTTTGATTGGACTATTAGCTTTGATAACGAAAACGCAACTATCTAGCTATTGCGGTTCTTGAGATCGCCTAGTGAGTGGTGACATACGGATGTACGACGGACAGACAGCGAAGACTTATTAATAATGGGGCCCCGTTTTCATCCTTTGGGTAGGGAAACTTAAAAACTGAAATTGAAAAATAATATAATAGGTAATAAATAATAATATAATAATTTATTAAATACAATAAAAGATTTTTATGTTTGTAACTTTGCAAGAACAGTATGAGTTTCGACTGCCTATTTGTTTGACATACAAAAGGCTTTAAGTTAGTTATGAACTTAATGAAGTGGCATTAATTAAATAAAAAATAATATTAACAACGTTAATAATGAAACAATAATTGAATTCCATATAAATATAAATGTAATCACTAATCAGTACTGAGATATGTACACTCCTTACGTGCTCGATACTATTATTATAATGGGAGTTTTAAGTTATCACATGAAATAAGGTGTGCTCCTTTCCTGCGAGGAACGTCGAGACGCTTACAACAATGCTGCTATATTGTATTCAACGGTAAAGATAAAAATGACCATATTCAAGTATTAGCTTAAGAGTCATTTATATAATATGAATATTTATATTATAATAATCGACTCAGAACTCAGAAGTATTTACGTTACGTTTATTTAACGTTTATTGTTTAAATGAATACATATCTCCTGCGTCAGAACCAATGTAATGTCCTAAAAATTTATTTATCTTAAAAGCAATTTAATAATTAACTTAAGACTTCCATATTGACTTTCGCATTTACTATTACTAACACTAAATTGTATTTAATTAATTAACCTTCTGACATTACCTTGACATTGTGATACTATTTTGATAAATAATACTTAATAAAATCCCATCGTATTTTGTAATTACATATATAACATAATATAGTTCAGTACTAAAATACTTTCGATGTTCAATTGCACGCCATTCGTATGGCAGAATGTACAAGAACAATATATTAATTAAGTTAAGACCTATGTAACACTACATTCTGGAAATAAAATATTCTATTCTATTCTATTCTGTACGTTGTCCACCTATAGAACTAACGAAGCCTCAAATAAAAAATATAAAGGAGATAGGGAATTCGTGCTAAGCTAAGTACAGAAAAGTTAAAACGTGTCCTGAAAAGAAAAGAAAAAAACCTTCAAAAAAGAAATGAAATCCCACCAAAACATGAAAATATGTAAAAGAAGCCAAGCAAAATATTGCATAGCTATGCAATAAGTACTTCTGTCGTAAAAAGTTTTCAGATCACATTCAAGCCAAGCCTTCAACTTATTTTGTAATTTAAATCAACATTCAGTAAATGTATCAATTGATTTCTTTATTTTATAATTATTATATTGGCTTGGCAATAAGCACAATAGAAACAAATATAAAACTGCATATTGGGAGGAGTTCATACTTACACAGACGGCAAGCGTAAAGTGTTTTAATATGTAACGACGTATGTGGCCGATGGTACCCAATAAATCCAATTAGTAGCTGATTATTTGTTTAGTGCTTATTGCCAAGCCACTATAATAATTATAAAATAAAGAAATCTATTGATACATTTACTGAATGTTGATTTAAATTACAAAATAATTTGAAGGCTTGGCTTGAATGTGATCTGAAAACTTTTTACGACAGAAGTACTTATTGAATAGCTATGCAATATTTTGCTTGGATAATATTTTGCTATATGATACAACAAACTAACATTGTTTCCTACCGAAAATTTCCCCTTTTTTCCTTCGTTTAGTGAAGTGAAAAAAGTGTTACAGTAAGGTATAAACTAGTTAACAACAATAGGAATGTCTATTATCTCAATAACTGGGTATTATCGATCTCCTATACGTGAGGGAGCGCTCTATATAGATAAACTCTATATAGAGATTGTACCCTTGATTGAATTTCATACGGGAATTTCAAAGGTTTGCTCAAATGTCAGTTATTATTAAGAAATATCTGAGCTCCTAGACGATTTTAATAGCTCCTTCACTATTTATTAGACGGTCCGTTTTCTAAGCATTGCTTGGTATTGTTGGAATTACTTGGAACTTGGAATTAACGTGACATTGGGTTTATTAGTACCTGGAAGGACCAAGCTTTACTTGAAGTTAAAGAAAAATAATAACTTAAAAAATAATAAACTTAATATTTTCACGTACATCTTTTGTTTTCTGTCAACGTTGGCCAATTATGGGACCAATACTTGAAATGATTATGGCGATCGCCATTACAACTATGATTTACGACAATTATTATGCATAGATAGAGTAGAAATAAAAACTATTATGATAAAAATTCTTTTGTTTCTTAGTAACATTTTGGAACAAAATAATGTTTTCAACTTGTCCTATTTCTGGGTTACCGGGTTCGGAAATTATGTTATTTATTTAATTAACCAAGATTATTACAATCTTGGTTATCCGTCATAGTCTGACATAGACATAAAAAAAGTGAAAAACTAAGTAAAGTTTTCTATTCAATCAATAACTTTTGGCTTGTTAGATTGGGCGATAGTACTTGATCCCGCCAGTTCTCGATCATCAAGATATAGTGAGTCGGCACACGCTAGCAATATTTATGTTCCGAGGCACGCGAACTGTTCATCATCAGCTCCAGACATTTATGTTTTAGCACAAGTTTATTGTGGTACTAGGTGACGCCCGTAACTTCGTTGCGCCAAAATTCGGTTATCGGGTGGGAAACGTACATTTTCCGGGATAAAAAGTGTCTGATGTCCTTTCCTGGGACTCAAAGTAGCTCCATACCAAATTCCAACAAAATCGGTTGAGCTATTTGGGCGTGAAGAACAGACAGATAGACAGACACGCGTTCGCGTTTGTAATGTTAGTATGGATATTATGGATATGTCTAAATGTGCATAGTACACAAGGGCGGATGACGACTTTCGAGATATGACTGGACTTTATGAATCATGCGGCATGCCCATTCAACGCATGGACCGTTTTATCAATTATTATTATTGTGAAATACTTTTGAGTAGAGTTTGGAATTTTAAATCCCGATGCGTTTGTCGTTGGTTAATAATGAGTAAGTATACCATGTAACTACATTTTACCGATAAATCAAACCATATTGAAAACGTTTCAAAGTAAATCTCGCCAAAATAAAGGCAAATTTAATTTTCTTTTTAAACCAAGGCTTGTTTATAGACGCAGTTACAATGAGCGTAATTTAAGGTCGCAGATAAATCAGGTGTAGGGAGATGAAAATACGTATCTGTGGAAAGTCGTAATTTTACTTTTGTTCGTTGTTGATGAAAAAAAAAACTCTCACCTTTGGTACAACGATTTTGCGCCATTATTGTTTAAACTTCCTGTTGTGAGGTTTAAACAAATTTTAGCTCCCTAATTAAAAGTCCTTTGTTTAAGAATTTTCAATTTACGAAAAAATATTTTTAACGGTACCCGAAATATTTTTTTGGGTATTTTTTGTTCATTACACGGACAATAGAACCAAAGGTTTTCGTAAGAGTTTTTCATAATACAAAATATTAATTATCTTAAAATAAAAAAAATTATATTTGTTTACATAAATCATTATCAAGACATGAATTATGGCCTATAAAACTAAGCACGATTATAGCACTAAGCAGCGTATAACGATATAATATTATGGTCTGTCTGTCTATCATTTTAGAAAAGGCATAAGTTTTATCATTAAGAGTCTAGGAGTTTTAATCTTATCGAGTATCGTTTATAGACCTTTCTTGTCTTTAACCTTGTATTCATACGTTCCAATATAATAATTATTGCTCACAATTTTGTGGGCGCTGAACTGCGCTGAAATATTTTTAGCGTTATAAGTTATAATTGTACAATGTACCATCGAGGAAATTGATACCGAGGCAGTTGACGGTCCTACGTTAGTTGGTCGGCTTAAGTTAATTCAATGTTAGCTGTGATGGGTCGGATGAGTTGGACTTAATGCGACCAAATTACTTAGGTCCGCCATCTGCCTAGGAATCAACTTCTCTGATAGTACATTTATTCGGCCAAAAATCAATCCTATTTAAATTCCGATTTATTTGAGGTACGGGGTTCGTCCAGGGATTTACCTGGACGAATCTTCGTACCTTATTTAAATCGCTGGTAGTAATTGCACGCTGAATGATGTAACTGCAGATAGATACATTCACACGTATGTATGTACCATCGAGGAAATTGATTCCTATGCAGTTGATAGACCAACGTTATTTGGTCGAATATGTCAATTCAATGTTAATTATTGTGATCTGTCGGTTGGATTTGACGTAACGTAACCAAACTACGTAGGTCCCCGATCTGCATAGGAATCAACTTCTCTGATAGTACATTGGACTACTATTCATCACCTCACCTACATACCAATATGTTACTGTCAGATAATGTATCGACAAAACTTCGACTTTGATGTAAAGCCCGTCACAGACGTAGCTTATATTGACTTCAACTTATCACGGCACCGAAATACAATGACAACAAAATTCTTACTCACTTTCATTGCTATTATACTATACTCGTCGAAAGCCGCGAAACATGGCGGTAGCGGTCATTGACTCCCTGTCAAAAACTTGTAATTTTCTACAGAAACCGCGATTGACAGTAAAGTGTCAAATGTTGTCAATCGCGGCTTTGTATAGAAAATGACAAGTTTTTGACAGGGAGTCAATGACCGCTACCGCCACGTTTTGCCGAGTACAGTATTGAGTATAGTGTCGTCAATGTTGTTTCTCGGACTACTTGACAATAACCTGCGGGGCTAAAATGGTCGCATAGCAATTCCTCTCAATCAATTCACAAAATTAATTGTCAAAATCACGAATGTCAAATTAGTACGAACTAGCTATATGACCGAGCTTCGCTCGGTATTCAAAACATTAAAAAAACACACATAGCATGACATTTTATGAAAATGATTCCTAGGTAGATCGAATTATCGCCCCCGAAAACCCCTGTAAACTAAATTTTCTTGAAAATCGTTGGAGCCGATTCCGAAATTCCAATTATGTATATATATATATATATATATATATATATATATATATATATATATATATATATATATATATATATATATATCTAAATTTGACATCCGTGAGTTTGACAGTTTTGACAATTCATTTTGTGAATTGATTGAGAGGAATTGCTATGCGACCATTTTAGCCCCGCTGTGCTCCAAATAGCGGACTATCCGTTTCTCTTTGTCGTACTTAAAATAATAAATAATAAAAACGGATATCACACCAAGATAATAGTATGGGATCCCTTGATAGCATTTTAGTGGGACCAGTTTTAGACACAGAACCATTTCTATAGTATCGTATTTCGTGTGCGCAGTGCGGCTATTAATTCGCGGCCGGCTTGAACATTCCCATTGTGATTCTCATCAATCTTTTAACGCCCATATAAATTACGGAATACGGGTACAGATGGTGAACTTATCACTGCTTTGTTTTAAATCTTGTGGCGTAGGAATTCATTTAACGTAGGATACGTAGTCAAAATTCGAAACAATTGAACCGAATTTGAAGAAAGTTTTTGTTTATTTATTTTATTATTATAGGAACCGTAAATATATAATTAATCATGGTCTACATTGTAACAGCTTATTTCAAAATGTTTCTATTTAACGTATAATAAAATGTGTACAATACAAGTTTATAGTAGGAATATAGAATTAAGAAATTACCTCGATACCAGCTATAATACTATAACTTTTGGTACTTCAATCTACAGTTGATGAAACGAAGGAGCAAGCTGAGGAGTGCAGAGTGTGATTTACATCAATAATACAGATAGTAAAAAATAAAAAGTTCATAATGAAAATTTTTTAACAATATCTTACTTCTAAATCATATATTTTTTATTGTCTGTTTTTTCGCACTTACTAAAAAACATTAATTTCAAGTTTGCTTTTTTCAGCTGGTGAAAAACTCAACAAAGTTATAAGATTGTCACAAAAGGGTGTCCCGATGGAACAAACAATAGGAGCGGCGTTTCGCGAGTTCCACAGTAATACATCTTGTTTACTGAATTCACCAATCCTGTCAATACAAAATGTTCAACTTTGTAACAAGTTTGCCATCGATATTTCCCCGTAAATCAAAATGAATTGCTAGCAATTTCAAGTGGCTAAATGATTCATTCTAAATATTTTTGGAAGTAAAAATTTTGTAGCGGTGTAGTGTTTAACTTTTAGAGATGGGTAACAATGTTAAAATCACATCACGTGATCTGTTCGAAATAAGTGAGATGGAGAGAGAGTAGCCAGTCAGCGCAGCGTAGGAAAGGAAGTAATAACTCTTTCTACCGAGTGGCAAAAATGTAATCTTTCTCTTCTATTATAGCTCTACCATGAGTTTAAAGCTAATGTTTTATTCGATACTCGATACCACCTCGATACCGTCTACGTAAATTTTTAGTATGGTTAATTTTAGAGCGCCTCTAGCGGTCACTTGCGGAACTAAAACACAAAAATTTACGAGGTCGGTATCGAGTATCGATAAATACTATAGCTTTAAACTCATGGTAGAGGTACTGTTCTACTGCCAGCACTCTTGCAACCCGTTCTTTTCTTTTTAAGTTTTTACCGCATTTAAAGGACAGGATTAATAAAAAATATTGTTCCTTAATGACTAAAGTTTTTATCGCGCAACTGCGAAGGCAAAAAGTAGGAGCGTAGCAAAGTTTGTTGGTTCTACTTCACCATGTAGCTAATAACGTAAGCTGTTGTATTTATAAGATGCTTTGATGATGTTTTTGTCCCTAAAAATAGACAATTAGTTTGGTGTAAATGCTCCTTCTTCTATCTGTCCAATCACTGAAGATTAGCATTCAAGCTCCGAAATTTTACCTTGCCTATGGGCCTTCTACGCGTCGCGTTGCGGTCTGACCCTAAAGCGAGTCTGAAAAGTTTTTCAACAGACTTTATCCCCGCCCATTCTCGGATATTCCTCAGATAAGATATTTTACTGTTGTGTGTAAATGCTGCTTAACACATTAAACGTTAGCTCCGGCAATAAAACAGCCATTGCGACCGAAACGATACGATAAATCTACGTGATTGAAACATTACGTTGTCTTACGTTTACGATGCAGCTGGGATTGAAAGAAAATCCATCACAAAATGTTTTAAAGTTCGTTGCGTTTTTTACGGTGAAGGTACCGTTCCGATCAACACCGCAAGCGACTTGGACCGACAAAAAAAATGCCACTATGACTAAGGGCCAACCCACACGTACCACAACCACACGACAACCACAACCACACCACGTGGTCGGGCGTATATCTCGTATTGTAAAATATGAACCATTCACACGTAGCACATTTTGCAGTCATTGTCGACCACTTTTGTGTGGTACCGGCCACATCGCAACCACGGCCGACCACATCGCAACCACAACGTTTCAATGCAACGACAGAACGTTTCATTGACTTTCGTACGTAACCACATCGAAACCACATCGCAACCACTGGTGTCAATGCAACCACGTCGGCATTTTGTCGGTACCACAACGAAACTACAAAAAGCTGCAGCGACACCATTCACACGTAATAACTGGTCGACGATATTTTGTCGTTGCGATGTCGTGTGGTTGTGGTACGTGTGGGTTGGCCCTAAGGTTATAGGTTTTATTTTACGCCACTATAAAGCAGCGGCGGCATGGATTGCTAGACTAATGTCGGTAGAAACGTATAGTCTAGGTCATAAAGTGGCATTATTTTTTGTTGGTCGCGGTCGCGTGCGGCAAGAATCGGGAAGCCACCATTACGTTTACGATGCAGCTGGGATTGAAAGAAATTCGATCACAAAACGGTTCGTAACTTTTTAATGGTTAGAATTTTACAGTGTGTTTAGGATTATTTTACCTTCTATATGATCCTATAATAGTTATTCTAATACGCTTAAGATAATGCTTATTCGCTTTTCTATTTCACAGACACAAAAAACAAAAGTAACATAATATAATGATCCTTCTTTAGCAGTTGGCTAAAACAGAAGGTTTGGACATCAAAAACATTTCAGAAACCCTATCAATCCCTGGGCCAAGCATTACAATGGTCTTATGATGAATGCCTTTATTCTCAGTGCCTTTAAATAAGGCTACAATATGAATTATATACAGTAGAACATACTTTATACTAGACCGCCTAAATCGACGCAAAAAAATAATCAAATTACTTAAATTAATGAAAAAAATGTAAGTGCTAACCATCTTTATAAAATCGAAATAGCATTGATTATACATAATAATCAAAGACGTGAGTGCAGGAGCACGATAACTAACATTTTGTAACATACGGACATAATTTACTATTTTTTTCCTTATAATTTTAACAAACCTTATCTACTTATCTAACAAAACTTATCTACTTCATCACCTTGCTAATAATAATATCGACGGTTAAGGGCGTTCCGTCCGGAGATACCGTAATTGACCGTATTTAACACCTTATAAACTCATAATCTGAAAGCTGCAAAGTTATAATAAAAATACAGCAATAATCTTCAGTATATCAACATTCCTTTTGTCGTTTTAAATTTTCTATTTTTGTTTCTTATACTCATGATATCAGCTTCCAAAGTAATACCAATTTGTTAAAATTCAAGCATACATTCAGCATCTCCTTAGGATTTACAAATTACTTTTATTTGAAACTCACGCCAATAGATCGACAATATCATAAACTACATATTCGCCGTTTTAAATTTTTTTTAGGACAATTTTGAACTAAGATAAGTAAAAATAATAGGGTTTTGGCGCGATCTCGGCAACGCGGCAAATGTATGGCCAAGGTCGTTTGCTCGGGGGACGGCCTTAAAAGGAAGTACATTTTAGTCAAAAATGAGTTTTAAATGCCATCTTACTTAAAATTTCCCGCTCTTTCGAATGCGCTCACTCTCATAGCTCTACGATGAGTTTTTTGGCGTTTATGCCCTAACAAAAAAAAGCATTTTCCTAGTAGTATTTTTTGTAACCGACAAAATTCAGGCCAGTTTGTCTGTAAAGGTGCTTGTACCCCTGCAAAAAATATTTGTCTACAGCTTTCGGCTGCTTATATCTTTTAAGCAATGGGGATTGTCCATTTTTTTTAAATTTTGCTCATTACAAAAACATTTCGAGGAATAAGGTCAGTGATCGTTTTTCTGTATATAAACGAAAGAAATACCCATTAATTACTTATATTTTTGAACAGATATGTTTAACCTTAGTTTGACCTTCAATGGCGTTAAATTAGCAATAAATTCGACCAACATTACGTTTCGTACTTTTGGTAAGCTTCTCGTATCAGCTTTCACATAATGATAACTTGCATTTGACGAACCAGCCATTATAAATAAGATTGAAAGGAAAAAAAACATACTACAGAGGTCAATTGGCCGCCGATGATGACGTCAGAGCGAAACTTTAAAAATGTATTGAGAAAAAACTAGCCAATGAATTTCAAAATTATTTAATTTATATTCTTAAAATACCCTATTTTAACGAAAAAAAATATAAAAAGTACATGTGATTTTTTTTGGACGATGCCCATTCTCTCAAAAATTAGGGACGTCGTTTATAGCCTTCTTCCATTTCGTAATTGATCATAGCTTTGGCGCTTGTACCCTATTACCCTATATATCCAAAATTTGTTTACATATTACTCTGTCGGTTATACCCTACAACCTTTTTCAACCATATTTCCATAGACTCACGCCAGTCGCCAGATGTTGATTATTCTTCTTTAAAAAGTACGTTATCCTTCTTTTCCTATAATAGTTATGAATCGTCTAGTCTCGTATACCCTTTTACTTTGCGATGTATGAAATCAGAATGTTGTTTAAGCCCGTCACAGTCTTAGCTATAATATATATTAATATATTTATAGCAATGCATATTATTCTATACTAAATCCACATGTCACAGAAATGTATATTATAGCTGAGTGTGTGGTCACGCGAAAATTAGTATAGAAAATATATATTAATATGCCTAGCTATAAACATATTAATATATATTATAGCTAGGTCTGTGACGGGCTTTAGGCTTCTTATCCTCTAATTTTTTTTGTCATTTGTCTCTTATGCCATATTACCTCATTCAAAATTTTAAAGCAATTGTTATAAGCGACAAACACTTTAAATAGCGTCAAATCATTAAAACTAACTATACCGGTAAGAGGCCCATTTTTTATGATTTTATAACTGTTTAAATTTTCACCATACGTCAATAAATAACAGAGATACGTCAGTTTTTCTTAAACTCAAAACTTTAAACGACTCTCCTGAACATTTCACTTTTTGGCGCTTATACCCTACTTCCTTTTAACCGTCGACATTATATTTGGCTACACATAAAATGCACAGTTTACGGCCAAGCCTCTATTTATGCAAAAAACTGGCAATTTTTTCTGTTCGTTATCGTGTTCATTTACTTATGTCTTTAAACGTGAGTTTGGATAACTTACGGAAGGAAAACAAAGCAGTATCACGCACGTCACAACAAGCTTTAAAGACACAACTTACTTCCTCTACTGTCTGCAGTATTGCTATGCGCGTAAAGGCTATTTAACAACTTTGCTTCCAAGGACACGGAGTTTCTCTACTGTATGACATTTATACTGTGATAAGGCTCTTTATTTATAAGGGTAGTTTGCTAAGCAACCCAAATTGTCCCGTATGACGCAAGTTATGTTTGCCTTTATAATTTGTTTGGGTAAGCCAATTTCGGGTTTTGTTAAAAAGGAGTTGTTGTATTCTTTCATCTTGTAATCTCAGAAAGGATATGGAATTTTAGCCTTAGCTTTGTTTTTTGAAATCCGTTACTAACGAAAATAGTTGTACTCGTAAGTGTGTATACGCTTTTGAGGAATAATAGTGTGATAATAGGGAAAGTTTCGGCAATTTCCTTTGTATGATGGAACTTGCCAACTTGGGCCATACATTTTGCCTACTCATCATGTAATGATACGAGATATATTTAGTAGAAGCCTGGTTTGATCCCTGTCCCAATTTCAATGGGTTTCGATGTAGGTATTTTTCAGTGGCAAAGGCATGATTCTAGTTCTCAGGAACGAAGTGGTACTCGTAGAATAGAATAGAATAGAATGATTTATTGCATAAAATGTGGTACAAAAGGTCTTACAATTTTACTGAGATGGTTCCAACATTTTGCCTATTATGTGGCGTGCAAAATAATTTTAAATACATCATAATTATTATTATAAGAGTTCTAACATAAATAATAACTCATTAAATTAAGCACAAACATAACATTAATTAAATGCATTAAATTATTGAGAATTAGTTAAATTTAAAAATCATAGGCATTAAACACGAAATAAATTAAAAAAAGAATAAACATGATCATCAGTTAAATAAGTCAAGTATACTTAATGAGAATAATGTCATAAGGTAAATTTTCTTAATAATTAATAATATTAAATACTTAATTAAATGTCAATCAATTTGTCTAAATATAGTAATGTCATTAATTTCATTAAGTGCATGTAATAATGATTATTATATATTCAATGTAAACATTAAAATATATATTTAAATATCTATATGTCTGATAAATTCATTTAGGGAGTAGAAACTTTTGTCTACTAGCCACTGATAGAGTTTTTTCTTAAAAATGTTCAGTGGGAATTTTTTAATATCGTCGGGTATGTTATTAAAAATCTTAATAGACATATTATAGCATCCTTTGTTAGCAAACGTAGTTTTTGATTGTGGTATAACTAACTTATCTGGATACCTTGTATTTATATTTAGCACTTGGCTCTTTTTTATATACAATTCTGATATGTGCTTCTTAACAAATATGCTTGTCTCGTAGATGTAGAGACTTGGTAATGTAAGTAGTCTCAATTTTTTGAATAAAGGACGGCAGGATTCCAATGGTTTGGCTCCGCAGATAGCCCGGATACATCTCTTCTGAGAAATAAACAAACGTGTTATGTCTACTGAGTTGCCCCAAATGATCAACCCATATCGGAGTGCAGACATCACGAATGCGTGATAGGCCGTTAGAGCTGTTTGAGTTGTAGCTGTTTTACGGAGTTGATTGAGGACATAGACATATTGATTAATTTTCTTACAAATCTTATCTATATGCTGTTGCCATGACAAGTTATTATCCAAGGTAATCCCTAGAAATTTTACAGTCTTAGCCTCCATTAAAGAAGAGTTATTATATTTTATACATAGGTCTCTTCCTTTACCCTTTTTATTGTAAAACTGCATATACGTTGTCTTTTTTATGTTAACATTTAAATTATTATTATTTAGCCATTGTATTATGTCATTAAGTACTTTATTAATTTCGAAATTATATGTCAATTCATTTAAATAACTAATTACTACAGAAATGTCATCAGCAAACAGTGTAAAATTGTAATGTGAAATTCTTGGTAAGTCGTTTATGTAAATAATAAATAGTATGGGGCCTAAGATGCTACCTTGAGGGACTCCTCTAGTACAGAGTTTGGTTTTAGATGAAGCATTTACTGTCTCTTGCTTATTATTTGCTTTGGCTATTTTAACGTGTTGTGTGCGATTCGTGAGGAAGCTTCTTAGCCATTCATATGCTAAACCTCGGATGCCATATTGATCACATTTGAGTAGGAGCTTCTCATGGTCCACGTGATCAAAAGCCTTGCTCATGTCAAAGAAAAGTGTGGTAACTAACTTTTTTTTGTCGAGACATTCAATTATTTCTCTTATTAAAGAAAAACAAGCCAGCGTTGTAGATTTTCCTTTCTGGAAACCATTTTGTTCTTTTGCAATGATATTGTATTTGTCCAGAAAGGATATAAGACGTTTTAGCATAACTTTTTCAAATATTTTGGAGATGATAGGGACAAGTGTTATGGGTCTATAGTTATGTATATTTTTCCTATCTCCCTTTTTGAATATGGGAATTACCACAGATTTTTTTAGTTTTGTTGGGAATTTACCCTGTTCGAACGATAGGTTAATGAGATGCGTCAGTATGGTAGCTAGTTCAGCTGAGCAGGCCTTTAATATCTTCGTGTTAATTTCGTCATAGCCCGTCGCGTTTGAATTTTTTAAGGATTTTATTACAGATCTTACTTCCGTTTCGTCAGTAGGTATTAAGAAAATACTATTTGCGTTTCTTTCTATATTGTCAGAAATCTTATGGTTATTTATATTATTATATTGAGATTGTCTTTTTACGTCAGAATGTGCACCTATAAAGCTATCATTAAATATGTTGGCAATTTTTTCGGCATCTGTTATTCTTACATTATTATGAGTGACTTCATTTATAAAAGCATTAGATTTTTCCATTTTGTTGCCTTTAATTATTTCCCATGATGCCTTACACTTGTTATTGGAGTTTAGGACGTATTTGTTATTACTCTCTTTTTGGGCGAGTTGATGCCATGCCGATTACCGATGGTCCAAAAAAAAAATCAAGAGTCGATTTAAGCAAACTAATTGGGTATCGATAACTTTATAATACACAATTTACCCACTTAAAAAAATTACGCCCATATCCATGGGGTAATAAGAGTCTTAAGCTAACTAAATATATAATATGGAAAACTCATGAATAACTTGTTATTTTTACCAGTTTTTATGACAGTGATATTATATTAATAACTTGCTGTCCCGGCAAACGTTGTTTTGCCATATAAAGTATTTCTACTTCATCAGTTGTTATTATATATAATTTATACACCAGATGTTAACTTGGAAGAAGACAAATATATCTGCGAAAACCGCATTCAAATCGTATCAGTGGTTTTCGTGTGATGCTGGAACAAACATACAGACAGACAGACAGACAGACAGACAAAAATCTAACCACATTTTTGGCTTCTACAGCGATGTAGTGACACCCCCCACTTATTATTTTTTGAATATCTTTAATGTACAGAATTCTCATTTCTACAGTTTTATTATATGTATAGATAGTAATCGTAGGACAATAATACTTAATATGGGTAAGGCCGAGAACTTTCCCATTTAGTAACATACAGTAACATAGATACGTCTATGTTACGGTAACGTAAACGATGCATAAAAGTAACGCGAAAGTAACGAGTAAAGTATGTAAAGCCGATTTCATAGTGCATCTTTTTGATGTAAAACTTTATGCCTAAGGGTGTAAGGGACAGCGTCCCGCAAACTTTTAGGTTGCTCAGTCAACAACATTGAACAACTACCACTAGGATATTCCGTATATGACGCAAGTTATGTTTGCCTTTATAATTTGTTTGGGTAAGCCAATTTCGGGTTTTGTTAAAAAGGAGTTGTTGTATTCTTTCATCTTGTAATCTCAGAAAGGATATGGAATTTTAGCCTTAGCTTTGTTTTTTGAAATCCGTTACTAACGAAAATAGTTGTACTCGTAAGTGTGTATACGCTTTTGAGGAATAATAGTGTGATAATAGGGAAAGTTTCGGCAATTTCCTTTGTATGATGGAACTTGCCAACTTGGGCCATACATTTTGCCTACTCATCATGTAATGATACGAGATATATTTAGTAGAAGCCTGGTTTGATCCCTGTCCCAATTTCAATGGGTTTCGATGTAGGTATTTTTCAGTGGCAAAGGCATGATTCTAGTTCTCAGGAACGAAGTGGTACTCGTAGTAGGGGGTTTGATGCCATGCCGATTACCGATGGTCCAAAAAAAAAATCAAGAGTCGATTTAAGCAAACTAATTGGGTATCGATAACTTTATAATACACAATTTACCCACTTAAAAAAATTACGCCCATATCCATGGGGTAATAAGAGTCTTAAGCTAACTAAATATATAATATGGAAAACTCATGAATAACTTGTTATTTTTACCAGTTTTTATGACAGTGATATTATATTAATAACTTGCTGTCCCGGCAAACGTTGTTTTGCCATATAAAGTATTTCTACTTCATCAGTTGTTATTATATATAATTTATACACCAGATGTTAACTTGGAAGAAGACAAATATATCTGCGAAAACCGCATTCAAATCGTATCAGTGGTTTTCGTGTGATGCTGGAACAAACATACAGACAGACAGACAGACAGACAGACAAAAATCTAACCACATTTTTGGCTTCTACAGCGATGTAGTGACACCCCCCACTTATTATTTTTTGAATATCTTTAATGTACAGAATTCTCATTTCTACAGTTTTATTATATGTATAGATAGTAATCGTAGGACAATAATACTTAATATGGGTAAGGCCGAGAACTTTCCCATTTAGTAACATACAGTAACATAGATACGTCTATGTTACGGTAACGTAAACGATGCATAAAAGTAACGCGAAAGTAACGAGTAAAGTATGTAAAGCCGATTTCATAGTGCATCTTTTTGATGTAAAACTTTATGCCTAAGGGTGTAAGGGACAGCGTCCCGCAAACTTTTAGGTTGCTCAGTCAACAACATTGAACAACTACCACTAGGATATTCTTGGTAAATGAAAAAAAAATATGTTTTTCATACAAAATAACCACCTAGACATAGGGCATAGGCTATAGGTTTCATTTTCTATCGATATTGGTCTAGCGCAGCCACTGCTTTGTGGTGGCGTAAGATGAAACTTATCGCCTAGGTCAGAAATTCACATTTTATTAGAATTTTTGTCTAACGTGGTGGCTTGCCGCGTTGATGCGAACCATACTTGAAGAATTCCAAGATCATTTTACAACGAGCCAATATATTTTTGAAATCGTAATTAAAATTTCACTTTTGACTAATGAAATGAAAGCAACATCAGATTCTGTTATTGGTCAATATTAAAGTCTGGTTAGATGATGGATGTATTAAAAATGTAGTTCACTCGTAAAAAATATCCATTTTTCTCCTTTTTACGGCGCGCGCGGAATTCTTCATCAGGTTTTTTTTATTACTTTGTGTTTACGGTCGGTTGACTTCGGCTTTATGTAAAAGTACTTGCACAATATAATCACACAGTAGAGTAACTCAGCTATGTAATTACAATCAATCTAGCTAGATAATACAGCTGAGTTACTCTACTACACACAAATACATCGTATTAATTATTACATGCGCGAGACGTTACTTTATTGTTTTGCTATATAAAGCTATCTGAAAACAAGCTAATGTGTGCCTCCGCCTTAATCAGGATGATCAAGAAAGATATTATGGTCTACTGTTTGTATGTGTGGCTTTAGTCTGTTTAGGGCACTATATTGCAGATTCTATGGAAGTATTTGACCTTTGTTCCAATAAAATTAGGGTTATTTTGTAGGCACAAAGGTCGAAGTTTTACTGTTGACTGAATGTGTGTTAGAGATACTCGTATAACGCCCGCCACTTTGGGTAAGTTTCAAGAATCGAGATTGTCCATCTTTGTTTGCCATGGCCCATGGAATATGCCTACCGTCGTCTAAGGGTCTCCTTAATAACACTTTACTTTAAAAAATAATAATTTGCTTGTTCTCAAAATTGGCTTCACAAGTTACAGCACTCAAATATATAGTCATTCAATTTTAAAATTAATTGATTAACTAAATTAATGAAGAGTAAAGGGAGTAAAGAATTTTTTCTTATTATAAAATTGGGTCCGTCTATGGGCTGTTCGCCCATATCCATTTTTTGTTTGGGAGTAAAGTATTGAAAACGGAGTAGAATAAATTAAACTAAAATGTACAGAGGCCGTAGACAAAGTCCCTTTCGTTAAAAACGATGACGAAATTCGTTATCAAAATGTATGGGATTTGACATTAGTCTTCGCAAGCGAAATGTCATTTAGCGATGACTTATGTCAAATCGCATACATTTTGATAACGAATTTCGTCATCGTTTTTAACGAAATATACTTTGTCTAAGGGGGCTGGTTTCATTGAAATAATGTTTTTATGCGATAAAGGTTTGATGTCAGGGAAATAACAGCGACCTCTAAAAACAATATTGGGTACTTTGAAATCCCACTTGCTATGAAAAAACTCATGGTTAAGTGAAATGCTTGCTATTTCTTTTGTACTATCAGAGAAGTTGATTACTAGGCTCGACCTAGGCGGACCTAAGTAATTTGGTCGCGTTAAGTCAAACCCAGCTAACATTGAATTGACATAAGCCGACTGCCTAGGAATCAATTTCCTTGATGGTACTTAGATTTTTATTCCTATGGTATTTCGCTGTCAAAGCTATTGAATCCAATTTGACTAAGTACCCAGCGAAGGAATAGCGAGTAAGAACTACTGATTGGAGATAAGCCGTCAGCGGATTTACCCAGTCTTGTTTGTAAGACGTGTTGCGAATATCCAGTTTGACTATTGATTCCATATTCATTCGTATTACTAGTCAGTATCTGTACCAATATTTTGAATGCAAAAGTCTGTCTGTACGTAGAAATAATAAAGTAAATCCAGAAGGAACATTTGTAAAGAAGCATTATTTACCAACAGTACTTTTAAAGATGCATATACTATAACTATTTTGTGTCAGGCACAATAATTATTCTTAGTTTTTGAATATTATAAATGTGAAAGTTTGTTTGTCTGTCTGTAAATTCTTCATGCTTAAACTGTTGAACTGATTTAGTGTAAGTTTGGTATAGATATTTGCCGCAGGTCGACAAAGGTGTAGGTCGACCTGAGTCAAACCAAATGAAATTGTACGCACGCCACAGATCTACTAAGCCCGGAAAAGGTCCCATGATAGTTTTTGTTGCAAGAAAATGTGAGATATTCTTGAGATTAACGAATTTAGTCAAATCAGCACTACGATGAAAACTCGTTCGTTTGTACAGAAGCATGATTTACCCACAGAACTTTTAAAATATGCATATACATTATACAACAATTTGTTTCTGGCACAAATGCGTTTTCGTATTTTCAACTGTTGGCCAATTTAAATTGCGCATAATAATTATTACCGCTACAACAGGACTCTGAGATATCTCAAAAGGAATTGATTATAAAGTACTTCAAAGTTTTAAGCGTAAGATAAGACTCAATCCATTTAGGGATGGATTATGTACCGCCGGACGTCAGTCAGGTATTTGGGTCAGGAGGGTTTCCCGCCAAATCCCTCGTTTAGGGATGAAAGGGATTGAAAGAAATGAATCAATTGCATCCAAATGTTTGGTGGATATGGTGTCCATCATATTGACTGGAGTTATTGGCATTAGAGATAAACTACGATAACATGGCGCGCCCCTCCAAATTACTGTTTCAATGTGTGTAGTCACATCCTTATGAAACAGTTTGTATGTAGTAAGTATTCAACCAATCAACCAGTACTCGTAATATTTCACAAATATTTTCACAAAATATACTTACTTTCAAACGTTTTGAATTTTGGAGGGGCGCGCCATGTTATCGTACATCGTAATCTCTACCTAGTTGTTAAGATCATTTTTCCGTGGTTATATTACAATTCCGGAATGTGACTGCCTGCGGCTGTGTTTATGCCTGCCTGATTATCTAACATTTTTTACACTTAATACACTAGACCGATTTTCATGGATATTGGAGATGTTATAAGTCTTGGGAAAGGACATGTAGAGGGGCTTTTCGTATATGATTTTCATAATCGACAGCGGTAGTGCATGTACAGTGCACGTGCTACTCACGATTATCCATGGCCCAACGAGAGGGGAACACAGCTAGACGGAAAAGAATGCAGACGAACAAATATGCCGGCAATTCACGCGACAAAATATTAATTACTGCACTTACTAGCATTCCTGCACGGCGCGGCGGTGACAAAGTAAAGTACACTTTTGGGACTCATTTGTATACTTTTGTAATTGTTTATTGTGCGAACAATAAACAGAATTACTAACATTTAACGTTACGAATTAAAATATCCACAATGTTGTAGATGTGCATCTTGAGCGATGGAAACCCTTAACATCTGTCATACCTACTAACTTTTGCATCTATAGTATTAGTAATATTTGGCAGAGCGTGGGAGAGCCATGCTTCGGCACGAATGGGCCGGCTCGACCGGAGAAATACCACGTCCTCACAGAAAACCGGCGTGAAACAGCGCTTGCGCTGTGTTTCGCCGAGTGAGTGAGTTTACCGGAGGCCCAATCCCCTACCCTTTTCCCTTCCCTAACTCTTCCCTATTTCCTTCCCCACCCTACCCTATTACCCCTTAAAAGGCCGGCAACGCACCTGCAGCTCTTCTGATGCTGCGATTGTCCATGGGCGACGGAAGTTGCTTTCCATCAGGTGACCCGTTTGCTCGTTTGCCCCCTTATTGCATAAAAAAAAAAACTAAAAGCTTTTGCCCACTTCATGCGGTCCTTTTTAAATTGGTCCATGATGAACAAATACGAAATAAGTGACTTTATCGACGATGTATGTGTATGTTGTAGACCGATCACAAACATGGTAGAGAATATGGTTATATATCGTTCCCATACGAGAAAGTCTAAGTGATGCCTTCATTTCGTGAATCATTTTCTTATGAATTAATAAACATACATACATTCGCAAAATATAACCCTCTATCGCTCAGTAGGCTAATATGACGATCATTGAACCGATGTCGGCAATGTAGGGAATGGAATTTTATTTCCATTACGCGGGAAGCCATTACAACCCCTTTTGTTGCGAAAGTAATTACATTATTAAGTGTTATTTACACGAGTGTACGCGAATACATCTTATAGGACATAGCAGGGGCTCTCAAACTTTAGGTATTTCCCAAAATTAAGAGGATACCTACTATGTGTTTAGACATTATGTGATACAGAATTTCATACATTTTTGACATTTATATATTAAGTTTTGTGGCTTGATTCGCCGTTTGAACTGTAGTTATATAATCCATACTAGTAATATTATAAATGCGTAATGTCTGTCTGTCTGTCTCTCTGTTACCTCTTCACGCCCAAACCGCTGACCGATTTTGTTGAAATTTGGCATGGAAATACTTTGAACCCCGGGAAAGGACGTAGGATACTTTTTGTCACGGAAAAATCTACGGTTCCCGCAAGACAAACGAGTTTTGGCTCAACGGAGTTGCGGGCGCCATCTAGTGTTTTATATTTACCTGACTTATAAGAAAAGTCCTGCCCATGAATAAATTTTTCCGATAGTTAGTACTTATTTTCAGATAGTACTAAATAGTTGTGTTGGTCTTTCTGACTTAGATTACAGAAGTAGGCAAAAAAAGTTGTTAGATTTTTCCACGATGATTCATGTATTTGATAAAATATATTCATTTGGAAAAGTTTTGATAAAATAACGTTATCAGTGGCCTATATGATAACGAAGTTGTTGAGTGTTTACGTTAAAAAAATAGGTCATATTTTGCATTTATAATTTTCATCGGTTATGAAACAGTGAACCCGAATGATAAAGGAGATTCATTCATTATTAATATACTAACATAGATGACGCCCGCAACTGCATTTCGCCAAAATTCGTTTATCACACGAGAACCGTACATTTTCCGGGATAAAAAGTATCCTATGTCCATTGTCCATACCGAATTTCTTTTTTTTTTTTTTTATTAAATAAGGGGGCAAACGAGCAGACGGGTCACCTGATGGTAAGCAACTACCGTCGCCCATGGACACTTGCAACATCAGAAGAGCTGCAGGCGCGTTGCCGGCCTTTTAAGAGGGAATACGCTCTTTTCTTGAAGGTTTGCAGGTCGTATAGGTCCGGAAATACTGCTGGTGACAGTTCGTTCCAGAGTTTTACAGTGCGCGGTAGAAAGTTACGCGAGAAACGCACTGTGGAAGACTGCCACTCATCAAGGTGATGAGGATGGTATGTTTTTCGCGTGGGACGATGGCGAAAAGTTGCAGGTGGTATGATTCCGAACAATTCCTCAGAGCACTCCCCGTGATACAACCGATAGAGGATGCAGAGCGAAGCTACATCTCGGCGTAATTCCAAGGGGTCCAAGCTGTTTGAAACACTATGGCAATCAACAATTCGAGCGGCGCTTCGTTGGATACGATCCAGAGGGAGCAGTTGGTATTTTGGCGCCCCTGCCCAGAGATGAGAACAGTATTCCATATGAGGCCGAACTTGCGCCTTGTAGAGTTGTAGATTTCAGCAAAATCGGTCCAGCGTTTTGAGCGTGAGAAACAAACAGACAGGCAGACACACTTTCGCATTTATAATATTATTAGTACAGATGAACAGGCGCGAAAGGAATATATTTTAGAAGAATATTATGATATGTAATGGGTTATGCTAAAATTGTTTATACAAACGATACCATGACGCCTATTCAGTAAACCTACCGAAAAATCATGCTAACCTTTGAAACATTTTAATTAAGAATTAAAATGTCTTAATTATTAATCTTCAAAATTCTTTACAAAAAACAAAAGCTAAGGATTACCGAAATAATCAGAATTATGAAAAATAGAAAAGTATTGTTTAAATTTACACCAATTTTAATGTTGTAAATACACACACATTATCGACTATATTATGTATGTATGTCACATAATAAACATTCTATTTCTGCTGAGTAGTGAAAAAATATATAAAATAGTTTGAGAATATTTGCAATGAACGTGCAAAACTACGGGAAATGTATGTCCGGATATGAAAATAATAATATGAAATCGTGTAGACTGAGGAAGGAGCAATGAAGGATATGAGTTTTCATTGGTTATTTCTTGAACTTTATAAAAGTTGTAGCAATAGAAGCCATTTCTCCTAAGAATTTCTACTAACAAAATCGTTCTTTAAAACTAACCCCTGAAATATTATCGTATTTCGAATTTCTGAGATGATCTGAGATGAAACTGAGATCAGAAGCTCCCAGAAATAGCATCCGACTTGAATACAGATTAAGATTTAAGTAGTACTAAGTAAGTAAAGTAAGTCGCATAAAGTATATACTAAAACTTAAGTCGCATGACGCTATTATTAGTAATACTACTAACTATAGGTAGGTTTTTGACGTGATAACGTCTTATAATTCGATATGGGGTGCGCGCCCGAAAAACATGACAGTTCATGTGACGTTACCTCGCTGACAGCAGCTCTGAGGCGTTCCATTTACCCTTTCAAGTCTTTCAACAACCGTAAGGCCCACCTGGGCCGCGCTCTTTGTTTCGATTATATTACGTATTTCTATGACTTAGAGAATACTTTTGTATGAAGAAGTTTGGAAAGTTGTGACCTTTGATACATTGACCACACTCTGAATGAATTGAAAAAATAAATAAACAATCTGTGAGCTATTAGTATTATTTCGGCTATTTCAAATTATGCTCTATTTCCTACGTGTCAAGGTATGACTTGTGCTTTGTTCGAAGATTTTACTGGATTTCACGAATGTATGTAGCGTTTTGTATTGCGAATAGTTTATTTTACTCATTATAAATATTTTTAGACAATCATTTGAAAAAAATACATCTAAATAACTTTAGGTTACAGTCGAAAAAGTTTGTTTCTATTTATAGAGATTCGGAAGCGAGCGTTAAGGGGTTAAGGATAGTTGAACGTGACAACGTCAAACGTTGTCACGTTCAACTATCGTCAGTAAACCGACTTTACAGACAACCAATTTTTTTAACGGACTTTGACCCACCGCACATTCCCACCACTGTATCTCCTGTGTCGCCAGGATCGACAACTACGACTTACAAGGTAGCTTGACGCGGTTTTTATCTAATCTGACATCAAATTATACTAAAAGCGTTTTTAAATTAAAAAAAATATAGCAAATCTAGCTGATCTGGCAAATGTTGTTTTGTTTTCTAGTATCAATGCAAAAAGTAGATATAAAAACCTATTCTCAGGCCTAACGAATACAAAACTTTATAAAAATCGGTTGAACCGTTTTGGAGGAGTTCGCGCACAAACACTGTGAGTCTGTGACATGAAAATTTTATATATAAGAAGTAAAAAAACTCACGTTGTCTATCATAAGCGTTAATACACTCGCTGGTCTGGAACTGGCTGATGAGGGCGGTCTTGCCGACGCCCGGGGCGCCCACCATGGCGACGCGGTGACACGCCACTGCCCGCCTCTCCGGCTCCGGTGCGGCCGGAGATGGCGCCAAACTGCCGGACCGCGAGCGCCGGCGCCGGAAGGAGTCCCCCCGGTTGACGATACCTGGAGACAAAAATGGTTTGCTACACCTGCGTGGTTTTGTAAGGAGGAAGAACGTAATGGTTGATGATCCCTGGAGGTAAAAAGGTTTGTCACACATATTTGTCTGATTTTGTAAGCTAAGGAAAAATCTTCATAGTTGACGATCCCTGGAGACAAAAAGATGGTTGAAAACAACTGTCTGTTTCATTTTCTAAGGAGAAAGAGACAGTGGTTGATGATCACTGGAGATAAAAAGGTTTGTAACATCTGTTTGTTTTGATTTTGTAAGCTGAGGAAAATTCGTCATAATTGACGATCCCTGGAGACAAAAATGTTTGTTAGACCTGCGTGATTTTGTAAGGAAAAAGAGACGTAGTGGTTGATGAACCTTAGGTAAAAAAGTTTGTCACACCTATAATTTGTCTGATTTTGTAAGCTAAGGAAAATTCGTCATAGTTGATGATGGTGACAAAAATGGTGTGTTACACCTGCATGATTGTAAAGAGAATGAGTTGCTATGGTTGATAATCCCTGAAGATAGAAAAGTTGGTTTGTTACACTTTCCGCTGTACTCAAAGATATTTTTAAAGTATGATTAACCTTCAATTTAATGAAGAGTTTGACAGAATATAATGTATTTTATGTATTATGTCAAAAATTTGAATTTTGAATGTCACATAATATATAATAAATAAAAACAAAAATCTGAATATTACATACTAGCTTTTGCCCGCAACTTCGTCCGCGTGGAGTTCAGTTTATAGCGCGTTGTGTCAACATAATTGGTGTCAAATTTTCAAGTAATTAATGTTTCACTCTGAGTGCGGCAGTTTGCTTTGAGTTTGTAATTTTAGTTAATGATCCCTGAAAGCAAAAAAGGTTTGTTACACCTGTCTGCTTTGATGCCTAGATACTGTCCATTTTTTAGCCCCCATATCTAATATATATAAATCTCCTGTCACGATGTCCGCAATGGATTCCTAAACTACTTTACCGATTTTAATGTTTGTTTTTTTTTTAAATGTGTGCTTTTTTTCAACTTGAGAGATAGGATAGCTTAGATCTTTAATTATAGTCGCAATTTTATTTTATTGCAAATTATTTGTCTATAAAGAGCGACCATTGTTTATGCGACGCGGGTCACGGGATAGCGATGGACGTTGCCATGTTGACATACATATTTATAATCACTAATTCAATAAAATAATACGGGCGATAGCTAGTAATATTATAATATTGTCTGCTTACTGGTCATGGTGATGATAAGTACACATTTTGCCAAAATGAGATATTGAGGTTTGAAAGTTCAGATTGATTTTTAGTATATATATATATATATATATATGTAGTATCGGTGTAGATGGTGCTTGATACTTAACGTGATGTTGGGTAAGGAAACGCAGTCGGATCAATCATCAGTGTATTAAACTCACATCAACTTACAACAAGTACAAGTAACCATAGGCACAACTTGCCTCCGTCTTAACTACGAGTACGTACTTTAACAACTCTCAGCTCTTCTTTGAGCTCCACGACCGTCATTCGCTGGCCATCTGCCAACTTTTCCACCTTGATGCCTCTCACGACCCGATCCATATCGCCGCCTGTGACTCTGCTCCTCGCGAACTATTCTAAACTCGCAAACTCGCACCTAGCTCCTCTTCACACATGATGACTTCTCGTACCGCGATCCCAATCGAAAGACGCACGTCGACCATCCAGCGTTATCGACGCACGATGCTTTCGATCCCGGACGAGCCCCCAAATGTAGTATCGGTGTAGGTGGTAGGTTGATACTTAATGTGATGTTGGGTAAGGAAACGCAGTCGGATCAATCATCAGTGTATTAAACTCACATCAACTTACAACAAGTACAAGTAACCATAGGCACAACTTGCCTCCGTCTTAACTACGAGTACGTACTTTAACAACTCTAAATCATAACGACTATGCGTACTACTCTACGGGTAGTTTGGGACTATGTCACCTTTCTAAGGCCGACATGGGACTAACTCTGTACCTCTAAAACATCTTATTTATACCCCGGCTTGCACCCTTCAATTCTTATTTCCCACGCTATCAAAACAACAACAGGTGGTAAACAAAATCAAAATAACAAACAATTCTTAGAAATGCACAAATCACAATAGTATAATAAAAAGTCGGCTCACCTTTATAATATTCTAAATAATATTCAATAACTATTGTCTTAACTCAAAATAGTAAACAACGTCATAAATCGTCGGCTCTATTCTAAAACATCAATAAAAGGGTTTAGCATTTTAACTAATTTCTAACAATAACTTTATAATAATTTATGACCCTGTTTACATCTTACGGCTACTTCTAAGAACTCGGCAACAATAGACAATGGCAAGAAAGTAATTCTTAAAATCAAAATCTTAAAAACAACAACACCGTGTACTCCTACCTAATCCAGGATTCCCACGATCCTACATTCGGCCATCCTGCAAATTACAATTGCCCCCAATTGTCTTAGTCGTCTACTGTTGGTTTTTCCCCTGTCAGGCGGTTTTTTCAGAGCCTGCAACTCTATTCCAATAAGAATTATGATAATTAACGGCCTATCGTCTACTCTTTTATACAATAGCCTCATTCTAAACAAATATTTATCGCTGTCAGTACAAGAAAATATTTTACAATAACAAAATACAAACCCACTATAGTCTAACTGATTTACTCTACCTATTCTCGTCGCTGTCAATGCGTCTAATGAGTCCAAATTACAGTTACTATTTACACTACATCTTCTCTTAGCTTCGGCCATCTTACCGCTAATGTAAGAAACAAATACAAATTGTCTTATTTTGCAATCCTCACTTTTACATTGCGACAATAGCATGCCTAAATCTTTTACCCCTTTTCGCTCTGAAGGATCTAAACTTCGTGGCCTTGAGTAAAATTTCTTTCTTGATTCTAATGCTAAGCTTGCACTCATATTCCCCTTATTTTTAGTAACATTTTGGAAACTATCACATTCCTTATTTTTATCTAAAGTCATTCTAATAGGAATCGTGTCCATTGTTTTATCTAACTCCAACCCTGACATACCTGCTTTTGTTTTTGCGGTGAATTCTCCCCTAAACTTAAATCAGCGCTATCATTAATAAAAACGCAACGAGCGTCTACTAATACTAAATTCTTACTGTCTCTAATTTCGATCTTCTGGCATGCTGCCGTTTGGGATGCCACAAACACATCTTTCGACTTTACCACACACTCTGACGCTACGTGTCCATTCTCACTGCACTTTGAACAATTTTTAACTTTGTCTTTCGGGTACGACACAACACTCACTCCGCTATGGTTGAAACATGTTTTCTCTTCCATTTCTGGGACAAACCTTCCTGGTCCTTCATTTTCGGGTTGATCCACCGCGCGCTTCGCCGTCTTATCCGCTTTTTTCTCGAAAGGTCGAGCTCGGGATTTCGCCTTTTCATATTTGATTTTTTCATATTCTAAAAATTTCTCCTTGAGCTGACTCATATTTTTGGCTCCATAGAGCACGGCTTTGTTTAAAGGCGTATCGGGAATGCCAAGAATTATGTATTGAATGACATCCCGCACGCTAAGTTTTGCTGGCGCTGCGATCTCTAACATTTTATAAGCGTATTCTTGCAGCGATTCCTCTTTTCTTTTAAGTCTTTTGTAAAGAACCCTGTGAATCTGCGGGATATCAACATCTTCACCAAACTCCTCTATTAATGCCTGCTTCAACATCTTCCAAGTTTTCGCGCAGCCTTCGTAGTTGACAAATATTTTAGCCGAACCTTCTAACAGCTGTTTGGCGTAAATGATTTTCTGAATCTCGTTCCATTGACCTAAGTCAGCCATTTTTTCAAACTCCTGGAACCACTGATGGACGTTTGAATTATTGTCTCCGCTGAATTTCTTCATCGTGTCCTCTACGTCTTTGAAGGTCAGTAGCACCGGATTTCCACTTCGTCTGCGAATTACTCGTGCGTAGTAACTTCGCCTATCACCTTCGTTCACCCGACTACCAGTGCTGAGTCCCAAGGCACTGGCAGCATCGTAAACCTTTTCGTCTTCATACTCGTAGTCCTCACAGCTCAGTTCCTCTTCATCACTAACAGCTAGGTCTCGCTCCAGCAATAGCGCCGCTTCCAGCCTGGCCACCAACTCCGGCTTACGACCTGTCGTTCGCAGGCACCGTCGTCTCAGCTCTTCTTTGAGCTCCACGACCGTCATTCGCTGGCCATCTGCCAACTTTTCCACCTTGATGCCTCTCACGACCCGATCCATATCGCCGCCTGTGACTCTGCTCCTCGCGAACTATTCTAAACTCGCAAACTCGCACCTAGCTCCTCTTCACACATGATGACTTCTCGTACCGCGATCCCAATCGAAAGACGCACGTCGACCATCCAGCGTTATCGACGCACGATGCTTTCGATCCCGGACGAGCCCCCAAATGTAGTATCGGTGTAGGTGGTAGGTTGATACTTAATGTGATGTTGGGTAAGGAAACGCAGTCGGATCAATCATCAGTGTATTAAACTCACATCAACTTACAACAAGTACAAGTAACCATAGGCACAACTTGCCTCCGTCTTAACTACGAGTACGTACTTTAACAACTCTAAATCATAACGACTATGCGTACTACTCTACGGGTAGTTTGGGACTATGTCACCTTTCTAAGGCCGACATGGGACTAACTCTGTACCTCTAAAACATCTTATTTATACCCCGGCTTGCACCCTTCAATTCTTATTTCCCACGCTATCAAAACAACAACAGGTGGTAAACAAAATCAAAATAACAAACAATTCTTAGAAATGCACAAATCACAATAGTATAATAAAAAGTCGGCTCACCTTTATAATATTCTAAATAATATTCAATAACTATTGTCTTAACTCAAAATAGTAAACAACGTCATAAATCGTCGGCTCTATTCTAAAACATCAATAAAAGGGTTTAGCATTTTAACTAATTTCTAACAATAACTTTATAATAATTTATGACCCTGTTTACATCTTACGGCTACTTCTAAGAACTCGGCAACAATAGACAATGGCAAGAAAGTAATTCTTAAAATCAAAATCTTAAAAACAACAACACCGTGTACTCCTACCTAATCCAGGATTCCCACGATCCTACATATATATATATATATATATATATATATATATATATATATATATATATATATATATATATATATATATATATATATATATATATATATTATAAGATAAAATATTCAACTTTCTTTGTGTATATCTAAAGTAAGAGTACTTTTAGAAAATGTTGTTAAAACTTAGTATTAAATGACCAAGGGTATGCACTGAACTGATTTTACCTGTAATTGAAAAAATAGAAATAAAACCTTTATTTGCCACTAAATTTAAGTAATTTTAACGAAAATGTAAAGTTATTGGTAATATCCGAATATTAACTATTAAAATAATGTGCATATAGAATGAATTTAGGGAATAATCGAAGAAAGCTCTGTATTGACTTGATTTTACCTGTAAAATTTAAAAGCAACTATGCAGACGCTGATATAGAACTATAGTGCTCTCAGGCTATCTTGTCTCTAGCGTTTATTCACCCTACCGCTACCATGTTTCAAAAATCTTGACGTAATTTATCGTTTTCTATCAAACCGCGACAGAAAACGAAGCGACAGAAGTTTCATAATACCTCATCCAAATACGTAGTGTCGTAACTGAGAAATTAGGAATTTTTGAAGTTGAATTTCCTTAATTACGATTTTGTCAGCAAATTCATGTTATTTTTATCACAATTATGATAAGAATTCATATTTTTCTGAAAAATCGGTTTTCAATTTTTTTATAAATATTAGGTTTCTCTTAGTTTTGTGCGTGTTAATTAAACAGTTTGCAAATAATATCATCAGATAAAAGTGAATCATTATTTTATTACGAAAACTACGCAAAAATATCAAGAAAATAAAAAGTTATATTTTTCATCAGCTGTCATTTACATAAATCCAAAAATTTAAGTTACTCCTGTTTTGTCAAAAGTAACTTTAACTTACCTTTCACGACAGGGGTACATAATTTTTGGTCACCTTTTTTATGTTTGCATTTGAACTCGGAATCTCCTTATGCTCGCTATAGAAATTACTTATATAATACACAAAATGTTTTATAAAATAAATTGATTCTTCAGTAAAAACTGAACGATTCCATTTCATCTTTCGAGCGACGAAACGAAACGATTGTCTAAGTTATAATAAACGTGGTCGGTACTAATTTGCTGGTTAGTAGGTACTTGGTACTAATATGCCATGATAAGCCAAAATACGTTCCTATTAATTTAGGCAGGATAAAATAGGTAAACGTATTGTGGTTTTAATTTAAAAATATCCCTATAATTATAGCCAAAAAAAAAATGAATGTGGTATACAATAATATTATGTAAGAAGTGAAAATTCATTATGACATTTTATATTTATACAAGATATCTGACCGAGCTTCGCTCGGTATTCAAAATAAAATGACATTTTCTAAAAATTATGAACCCCCTATATATACTAAATTTCATGAAAATCGTTGAAGCCGATTCCGAGATTCCAATTATATATAGTATAGATATTATATATATTTGTATACAAGAATTGCTCGTTTAAAGATATAAGATTATATTTACAACTTAAATGAAATTAGGTAGCCAAGACATAAAGAAAAAAAATATAAAAGCCGAATAATTGAGTTCTTACGAAATCTTTATTGGACTGTTCCTATGTTTTGTTCTAGAACATTCTACAGATCAAGATTCAAGTTGGCAAAAGATTTCACGAATACGCGTAGACCATAATAATAATTACTTTCACGAACTTCAAAGGAAAAAACTTAAACGAGATGGTGATATTTTGCACAAAAAACAAGATACTTAGTGTAAACAAAAAAACGTCACGATTTTCACATTGCTTCGAAATTTCTCTCATATATATCAATAAAATATAAAAAGCTCTACTTCATTACGTATTTTCTCTTCCCCTCTCGAATAAATGTCAGTTTTATATAATATTTTCCTCGAAACAGGCAAAGGTAATCGCGCAGGAGCAGCCTTTTCACCGATTTCATATACTTACATTTTGATATCTACTTAATTACAATTAATTAATAGAAAATGTGTTTTTCCTATCGAGTAGCAAAATCTTGTTGTGTCACAAAAAATGTCTACGCTGACTTTTTATTTCACTGTATACTTTTAATTATTTATAAATTAGAAACTAGGATATAGGATTAGCTGGAGAATTATAAAATAATAGTAATAATATAAATACATATATTAGTTTCCCAATGAACCTATTAAGTGATAACTGATAACCCAGCCCCTTTGATACTCCACACATAATATAAAACAATGTTTTATATTATGTATGTTTAGGTCTCCATCATTTTGAAAATATAAAATAGCCCCTACAAAAATAACCATTGTAAAATGTAAATTATGCTTCGTCGTGGGGTAAATGTCTTATATTTCTATGTAAGTGTTATACCTCATCCGTTAGTTACAATAATATATACTAGTAATCTGTGTCCGTTAGTTTATACTTAATATTGAATAGCTCATACTCGTATCGTTCTAAATTTTTTTGCAATTTTAACAACCGTTGTTTAAGGTCTACCTTCCGTGACTCAATATCTATATTGATTCATGTATAAACTTAGTTTAAAGAAGCGACATTCTGCAGTCACAAAATAAGAAGCTGACATAGAATAGGTATAATATAATAATAATATATTATTTTTTACTGTAAAACATGAGTTGTTTATAGCATGATTTAATTGATAACAATTAAAAAAAAATAACAAAATGTTATTTAAAATAAATTATATATTAATATTAGTAGCTTCATAATTTCTCCGAAAAATATTTCGTAAGAAAAAAAGGTTCGTGATACATGGCGGGGTCACGCTTCCTCCTGCTTGCTCTACCACGAAACTCGCGGTCATTTGAATTTAGAAGCTTTTTGACAATTATGTCATACAAACGATGCGGTAGATATCGCTTCATCTGTAAAATTAGAATACAATGGTAGACGAGATGCCGATAACCGCTAGAGACAGGACGGAGCGTTTGAACCATAACATATTTGAAAACTGGGCAGTTCTGGATATATTCAAACATATTACATACGGGTCGGAATAACTGATAACCTCCTTTTTTTGAAGTCGGTTAAAAAAAGTCTCAGCACCTTACTTAGGGTAACCTCTACGGCGTAGAACACTCGTAGAGCTTCGTAGCACGCGCTACGGGCGGGTGGAAATGAATATTATGTAATATGAATTTATGATAGATATTATTATTAATAGATTTGTACAGATTTTTGTTTTGAATTTGTCTGTCATTTGAACTTTCTAATATTTCTGACAAAACAAGCAGACCTTGTATAATTACTATTCTCTTTGTAAATATTATAATTATTAGGGTTATAGAAAAATATTAATGTTCGGTTTAGTTTCAATCCAGTGCATTCCAGACTCCAGTGCAATGCAGTGCCTGCTTACATTATTCCAGCAGCAATCCAACGCTGGATTGAACGCCTGGATTAGAATAATGTAAGTCCGCTCTAAAGATACTTGGAACGCTATGGATAGAATAATAAATAATACGTGTAGGAGGGGCTAGCACATATGCAGAGATCATTAATCTTCCTCTTATTTTCAAAGTATTCCACAGGTATCATGTTTGTGTAATTAGAAACATGAACCTTTGTGGAGCATCCACGTTTTTATATAACACTGAATAGTAACTTTAAAATAAAATAACATAAATTACTAGCTGTCCCGGCAAATGTTGTTTTGCCATATAAAGTATTTCACCCATACATATTATTTTATTGAAGAGACTAAATAAATATGGCACCATGGCTACGTCCATTGCTATCGCGTCGCACAAACAATGATCGCCGTCAGTCTCGAGTCGTAATAATTTACTATTATTTATTCAAGAAATGCATTTATCAATATAAAAAGTACCCAGTAGCCGATTCTCAGACCTACTGAATATGCATATAAAATTTCATAAAGATCGGTCAAGCCGTTTCGGAGGAGTACGGTAACTAACATTGTGACAGGGAAATTTTATATATAAGAAGAAGATTTTAAAGCGTAGTTTAATACGTGATCTGCTGATCGTAAATACTTATCTAGATAATAACGCGGATGGGGATTTCGAATCCGATTGTTTTAATTTGACAGTTTTGAAGAACTTCAGAAAATAAACTCCAGTCCTGAGGTGGTTAAACGCAGAAATAAAATTATTTGTTCATGAAGTCTAAATCTTTAGCAATCATAGGTATCCGTGAAGAAAGGGTTTTTTTTTAAACTTTGACCCCCTTGGTTCAATAGACGATCAAAGTTACCTTATTATACCTGGAATACTCTTTCTAGCGAACAAAGCCCCGATAAAAGCTGGTAGCGTGAAATTTCTATCATAATATTTTTCACTTTACCAGAGTCTCAACTCCTATTATTTCTTCGATGATTTTAAACATGTCTAAATATATATTACTCAAAGGTGACTGACTGACTAACATAGTGATCTATCTATATATAGTTAAAATTGAGGATGAAAGATTGTATATAATAATACTTCTTAACGCGAGCAAGGCCGCGGGAAAAAGCTAGTAAATAATAAGTATAAGCTCTCCAAAGTACATGACAGTATATTTAAGCCGCACAAGTTCATAACATACTTATTACGATTGTATTAATTTCCCTGAGGATTCTGGAAAAGTCCAAATGTTCACTTACGATGTAATGGCTATCATTTACTTGTAACTAACTAACTAACTCCGCTGGCTCAGCGACCCGAAGTGGATCTTGGCCTCCGAAATGAGCTTCCGCCATTGAGCCCTGTCCTGCGCCACCTCCTGCCAGTTACTGACTTGGAGGTCACGCAGGTCAGCCTCAACAGCATCTCTCCAGCGATACCTGGGGCGTCCAACAGGACGACGTCCTGTTGGGCGGCCCTTGTACGCTCTTTTTACCCCGCGATCCTCTCCCATTCTTTCCACGTGTCCCAGCCACCGGAGTCGGTGAGCCTTTGTTTCTCCGATTATATTGGGTTGGGCCACCAGTTCTTCAATTTCGGCATTCTTCCGGATTCGCCAACAGCCGTCATTTGTTTTGGCTGGGCCCAGGATTTTTCTGAGGACTTTCCTTTCAGCAACTAAAAGTTTGTTCTCCTCCTTTTGTGTCAGCGTCCAAGCCTCACAGCCATACATTAGTATAGGCCGAATAATCGTGTTATAGATTCGGATTTTTGTATTTTTGCTGAGAAGCTTGGACACGAGCACCTTGTGAAGAGCTGCGCTGCATCGCAGGGCATTTTTAACGCGAATGTCAATCTCGTCCTCTCGACTGTTGCTGTCAGTCACAGTACACCCGAGGTACTTAAATTTGTGCACACCCCTATACGTTGTATCTCCAACATGTAGGTCTTCACAAGGTATACGCGTGTTTTTGTAGCGTCTCATGTGGAGATACTCCGTTTTATCGTGGCTGATCCTGAGCCCTACCTTCTTCGCTTCAGTCTCCAGAGTTGTGATGGCCTCTATGACTTCTCCACGAGTTTCACCTAACAGGGCTAAGTCGTCTGCATACCCTATATATATATATATAGGGTATGCATATGCCGTATGGATATGCCTTCCATCTAGCTCCACACCAAGTTCTAGATGTAAAACCTTTCTCAGAACGTATTCTAGCACCAGATTAAAGAGCATAGGCGACAAGGCATCCCCCTGCTTTAGACCAGTTGTGACTGTGAAGTCATCCGTCAGCTCACCTCCAACTTTTACGCGTAGGCTACACTCCGATGTCGCAACTCTAATCATCGTGACTATTTTGTCCGGGATGTTGAAATATCTCAAAATGGAATACAGGGCATCTCTGTCAATGCTGTCATAGGCTTTGGTGAAGTCCACAAACAATGAGTGGACCCCTTGGGCGTACTCCCATCTCTTTTCCATCACCTGCTTCAGTAGGAAGATTTGGTCAATTGTACTTCGGTTTCGGCGGAATCCACACTGATAATCACTAAGGATTTTTTCGGCGTAAGGTTCCAGCCTTTTAAGAAGCACATAAGACAAGATCTTGTAAGCGGTTGGAAGCAGAGTAATTCCCCGGTAGTTCGTGCACTTCTTTTTGCAGCCTTTCTTATGGATTGGACAAATGATGCCTGTATTCCATTCCAAGGGCTGCCGTTCTTTCTCCCATATCTTAACAAGCAGCCCGTACAACTTCGACTGTACCGCCCCTCCACTATATTTCCATATCTCTCCAGGTATGCCATCGATTCCAGGAGATTTGTTGTTTTTTAGTCTCATGATAGCCTCCTGCACTTCCTTAAAAGACAGGGCTTCTGTTGTATCAGGACTCTCTTCTGGGGTATCACAGATGATTGGTTCTTGTGAAGGGGGGCAGTTCAGCAGTTGCACGAAATACTCTCGCCACGTGGATTTTATTTCTTCTGCGTCATTTATTAAGTTGCCATCTCTATCAAGGAGAGATTGGGCAGTTGGTTTGTACCCTTTTTTAAACGTCCTTACCTCCTGATAAAATTTACGTGTCTCGTTAGCTTTTACAATTGTCTCCATATTTCGCACTATTGCATCCAAATGCTGCCTCTTTGCTGTTCTTATGACGTTTCTTGCTGTGGTCCGTAATTCATCATACTTAGGTTTCCATTTTCTATCTTGCTCTGATAATATTTTGTACTTTCGTCTTTCCTCTACTATCGTATTACACTTTTCCGTCCACCACTTTTTCCTTCTGCTCTTTTCCTTTCTGCCAGCCACTTTGAGTCCAACTTCTTTTGCGGTTATTTTCATCTTTTCCCAAACTTCATCAATGTCGTCGTCTATCTCTAAATCTTCGAAAGCGTTGCTTAATTCTACTACAAATTTCTTTCTTATTACTCTATCTTTTAAATTTTCTACATCAATGCAGTCCTCTCTTTTCTGTGCTTTCCTATTGGAGACACTTATCCTAAGTTTAATTTTTACGCCTACCATGTAATGATCGCTATCGCAATCGGCTCCTCTGTATGTTCTTACATCTTGAACAGTGTTTTTGTGTCGGTCATCGATAACCACATGGTCAATTTGATTCACTGTGCGACCATCGGGCGATCTCCAGGTACCCTTATAAATGTTTTTGTGAGGAAACATCGTACTCTTAATACACATTGCCTTTGACGAAGCAAAGGTAATGAGTCTAGTGCCATTGTCGTTAGATGTACAGTGTAGGCTATGATGTCCAATCGTAGGTTTGAATATCTCCTCACGTCCTATCTTTGCATTGAAATCGCCCAATAGAATCTTAACATCATATCCAGGTATTTGCTCGTATACGGTTTCTAGTTGGTCATAAAACTCGTCTTTAGTCTCGTCGTCAGCTTGCTCAGTGGGTGCATACACGTTGATGATAGAAAGGTTTGAGAATTTTCCTTTTAATCGCAGTATGCACAGCCTGTCTGAGATAGCATCAAACCGAATCACATTATTAGCCAGCGTTTTGTTCACCATGAAACCAGTACCATGTGTATGGTGACCGTTGTCATTACCGCTATAGAAGAGGACTGCATCATTATCAACATTGCATTCTCCATTACCCGGCCATCGTACCTCTTGAAGGGCTGCTATACCAACGTCATATCTTCGTAGCTCATTTTTTACTTGATACATAGAGCCAGGCCTACATAACGAACGCACATTCCATGTAGCTAATCGGATATCCATTATACTATGCCGTGAGTCGTTGTCAGGATCGGATCGGTTTCTTGCTCTTTTCGGTCTCGTAACAACAGATATTTTCCATGGGAGGGGCGTTAGCCCGCCGCAAAACCCCCAAAATGCTGGAGGACCACATCCTACTTCGGTCCACGAGTCCCTCGGACTTAGCCATGTAGCGTAGCCAGGCTGTGCTACTGACCATACCCCCGTTCGCCACCCGGGGGCCGCACCTCTTCGCCGTGAGGCCCGGCAAGAGTACGCAAGTGGGATAAAGGAAAGGAAAGTGGGTGATCTTAGAGAGGGGATCGGTCATGGGGTAGGATACTGTAGCCCTTTGGGGATCAGGGAGGGGAAGGACTAACAGTAGCTCGAGTGTCCGGGGTCGCGTACCCGAATCCTTCTAGGATGATATCGGACAGATATCACCTAGATAAGACCTCTGGACATATCATATCATTTACTTGTAGATACAATAATTTGATTACTTGAATGTATTTGTACTGTTGTACTGTAGACACAATAATACTAGATAACGCGCGCAACTCGGTTGCGCTAAAATTTGTTTATCGCGCGGAAACTGAACATTTTTCCGGGATAAAATGTATCCTATGTCCTTTCCCGGGACTTAAAGTATTTCTATACTAAATTTTTCCTGAATTGGTTCAGCGGTTTGGGCGTAAAGAGGTAACAGACAGACAGACAGAAATACTTTCGCATTTATAATACTAGTGTGGATTATGTCTAGTTGATCGGGCCGGGTAATATGGCCTTAAATCTTTGAACCATTTGAAGGAAATTTCGTGATGGTGTGTGATTTGACTACTTTCCGCGTCACTCAGAGGTATCAGAGACGAATCTTATTTATTTATGAAGGCGACGAGCCCAAAAAATCAAACATCAGGTGAAAACTAAACAACATGCCAGGTGAAAAAGGAAGACGCGGAATCATCGCCAAGTTAGTTTTTTCCTTATACGAGTATCTCGATAAGTGATTATACAACATTTCAAAAATCTGCTAGGTCATATTCTCAATGATAGAATGTGTTGAAAATTAAAATATTAACTTATAGTTTAACGCACGGTTATGGCAATGAAAGAAAAATTCGTGAAAATTAGATGCATCTTTGTGATTTTATTCTATCGAGAAAATTTTAAGATATCGTGTTTTTGCTCAGATTGGATTCTTAGAAATATAATTTAGAAAATGAAACAACTCCGGGCTTATTTTCAAGTATTAAAATGAATTATAAAATAGATAATTTTGGGTTAGTCGCCCCTTAACAGTTAACTGTAATTAAATACAGATTTAATCATCATTGAATATCTCTGAGTGAGGCCGTTAAACCGTTCCAAGGATATTCTTTTCTTGATGGCGTAATGTGTTTATAAGCTTTTGGCCACTTAGCCACTGAATCGCGTTTGAAATCAATCAAACTCTTTTGTCGGTCAAAAACAAAAATGGCTGACCTCGTTTACAAAATGTGTGTAATGGTTAGCCGACACCACTCGAGCTCTGACGTCAGGCGTGTAAACACAACGTAAATATTTAGACAACGTTTTTTAACGCTCAGGGATTTTTTCCGGCAATCTGTAATTTTCTCTCTAATTTAGCAATAAAATGATGACGAGGAATAAAAGTACGAATGGGAGCTGGTTTGCGTTGAATAGGGTTTGATCTAGGAGACTAATATTGATGTAATCCGTCATCAAGACAAATCCATACTAATATTATAAATGCGAAAGTGTGTCTGTCTGTCTGCGTCTGTCAGTCTGTCTGTCTGTTACTTCTTCACGCCTATACATCTGAACCAATTTTAATGAAATTTGGTATGGGGATACTTTGAGACCCGAGAAAGGACATAATATTATGATACTTTTTATCCCGGAAAAATGTACGGTTCCGCCGCGATAAACGAATTTTGGCACAACGGAGTTGCGGACGTCATCTAGTGTGTATATATTTTTTTAAATTTCAGATCTGCATGATAGTCATCAGTCATCAGTCATCATACATCAGCCTGCTGCATCAGCTGCTATATTTTTGTAACCCTTCGCAAAAATCTTCTAAATAAACTTTCGTTTGAAAATAGAATAACTTTCTTCATTTGTTTTATTCATCCCCTTGCCACACTTTTTGTACTGTATGCACTGTAAAGTACAGCACAACAGCACAATGGACCAAATATCTTGAAATCAGTGAATGTCGATAAAAAAAAAAAAAATCGAACTTTCAGCAGACCCAGAGGCCAGAAAAAGTCTATCATGGGCGGGATTCAGCGGTTTATGGCGCTAAGTCAACGCCCGCTACAGACAATGATATAACTGTACAGCTCGGCTACTGTGGATTTATCTAACAGCTTCTTGATCTGACCAAATCAGAAGCCGTTTACGGTGAAGAATATTTATTACTAGATGTAGCCCGCAACTCCGTTGCGCCAAAATTCGTTTTTCGCTCGGGAACCATACATTTTTCCGAGATAAAAACTATCCTATGTCCTTTCTCGGGACTCGAAGTATTTTCATGCCCCGTAAAATCGGTTCAGCGGTTTGAGCGTGAAGAGGTAACAGACACACAGAAAGACAGACTGACAGACAGACAGACAGACAGACAGACAGACAGACAGATGGACAGAGAGACAGACACACTGTCACATTTATAATATTAGTATGGAAGTATGGATTTCAGTGCTGGTATTTTTACAGCGAACTCTATATAGGGGACACATAATATACAAGCTCAGTATTATCTATCTCGACAACGCACCTGCTGCTCTTCTGATGTTGCGAGTGTTCATGGGCGACGGTAGTTGCTTACCATCAGGTGACCCGTTAGCTCGTTTGCCCTCTTATTTAATTAAAAAAATTATCACTTACATTTTTGACACCCTGTATATACGGCAGTTATGAACTGTGCAGTTTAATCGTGACGTGTCTAGTTAACTTAACGACTCACTCAGTTACTGCAACTAATGGCTCTTAACAACAACGATTACTTCAACGTTAACTGACGAAGTTGGGGATTACGTTTAGTTCATAGACTTTATCACTATTTTATTCGTGCTAGCCTTTTTCCACTCCCGCGTAAATACAAGTATATTTTGTGGTACTAAAGAAAAAAATTACTCTTTTATTTGTGAATTTTGAAGCCAATGTTTCAAAATACTGTGTTAATAGAAAAAAAAATCGCAGCAATACTTATCTATACTATATAATATTATAAATGCGAAAGTATCTCTGTCTGTCTGTCTGGATCGCTTTCACGCCAAAACTACCGAACCGATTGTAATGAAATTTTGTACACAGATAGTCTAAAGCCTGAGAAAGGACATATGCTACTTTAAAACTGGAAAAAATAGTTGTAAGGGGGTGAAAATGCGTAAATTTGTTGAAATTAAATTAGTTCCAAAAATTCATAATAGATGGCGCCGTTCGTCAGCTACATCGCGATGATGCTTGCTCAATTGTCTTTCTATAAGAGGTGGTATCATCTTTCTTACATTAGATTTTCGATTTTTTCGATTGTTATTTCATTGTTACGTTATTAAATAACTCAGTACTTTATCTATGCAGTGACGTAACCTAAATCTATCAATGATAAATAGTTTATGGGTAAAGTTGAGTAATTGGGAGGCTAAGGGCCTGTGTCACCGCTTCCTGATAAGGTGCCCGATAGGGTTATTTGACAGATTTTCCATACTCCATCTGTCAAATTAAGTGGTAGATAGCCTTAACAGGAAGCGGTGAAACAGGCCCTAAATATACTTTATTTGGCATATTATATAAAGGTTAATTTGAAAAAATGAAATAAGTTATGTGCACACTGCACAGCTGTTTTTGGGTGTTTTGATTTAATGGGTACTAGGGTTTTTTTATAAAAGCTTAATTTGACACCAATTTTGTTGACATCGCGCGCTATAAACTGAAGTCCACGCGGACGAAGTCGCGGGCAACAGCTAGTATTATTATATATGCGAACGTGTGTCTGTCAATGTCCTTTCCCGGAAGTCAAGGTAGCAAACTTGACTCTCAGGAAAGGACATAGCCTGATATTTTTATATCCCAAAAAATTGTACGACGTGATAAACCTTCGTGATAAACGTTGAAACCGTCGAATGGATTTACAGGAATTTTGTATACTGGTATTCTGAAAAATCGGAAAAGGCATAGAATAGTTTTAATTTTGGAAAAATACAGTGCCTACGCGATAAACCAGCCGATCAGTTTAGCTGTTCAAGCGTGAAGTCGACTTACCTCAGACAAACTTCTTTCGCTACTAAAGATGTAAGTGGATTTAAACTGACAATTTTAAAATGTTTTTTTTTGCATAAATGGAGCCCGGGAAAATGATTAAAAAAAAATGGTTGCCTGTAAAGTCGGTTTTACGGGCGAAGATTTTACGTGACAACGTCTTTTTCTCGGTAGAATATTTATTGATATGAATGCGCGCTGCGCGCGCGGCAGACCGATCATAGTTGAGTGGGAGAGAGACGCAAGGCATTCGGTGGGCCTCTCTCTCGTTCGGTGACTCATCGTAACGTTACCGAGCGTTACACTTTTTCATAAGTGACTCCCAGCCGCAACCTAATTTAAGACGTTGTCACGTCAAAATAAATGGATTTTATGTATTACCAGATATAATTATCAGCTAGATGTTTAAGTAGGTAAGTTACAAGGTTTATCAAACTATAAAGGTGCTCTATCACCGGAAGAATTCGCTTTTAATGTAACGTTACAGAGTCGAGCATTACAATGCGCACCTTGTAATGATACAGTGTGTAATACCTTGATAAAGCTTGTAACATCAACTAGCTATAGAATGCTCAAAGTCGAATGTCAGTCAGGGTACTATAATTGTAATGTTAAATGTAATGCTCAAGGTCGAATCTTTAATGTTACATTACACGTATTACATTGCTAGCGGTGAGGGAGTACCTCTAGGAAAAAATTAGAAATTGCTCCTAGTTAGTTATCTACTCTATTCATGTCTTCAACTATCGTAAGTTAATATCGAAGGCGTGTTGCCACACCCCTTCAGAGCTAAACAATATTGCAGCTGCATTGACGTCAATGCATGTTTACAGACCGTTCGGTCCTTCCCGTATTACACTATTTTGTAAACAGTTGCAATATAACTGCAATGAAATACAGTAGCGAACGTGCATAATACTAATATAATAATATACAGTAGCATAGCTCAGCCATATTTTTGACTAGTAGACGCCCGCAACTTCGTTGCGCTACCAATTTGTTTATTGCGTTAGAAACGTACATTTTTCCGGGAAAAAAGTATCCTATGTTCTTTCCCGGGACTCAAAGTATCTCCATACCAAATTTCTGCGAAATCGGTTCACCTGTTTGGACATTAAGAAGAACAGACAGACAGACATACCGACATACACGCTTTGACATTTATAATGTTAGTAATATGGACATCAAATCCGAGCAAGAGAGAGAAAAAGTTATTATTACACTCCTGAGCGACATGTAGATACGGCACTTTGATATAGTATATTATATGAGGAGTGAGCGTTATCTAAAACAAAAGTAATATGAAATATGTGGGAACTGTCAAAAAGTTTATGAGTCCTTTAGCTGTCACAAACTTTTTGACAGCTTCCATGCGTTTGTTTGTTATTTGATAACGCAACGATAACTCGTGCTTAACTGCTTCTCAAAATTGTTTCGATTCTTGTTTTTTGCGTTTGCTGATTCTGGCGATGTTGCACAGCTGCTATGATCTACAGTTGTAAACTTGATCTACCGTACATGTGAAGTATTATGTATGTTATGTAAGTTGTAACCGATGGCCGATCGTAAAACATTAGGATTGAAAAGTGTTTTCCGATTTGTTCCTGTTTTGTTCTAGTTGGCAATAAAGTGTGGTGTAACTTTTCTAATATGTTTGTGATATATAACATTACAAGTATCTTAACATTGTGACCATGGTTTAAAATGCTATATATTATGAGTAAATACGTACAGATCGGATGGAGAGCCTTTTTTTTTTTTTCCGGAGGGGGAAATGCATTACGCATACCACCCAGGCGCAGGGGGCGACCCGAGCGGTGATGTGGGACTCCCGTAGCTAATGAGACCACGGTATACCCACTAAAACCCCCCCATCTTCCGCCACGCCGCCTTTTGACGGGGCCACAGGAACGATACACACATCTGCGACCCCGTCAGCGGCCCGAAGACTCCACGATGGGCGCACACACGTGCGCCCTCCTCCTCGGCCCCCACCAGGGCTGTACCAGACGTCCCCCGAGTCTGCTACTTGGAGGCCATGTGGCAGATCAAGTCTGTGGCTCTGCCACCGACCACACCTCGGCCGCAAAGGATAGGGCAAGCGGCGCAATCGGATGGAGAGCCTAGCCGTTTTTAATTTCAATGAAATAAAAACCGGCCAAGTGCGAGTTGGACTCGCCCATGAAGGATTCCGCAGCAGCAATAAGAATTATTTCTATGAAATTATAAGGTTTTTGATTTATTTTAATATTTCATTTTTGATATAATGAAAATTAAATTAAGGTTTATCATTTATGACGTATAAAAAAACTACTGGCTAGATCTCGTTCAAACCAATTTTCGTTGGTAGTTTTTATAGTAATGTACATCATATATTTTTTTTAGAATTATCATACTTTAGAAGTTAGAGGGGGGGGGGGGGGAGACACACACATTTTGCCACTTTGGAAGAGTCTCTCTCGCAAACTATTCAGGTTAGAAAAAAATAATATTAAAAACCTCATTATGATTTTTAAAGACATATCCATAGATACCCCACACGCATAGGCCAGATGAAAAAATTTTTTTTTTGTTTCAGTTGTACCTATGGGGACCCCTAAAATTTTTAATGATTTTTCCATTTTTGCATCAAAATCTTAATGCGGTTCACAGACTACATCTACTTACCAAGTTTCAATAGTATAGCTCTTATAGTTTCGGAGAAAAGTGGCTATGACATACGGACGGACAGACAGACAGACAGACAGACAGACATGACGACTCTATAAGGGTTCCGTTTTTTGCCATTTTGGCTACGGAATCCTAAAAAAGACTTTATTGTTTTATTTTAATTCCACACAAGATTGTTAAAAAATTTGAATTTTTTAACTAGCAACACCTAGATTACGAGTGAGTCTTTTTATTTTCTTATCGTAACTCAAATAATTTTCCATGTTCCATTATTTATTTAAAACATTTTAGCAGCATCTTGAAAACAACTTGCGTAGTATAAAGTTCAATTTAAATAACCATCTGAAAATGACCTGAAAATGAAGACCCCGTGCGAGTTTCTTAAGCCGGTTCTTCTCGCCGGGATAGTTCCCGAACCGGTGGTAGGCACCAGTAGTATCAATACAACGTTCTGAAAGCATTTGTTACAAATCTATTCGGAAATAAAACAATTTTTATTTATTATTTATTTATTTAATGCTACGTTATGTCCCAGTGTTAGCTGACCCCAAAAGTCTGCGTGTTCTCAAATCTCCGCGTACGTCATATTAACTGTTGAGAGGCAACATCGTCATGACGCAAGCCCTATATTTATCCCAGGGCTGACGCTATGAAGAGAGCCTGCAGTGATGGTTTTAATCTCACTATTAGGTAGTACCTAACTGTTTAGTAATTTGTGGTACGTTAAACATGGTATGACCTGGAATTTGTATTTTGGTTGCTCTTCGGACACTCAAAGTAGTCAAAGATTAAAGTAAACTCAATAGTCATCTTTGGTTGAATTTCTTTTGAAGTGACTTTAAGTCCGCCGAAATCAGGCGGAAACTCAGTTTGTCGTGAGTACAAATTGTATTACAAATTACATTTTGTAACATCTTTCCTTGAAATCATCAGGAGTCCATGCGCGTTAGCTATTAAACCTAATCTATACTAATCTGTCTGTCTGTCTGTCTTTTTGCTCTTCACGCCCAAGCTGCTGAACTGATTTCGCTAAAATTTGGTATAGAAAAAGAGATACATAGGTACTTTGAGTCCCGAAAAAGGAAACAGGTTAATTTTTATCCTGTAAAAATGTACGGTTCCCGAACGATGACGAATTTTGTCGCAATGGAGTTGCGAGAGTCATGTCCTTCGCATTTATGATATTAGTGTGGATTTAATAATTTATAATGTACTTATATATACATACATATATACAAGAAACATTTATAATGTACATTGTCTATGGCTAGCCACATCAAGGCTTTGATATGTAAGCCTATGTAATTGCCTCAAGTTCCACGGTCACTGTACAAACGGACAAACAAACCGCTTTGAACACTACATGCTTCATTACGTAACATTTGCCTAATATATCTCTTACCCTGGCAATATAATATCTAATTAGGTGTCTCTACAGGCTGCTACTTTCACAGCGAACTCTGTATAGAGTGTAACAAAACTAAGAAATAATATAATAAGAGTTTAGGACGTTAATGTGTCCCTTTAAATATAGAATTCACTGTGAAAGTAGTAGCGATGAAAGTTTTTTTTTGTGATTTGTAAGGGCCAGCGCCCCAGCATCACGAATTTGCCCATATAAGAGTTAAAAATGTCCTATTTCAGCACTGCTACTTACACGCTAAACTCTATACAGGGGACACATAAAAATCCTAAAGTATCATCAGTGACTTAACACTCTGTATACGGGACACATACACAGCCTAAAGTAGGGATACACGCACGCAGCAGGCGCGTTGATAAGGTAAGGTTCGCCATCTTTGCCCTTTTTTTTTTGATGCGCAGGGGAAACCCTTTATGGGTGCCCCGGGTTGGGGATGTGCCTCAGTTAAGCTGAAGCACCCCGGGGGGTATGTGGGACTCCCGACTCCGGGTTTACCCACTAAAACCACCTGCGGTTTGCCTTCAGCCGTATACGCAGGGATATCCTGAATCTGTCTAACACAGGACTCGCCATCTTTGCCCTAAAGCAGTGTTTCCTAACCTTTTTCAGCCACGGATCCCTAAAAAATCATTCACAGTTTGACGGACCTCCTTTAATAAAATAAACAGCAAAAAATCGGATTCACCATGCTAAATAAGCGTAGCGATTACGAGATATTTGCATTCATGTATGGTCCACTGTCTAGAGATGACATCGCGGACCCCTAGGGGTGGGTCCGCGGACCACAGGTTGGAAAACACTGCCCTAAAGTATTGTCACTTTGTTTTGTAACGCTCTGTATATCAATTGATTGAACAGGTTAATTATTAAAAGAAAATAGAAACTGAAGAAGAAAAGCATATAAACGATAAAGCATGTTAACACTAAAAAGGGAGCTGGATCCGATGGCATTCACCCTATTTTTATTTCAAAATGTGCCGAAGCTCTTGCAAAGCCGGTGACGATAATTTTCTGCACTTCAATTGCATCAGGTGTTTTTCCTCGCACTTGGAAAAAATCTATCATTACCCCGATTCCTAAGAACAATAAAAAAGATCATATAACAGAATACAGGCCCATTTCTAAGCTTTGCGTCTTGGGTAAGATATTAGAAAAAATTGTTACCACACAAATTTCACATGTTTTTCGTAACCATATTTCCCAATATCAACACGGTTTTCTTAAATATCGTAGTGTAGACAGTAACATGTTAAATTTTACTGAGTATTTGGTGCAGGCTATGGAAGATAACCTGCAGGTGGATGTCGTGTACACCGACTTCTCTAAAGCATTCGATAAAATAAATCACGATATGTTGATCGAAAAGCTTGCGAGAGCCGGTGTGCACGGCAACCTCCTTAGATGGATTAATTCTTATATAAAAAATCGTAGCCAAGCAGTGTATCTTAAAGGTTACTGTTCTCGATTTCTGCCTGTACCTTCTGGCGTCCCCCAGGGATCCCATCTAGGGCCCTTATTGTTTAGCCTTTACATAAACGACATTGGATTTAATTTTATACATAGTAATCACCTTCTTTACGCCGATGATACGAAATTTTCATGGTGATAAAATCCACATTGGATTGCTCAAAGCTGCAGAATGATTTATTGAGATTACTAGAATATTGTCGAATCAATTAATTGTTCCTTAATATAGATAAATGCTTCATTATGTCCTACACACGAAAGATCCACCCAATAAATTTTGACTATACTATTAGCAATTCTATTCTTAATAGAGTTTCGACCATTAGAGACCTCGGGCTAATTATGGACTCTAAATTAACATTTATCAATCACCTTGATCATATTATCAGTAAAGCTTTTCGTAATTTAGGCTTCATTCTTCGTATTAGTAAACCATTTAGAGACGTAAATACTCTAAAAATTCTTTATTATTCTTTCGTGCGTTCTATTTTAGATTTTTGTAGTACAGTTTGGAATCCATGTTTTCAAGTACACATCAACCGGATTGAAAATATTCAAAAGAAATTTCTAAAAGCACTTAACTACCGTCTAAATGTTCTCAATGAACCTTATGAAGATACTCTGCGTAGGCACAAATTAACAACTCTTTATGACAGACGTAACATGTCCGACATCACACAACTATACAAAATATTAAACGCACTTACTGATTCACCTACATTATTATCAATGATATCGTTCAAAGCTCATTCTCGGCTACCTGTGCGACCCTCACGGAATAAACCCCTATTTGTTCCTCCGAAACTTTCTAAAACTTATACTCGTAATTCATTTGTATACCGTTCCACTAACAATTATAACAGAAACTTCAGCGACATTGATATTTTCAATAATTCTCTGAATAACCTAAAATTAGAACTTAAACGTAAACTGAACTGAACTGTAACTGGATCGACTAAATTTGTACAACTTTATCATAATATTATATATTATTTGTTTTTGAATTTTTCAGCTATTCATGGTACCTTGCACGTTAAGTAAATATATACGTGCAGGGTGCAATGACTAGCTATACTCATACATGTATTTAAAAAAAATGCATTTTTGGTTTAGTGTAAGCAATAGTATTAAGTTTTAAGTCAATCTTAATCATATACGCGTCTCCCCAAAATTCATTAAATATAATGTTTCGGCACTATAGGTCTATTGTAAAAAATATTACAACATATTGTATTTCCTTTGTATATGTGACTGTTTGATGCCAAAATAAATGAAAAAAAAAAAAAAAGATTAAAGGAAAATGGAAGTAATGATAAAGAAAAAGACTGAAATAATGTATCGTAACAGTCTGTAGGTATATAACTTTGAGTAGAAACTCCCAAACTTTATATTTAATCTGATACTGAGACTGAATTTCAACTGAGAGAGAGAGAGAGAATATTAATAAAGACGTTTTGTAAATAGAATGGCAATGTTGATTGAACAGAAGATTATAATAGAACAGGGTGTTTAATCATGTAGCATTCGATAACAAGCGAAGCTAGAATTTAAAATTTAGCGAGAGTCAACGTAACGCGCCGCAAAGAGACATGGCGCTATGACAAATCTCATAAATTTTAGATTTCGCTGTCGAAATTATCGAATGCTAAGTGACTAAGTACCCAAAAAAGGATGGGATGTAAAGTTCAACACGCCCTTAAGTAACACGGCGCGACGACGCTCTATTTCAAATCCCATACATTTTTCATTTCTAACTTTGCTTTCTAAATAATCGAGTACTAATTGTCTAAGTACCCAGGTTTATTCGTAGCTTGATTCGGAAGTTTCCATCAAAAGTCATCGGGATCGAGAACAAAAGATTCAAAGGGCTGGAACCTTCGCGAGGCTGTATTGAATTCGAAGGAGAATCGAGATACGCTTTCATTGAATGTATGTCATTTTGTTACTACCGACTTTTGATCATCTTCGTTGATATTTTGAAGAATATCCATGATGATGATAAATGAACCGTTAAAAACCATTGATTTCAAAATAACTAAAACAGTCTTTTAGGGTTCCCGCAGTCGCCGTCAAAACTGCGTTCGCTCAAAAATTTGGCTTGTTTCTCCTGCCTTACATATACAATAACCTTATTAAATTATGCCAAATTGATAAGCTATCTTTCATGAAAGCTAAGACTGTTCTTTTTGAAACTCTTCTTGGAATTTCGTACGAGGAAACTGAAAATACGTTCAAAATTAAGGAATAAAGTCATGCACACACACACACACACACACACACACACACACACACACACACACACACACACACACACACACACACACAATAATAACATCAATAGAACAACTTTGAATTTAGTGTAATTACTAATTATATTACTAGTTATTTAAAAAATATATATATAGTAACTTCGTTTCGTCCCCACAGGACAGGCTTCGCTTAGTGTGGGGATCCGTCATCGCATATTATGTTAACATTTTTTGGTAAATAAATATTTGTATTTGTATTTTGTAGTTAATTTGACAATTATATTGAAAGCGCGCGATGTTCAATATCAACTCTAGACGGTCAATAATATTACGCAGTAGGTGATATTGAGCCATAAAATTGATCGTCTAGGGACTCGCTTCGTTGATACTTCAGTGAATATCAATAATGATGATCATTAAACCGTTCAAAAATCTAAACTACAAACATTGATTTTAAAACAACTAGATGTCGCCCGCGGCCCGCAACTCCGTACCACCAAAATGTGTGCATACCCGCGGGATCCATAATTTTTCTGCAATTTTAGATCCTATGTATTTTCCCGGAATGTTAAGTATTTCCATACAAGATTTCATCAAAATCGGTTTCGCGGTTTAAATGTGAAGGGGTTACAATCAGACAGACAGACACACTTTCGCATTTATAATATTAGTAATATGAATGTTTTCTTGTATTTTCATTATTTTGGTTACCTACTTACTCACTTAAGACCCCCATATTATGCGATTCGTATATGGGAACCTTAAGTTAAGCTCCTTCAACGGCTAACCTATAGGGGTCTTTGTGGACCCCTTATCAAAAACCGCGGCGGTCTGTCACAGAAAAACGTTTGACGTAGGTCAACCCTATCGACTCGAGTGACACTCCACCGTCCATTAAGTTCATTTATTACGACCTTTGTCCTTTTATAGTCACGAATATTCGACAGTAGTTTTTTTTTTTTTTTTTATTGAATAAGGGGGCAAACGAGCAAACGGGTCACCTGATGGTAAGCAACTACCGTCGCCCATGGACACTCGCAACATCAGAAGAACTGCAGGTGCGTTGCCGACCTTTTAAGAGGGAATACGCTCTTTTCTTGAAGGTTTGCAGGTCGTATAGGTCCGGAAATACTGCTGGTGACAGTTCATTCCAGAGTTTTACAGTGCGCGGCAGAAAGTTACGCGAAAAACGCACTGTGGAAGACTGCCACTCATCGAGGTGATGAGGATGGTATGTTTTTCGCATGGGACGATGGCGAAAAGTTGCAGGTGGTATGATTCCGAACAATTCCTCTGAGCACTCCCCGTGATACAACCGATAGAGGATGCAGAGTGAAGCTACATCTCGGCGTAATTCCAAGGGGTCCAAGCTGAGACACTATGACAGTCAACAATTCGAGCGGCCCTTCGTTGGATACGATCCAGTGGGAGCAGTTGGTATTTTGGCGCCCCTGCCCAAAGATGAGAACAATATTTCATATGAGGCCGTACCTGCGCCTTGTAGAGTTGTAGGCGTTGGTCCGGACTGAAGTACTGTCTCGCTCTGTTAAGAACACCAAGCTTCTTCGAGGCTAATTTGGCCTTACCCTCTAGATGGTATCAGAACTGGACTTCGCTCGATATGTTGACGCCAAGTATCTCAATGCTAGTGGAGATGGTTAAAGATGTGCCCTCGAAACGAGGATATACGACCATTGGTGACTTTTTAGTGGTGAACGCGCAGACTTGTGTCTTGGCGGGGTTGAATTGGACCAATTGGATCCTTTATAGTCACGAGTAGTCGCCATTGTGTAGTCCGGCTTAAGGCCGTCCCCCGAGCAAACGACCTTGGCCATACATTTGCCGCGTTGCCGAGATCGCGCCAAAACCCTATTATTTTTACTTATCTCAGTTCAAAATTGTCCTAAAAAATTTTTAAAACGGCGAATTTGTAGTTTATGATATTGTCAATCTATTGGCGTGAGTTTAAAATAAAAATAATTTGTAAATGCTAAGGAGATGCTGAATGTATGCTTGAATTTTAATAAATTGGTACTACTTTGGAAGCTGATATCATGAGTATACTCGTAATAAACAAAAAAATAGAAAATTTGAAACGGAGAAAGGAATGTTGAGATACTGAAGATTATTGCTATATTTTTATTATAACTATGTAGCTTTCAGATAATGAGTTTATAAGGCTTTAAATACGGTAAATTACGGTCTCCGGAAGGAACGCCCTTAATGATTGCGTAATGTCGAGGAAAACCCTTTAGAAAACTGTTTAACGGTGAGGCCGCTTTTATTATCCTGTTTAATTTTTTTCTCGAGTCTAGACTAAACACACCTTTTGTATTTTAAAAATACCTTTTGTAAATCCATACTAATATTATAAATGCGAAAACGTGTCTGTCTGTCTGTCACCTCTTGACGCCTAAACCGCTGAACCGATTTTGCTGAAATTTGGCATGGAGATACTTTGAGTCCCGGGAAAGGACAAGCATACGTTTTGTTCCGAAAAAAAGTACGGTTCCCGCGCAATAAACGAGTTTTGGCGCAACGGAGTTTTTTTATACACTGAAAATAATATGTAGTGTTTGTGTAATGAGTTTTATGTGATTGAAATTAAATTTCATTGATTGCAACAGTTTTACAAGGCATTTTAGATTTGCCACGGCCTCTGGCTAGGCAGTTATTAATAATGATAATAGGAAATATGATAATGCATACGTTATTGTTACTGGGTGTAAATAGCTCGGACTTTCTTTTATTTCGTATACCGTTTATGATGAGGTAACTTAAATATACTGCTACAGTAATTTAATGAAGACGTTCTGAAGAAATCCTCAGCCAATTTTACTATAGTTAGCTTTGTATCTTTAAAATATAAGAATAAATCAAATGAAAATGGTTTATTTATTATGTTCGCTACCTTTACGCACTGGCAATCACTTAAAAACCCATAAAAGTTACTAAAAGTACAAACTATTATAACAATTCCAAATAAAATTCTAATATTATAATATTGAATAAATCTGAATACGTAATGCTGGAAATTTTATTACATTTGAATACGTAGCGGGAACGTAAATATTGTTCGCATCGCTAGGTGTCGGGAGAAATTGAAATAATGTTATTACTGTAAATACATCTGTGTAAAGGTGTTACGACTTACGGTTCTTATATTCACTGAATTCATAAATGCTTAATTAGTTTTATATTTAGACGTGGCCTGTGAACTTGTGCACGACGGGAATCCCATGGAAACCGTAAATTCTGCCATAATAAAAGGTTATTTATATTATTATTTCTTTCTGAGTATATTTATGAAATTATGAATATCTGTGGCAAATTTCGTCAATACTCGTATTGGACAACTTATTGTTTACAGTTGAAATCTTTTCTTATAAAAAAGTAATAGAAGAGATAGATAAAAACAAGTCATATAGGTACACTCTAGGAAGTTGATTCCTATGCATGTCGCGGGTCAACTTAAACTGGTCAGTGGTCAGTGTTGGTCGGGAAAAAGAAAGGACATAATCGTATTTCTATATTTCCATCTTGGTCATTTTGTGTTTGCCAAAATATCAACATTGCGATCTCCTTGGCAATAATAGGTTTATTCATGGTTTATTGGTCGCTATCTGTCGGCTATACTCGTTCACGATAGAATCGTATTTTATTGGTCGCATTGCTTTTGACAAAATATAATCTACTTAGCGACCGCCTGTATACTTCAAAAATTTTTTGCAAATTTTGGGAATTGATTTAAAAGTAATATAATATTTTATTTCTCTCATCCGAACAATCTCTGAAAAAAATAATAAGTATCTACTTGCTTATATATTATATAATATTATGTAAGATGGGTTTATTGTAACATTATAACCCATCCAATATGTGCTACAAAACAATGGACTTATTATCAGCAAATCGTTGAACAGATCAAACTGGCTAACCTAATTCTACTCCTAACATCTTCGTCAAATATCATGACTTGGTTAGTTGGAAAAGGCTACCCCGAAGGATTAAGTAAAACTTAAGTTATGTTTTTGAATTAAGTATATGCTCATTGCTGATCATTATAACAACCCAGAGTTCATTTTATTACCTCAAGAAGAATACCTGAGAGTTCATAATAATTTTATAAGTTTTAAGTGTTTTGATAAGTATATTTTTAACGCTCAAATAAAATATTATCACGATATTATACAAGTGTGTTTTGATTTTTATGGTTCCTGTAGATTAGAAAGATGTTGATCTAGATTTTTAGAGCATTTTTACATTACGCAAAACATAATAATTGCGAGTGCTAAGTGCGAGTCGGACTCGCGCACGAAGGGTTCCTCACCGTTATAGAGCAAAAATTGGCCAAAAATTGTGTTTTTTGTATGGGAGCCCCCCCCTTATTTTTTTATTCTATTTAAATATTATTATTAATTATTAAATTACAATAATATTGAAGGCCTTCGTGACAGTTCCAAGTGCCTACCTCTTATCATAATTGATTATGAGCAAAAAAAGGCCAAAAAATCACGTTTGTTTAATGGGTTCAAAATAATGAAGTACCTAGGTACTGTCTTATATTTCTCTATGTAATGAAGAGTGTATACAGAAATAGTTGAGGTTTAGGCAAATTCTGAAAGAGGCACTACTAAAGAGTAAGAATTATTTAATATACTATTTATTTGATTAAGTAATGTTATTGTTTTCACTTGGGAGTCGGTTTTAATAAGAATTCGAAATTTAGGATTTTCTTAATTTGCCCTCCTATATAAAATCCTGGCTACGCCCATGCGAATCTATAATATGTTACATTACACGCAAACGGTCCCGGTGAGGGAGCACCTTTACACATTGAATCGAGACTATCCGTACAATGCAATTATTTATTGCTTCAAAAAATTCGCGAGCAGCGCGCTGTTGCCTCTCCGCACGGTACATGTCGCAACGTCGCGTAATCGCGTTGTAGAACAGGCTACGATACATCTTGAATTATAATATTATGTCTATTTTCAATTTTGTCAACTTACAAGTTACATGATATAGGTATTATTGAAGTAAGGAAAGGTCTTATCTACTTATTTTAAATATTTTTACGTGATTGCCCCGATGGAACGACTCTATCAGCAGTCTAATGCTGACTTCTCTCGGCACGTAATATCACGCGCCGCGCCGCGCCAGCTCTTGCCACTGTGTGTAGGGGGTGGCTCAAGTTGGCGCGGGCTGGCTCGAGCAGGCGCCTCCGATTCCGATTGATGTCGATAACATCAAAGACGTGGCTCGGCGCGGCTCGTCATATTACGCGCCATGAGAACGAATAGCACGAACTCAACTATTGGCTCGTGCTCGCTCGTTTAAATTACGCGCCGTGAGAAGCCATCATAAGGTTCACGAGATCTGAAAAATACGTTTATGGCACCTAATAAGCTACACTGCGCCCAGTAGTGACAAGACTTTCGGCCGATTCAGAAACTACGCATAAATTTTATATTATGTATCAGAAATTAGAATACTTCACTTAGAGCTCCGAAACTTTTAGATAGCTTAGATGTTTTCCGGACACTTATAGAGAGGCCATTAAAACTTAAGTGAAGCTCTAGTAGTCACCAGTCGGCCTAAAATAATAGTAGCTTTTAGAATAGACACTCGTTTGTAAATATTTCGAGGGACTCCGGCTTCGTCCTTACATTCGAAATCATTATTTCTTGTTTGATATTTTTAATTTCCTATTTGAAATAATTGACACTAAATTTGTATTTAGTAATATCGTGTCTGTGACTCAGTTCGTTGCTCTACCAAATAATGATCCGTAACACGTGGTCATTAGGGCTATACCTTATTTACCTCGTCTTAAAGATCATTTTCATGGAAAATCCAAGGCAAAAAACACAAAACCAACTGAATCGTTTTGAACCAACGATATCAATACTAGGTTATAATTCTATGATTTGAACTGCTCCTGCCTTGCAATTTAAATACCTAATGTTACTCAAAACGTGACCATCCAAAATAGGACAAAATAAAATCCGTATTTTAGGCTAAAATTTAATTTAAATTGTCGTAATTTAAGTAATTTAGGTATTTTTATATACTTAAATAAGAGACTGTAAAATGTATTCCCTCAAAGCCTATCGGAATCCGTATAATTATGATATGAAACTAAACCCACAGGCCAAAACTGACACCCTCAGGCCAATGATTAATTTAAGAATGCTATTATTACAAAGCATCTTACTACCTACCCATTTTTATCTAAAAGATCAGCATCTTTCTAATCTACAAGAACATAATATTTTAACAAAAATCACAACACAAGTAAAAAGTGACAATATTTTATTTCACAGTAAAGACAGTAATAATTTACAATTGTGGTCATATAAAAAATTTATGGGATCTTAAAACGTTCAGCAACACGAAACTAATTTGAAGACAAAATAGTGTTACTTCCTTTCGTGGCTTTTTCCGACTCTTACTATGACCATCAACGAAGATTGTAGAATGAGGGTGTGCTGTTGATATAGACTGGGTTGATCTGCTTAATTATAACCTGTGTATTGTGTATGACTTCATTGTCCTTATAGCACATTTTGAACGTTAGGTTAGTTAATGATTTGAAGCACAAAAATGCTAAGATAAGCCACGTTTGAAGTGCATAATATTAAGTTCAGATAGGGGAAATAAATATTCACACCAATAATTCAGAACATGTTCAGAACCTATGATATTATATTATAAAAAAAATTCAGAACCATATTTGTAAAACTTTAAATAATCCTGTCAAAACCTTCAAAACGTAAATACTTTCGTTGCTAAGGCGGTTGCTAAGTAGCCGGTGGAGTGACCAAAAAAATAAGATTATGTCGCGTCATACGAGTATAACCGATTAACCGACAAATAGCGACCAATAAACTTATCGTCGCTAAGGAGATTGCTGTGTTGATATTTTGGCAAACACAAAACGACCAGGACGGAAGTACGAGTATAGAATTCTGTCCTTTTTTTTCCCGACCAACATCATCGCGAAATGGGGCTGACCCGCTACTTGTACATACATTTTTATCCGACTACCAAAAAAGGAGGTTCATGTATAAAAATGAAAGACCGCTGACCAGTCAGTAAATGTAAAGTCCCCGTGAAAGTTGAAACACAGTAATTATTCCTTCGATCGGGGATTCCAAGAATTGCTATTGTATTCTGTTGTCGTGATCACCGGTGCTCGTACGGGGCTTGATGGGTTATATTGTTATATTCAAAACTCTTTAACATGTGCACAGATGCTACATTTAAATATTGTTTTGTCTTTATCTGGTACGTTGAAAAAGTCATTAGATAGGCAAGGATACAATTATAATTAGTATAACATATATAATATAACATAGGTTATTTCTACCAGTAAGTAGTAGTATAGAAGTGAAATGGAGTGCGCTCATGTTAAAAATCGGTTGTGAGACGTAACCTTGTCAAATACATCGCTTGCCAGACGGTGTGAAGTGTGGGACAAGTCACAAGATACAAGAAATTTTCTTTCTATTAGAAACTACCTACAACTTTATTCTCCACTGAATGTTGCTATATTTTTGCTTGGAAATCGTATTTTTTTACCCGTACATATTTATCTGCGCTTAAACCAAGCTATGTCCTTTCCGGAATTCAGAGTATCTCTATATCGTAAGTCGTAGACAGACAAAGAATATTATTATCTTTTGGTGACTAGATTTTGATTTGTTCGAAAAAAGACAACTTTACAAACGTTTACCCATAACATTATACACACACAATAAAGTTGGTTGAAAAATTATGCCTTCCGTTTCATAAATACTTATAACGAAATATCTTACTAATAAAAAGATTTCTTGTTAGATTAGAGTGGTTAAGGATTTTCAACATTTTAGACACGACATTTTAAAAGTCTGTTACTTTGCTATTTAAATATTTGTTTGTGTGTATATGTTACGCTCAAAGACCGAAAACGCTCAGACCACAACACGAATTCGCGTCGTGGCTGTTTTTAAATGCTCAGAACGCGTCATGGCTTTACTCGATTACCACAACGCGTTGTGGTCGAAAAGCACGTCAGCCACGACACGAATTTCGCTTTGTGGTATTTCTGTGATTACCAGAACGCGTCGTGGCCGTTTCACTATTACCACAACGCGTTGTGAGCCATTTTTTCGCTCACTGAGCGTTTTCGGTCTTTGAGCGTAACATATACATTTTCAATATCCATGTGTATTCTGTCTTAAAACTGTCGTGTCTAAATGGAGCCCTAAATTAGAGAAAATCAGAAATCTCCCCCGCTCAATACTTGGGCCACCAAATAATTTGAATTATAAATACGAGCGCTGTAACGGCCGATTGCGAGATTTCGCCGAAAAGATTTGTAAAATATATTTAGAATCGTATATTACGCGCGAAATATTTTTGTACATAATTAAATTTGAAGTATATTTGCGTTGTCAATTAAAAAGATATAATTTATTTTCTTTATTGGAACAATTATTGCGATATAATAGTATAATCAGTGGCGGCCCTAGGGGTTGGCAAACAGGGCAATAACCCAGGGCCTCGCGCTTGCAGGCTATTTATTGAGTCATAGGGTCTAAACACACTAGGCTGAATTACGCCGACGTAAATTCCGCCGCGTTTACGCCGCGTTTCAAATCCATACAAGATATGGGCGGAACGCGACAGACGACACACTATGCCAAAATTCCGTGGTGAGCCGAATTTCCGTCGAGCCAAGTCGAGCGTAAAGTTCGGCAGCGATTCGGCGGTAATGTCATAACGTTTTGTATAGCAACGCGACGGAATTATCAAAACCGAACATACGAAATCCAACCTTATCTCCAAAGCGTTAACGCACACGATAAATCTGAGAATTTTAAATACTCACGCGCGCGTTCCGCAACGGAAATTACGCCGCGAAATTTCGGCTATTCGCGTAATTTATAGTGCGTCGCATCAGACGTTATAAGCGGCTGAACGTAATTTCGGCCACGTAAATTACGTCGGCGTAATTCAGCCTAGTGGGTTTAGACACATAGGCTCATCTGTACGTTATTTGGTCAGGTGTCAAGCCCAGTCGACAGCTGGTCATGACTAACATTACCTTTAGATAACCCAACCAAATACCGGAGGTCCGCAATCTGCCTCTGAATCAATTTATCTGATAGTTCATTAGCTTAGCTAGTAAGCCCTTGGGGCAAATTACTTTTTATATCAAGTTTTGAAATGAACAGAAATAAATGAACATTGTTTTTGTTCTTGTTGAAGTATATCCAAGTATTTTTCTGTTTTAATTATAAAGAGTCCCACAGGATTAAACAACAATTCCGCTAGTTTAATCCATTCATTCATCATTAAAACAGTTTGGATCCATTTCGGATCATATCAAACGGCAAAATGTATTTTATGTATCAAAAAACTTAAAACGACAGAGTGGACTTTTCATCGATCGAACATTAATTGACGTTGGTTTCACATTGATTTTGAAATTTATTATACCGGGACTGCACCATAGAACCATGCAAGAAAGACTTTAGTATTGTCAATCAATCAATTTAACCTATCAAACCCCAGGACACCGGCGACCGCGACAACAATAGAATAACAATAGATTTCCAAGAATCCGCGATCGAAGGATTATTGCACTTTCTCTGATTGGTTTAAGGTTTACTTATACGGGGCTGCCGACCGTTCCGTTCGGACTGACCACAGGCCGAACGCATACACATTATCTACACTAGACCAGTCAAGTCGACTTGCAATCAGATTCAATAGGCTTCGCCTAATACGGGGGCCTTTAGTATTATGTAAATAGCGATACAGTCTTTTGGCAAATGGTGATCCGTTTTTATAGGGGTATTTGGAGTAAGCTACTTTTATTTGAACTGAAAAAACACTTTTATTGGCCCCGAGAGAGACGATTAAAATAAGACTTCTTAATTTCAGTAAAATTATTTTCATTTTTCAACATAGTGAGTGACATTACATTTTCCCATTTATACAGATTTTTGGCTTTTATTTGTCTAGACAGGCAGGGAATACACAAAACGCCTGAAGTTTTTGGCACTTAAGGGCAATTGGAACGCAACGCAATTACTACAATGTTTTTACGCTAGAGGCAGCACCAACATAGACAGAAAATCAAAAAGTTTTGTTCGACGTTTGACAATGTTTCTGTCAATATTTTGACCGTGTGCGACATGCCGGATTTTGATAGCTTATTTACTGAATGTGCCAGTAACGCACTCTGTTATGCGTGATAATATACCTATGATGTAAGTACTATCAGAGAAGTTGATTCCTAGGCGGATGGGGGACCTACGTAGTTTGGTCGTGTTACATCAAACCCAGCCGACAGATCACATTGACATGATCCGACCAAATGACGTTGGTTTGTTTACTGCCAAAGAATCAATTTCCTCGATGGTACATTTTACAGAAAGTATGTAATGATTAATATGTGGTTTCAGTGTGTACACTGTACAATTCGTTTTATTTATATACGTAAAGTTTGTGAAAGCTTTGAATAATATTAATATGTTTGGAGTACCTTCGTAACGTATACTTTACTTCAAACACTCGAGTTGCCTGTACTTCATAATTGGAGACGTTAAAACTTGAGAAATTTGTTCAACTCACTCTCAACTTTTCTAATACATTACCTTTAATTTGTGTTGGTGGAGTTTTTTGATTTTAATATTCGAGCATTTTTCTTACTTACTCGTATTATAACTATATGACGCCCGCTACTTCGTTGCGCCAAACTTAGTTTATCGTGCAGGAACCGTACATTTTTCGGGATAAAAAGTATCCTATGGTCATTCCCAGGACTCAAAGTATCTATATACATACTTTGAGCGTCGATACGCCAAAATCGTTATGCTAGTTACATGGACCTAGCAAAACGGTTTTGGCGTGAAGAGGTAACAGACAGACAGACAGACACACTTTCGCATTTATTATATTAGTATAGATAGATGATTTGGAAAATTAACTTTATGTTTTAAGCACTGTTAACCCGTCTCACCTGAGTTGAATAAGTCAAGGAATGTTGAGGGTCTGTTTGACCCTTAGTTAATTACTTCGGAACATGAATTAATTTAACTCCGTACACGTGGAAGCATTCTTGCTGACTAATACGACTGTCGAAGGTATACAGAATGTAACAAAACAAAGTGATAATTTTGACATGACGTTTAGATATTGTGAAATGACATAATATTTTCATGGACCTATAAAAAAAGGCGGACGGAGTCCCAACTCCCACCATACACAAAACTGTGTCCTTCAGAGTCGGCCAGCTGACTGCATGTACACGGTCCGCACGCACACATTATTACGCTAGTCCATACCATTTGACAGGCGTCAGAATGTGTACGTGGCCGACTCTGAAGACACAGTTCTGTGTATAATAAGACTCCGTCCGCTTTTCTTTCTAAGTTCATGAATATTTTAGCAATAGTTTATAACAAAATGTACGGTTCTGACGACTATATTTATATTATCCTACGGGCCTTTTTCACCACTTCCTGATAAAGTGCCAGATAGGCTATCCACAACTATTTACAGATTCTCCATAATCTATCTGTCTAGTTAAGTGATGGATAGCCTATCCTGCACTTATCAGTGGTCAAACACGCCCTAAAAGTCGGTGTACGCGTTAATAATAATAACATATTTCCATCGTACGCGACGTCCTTTTTATGGTATGTCAACGACCCCAATAAAGTTCAATAAGGGATTATGCAGCTTTCGAACTAATATTAAAACTGTAAGTCGATCGTGCCGGTATATTGAACGTAACTCTGTAACTAGTTCAACACTTTTCGATTAACTGTTTTTCAGTGCTAGCATGGTAGTTGGAAGTTTTAGAGCAGAATATTAAGCAGCTTCTAAAAAAGGAGAGTTTTTTTAATAGATAAATGCAGGTGATAATAATAATATAATATCTATGGACGCTTCACACCACGTCAGTCTGGCCCCGTGCTAAAAGACTTGTGTTACAGGTACCAGACAACGGAAACATATTTAATACTTTTATACTATACATATATTTAAGATTTTTGTTATATCATACACATATTTAATACCTACACATCCAGACCCCGGGAACATTGAAAACTTTTTGTTCCGTCAGCGGGATTCGAATCCGCGACCTCCGGCTTGAGCTACCAACGCGCTCACCACTGAGCCACAGAGGTTGTCAAAGGTATGAGATGCAAGTTGCAACTATGTAGGACGAAACTTACAAGTAGTCATAAAGGTAGTTATTAAGCAAGTAGCTCCGCCTTAACAGTATTCTACAGAATCATACATACTCCAGTGCCAGATTTATCAAAATCAGAACAGTAGTCTTGGAGCCTAAATGATACTGTTTGTTTATTTTCTTCTAATGCCCAATATTGTCCTTGTTTGACAAGAAGCTTTTCTTTATTTTGTGTAACTATTAAATTCTTATACACAGTACGCTAATATACTGTCTCCGTGGTCGTGGGTTCAATTCCAGCGTTGGAAACGTGTTATTTCCAAGCTGGGTTGGATTGCAGTCTCATCATCTGATTGTCTGACAAGTAAGATGATTCATGTAAATGCATGTAAAGGCGGTCTTGCACCTGATCTCTCACCAGTCGTGTCGGTCGTCCGTCCTACTGGGTAGGTAAAGGAATATTATAGAGTGCTCATGTGTACCGGGCACACACTTGGGCACTATAAAATTGCTCCTACGTTTCAATAAAACTGACCAAACAGGAGTTATTCATAAGTTAATAAATAACGGGGGAACTGATCCCTAAATCTATACCTACTAAGCCTTGACAACAATCCATATAACATTCCACCACAAAGGGATAATTTTATGACAGTTATCAGGTGTAGCCAGGGTTTGTTAATTTATTACTGTAGGCTTTATTGCTATAACAATAATGTCTATAATATGATTGCCGTTATAACGCCTTTATAGCTCGGGAATTGCTTTCGCTGGTCTTGACAGTTGACACCTATTCATGGCAGCATTGACATACTATTAACTGTAAGGACGTCGCATGCATAAGATAAAGGGTACTATATTATTATATTATAACATCGAGAATCGACGATTCAGTTTATGCAAGATGTTAATCAATACTCAAGAGTAATTTATATCAAAAAAAAATATCAGCCGAGTGCGAGTCGGAATCACGCCTGGAGGGTTCCGTACCGTTATATAGTAATACTAGGCAAAAATTGTGTTATTTTTTTTATGGGAGCCCCCCCTTAAATGTTAATTTTATTTTGTTTTCAGTATTTACTGTTATAGCGGCAAAAGAAATACATATTGTGTGAAAATTTCAGAAGTCTAGCTATAGCGATTCTTAAGATACAGCCTGGAGACAGACAGACGAACAGAAAATGAACGAAGTCTTAGTAATAAAATATGTACTGTTAATATTATGTCAACTGTGACCAACACTTTTTGTCATAAAGTCTGTAAAAATGTGCTTTTTAACATGTTAGTAAAATGAATTGTAGTAACATTATATAATATTTGTACTTTACTTTATGTGAGCAATAAAGTATCTATCTTTTCCACGCCATATTTTTTAAATTTAATAGTTTCTCATATTGTTACTTAATTTTAAGGTATAACTTTATTCAATTTGTGAAGTAATCTTAATAACTTAATCTCTACAACCACTCACTAATGAACCAAAGTTAACCAAATTTTGTGATCAACTCGGAAAGTTAGTTCAAACATAAATGAACTACCATAATATCTTGTAAATGAGATCAAATGTTGATTACAGGTTGTTTGATTTAACTTCCTACTTCATCAAATAACAGATTAGATCAATTAACATTAATGATCTATTAGATGTTTGTGGAAAATTTGTTTACCGTAAGGGAACCGTACATTTTCTGCGAGGAAAATAGCATGTCTTATGTCGGGACTAAAAGTATCATACAGAGGTATGAAGATTTTTGAATGGAGGTATTAAGAAAGCTATAAGTACCTCTATAGTGATAAACATTATCAAATTCTGTTTTTGATTATAAATACTATACATAGTATTTATAATTGAATACAGAATTTGAGTTACAACTAACTTCGGGTTTGACTATAAATATTATGTAACTTAAGGATACTTAAACTAATACACTGATAAGAGCAGCACTATACAAAGAATAGTGCAAGGAAGGACCAGCCTTCAAGAATAATTTTAAGCTGAAAAATAGAAAGAACTAATTTAAATCTTAACTAAAACATAATATTTAAATAAAAGACGTCTTTTTTGTGACGTATTTCTTAACCATGGTTTTATTTATCGCAGTTAAATACAATAAAACTATCAAACTAAAATATAATAAATCTTTCCACAGTTATGTACACATATTAGTGCCACATAAAAATGAAAATATGTGACATAAGGGCTCGTATGCATTTTTGCGCTAAAAGGTTTGTCGCTAGGCGAGGCATGAATATTGAAAATTGCGGACTTTTCCTGATAAAAATACAGCTCGAATTTCACAGTCGTTAGCTAGGCAAATTCAATTTACGACAATTTATTGGGGAAGGATTGCTTGTTGAATAAAATAAAACCGGTGTTTGTTGTGATTATATTATTATAATGCTGTAGATTTTTTCTTCAATTTGGTATATTGTGCTATCGAAGTACGGTTAATAATAATAATTTATAGCATATTTAAGCCTTCTTTGACTTTTGGTGTTATCAGTCCTGTATTTCAGTTTATATTTTTTGTTAAATCTGAAGTGTTATTTACAAAGTGTGTACCTACACTTTGTAAATATTTTATAATGAATCCTAATTTATACCATCTCTGCAATTAAAATAAAATGTAGTCATTACTTTATTAATTTTGACAAAATATTTGATTCGATCGCAAATTCACCGTCAACAATTTGTCTACGCAGACCCAGTTCTACAAACCTATACTCTACTTACCTACTGCAACTGTCCGACTTAAGCCAGTCATATGGTAACCCCAATGATATTCTACTAAATACAGATCTGTTATGTTCATACTATCTTCCAGCTTAAATTGCTTCCAAACAATTTTCAAATTCAAATACGTACTTACCTCTGTCATATCTAAAGGTTACCATAGTTACAACAATGAATGCGACAGATAATACGTAATGAATGGTATAGAATAGGATAACTATATGTTTTGAGATGGTTTTGAATTGCACTTGATAGGCGCATCGGCGCGCATGCGCGACAAAGAATAAGAGAATATTGTTATTGTTGAACAGAAGAGACATTGAATAAAACTAATTGTTTGTTAGATTATTTTTTATTAAACTTTGTGCTATATTCTATACATATTATAATAAAGTCGTAGGAAAACAAAAGTACACATTGAATATTTTTAAAAATATTAGTACTTGGGGTATATAACGTGTAAATTTTTGTTTCTTTGTATTTACATAATATTTTTTTAGAGTAATTACTTTAGGATCGGTCGTATGCCCGGGCTAAATATGTATATTATATTAATTAGTAGGTTTTTTTTAAATTAAATAAGAGGGCAAACGAGCAAACGGGTCACCTGATGGTAAGCAACTACCATCGCCCATGGACACTCGCAACATCAGAAGAGCTGCAGGTGCGTTGCCAGCCTTATAATAAGGTAAGAAATGAAAGAACATATGTAACAGTTACTTTTACATTAATTGAAAATTTTAACACCAAAATATTTAAGTAATAATAAATATCTATATCTATACATATTATTATAAAATAAGGTCGCTTTTTTCCCTCATATCCCTTTGCTCCCTTTAATCTTTAAAACTACGCAACGGATTTTAATGATTCTTTCAGTATTAGAAAGCCTATTTATCGAGGAAGGCTATAGGCTATATTTTATCACGCTAGGACTAATAGGAGCGAAGAAATAGAGGAAAATGAGGAAAAAACGTCGAAAATTATTTGAAAGGGCTATCTTGAACGCGCTAACTACTGGTCCGATTTGAAAAATTCTCTCAGTGTTAGATATTATAGCCCCTTTATTGAGGAAGGCTTTAGGCAATATTTTATCATGCTAAGACTAATAGGAGAATGTGAAAAAATGAGGGAAATTATTTGAAAGGGCTTATCTCGCGAGCTGCTGGAGCAATTTTTATGTTATTTGGCACAGGTACAGGTAAGAAGTAGACCACGTGAAGGATCGAGGCTATCGATTTTAATCATTTTTTACTACATAAAATACATATTTTATGTACCTTCAAAAATATTTAATTTATTTCTTTTCTGTCTCTTTGAAATTTTTTGTATTTCCGGATTATTTTATGTGCCAAATGGAGACGAATATTTGTGTATTTATCAATTACTAGATGATGCCCGCAACTCCGTTGCACCAAAATTTGTTTATCGCGCGGGAACCGTACATTTTTCCAGAATAAAAACTATCATGTGTCCTTTCCCGGGACTCAAGGTATCTCCATGTCAAATTTCAGCAAAATCGGTTTAGCGGTTTGGGCGTGAAGAGGTAACAGACAGACAGACACACTTTCGCATTTATAATATTAGTATGAGATGAGCTCTATGATTAAAAATAGGGGTCTCTTATTTTGAATGTTCTAAGGGGGGTATTAGATTATCATTTATATTGGATCCTAGATCATTGGGTCATTTATATTGGATAATGTAATATAGATAAATGATTCATTTCTTCCTTGATCATAGATTTTTTACATTTGCTGAGAGATTGGATCCAATACGGTCATAAAAATTGGTGTTGCCAGTTATTTAATATAAAAAAAGAGTTTTTAATTTCTTGTTCGTTAGTATGTTTCAAGTAATGTAATGTAATTCTTTTTCTAATTATATACTTGAATAATCTTGCTGAAATAACAAAAAACAAGCCATATTAAAAATGACGATGTCTTTTGACAAATCGAATTCTCTGAGATCTAGTAACACTGATGTCAATACCTGTCAGCGTTAGCGCTCCCCATTAGCTATTAAAACAACATATAACGTAAAATAGGATTAATGTTATATGATAATGTAATATGCAGATATGATCAAATTATAATTTTTATTGGATCCTATAATATAATATGATCCTGTAAATGATCCAATATAAATGATAATGTAATACCCCCCTAAGAGCGAGTCAAAAACATTGGAATTCAAAAATGATTTTAAAATGCGATACTTCAATTGTTTTGCTTCATCATTGGTAGCAAAATGTACTCCTCATTCATTTTACATATTTTGCTACTTTTTGATGGAATCCAGTCTGATTCGCTTCTTTGTTGACGAACAATTGCTATCCAATCTTGTAGTTTTACTTGATCACAAGGAAACCTAAAAAAAACAGTACAGTACAGTTGCATAAGACATCGCATAGCGTATAAAAATAGAATACAAATAAACTGCAATTGTAGGCATTTAAGTCACCATCTAACAGTCATGTGGCGAGTCTGCACTAACTACTCTATGGCTGCAGCAGCGCAACCATCCTTATCGTTCTTGCGTCAAAACCATATCGCTGTCACTTTCTTCGCCTGAGCCATGGCGGAAATTCGATTTTTTCAGATTGTTCGAAAAAATAATTGAAAATGTAATCAATCGAGGTATTTATTGCATTCTTATAAGTGGTAAGAGATTCCATGTGTTTTGTTTACTTTGGAGCCATAGTTTGTTCAATTTCTAAATACACACGACGGCATTTTCAATTTATTTTGGTACTTGACAAGACGCGGTACGTTCGTGAAGTGCGTTCGATGGTTCGATGCAGACTAAATAAAGGAGCGGTCAATTGGCCTGTATTTGAAGCTTCACAACGCGCGCGGTAGTAACATATCTGCTTTGAGTTATTATTTATTATATCATTGGGTAACCCCAAACTATATATAGAAATTAGACATTTTTGAAATAGGGTCAAGAATTACGTAGTGCGTGCGTTCGGCTATTTTCGGCCGCGTTCGGCTCGTGTCGGCTATTTTCGGCGCCATCTCGGACGGTTTAAATTTGGAATACGTGTGCCACGGCTTTGAAAACACGAAAGTTTGTTGTATTGAATTTACGAGTGGCAATTGAAAAGTGAATTTATGGCTACTTTTTATCATGATGAAATATATTATGTTAACAGTTTTAGGTAGCGGAGGAGTTGTAACTGAATGATATTTTTAGTTTTAAGGAAATGTGTATACAAAAGCGTTGACCGGAGTTGAGTAAAATTGGTAAACAACGTTGTTGATCTTACAGAAAAAAAAACATATTTTGTGCATTTTAAATTGGAAAGATGACGGCCGCAACTCCGTTGCGCTACAGCTCGTTACCGCGCGGGAACCGTATATTTTTCCGAGATAAAAAGTATCATATGTCCTTTCTCAGGACTCAAAGTATCTCCATACCGAATTTCAGCAAAATCGGTTTAGCGGTTTGGGCGTGAAGAGGTAATAGACAGATAGACACATTTTCGCATTTCTAATATTAGTATGGATGTATATTAGTGATCGAAGGGATAGGCCAATTTTATGCTATGTAGTAAATATACCTATTTGTTATTCAGAGTTTTAGAAAAAGGCAAAAAGTTAATAGGTAAGTTAAACCTTATTTGCCTTTTCCTTGGAGACAAAATATAAATAATTGCAGACAAAATGTAATAAAAACAGTGGTCTGTGACTTTCGTACGTTCAATTCCGTTTGGTAATCACTAATCGCACAACATTTTCATACGACCGATCTATAAATACACTTTATAGCTAGTTTCATGTTTTTCTAACCCATTGGCTCTGTGGAGTGGAGTGTGAGTTCACACATGACTGTGCCTCGAAATATGTCAGCGTTTAAAACATTAAGCACCCTACACTTTGGGCCCTTTTGCTATGATTGCTATGATTGCGAATTTGTCAATCATAAGCTATTTCCACACTAGGCGCTTCCGTCTTCAACTTTTCGTCATCTTCTTTCATTCAACTTTCGTTTTTGCGCATTCAATAATTGAACGCAACGCCAAAATTGTAATTTTTGAAGTTTTGGATACGGTCAGAGGGCATGCGTTGCGGGCATGCCTCACGTTCGCTTTTGACTGCGTTATAACGCATGCCCTTGACGAACAGAAAAAGGCACAGTGTGGATAAAGCTATTGGCAATCATAGTCCAATATAAACGTGCAAGTTGAAAGCCGGCGACACGAAGCGGCAGCAGACGACGTGTCGTAGCGACACTACTGCAGTTTCTATGTATTTCTATGAATAAGTGTCGCTAGCATTGTGTCGCTAGCTGCGCAGAGTAGTTCATAGAAATACATAGAAAACAGTAGTTTTCAAATGTTGCTGTTTTCAAAAAATTGATTTTCAAATGTGTTAGTCGCGCTAAAATTCGAAAACAGCTGAACGGATTGGGCTGGTTTTAGTCTTAAAATATTCGTAGAAGTCCAGGGAAAGTTTTAAAGTGACACGAAGTCGATATTACAATACATTTAATAATATTACTAAACCTTTGCCTACTACGATTTTGAAGATAATTAAGTTGAATTACTTCGTAATTGTAATTTAATGATATTTAATCCTTCGCGGATTCTTGGAAATCTATTGTTATTCTATTGTTGTCGCGGTCGCCGGGGTCATTATGGGGGTTGATAGGTTACGTTGACAAAATCAATAACTGGGTACTAATGTATTTCAACGTTCCACATATTGTTCTGTTATTGCATTAAATTTTCCAACTATAGTTAAAAAATAAAGTTATAAATTCACTTCTTTTCACCATAATTTACCAAAGTTAATATAACTTAATAAATTTTCATTAAATTGGTCTGTCGTTTTGTAGTGATATAATTGATTGGCCGGTGCGGCGGAAAGTGTCTTCGATTAATTGAAACCCTTAACTCGACTACGTCTGTCAATAGCTTCCAATAATCTCAAGCTTTTCCAAGATTATTGGAAAATATTGTCGTACTACGAAGTTCTTTTATTTCAGACATCGAAATACAATTTATAGAACGATAGCTTTGATAAAGTTTGGCCAAATGGCTTCATCATACGCGTAGCTAGCGGCAACAAAAATAGTTTTACACTTCTTTAGTAAAATGAAAATAAAACATTCGAAATTCAAGAGTATGGTATACAGGGTTTTTCTGAAACGAAGGTTTAACACGTGTTTAATACATATGCGCAAAAATAACCTGTAAATAGCTTGAATATAGCTGTTTTCAAGTAAAAACTATACTGTCTCTTCATAACATAATTATATAACAGTAGCACAATCCAATAAATTCATATGTACATATGAATCATATAATGTGTTGTCATATCTAACGTAATATGACTTTTATTCAGGTGAGGGGTGACAGGCCTGCAGGTTATAAAACATAATCGACCTGTCAGCGACAGAGCAATGGACTCCAATCAAATAGGGTTGCTACATCTACGAATTCCTAATATTATATTAAATATTATATTCGGCTGGCTAAGCATGACTGGGTCTATAATTTTGTAGGTTTCAAAAATCGGTTGTTATTGTTTTACTTTTCATTTTATGAAACCTTCATATAGATAATATTATATTCTAGTGTATTTATTTAACCTGCATTAGGAGTCATTATAATCTTTAATCTTCAAAATTTTGTCTAAAAGTTAAAAGAGTTAATAATACTTTACACTACTATACACAATATTTGAATGTTATTGTAGTAGTGTAATAATAATATTTGTCTGTGGCTACAAATAAAAAAAAAACGATTCGGTTTCAAACTTAAAAGTTGTACTTAATATTACTTAAAATAATGTTTACAAAAAAACTTTTAGAAGTTGACAACCCTATTTATGGCCGACTTAGAATATAAATCGAACTTGTTTGGGTAGCCTTTGGTACATCTTGAACATTTCAATTGGTACATAAACTTTTTGTCTAAATTAAACCCTGCTATTTTGTAATCATAGTTTATACACATTTGCATTGCTAAGTACTAAGTAGTAGTAAGTTAGTTCTTTTAAAGAGGAAGAAAAAATCTTGCATACCTTTTTTATTTACTTCTAAAATGTTTACAACACTTAATGAATTGGTTAAGAGAAACATTCATACTTTTAATAATATGAATACGGAACTGTATTTCATCTTTAAGCGCTAAATAGATTGAGATGTTCGGTATATATTTTCCTGAGATATTTTAATTTTTGGGAAAGGACATGAAACTACGATAGTTTCTAGTGAAAAAATAGTGCTCAATAATATGTACGAAGAAAGTTGTGCGCAACATTTAGTTTAAAACAACGCTGGTTTTAATGAACGTAACACAATCTTAAAACCCATTGTTTGGAAGCCACGAAAATCTTAATTCTGATTAAAACGGAAATCGCGGTTTGTACAGAATTCTCGTTATGCAAGAAGATTTTCTTTAGACACAGCAGACACTTTTGAAGAAAATTCAAGTTTGATTTAATTGTTATCTAAAAATAATTCAACACGTGAGACGTGGAAGAATAAGGTAAGTAACATGCAAAAACTTCCCGGTTTTTTTTCTTAAATGGAGGCTTTAGGAGCGGAAAAGTTATTTGAAATAGAAAAACTATGGATTATATGTGTAGCCAGATACATTAGCTAGGTTATGAAGCAGATAAGTTACAAGTTTTAATAAAATAATTAGGGACAAAATTAGTTATTGTCCCAATGTTATGAAATATTACTTGTTCGATCCTTCCACTCACGTCTTAAATTATTTCAAGAGAAACAAAAGAAAAATTGAAAAGAAATCTCTTGCTCTATTAATATTATCATAATATGGGTAGTCAGAAACAATTTCGTCTCTTAAATTTTCTTGATTTTCATAATAAGCAACATAATATTATACTTCTCAAATCTCAACCACCGAAATTGTAAATTACAATGAAAGAAGCTAGCTGATGACACTACTTATATAAATTGCGAGCATCTAAAAGCGAAAAAAAAAACCTTTTTGTAATTAATGACTAACCCTTAAAATCACAACGGAACCAGATTCAATTTGATATAAAATATCACCAATTACGACCCAAAAATATACGAGTTTAAAAATATTTTTTTGTAATTTGAAACATGTATTTTCAAGTTGTGAAATCTGTTTTTGTATTATTTTGGAAGCTCCGGCGCGCTTCGAAAATTTTAATTGCTAGGTAGACTTGTTTCGATTTTACTAAAATGTCAAAAATGTTTTTAGTTTATCAACGTTGTTTTTCGTAGCATTTTTATTTCCAAAGGTTTTTTTAAGTTAAAATACTGCTATAGATGTCCTGCTTACATTTTTTAAAAGAAAAGAAATGACGAGCAAAATAAATTTATTTTAACTACAATCTACTATTCACAAACCAGACGCACTATCTGGTGGCACTTAAGTGGTGGTAGCCAACACAAGTCCGGAATACTCAATAATTTGCGTCAATTTTTCTGAAAATCCCAACAATCTTATGCCATTCGGTTGCCTAATAAATTCATTACGTCAGTTCCGATCTGGCATGTATTTTTAAGTAGAGGAATGGCGATACACTCTGTAATACAATTAAAAAAGCTCTAAATCTATGAACATAAAAATAATGATATCATAACCTTTTAAACGGGACGCGCTATGATGACATTAAAATGCTTTATATTTTTATAAATGTAAAATATTTTTATGACACTCTGAACTAAAGGTGATGTTATATCTGGGTCAGCTATAACGTCATATAAAACGAAGATGAAAGTCCGTTGATGAACTCTGGAGCACTCACGTTTTAAAAAAATGGTTCCCGCAACTCCAGTTACGAACTCCGTTCGCGCAAAAATTGTTTTTGATCGAAGCAACGTAAATTTTTCCGAAACGAACCTATCATAATAATATGACTACAGACACGAGACGTCTCTATCAGGTGTAAAACAATGATTTGAAATGCCAAGCAGACATCGGCAGGCAATTTCATATCTTGCGACAGCATTGCAACAAGTGAAAGTCCTGTAATATCTGCTGTCAATCGCCTGTTGAATTGCTGTCGCAAGACACAACAATGACTCTGCCAAAATTCTCGCGACTGGGTAGCAGTCGCGGGAAATTCTTGGTTTAAGCTCATTGTAATGTAAATGAGCTTTAAATCAATAAAGCTTACAGTTTGTCCGAATGTCGTTTTAAGAAAATGTAAAACCGCCAAATTGTGAAATTAATTAACTAAAAGTCAACCAAAATTAATTATCTGTGGCGAGACCTTTTAATGGTTTTTTTAGAGGCTGCGCGTTTTTATAATTAGAGATTTTTGTTATAGAAATTTTGGTAAATTAAGCAATTTACATTATTAGAAATAATTTGATAGATGATTACATAATCATATCGAGGAAATAAATAAATGTTGTAAATATTAAGCTGATTGACTGCTATTAATAGACTAGTAGATCAAAGCAATATACAAGCGCTTTAAACTTAATTATTTATTACACGTTTTTTTTTTTTTGATTTGCCCTGACGTGGTTGAGATCTTTTATAAACATGGCACATTACTATTTATTTACTAAGGACGCTTCACATCATTTCAGTCTGGCCCCTTAATGAGTTCTCAAAGAATATAATTGTGTTATGGGTATTAGACAGCGGTAAAATTAAGTAAAATATATTTTTATGTCATGAAACCATTAATAAATTAAATACCTACATGACATTGAAAAAAATATCGAAAGAAGAAATATCGGATTCGAACCCGCAACTTCTGGCTTGAGCGCTAACCAATAATTATTGACCCATTTAAATCATCAAATTAACATATCTAACAGTCAACGTAAATAATTATAACAAATCATAAATTTAACTAAAGCAACGCTTTATGATTTTATAAAAAAAAAAACTGAAAAAAATCTGATGATAATGCTAAATTAAGTTTTCAAGACACGCGATAACGGTGTTCACGTGAACAAAGGCTACGTAGATAATGACGTCACAAAGTTGACGCCTACGCGTGACGTAGCCGCTACGCCGTAGCACCGCTACGACACTTTGTTAGGCGCCCTGTACACTGGTTTTGTTTTTAAGAATAATATTTTTTGCAACTTTTAAATTCTTTTGCGTCAATTTCATAAAGATTAAATTTACGTAAAAGGGATCAAGATAAATCATTAGTTATATACGATGCCTTAAATTTTAATCCTGCTTTTATTATATAATTTATGTGAAAATTTGTGACGATGTATAGTTGTTAACTATTATGTTTAAAATAAAAACTGAATTGATAAAAAAATTACTTTATTATTATGCTACATTTTGTCCTGGAAAATTGCCTATTATCTTGCATTGTTATGAGCAAATGAAATAATATTAATGAAGTTATTTTATTAAACTACTGTATTTATTAAAAAGGATTGTACATCTTATAATATTTCTGCCATCTTATTAATTAAATGGACAGACATAAAAATGTTAACATACTCGTAAAAATAAATAAAAGTGTATAAAATACATTAGAATTTCATTTACTGAGTTGTCTACTAAAAAGACCTTTTACTACTTTATTATTCAGCTATATGTGTTGGTAAAAGGATTACATTAACATAAAATATTTTGTATTTGAATGACTCTGATAATGTATGTAGATTGAAGAAATATTTTTAGTGCTGTTGAAATAAGTACTTTGTAGTAACATACATTACTTTTATTCTGTTTTATTATTCAATGTTAGATTTTAATGAAAGTAAATAATAAGTGAAAAAAAGTAGCGAAAGGAAAACAAGAAACGACTATGCTGAATTTTTACCAGCACTGTCTTTTTAAAACATAACAATGATAATATTGTGACGACCCCTGTGGCTCAATGGGTAGAGTGTGTAGCAGCTCAAGCCGGGGGTCGCGGGTTGAATTCCGCCGACGGAACAAAAAGTTTTTCAATATTCTTGGGTCATGGGTGTGTATTAAATAGGTGTATGATATAATAAAAATCTTAAATATACTCGTATGTACGAGTATAGTATCTATACTTATTATAAAACAAAGTCACATTTTTTTCCCTCATGTCCCTTTTTTAATCTTTAAAACTACGCAACTGATTTTGATGATTCTTTCAGTGTTAGATAGCCCATTTATCGAGGAAGGTTATAGGCTTTATTTTATTACGCTAAGATTAATAGAAGCGAAGAAATAGAGGAAAATGTGGAAAAAACGGGGAAAATTATTTGAAAGGGCTAACTTGAACGCGCTATTCTCAGGAACTACTGGTCCGATTTGAAAAATTCTGTCAGTTTTAGATAGTCCATTTATTGACGAAGGCTATAAGCTATATTTTATCACGCTAAGATTATTAGGAGAATGTGAAAAAACGGGGAAAATTATTTGAAAGGGTCTATTTTAAGAGAGCAATTTTTATGTTATTTGGCTCAGATAAGAAGTAGACCACATGAAGTATCGTGATAGGCTATCGATTTTAATATTTTGTTCAGTGCCTATATATTTTATACCCGTGCGACGCCGGGACGGGTCGCTAGTAATATATAATAGTTATTTCCGTTGTCTGGTACCCGTAACACAAGTCCTTCAGGTACTTAGCACGGGCCAGATTGACGTGGTGTGAAGCGTCCATAGATATTATTATTAATATAATTTTAATGCGTGCGCTTGAATGCGATGATTATTATATTACTTTTGAATTGTTATGATTTTATAATTTTTTATTTTTTAGGAAGGAGAGGAATTTTACCTTTTTCCTGTTAGAAACATAGCAAAGCATAGATACATTTAATCATATTGAAATGAAATGAAACATATTATGTATTTTATTTCCAAATTGATAAGAAAATAACAAGTTTTTTTTTTTTTTATTAAATAAGGGGGCAAACGAGCAGACGGGTCACCTGATGGTAAGCAACTACCGTCGCCCATGGACACTTGCAACATCAGAAGAGCTGCAGGAGAGTTGCCGGCCTTTTAAGAGGGAATACGCTCTTTTCTTGAAGGTTTGCAGGTCGTATAGGTCCGGAAATACTGCTGGTGACAGTTCGTTCCAGAGTTTTACAGTGCGCGGTAGAAAGTTACGCGAGAACCGCACTGTGGAAGACTGCCACTCATCAAGGTGATGAGGATGGTATGTTTTTCGCGTGGGACGATGGCGAAAAGTTGCAGGTGGTATGATTCCGAACAATTCCTCAGAGCACTCCCCGTGATACAACCGATAGAGGATGCAGAGCGAAGCTACATCTCGGCGTAATTCCAAGGGGTCCAAGCTGTTTGAAACACTATGGCAATCAACAATTCGAGCGGCCCTTCGTTCGGAACTGTCAACAATAATTACAGTAAAATGCAATATTGCAATTCTTTACAAAAAATATATTCGTTAAAAATCATTCTTTATAAAGGTTGCACATATCAAGTGTGTAGTCTCCCTTACTTGTTAGAGTTTATAATGTCATTGGACACGACACTTTTAGCTTGGGGTCGACGTGTCACAGCGGTTACGTCATAATGATATGAGTTGTGACGTCATACTCATCAAGCAGTAGACTATGAAATGACACTTTAATCTAAGGGAGGTACACCGTACAGTTGAAGATACGAGTAGATTCGATTAAGGCCGTGTTTCCACTGACGCGGAGCGGAGCGGAGAGGAGCTTAGCGGTGCTGGTGCCGTAAACGCGGCCTTATAACGGAAAGAATCGCAACATTTACATATTATTTATAATCTATATCATTATATAAAAGGCTTTGTCCTGAATGACATGAAAATGGAATCACGCTAGGGCCTAAACCACTGATTGTAGATACTTAAAATTTGGAGGGAGTGTTCTTTGTATGACGTAGGCGATAAGAAGGGATTTTTAGAAATTCCTCTCCTAAGGGTGTGAAAAGGGGGGATGAAGTTAGTATGGGACAACTCGATTCCTTAGTCCGATCTGCTCGAAAATTCGCATCGTCATTATTTGATGTCTTTTATGGAAGATGTAATTCATAGTTTGTTGAAATTTATTCTTAAAAGTCGTTAAAAAGCATGAACAGTTTAAAGCGCTTTACAGTGTTTACCAGCGGCTTGCGGCGACGCAGGGAGTTAGAGACGCCAATCAATGCTTTTCGCCACAATAGACATAATCTGTGTATTCTATTTTTGCCATGTAATTTATGGCTTGTTTACACGTATTAAGTAGATAAGTAGTCAACAAAATTTTAACTTAATATGACTTTATACTTACTAAACTATATTTGAACTTGCTACCTGCTACTAAATTTGTGTTTACATGCAATTGATAACTTAAAATTAAGTCAAAATTTAGTTAACTACTTATCAACTTAATTTGTGTAAACCAGCCATTAGAGCTCTTTTTGAGTAAATACTATTTTGCTTATGAAATAAAGCCACCATTCACGATAAAGCGATCTCATTCTATTTGTAAATTATCTATTTATTCTATTTATAAATTATTCAAATTTTATGAACAGTCAAACTAATTTTGAAGTCCTCTTATATTATTTTTGTGATTTGCGATAACTTTCATAATTTAGTTTGTGTTATTTAATTATTCTGAGTGTAGATATTATTTTAATTCCTTTACCAATTGAAAAATTATATATTTTGTGTAATTATAAGGCAAGTATTAGTTAGGTATAGGTTTTGAGTTTTTGTGTTCAATTTGTCAATTTAAGTACTTATCTGATAATGATTTGATATAGATTTTTAGTTTTGTAGCTTAACGGAGTATTTAACGTGTATAATATTATTAGGTAAGAAAGTTGTTTTTTGGCTAAGGTTCACAAACCTACCCCAGCAAGTTGCCGAAATGACTACTACGCCTACTACGCCGTATCAAGCGCATAATTTTTATTTCATTTAATTATTAATGAAAAGACTTAACAGAAGGCCTAATTAGAAAGGCCTACCCAAGAAAGGGGGGCTCGGGGGGCGCAGCCCCCCGCCATAACAAAAACAAACAGAATCAAGAAATTCCAAAAGTAGGTAAGGTTAGGTTAGAACATAGACCACAACACAGAGGGAGCTGAGCGAGCGCAGCGAGTGTGCTGCGGGAGCAGCTGGGGACCGTTATAAAAGAAAGGGGGGGCTCGCAGCCCCCCGCCAAAACAAAAACAAACACAATCCAGAAAGTCCAAAAGTTGGTTGGGTTAGAAATGTGACTGTACTGCGGCAGCAGCCGGCGACCGTCACAAAACACGCTATGGAAATTGCCGATAATTAACAATAAAACGAAATATGCTTGCGATATACGACTTTGCTGTCGTTAGCTCATTTTGGGTAACTTTGAATTGCGATTTAACTTTGAACAATTCAAAAATGTATAAAAATGCATTGTTTAAAGTTAAAACCGCAATTCAAAGTTACCCAAAATGACTGTACTGTTTTTTTTCACTTTATTCGTAGCGAAGTACGTACCGGGCCGCTAGTATATTATATTCAGAGAAGTTGATTCCTAGACATAATATAGCAGACCTACATAATTGGGTCTTGAGTCTTGACTCTCGTTACGTCAAACCCAGCCGACTGATCACGACTAATAATATTGAATTGATATGTCCCGACCAAATGACGTAGGTCCGCCAATTGCCTGTCCGCGTATTTTCGGCCTAGTGTCTAAATACACTAGACCGAAAATATGCGACCGAAATTCGGCATGATTACGCCACGATGAGCTACGCATACAATATCGCGACGTAATTTCGGCATGGTATGTCATCAGTAATTCAAAATACATTGCAGGCGTAATCATGCCAAACATCGGCCCCGTTTTTTAACCGACTTCCAAAAAACGAGGAGGTTATATGTTCGGATGTGGATATTTTTTTTTTTTTTTTTGTATGTTTAACGATTACTCCGCCGTTTGTGAACCGATTTTCGAAATTTTTATTTTGTTGTATTAGGTTTCTCTCCAATTTAGTACCATGTTCACAAAAGTGGTGACCTGATGATGGGATCCAAGAGTAATCGAGAGAAGTCCTCGAAATTTATATGGAAACATATGGTAATTTTGGTTTTATGTGAAGTGTACTAAGAATATGCTACCAAAAAGTCAAATATTGGGTCAAGGTATACCATGGTTTCGAAGATGCTGAGTGAACTCCTGACTCCTTATAGATACACGTTTGGGAGTTTCGGCGTTGTTTTAAGGACTGAAAGCATATTATGCTACCACGCAATTAAAATTCATCATCATCATCATCGTCATCATCATCATTACCACGTCGTGTTAAGGTCACCAATGTCTCATGGCACAAAATAGATAATAGTACAACTTACAAGGCATAGGTATGGATACAATAATAATAATTATGTATATAACACCAATTATTAATATAGGCGGTTTATACACGGCGGTCGGTGCGGCGCCGCCGCACGCCGCCGCGCGCCGCGCGGCGTGTGCGTAAACATCGCGGCATTGCGTCGTACCTATTCAAGTTCTAATGTCAGGGCATGCCGCGCTGCGAGCATTTTGAGTGTCATAATATGATTTTAAACTTTATCTTCATTAATGTAGTACAATATAGTATCGCTTGAGAAAGGCGCAGGCGGCTGCGAGGCCGGCTTTCCAAGTTTCTCATGCGATAGTACTATGTATTACAATAATGAAGGTAAAGATTAATATCATAATATTATTATGATACTGAAAATCTACTCGCCGCGCCGCTGGGTGTGATTCGGCTCATCCTTCGATCGCGGATTCTTGGAAATCCATTGTTCTGGCGGCCGCTTGGGAGTTGAAGCGTTAAATTGTTAAATTACCTAGCACGCATAGGGTTGTGTTCACTTAGATTTTTTTAATGTATTGTTTAAATTTATCTACCTGATATTTGGGTCTTGGGGTATGACTCTTAACAGTCTTAACAAATTGTAATAAGATACGTAGAATAAACGCAGTAATTCGACGCGTAGGGTGGTATGGTCACTAAGTCACTACTCACTAGTGCACTACCACCGACGACCACTTATAAACTCGCGGACTATGACGGAGGTCATCTTGGAGGGTTAATTAATATTTCTAATAGCAATACGAGATCAATAATTACCACTCAAAATGTTGACAATTCAAATTTCAATGCTCACTGCTCACACCAATGGTGACACAGCACACAGCCAATACAACTATATAAAACTCCTACGTACAAGCGATACTGCCATTCAGGAGCACCTCAGCGAAATCTATTGAATACATCGTGTAACTAAAACTATATGAACAACAATCGGAGTTCGGACAAGCGATAGCGCCGACAGAGCGCCTCAATGACATATAGTGAAGACAATATAAAACTATTTTTTATACAATTTAAATTGGCACTTATTATAGTTTATCTACTAGGTAACTAAAAAGAGTGAAATTATTATTTTTAACAAAAAATTAAAACCGACTTCCAAGGTAAAAACAATAATAACATTCTTTATAATATGAACTAGAAACTAAAAAGTATTAAATAATTTTCCTCTCTAAATGTGCCTTTTTCCGAATTCAGCTAAACCTCAACTATTTCTGTACTCAACCTTCATAATTTTGAAGTCGGTGCCAGTTCCATAAGTTTCAAATTTTCTGTCAAAGAAAATATAAAGATTCAGCTATATCTGGTACCGACTTCAAAATGATGAAGGTTGAGTACAGAAATAGTTGAGGTTTAGCTGAATTCGGAAAAAGGCACATTTAGAGAGGAAAATTATTTAATACTTTTTAGTTTTTAGTTCATATTATAAGAATGTTATTATTGTTTTTATCTTGGAAGTCGGTTTTAATTTTTTGGTAAAAATAATTCGGCCTAGTGTCTTTAGACACTAAAGCAAGGTTTACAAACGTCAGATCCATGGAACTCTTATGGACTCAACTTATGAGAGCACCGTTTTTTTTTTAATAAGGGGGCAAACGAGCAAACGGGTCACCTGATAGAAAGCAACTACCGGCAACGGTAGTTGCTTTCCATACCTTACCTTACCCGCTTCGTGGGCAACCACGGACACTCGCAATATTATATGCTGCAGGTTCTTTGCCGGCTTTTAAATGAATCGTTAATATTATCGTTATAATATCAGACAAAGGCTGTCACGGCGACAGATAGCGTCAGTCTCCGACCCAGATCATACCGGAACCCGTCATCATCATCATCCTGGTTACGGGTTAAATAATCCTTACTAATACAGCCGCTACCTAGTTTCAACTAACCGATTTAGCTGAAACTTGGTATGCTAATACTTTGAGGGACGTGAAAAAGTATAGTTTTGTCTCAAAAATGTGCGGTGCAAACGCGATAAACGAATATTGACGAAACAGAGTTGCGGGTGTCATCTAGTGATATAATATAGCTAGATGTTTCTTACAATATTGTTGAGCAGAAATTAATAAACCACATTGGAAACGTATTTTAAACGACTATCCTGTGTTAGGACCATAAAGTTAATATATCTAGGGGAATAGAGAAACAAAGGCCTGAGCAAGCGTCATGTCACTATCAGTAACTGCGTGGTAAAAAGAGGCGTGTTATAAATGACAGCAGAACTCTTTTTTTGACGTCCAGTCGGCATTTATCGGCACGTTGACAATTTAATCTCATAGCAAGATGCTTGTGTAAGTGTATACGTAGACGTACACAAATTTTTACACACAGATGTAAACCAATAGACTTATAATATACCGCTAGGTATATTAACTTTATTGTTAGGAGATACAAGCTAAATATGGATATACTGTGAGTCCTACTCAACAAGTCAGACACAGGAAACACACACACAGTCCCAGGAAAGGCCTTGGGACTTACAGTAAATGCATATTTAATATGAAAAACAACTGAATTTTACCGGATCAGCTAGTTGCATTTAAATAAACTTGATAATGAAAATCAAACATTGAGCGTGGAATAAATTAAATCATCAATCACAAATCGCCAATCAAAACTTGAATATTATTAATTCGTCTATCATTTCACGGTTCACCCCTAAATGGGGCAACCCACAGCTGGCGATTTTCCCCCGAATCCCCCATAGGGCAGGTGGCGTAATAAATCATCATAAGAACTGTATTTACTTATCCAAATCGCTATAATATGTATTTCTATGAAAAGTTTCGCTAGCTTCATGTCGCTAGCTGCGGAGGTTATTTCATAGAAATACATAGAAACCAGTGGTGTCGCTGCGACACGTAGTCTGCGGTTGCTTCATGTCGTCCGCTGCCAACAGGCACTTTTAGTGTCATATGATTTTAAACTTTATCTTCATTATTGTAATACATAGTATCGCTTGAGAAGTATACGGCCGCCCGTAACCGCTCTTGGCCGCTCGTGGACGCTGGCGGCGGCGATTTCTCAAGCGATACTATGTATTACAATAATGGACATAGAGTTTAAAATCATATGACGCTGAAAGTGCTCGCCTCGCCGCTGCCATTCCGCTGTGTCGCGGCTCTTATAGTGATAAGAATAATATGTTGTCGTCAGAAGATTTTGTGGTTCTGAAATGACCTTTAGATTCAATCTAGTACCTTATAAGGTCATTCCGGAATACTGGAAGGTACGTAAATGTAGTTTATTTCAAATTAAAAACACATTAAAGAACTACGAGTAGCTGTTACTTAAGAGGTTGAAAGAGAATTACGTAGGCCACTTACAGCTGTTTAAATCTCAATTAGTAGACTTACCATAGAATTAAACAGAGGCTTATAGTAGCTTCAAAAAGTTCGTACCTATGCATACTAATATTACAAATGTGAAAGTGTGTCTGTCTGTCTGTCTGTCTGTCTGTTACCTCTTCACATTCAAACCGCTGAACCGATTTTGCTGAAAGGTATGGAGGTACTTTGGGTCCCGGGAAAGGACATAGGATACTTTTCATCCCGGAAAAATGTACGGTTCCCGCGTGATAAACGAGTTTTGGCGCAATGGAGTTGCGGGCGTCATCTAGAAGTTAACACAAATATTATTGTATCTAGTTGTAAAAAATCGTGAGTAGGTAAAACTCTTGTTTAAGTTTGTGTTTGGATATCATATAAGTATATCTATAGTAATACTAGCTGTCCTGGCAAACGTTGCTTTGCCATAATATAAAGTATTTCGCCCATATTATTTTATTGAAGTGACTAAATAAGTATGTCGCCATGGCAACGTCGATCGCTATCTCGTCGCACAAATAATGGTCGCCGGTTGTAATAATTTAGTATTATTTATTCAACAAATGCACTTATCAATATATAAAGTACCCAGTAGCCGATTCTCAGACCTACTGAATATGTATATAAAATTTGATAAAAATCAGTAAAGCCGTTTCGGAGGAGTTCGTGGACTAACATTGTGACTTATTTATTTGACACGCTACATCTTTATTTGAACGCGCTAATCTTAGGAATTACTGGTCCGATTTTAAAAATTATTTCAGCTTTAGATGGCCCATTTATTGAGAAAGGCTATCCATACTAATATTATAAATGCGAAAGTGTGTCTGTCTGTCTGTCTGTCTGTCTGTCTGTTACCTCTTCACGCCCAAACCGCTGAACCGATTTTGCTGAAATTTGGCACGGAAATACCTTGAGTCCCGGGAAAGGACATAGGATACTTTTTATCCCGGAAAAATGTACGCTTCCCGCGCGATAAACGAATTTTGGCGCAACGGAGTTGCGGGCATCATCTAGTAGGCTATATTTTATCAAGCTAAGACTAATAGTAGCGAAGAAATAGAGGAAAGTGTGAAAAAAACGAGGGAATTTATTTGAAAGAGCTTACGAGTAACCCACGAACTATTGGATACATTTTTCTGTTATTTGGCACAGATAAGAAGTAGACAACGTAAAGGATCATAGGCTATTTTTAGTGGACTAATTAATGTCTGTGACTAATTTGTATCTAATTTACGCGGGCGAAGCCACGCGGAACGTTTAGTTATGTATAATGAGTGTGTATACACGCAAAAACGACTGAACGGTTTTGTTCCTAAAATATAAACTTTTTACTCTAATTTTTCCGATGGATTCTATAACAAACTATTAACCCATCCCCAAGCGGCAGTCGGCTGCCGCATAACAATTGAAAATCTATTGTGTCTGCGATACCCACGATGGAGGTGCTACATAAATGTTCTAAATTACTTCCACGAAGTTTTTTACGTAATATAAACGTAGTTCGCAACAATTAACGGTTCCTGCGAACGACAAAATAATTAGTGAAGTTGCAAACTAACGAACACCGTGTTGTTGCTCTTCTCGGGAAGCCCGCGAGAATATTGAAACGTACAATGAATATTCAAAACCGGCCAAGCGTGAGTTGATGTCATGATGGATATTCAATATAGCTGAAAACTTTGGAAGCACTGAAGCCTTAAAATACTGTATTAGGTTTTTCTAAAAAAAAAATTGTTTGGTGGCGTTGTGCGATTCTGTAGTAAAAGTGTTAATCACGTGTAAATTCACGTAAACTGGTCAAAAATTCCTAAGATGGAGGAAACAGTAGACTGGCGGCACGGGGTAGGAGAGGAAGTAAAAAATTATCAGTCATTAGGGACTCGCGCACGAAGGGTCCCGTACTAGTACTGTCAGAGCGACTGCAGACTTACAATTTTAAGTTGGTCAACTAAGCCGCAAAGTTTACCAATTATAGCTATAGCGACTTATGTGCGAGCTCTCATAAGTCACTATAGCTGTAATTGGTATAACTAAGCCGTAGTTGACCAACTTAAAATTATTGTAAGTCTCCGGTGACACTTAGGATTGATTCAAACAGCAACGCGACGTCTAAAATTTAGAAATACAATATCTGTATTTCTAAATTTTTACTGAATTGACAGATTGGAATTTCGCCTCGCGCAATTGAAACCTGTCAAATCCATATACAAATTTATCCCGCGCCGCGCCTCACCTCGCGGACCTCGCCTCGTCGCGTCGCGGTCTGAATTGAGGGTCAGTATAATATAGCAAAAATAAGCCAAAAATTGTGTTTTGTTAGGGAGTCACCCTTAAATACAGACAATGGGCATTGTCCAAAAAAAATGACATGTACTTTTTATATTTTTTTTCGTTAAAATAGGGTATTTTAAGAATATAAATTAAATAATTTTGAAATTCATTGGCTAGTTTTTTCTCAATAAATTTTTAAAGTTTCGCTCTGACGTCATCATCGGCGTCCAATTGACCTCTGCAGTATGTTTTTTTTCCTCTCAATCTTATTTATAATGGCTGGCTAGTCAAATGCAAGTTATCGTTATGTGAAAGCTGATACAAGAAGCTTACCAAAAGTTCGAAACGTAATGTTGGTCGAATTTATTGCTAATTTAACGCCATTGAAGGTCAAACTAAGGTTAAACATATTTGTTCAAAAATATAAGTAACTAATGGGTATTTTTTTCGTTTATATACAGAAAAACGATCACTGACCTTATTCCTCGAAATGTTTTTGTAATGAGCAAAATTAAAAAAAAATGGACAATCCCCATTGTGTGCATACAGAGTTTAACAAAACTAAGTGATTATACTATAGTGAGTGTGTGGATCCCATATATAGTACTTATAATATAATAAGAGCTGTGTGAAAATATTAGTGCTAAAGAGTATTTTTTTTCACCTTTGTATGGAAAAAATCATGACGCGGTTGCCCATACAAATAAAAAAAAATCTCGTTCAGTGCTGCTACTTAACACTGAACTCTATATAAGGGACACATAATATGTACCCTAAAGTATTATCCTTAGTTTTGTTACACCCACAGACTTACTTATTTCTGTACTCTATATATCAGACTAGATCTTATTTCTGTGGTTACACCCTATATAATATTACACAGAGTTTTGTCTATAGACAAATTGCCGCTTATCTATGCGTGTTAACGACCCCAAAACAAAGTATCAATACGATCATAACGATTTGCATTAAACTTTACGACGTAGCCAATATGGATGAGCCAATGTACAAATATTTTACGCAGGGCTGGCACAAATTGTATTTTAATTTTCAATATACACCAGATGACACCCGCGAATAACGATATATACACGCGATAAACGAATTTTCGTTTATCGCGAGGGAACCGTACATTATTCCGGGTAAAAAACTATCCTGGATGCATTTTCCTGGGACTGAAAGTATCTTCATGCCCAGCAAAATCGGTACAACGGTTTGAGCGTAAAAAGGTTATAGACAGATTATACACAGTTTCGCATTTATAATAAATTATTATTAGTGTGAAAGAATGGATGGTTATTGCTGTATATAGAATTAATAGATAATCAACAGCAAGTAAATCGGAGCCTCCTTATAACAACCATGACAAAATAATTCAAGTGATCAAATTCTTCAATCCGCCTATTTTATCGCCTTAAAAGAGTTTCGATGTAATTCCATTCCCGTCGTTCATAAAATATTAAAATAGAGATCATGTAACTGTTATAGGTATTGATAAGAAATATTTATACAGTGAGGTCACGATTAGCATATCAAAGGTATTTCGTGGAAATACCCTAACTTTTTTGGGAATATTTTTGGAATAATTCTTGAGGAAGTTAGTTTGAGAATATTTTTAGCACAACTCCTCTGCTTTGTACTTTTAAACTATTTTACGTGCCAAAACAATATTTTAAGTTGCGTTGTAAAAGCAATTCTATGAGAATAGAGAGCTATAATATAATAATAAACTTTGATAATGAACTATCGAAGAAATTGATTCCTAGGCAGTTGACGGACCTCCTTCATTTGGTCGGTTTATGTCAATTCAATCGTGATCTGACAGCTAGGTTTGACGTAATGCGGCCAAATTATATTATAGGTCCGCCAACTGCCTAGGAATCAACTTCTCTGAATATACATTTCTACTTCTAAAAGTAATTTCAGATCTATTAAAATATCAAATTAACGAAAATATTTCAATCTAAGAAGTACAATGGGATAAGGGATTGACATTGACAACATATCGAGCGAAGTCCAGTTCCGATATCATATTATAGAGGGTAAGGCCAAATTAGCCTCGAAGAAGCTTGGTGTTCTTAACAGAGCGAGACAGTACTTCAGTCCGGACCAACGCCTACAACTCTACAAGGCGCAGGTTCGGCCTCATATGGAATATTGTTCTCATCAGGGCTCGAAAAACGTTATATTTTTCGAAACGTTATCGCCTTAAATACCTAAAGAACGTTTCATTTCGGTTTCGTTCGGAACGAAACGCTATTCGGAACATTATTTGAGAACGTAATGTTTTTTTCTTTTTTGATCCTTAAAACGTTTTTCAACGGTTTTTCCCGTTTCCTCGATGAAAAGTTAAATATATAACAAAATTAACTATTATTTTTCGTTTGCGACGAGCACGCCGAGGCAATAATAGACCAAGTGCGAGTCGGACTCACTCATGGAGGGTTCCGTACCGTTACAGAGCAAAATAAGGTCAATAATTGTGTTTTTTTGTATGGGATTAATTTTATTAATTTTTTATTGGTTTTATTAATTAACAAAGAACTCATATAGTCAAGGACTCTTTGAAAATTTCAAGAGCCTACCTATTATAGATATTGATATCGAGCAAAAAGGGCCAAAAAATTACGGTTGTTGTATGGGAGCCCCCCTAAAATATATGAAATATATCTAGTTTTTTAGTATTTGTTGTTATAGCGGCAACAGATATACACAATCAAATCAAGTCCAGCTATATTAGCGGCCGCACAGACGAACAGCCTTCGAAGTCTCAGTAATAGATTTTCGATTTTACTCTTTGGGTACGGAACCCTAAAAATCAGGTACAGCATAGATTTAAATAAAATTTGGGATCGATTACGTTTTACAATTTAATTTAAAATTGTCATAGTACGTAATTGCGCTTTTAGGGATGGATTTTTTTACCCCCCTTGTTTTTAATTTTTTTACCCCTTTCCTAAAAATGCAGATTTAACCATTCTGTCTTAACTAATTGTATTTAAGCAGGTAAAAAAAATGTTTTTAGTATTTGTATTTATGATTTTTGAAGTGAAAACTTCTTTAGCGGCGATGAGCACTTTTGTGGGATGGGTAAAAACTGTGAAACTCGCGCCAGATTTTCGTGTTGATCGAAAAACCATACAAAACGCGTAAGACAAGTTTAATGTTACAACACTAGTAACTCTCCAACCGGAGAGTTACTAGTGTTGTAACATTGAAATTAAAATTAAATGATAATTGAAATTAAGTAATAATTAAAATTAACTAATAATTTAAATTAGTAATAATTATAATAATTAAGTAACATTTAAAATAATAAATAAATATGGATTAAAATTAAATGATAATTAAAATAAAGTAATAATTAAAATTAAGTAATTATTAAAATTAAGTAATGATAAAAAATAAGTAATGATTAAAATTAAGTAATGATTACAATGGGGATTGTCCATTTTTTTTTAATTTTGCTCATTACAAAAACATTTCGAGGAATAAGGTCAGTGATCGTTTTTCTGTATATAAACGAAAAAAATACCCATTAGTTATTTATATTTTTGAACAAATATGTTTAACCTTAGTTTGACCTTCAATGGCGTTAATTTAGCAATAAATTCGACCAACATTACGTTTCGAACTTTTGGTGAGCTTCTCGTATCAGCTTTCACATAATGATAACTTGCATTAGACGAACCAGCCATTATAAATAAGATTGAAAGGAAAAAAAAGCATACTACAGAGGTCAATTGGCCGCCGATGATGACGTCAGAGCGAAACTTTAAAAATTTATTGAGAAAAAACTAGCCAATGAATTTCAAAATTATTTAATTTATATTCTTAAAATACCCTATTTTAACGAAAAAAAATATAAAAAGTACATGTGATTTTTTTTGGACAATGCCTAATGATTAAAATTAAGTAATAATTAAAAGCGAGACAGTACTTCAGTCCGGACCAACGCCTACAACTCTACAAGGCGCAGGTTCGGCCTCATATGGAATATTGGCAGGGGCGCCAAAATACCAACTGCTCCCTCTGGATCGCATCCAACGAAGGGCCGCTCGAATCTCGCCACGGCCGCTCGACTGTCATAGTGTTTCAAACAGCTTGGACCCCTTGGAATTACGCCGAGATGTAGCTTCACTCTGCATCCTCTATCGGTTGTATCACGGGGAGTGCTCTGAGGAATTGTTCGGAATCATACCACCTGCAACTTTTCGCCATCGTCCCACGCGAAAAACATGCCATCCTCATCACCTCGATGAGCGGCAGTCTTCCACAGTGCGTTTTTCGCGTAACTTTCTGCCGCGCACTGTAAAACTCTGGAACGAACTGTCACCAGCAGTATTTCCGGACCTATACGACCTGCAAACAGCGTATTCCCTCTTAAAAGGCCGGCAACGCACCTGCAGCTCTTCTGATGTTGCGAGTGTCCATGGGCGACGGTAGTTGCTTACCATCAGGTGACCCGTTTGCTCGTTTGCCCCCTTATTTAATTAAAAAAAACATAATATTTTTGTAAAATAATCCTTAAAATAAATAAAGATGAAAAAAAATTAAGAAGTGGCAACCCTATTGAAAAGCTTAGGTGGAGTAAACTATGTTGTACAAGCACTCGCAAGGGTTACAAGTGTAATTCCAATATTTGAATATATAAAGTGGAATTACTAAGCTATATTAACTGACTGCCTTCGTAGCCACGGGCCTGTTAGGTCGTATGTCCACTGCCGTAACCGGCACGTCATCGACAACAATTCAAATAAAATGCCTATTACCAGCCCTAGGGCCTGCCATTAGGCCGCGGCCTGTACGGCCTATTTATAAATCCAGCCAAGACTTTTTCGTTGTCGATTCGTTATAGAATCACCGATCAAAACGTAAAGAATTGACATAAGACGAGTCGAACGTCAACGTCATATAAACGAACGCTTATGTCAATTCCATACGTTTTGATCCGCGATTCTATAATGAAGCGATAACGAAAAACTTTTGGCTAAATGGCCTGGATTTATAAACGGGCTGTGTAGGCCGCGGAGTAGGGGCGGCAGCGTCCTTATAGGTTAGATACAAAATTTGCCACTCAGATTTCGTACATGTGGTGGCAGAAATAAAGTAGCCTACATTCGTAAAAAATATAAATCTGGCACTGCTAATAATCTATGACCTAGGCTTCATTTTGTTCAACACCACTAAAAGCAGCGGCGGCATGGGTCGCTAGACCAAAGTCGATAGAAAATGAAACATATAGGCTGGGTCATAATTTTGCATTTTGTTTGAAACTAGCTGACCCGGCAAATGTTGTTTTGCCATAAAAATTATTTCTAGTATCAATATCCTTCGCAAGAAGGTATATTGTACAATGATACGTTACGAAAAAATACGCATCATATTCTGATGCTGGACCCGTCAATTATTTGAGTAGCCGTTAATATTCAAGTAAGGTATATATGCCCGGGATTTCAAAGAATTTATATTATGACATGCAAACATTTAGAAAAAAAAATATTTTTGCTACTTATTTGATATTTCCTGGCAATGAGGGTGTTTGAAATTCAATTTGATAGCCTTAGGGTATATCGTGTCAAAATATAGGCATATTATAGTAACACATAACAGCTACATCGTGACATATTATTATGACAGCAGTTTGACACAATAAGGCTACATAGCAGGTAGTTATGTCTATTGTGGCAGTAGCTGGAGGCAAATAGATTTTCAAACACCCTCATTAATTATGACACCTTATGAGTCATTGGCATAAAAATCTTATATATAAAAATAGATTTTCAAATGTGTAAGTCGCGCTAAAACTCGAAAACGGCTGAACGGATTGGGCTGATTTTAGTCTTAAAATATTCGTAGAAGTCCAGGGAAGGTTTTAAAGTGACACGAAGTTCACCGGGACAGCTAGTATTATATTTTAATCCTCCATTTATTAGGTAGTACCCACCTGCAGATATTTAAAAGGTAAAGAGATATTTTAAACTGACTTACATATTATCTATTTAACTTCTTCTAGGAACTTGCAATTTACATACCTGAAACAATAGAACAGAATTTGAACAAAAATCACTCTGAAATACAATAATATTTTTTATTTATTTAGTTAACACTGAATTAGTCCTAGGAAAGGACATAGCATAGTTCTTATTTCGCTAATCGTATAAAAAATGGTTTTGCGATAAAATAATTCTGACACAGAAGTTGCGGGAAACTAGATTGTGCCTGTTCAAAATAAACTCTTGAATAAATGCACTTTTTCCTATCATTAAAAAACAGTATCGACAAAAAGAGCAAAATCGCAAAGATCCATCCATACCAATATTATAAACGCGATTAGGGTGTCTGTCAGTCTGTCCGTCTGTCTGTCTCTCTGTCTGTCTGTTACCTCTTCACGCCCAAACTACTAAGTCGATTTTGCTGAAATTTTGTATGGAGATACTTTAAGTACCGTTAAAGGACATAGGATACTTTTAATCCCGGAAAAATGTACGGTTCCCGCGCGATAAACGAATTTTGGCGCAACGGAGTTGCGGGCATCATCTAGTGTTAATTATTATAAATCAGAAAATGTGTCAGTCTGTCTGTTACCTCTTCATGCTTAAAGCACTGAACTGATTTTGATGAAACTTTGTATGAATATACTTTGAGTCCTAGGAAAGGATATAAAATAGTTTTTTTCTCGAAATTTTTACGGTTACCACGTGATAATAGATTTTAGCTACAACAAAATTGCGAGTAATATTTTAGGATAAAAAGAGAAACTGTTATTTACTACACTAACTAATTTCATTTTCGATCTAAAAATAACAGCATCCACAAAAAGGACAGCGTATATTGTCACAAAAAATGTTATAAACAAGATACAAAAGATCGTTTAAAAGTCAATTAAATTTTTTATCAACTCTTCAAATCTTTCGGAAGCGATTATTGAGAATATTTTTCCCGGGTTTCGTGTTTACCAAACTGGAGTTTAATTAAAATTCAAATCCCGAGCGACTTGATTACTTATTATTTTATGATTCAATCGGAAAACTTGAAAAACGAAAGAACTGAATAGATTTCATTTTAATCATTTTTTAATTTGTTTCTAATTGAGAATATTCAGTGGTAGAAAAGATTTTGAAGTGAGGTGTTGTACCATCAACTATCAAGATATAGATTTATAGATTGCGGACAAACAGTATTTGGTCGGATTATGTCAAGTCAATGTTAGTGGTCATGTGGGCTGGACCCGACATACTCTGACCAAATTACGTAGGTTTGGCATCTGCCTTAAAACTTGCAATGAACCATGAAAAGTTAGCTTCGATTTTCATTTTTTAGGGTTCCGTACCCAAAGGGTAAAAAAGGGACCCTATTACTAAGACTTCGTTGTCTGTCCGTCTGTCTGTCTGCCTGTCCGTCTGTCTGTCTGTCTGTCTGTCTGTCCGTCTGTCTCCAGGCTGTAGCTCAAGAACGGTAATAGCTATAGAGTTAAAATTTTCACAGATTTTTTATATCTGTTGCCGCTATAACAACAAATACTAAAAACAAAATAAAATTAATATTTGAGGGGAGCTCCCAATTCCCATACAATAAACATGATCTTTTTGGACTTTTTTGCTCTATAATATCAATAATGGCAATAGGTAGGTACTTGAATTTTTCTCAAAGTCCTTAGTGGCATGTGTACTTTAATATTTTATAATAATATTAAAATAAAATAAAAAATTAAGGGGGGCTCCTATACAAAAACACAAGCTCCATAATGGTACGGAACCCTTCGTGCGCGAGTCCGACTCGCTTTTGGCTGATTTTTTATTTATGTTACTCACTCATATACCTGTACAATGTACGAAGACTTCGATGTACGAACTACGAAGTACGGAAAATTCATAAACCACTTCTATCCACAACTGCACAGGGGAACAATAATACACGATTTCAAACCGAAATCGAATAGTGCGAGCGAGAGCACATACCTATTTCTTATACCTTCACACTTATTGAAGTAGCACGAAGCCATGTTTTACATGCTCAGGCTCTGGAGTTCTGGGTGATGTTCAAAGAGATCAAAAAGCGCTCAACCCAGACACACATCCGCAACATTTGTATTATTTGGTCGCTATTAAGTATTTGTGTACTAACCCACTATTCATTGAATTACTAGCGACCCGCCCCGGCGTCGCACGGGTATAAAGTAATTAGGTACTGAAAAAATGATTAAATTCCTATGATCCTTTACGTGGTCTACTTCTTATCTATGCCAAGCAACATAAAAATTGCTCCAGTAGCTCGCGAGATAAGCCCTTTCAAATAATTTACCCCGTTTTTTCCACATTCTCCTATTAGTATTAGCGTGATAAAATATAGCCTATAGCCTTCCTCAATAAATGGGCTATCTAACACTGAAATAATTTTTCAAATCGGACTAGTAGTTCCTGAGATTTGCGAGTTCAAGTTAGCCCTTTCAAATAATTTTCCCCGTTTTTTCTACATTTTCCTCTATATCTTCGCTCCTATTAGTCCTAGCGTGATAAAATATAGCCCATAGCCTTCCTCAATACATGGGCTATCTAACACTGAAATAATTTTTCAAATCGGACTAGTAGTTCCTGAGATTTGCGAGTTCAAGTTAGCCCTTTCAAATAATTTTCCCCGTTTTTTCTACATTTTCCTCTATATCTTCGCTCCTATTAGTCCTAGCGTGATAAAATATAGCCTATTACCTTCCTCGATAAATGGGCTATCTAACACTGAAAGAATCATCAAAATCCGTTGCGTAGTTTTAAAGATTAAAGGGAACAAATGGACATGAGGGAAAAAAAGCGACTTTGTTTTATAATATGTATGTATAGATGAATGCAGTCATGTTCTGAATAATCTAAAGATAACTGCTTTCATAACTCAATACTAATTTTTATATGAGATGGTACAAAAATGCTCAGCTGCGTCCATTTAACCCCCGATAAAAAAGAGGGGTGTTATAAGTTTGACGTGTCTGTCTGTGTGTGCGTCGGTCCGTGGCATCGTACCATCCAAACGGGTGGGCCGATTTTGATCTGAATTTCTATTTAATATATCGATTATAGAAAATCAGATTTTAAGATTAAAAAGCTGACATGATCGAGGGCTTTAAGCCAAAGTTAAAAGTTCGTTCGTAAGATAAAAATCGGCCAAAAAAAAAGTGGCTGTAACGTACGGTCAGACAGACCGTACGTTACACGTTACGTTCCCTTTTTTGCCATTTGGGGAACCCTAAAAATTACATATTATAGTTTACTGCTACTATGCACAGATTGCTAAAGTCATAGCTCTTTAGATTTCGTCTTAATCAGTCATAATAATATTATTACTAGTTGTTTAAGGTGACGCCGCGTTGAAGTTGAACCGTGTTGGATATGTTTCAGAATAGTCATTGCTGAGAAAAACCGATATCGCTACAGCCAAATTATCGAGGCGTCGCCTTAATTATATTCAAAACCTAAAACAATAAAACAGAATTAATTCCTTTAGTAGTATTGGGCTGAAAGCGGGCTGACCCGCAGGCAAAAGCTTGTACGTTTCAAAGAAGATTTGTATGGTAATTTAAACATTTAGGGCCTGCATCTCATTTCCATACAAACTCCTTTCTGATATCATCTTCAAAGAACAAAAGACTAAAGAGTTTAATATTCCGCCTTGTATCATGTTATTGCATTTGTAGGAGTTTTAAAGAGCTGAAATTAAAAATCCCTTTATTATTTTAGCTTAGCTTACGCGGGGAAAAAATTCATAGATTAGCATAATATTAATTGATCCTTTGACAACTAACTAGGTTCTAGTGGACTTAATCTTACTCTAAAGGTATAATATTAAATACTAGATAACCAGAACTCCGTATCATTTTCCTCTTAATATAAACCTTTCCTGGATTTCCACGAAAATTTCAAGACTAAAACTAGACAAATTTCAGCTTCTCTCGAGTTTTAGTGAGGCTAACAAAATTTATAATTAATTTTCTTTCATAAAGATATTAACTGTGTATAATAGCACAAAGCTACATTCTGTGCGTTTGCAACAAAGAAAAATTTGCTACGCAAGTCTTAGCTTTCTAATGTTTTATAGAAAAATAACTTATTTGAAAAAACATCCTCCTTTCTTAAAGTCGGTTAAAACGACGTTAAACTTGTATCTATAGTCAAAATATTTTTTAAACTAAAAAAAGTAAGTTTCTTATTACATGTTTTACTTTAATTAAATAGGAAATGCGAAGAATTTAATATAACGTACGAAGTAACAGTCTACTGCAAATGTCGACTCTTTACCGACGTACAGTCAAAGTAAAGTCAAAGCAAAGGCCAACGCTAGGAGCTCGTGGTTTCGTTTGGAGAGCATTCAATTAGCAGTGGCGTTTCTACTTGGGGACATAATAAAGCAACCACACTACTTCGAGTATTCTAATATAGCGGCTGTAGGTTTCTGAAGATAGTGACGTTAGGGTTGATTCAGAGCGCAACGCGACGTGTGGAAGCATTTCTAAAATATGGATTAGATAGATTCGCAAGACTTCTAACGCGATTGAAATCTATCAAATCCGTACAAAATGCCGCGTCGTGCCTCGTCGCGTTGCGGTCTGAATAGACCCTTAGTGTAATACCGAAACGAGACGGCACGAAACGCAAGGCAATTATAATTGTTGACTGTTTTTTGTCTGAGACTGAAATGTGAAAGTGTTATGCTTCGGCACTACAGTCTTGCAGAAAACTGGCGTAAACAACGATTTTGTCTCGCCGAGTGTAGTAAGTAACCGATTGGTTGGAACCGCTGATTTGGAGACATTTCCTCTCTTACCCCCCGCTGGCGGCATAGTGTATAATATATTCTTTGCTGGCGGTCTATAAGGGTCTACACAGACGGACTGCATTTCAACTGCAATCCAACTGCAAAATGCAGTTCAAGTTCAAGTTTGAATGCAGTTGACACAACTGCAATGTGACTGCAATAGAACTGTAAACCAAACAGTTCACACGACTGCAACTGAACTGCAATCCGACTGCGCGTTTGGTTTGCAGTTCTATTGCAGTCGCATTGCAGTCATGTCAACTACATTCAAACTGCAGTTGAAATGCAGTCCGTCTGTGTAGACCCTAATTGTTTCGTCTTACGAATTTTCAATGAGGTCACGACATGACGCAAGTTTAACATTTTTCAAGTCCCAAAAAATGCACAACCGCTAAATAAGTTTTCACTTCAAAAGACTTGGCTATTAGTCACACTATTACCAGCAAAGCTATTGGCTATTCATTTCAATATATTTCATGATAGCCAAAGTATTGGCTATTTAACAAAGAGCTGAAACACAAAAGATATTGAATATAACATAATATCAATCACAAATATGCAGATTTGACTCATCATTACCGCTTCACTCGATTGTCGCCGATTTAATTACTGACAACAATGGTACACCCTAGGGGATGGCAGTTTATGAATAACATTATGATTTATGAGTAATGTTTTCGTGACTAATTTATATTTTAATTTTCGTTTGAAGCTAGAAAGTTAATTTTAGTAAAAACGTGTTAAAAACATGTCTAGTCGAGGTCAACAGTAATATTTTTAGCTAACGTTGTTTTGCTGTATACGATTATTTCGGGTATGAATAATTAGTGTTGGCCGATTCTAAGTCTTGCCATAATAGAGAGTACACTCCATAAAAATCGTTCCAGCCATGTTGTAGGAGTTTGACAACAAACTTTTCTGAATCCTACCTTAGTACTCAAAGTACTACCAGTAATACCAAAATATCGACTTTGCTAATACTCGACTCATCGTTCAAAGTTTAAACTATTGACTATTGAGATAACAGACAGATTGAACACAAAGCTGTATTTTGTGTTTAATTTACTATAGTTAATGAAAAACTAAGGGTGGGTTGCACCAGAGGCGTGGTTATAGTTACAGTTATGGTCAAAGTTATGTTGATAGTTAAGGCTAACTTAACTTTAACTTTAACTTTGACGACAGAATTTAGTAAGTTGGAGCAGCCCACCCGTATTTTAACAAAATAACGTTATTTTATTACTAAGGACGAAAGCGTACGGTTTCTCCCATGTCAAGAAAAAGCAATTAAGCATAGACAAAATCAATTAGGCGGGAATACTCCCAAGGCAAGTGACGTCACATGCGTCGTGATTTGTTATTAGAGCACGTCATGTGTGTTATCCAAGATGGCATTTTGGGGCCTCTCGGTTATTGCTATAAATCTTTATATTTCATACGTATTAATAAAGGGCATGTCTGTATGTAAGTTACCTCTACAAGCTTTCAACGTCTCCGTGGTCCAGTTGTTTAGCTTTAGAGCTGCGCTCTTGACTCGGATATCGTGGGTTCGATCCCGCGTTGGAAATATGTATATTATTTCCAAGTTTGGTTAGGACAATGCACGCTGATCACCTGATTGTCTGACAAGTAAGATGATCCATGCGTCGGATGGGCATGTGAAAAGTCGGTCCTGCGCCTGATCTCTCGCCAGTCGTGTTGGTCTTCCGTCCCACTGGGCTAGAGAGTGCTCTTGTATATTGCGCACACACTAGGGCACTATAAAATTACTTTTGCGTAACTGGCCAGGTTTTAATGAAACCAGCCACCGTCGCCGAAACGGGGAGTTATTATTATCTACAAGCTTTAACTGACTGATCCATGACGAAAAAAGGGGTGATATACGTTTGACGAGTCTGTCTGTCTGTTTATGTTTTGGTCCGTGTCATCGTAGCATCCAAACCGGTGGACAAATTTTGTTTGAAACTGACTGAGTAGTAATACTTTGAATCCCGGTAAAGGAATATAATAGTTTCTACTCAACAAATTGCAGACTAAATCTAGTGTAGAATTAGGTAAAAGCTAGTAAAATACAATGTCGATTAGATTCATCAATGCATTACAGTGTAAACACTGTCACTGGCCACTGGCACGATACTGTCACGTTACTGGCGCGTTACTGGCGCGTCTGTCCGCATTTACCCAAAGGTCGATGCACCCCGACCTCGTACACATAGGTGGCTATTTCATTCCGTTTTATGATCATAGGCGGCATATCTCATTACGATGATAGCTTATCAGGACTTTACATGAGTTTTGTAGCTAACGAAGGTAGAACAATTTTACGCTCTTTCTTTGTCACGAAGCGCTTCGCACTAAGGTAAATTTCCCTATATATAACCTTTCTATATATACATACATATAAAATGGATTTCTAATAATTGTGTTAGTAACGCTATAACTTCATAACGGCTGAACCGATTCTGCTAATTTTAGTCTTAAAATAATCCTTGAAGTCCAGGGAAGGTTTTAAAGTGACATGAAGTTCACCGGGACAGCTAGTACTAAATAAAAGTTTCGTATAAATACGCTAACCGTGTTCCACTGTACAACTTAAATATCTACACCGAGGTCCATCATTTTCCCGACCCTCCATTTATGCAAAAAAACTCAATTTTTTATCTGTTACTTTTCTGCTTCTTCCACTCATGTCTTATTTGTAGTATTTATTAGTACCAATCATTTCAGAAGCCCTCCACTTTTATCAGAATGTCTTTTGCAGAGTTTTTTTTACTTTTTATCCTCCGTCAACATGCGTCTATGTGAAACTCGGCCTGCAAATGACACTTTGTGTTTAGTGCGCTATAAAAATACGTTTTAATAGTGATACAATGATAGAGGAGGCCTGGGAGGGGTGCGTGTTCTCCCCTTTACCATGGATATAATATTAAAGAATGCACTGAGCATTCGGAATTTATCTGTGTTAATACTGTTTTTAATTTTTAAGACTTTATTGAAAAAAAAATTGGTTGTCTGTAAAGTCGGTATACTGACGATTTGTCACGTTCAACTATCCTTAACCCCTTAACCCTCGCTTCCGAATCTCTATAAATAGAAACAAACTTTTTCGAATGTAACCTAAAGTTATTTCCGTGTATTTCTTACAAATGATTGTCTAAAAATATTTATAATGGGTAAAATAAACTATTCGCAATACAAAACGCTACATACATTCGTGAAATCCAGTAAAATCTTCGAACAAAGCAGAAGTCATACCTTGACACGTAGGAAATAGAGCACAATTTTAAATAGCCGAAATAATACTAATAGCTCACAGATTGCTTATTTATATTTCATTCAGAGTGTGGTCAATGTATCAAAGGTCATAACTCACCAAACTTCTCATCAACAAGTCATCGAAATACGTAATATAATCGAAACAAAGAGCGCGGCTCAAGTGGGCCTTACGGTTGTTGAAAGACTTGAAAGTGTAAATGGAACGCCTCAGAGCTGTCAGCGAGGTAACGCCGCATGAACTGTCATGTTTTTCGGGCGCGCACCCCATATCGAATTATAAGACGTTATCACGTCAAGAAAAGTTCTACTAGGGCTCTATTTTTAAAAGCTAAATGATGGAAGATTACGTTTAACTTGCTAATACAACTTCGCGTTTGTTAATTTTACAATTTCTCGAAGATTGATTGCTGAAAGTTTCTTGAGATGCTTTAGATTTCATATTTTTAGGAGGTTAACAACCATGAAAAAGATACTAAGTATACGATTGTGCGAATAAATGTTACTCACTATTGCTCACTAAAGCGAAAAAGAAACAATAATAAATTATGGTTTTCGCTTTCGGTATTCGCTATGGTTTTTTTTTTCGTTAAAAAAATATGCGTTTAGTCCATCTTCTATATCTCTGGTCCTTTGTTCCCATACTGACGTTAACCAACTCAACGCTTACGGCTTACGCTAAATAAAGTTTGCTCGGCTTTGCATAATACTGTTTGTAAATTCTTATTTTGCAAGATTAAATGAGAGTTAGCGGTCTGCAATATTATTAACTTTATTCTTATAAAATACTATATGATGCTCCCAACACCGTTGCGCGTTGCAAAACTTGGCTGACTACGGTAAACTAAAACGGTACCCTAAAACGGAACTCTAACCAGCTGATTTTTGTATATTGGTAGGTTAATCTTATATATAAAATTCTCGTGTCACAATGTTAGTCCACGAACTCCTCCGAAACGGCTTTACTGATTTTTACCAAATTTTATATGCATATTCAGTAGGTCTGAGAATCGGCTACTGGGTACTTTATATATTGATAAGTGCATTTGTTGAATAAATAATAGTAAATTATTACCACTCGAGAAAAACGACGACCATGATAGCGATGGACGTTGCCATGGTGACATACTTATTTAGTCACTACAATAAAATAATACGGGCGATATACTTTGTAATATGGCAAAGAAACGTTTGCCGGGACAGCTAGTAGTTATATAATTTAAGAGCAACATTGTCCTACAAATAGAACAATCCACATTTTAGGACCATCAAATCAAAGTATCCTTATATATCCTTTCTATTTCTGCAGGATTTTTCGTAAATAAAATAGTTGTTTGGTCGTATCAAAATGAAGCTACTCACAAAAAATTAGCTTGTTAGTAATAAAAAAAATGTTCTAGGGCTCCCCACTATATTCTATGTCCTTTCCCGAGACTCATACCCCTATTAAATTTCAGCAAAATCGGTTCAACAGTTTGGGCATGAAGAGGTTGAACAGACAGACAGACAGATAAACAGATAGACAGACACACTTTCGCATTTATAATATTAGTATGGATTTTACCCCTCACTAATAATAATATTTTAACAGCGAATAACTACAAGGCTGGTCTTTGTCTGGCTTATCTAGAAATCACCACGACAGAGTACGGAGACAGCAAACTTTGGATTGTTATACAATAGCGGATGATTCTTTATGAATAGTTCATAGGCAAAGGTGTCCATATTATCTTTGCTACAGCTTAAATTGCTGTAGCAATTCTGATAGAATCCAATAAGACAATCCTTTAAAGTCTTAAAAAGTGAGATATAGTGTTTATCGTGGAAATAAATTGTGTTTCTTCATAATTATTATACATAATTTTTTAACACAAGTTTTACTTAGCATTGGATTAGACGACGTGAAGTACTTATGCTACCTAGCTTTTATACTATTGTATATTATTGTATGCTTAATAAATAATATTTTGAATATCTTATGAAAAATTAAATTATATACTCGCAAAAATGATACACGTTGAAAGCAGAAGTTATCTTGGGACAACAGTAGGTAATGTATTAATTACTTAATCTTATTATTTTCATTAGTAATATTAGTAATAGGTAAAACATTCTACATTTACCCTATTATCATAATTACAAATAATAATATTATGACAAGGTTGTCGATTATATCGAATATAATGTCTTTGCGGAAAATAACTTAACGATATTGAATCACGCATGTACCATCAAATAAATTAATTCCCAAGCAGTTGACAGACCTACCAACCAAACGGTTGGATGTTGGATTTGGAGGTTTTATGTTAATTTCACCAGTCGCACTCAAAACTTCGTTTTATAAAACTTAGTTCTTAGTTAGTTATATGGCCCCTATAGAGGTAATTACGACAAGCAACTATGGAGTTTCGGTCGCGGTTACTTAAGGAGGCATCCTGCAGTTCTGAAGGTCTACCTAACCTTCGATAAAGTATAAAGCTCAATTTTTTATCTTATTTTCATCGGGATCCAATGCGTCAGAAGGAATATTATTCCTACGATCGGGGATTCTTGGAAATGCTATTGTGTGCTATTTTCGCGATCACCGGTGCTCGTATGGGACTTGAAGGATTAAAAGCGGAATTCTGTAAATGTTTAATTCGCTGTGTATGTTTTTTTATGGGAATAAGTATTTAAGGCCGTCCCCCGAGCAAACGACCTTGGCCATACATTTGCCGCGTTGCCGAGATCGCGCCAAAACCCTATTATTTTTACTTATCTTATTTCCAAATTGTCCTAAAAAAAATTTAAAACGGCGAATATGTAGTTTATGATATTGTCGATCTATTGGCGTGAGTTTCAAATAAAAGTAATTTGTAAATCCTAAGGAGATGCTGAATGTATGCTTGAATTTTAACAAATTGGTATTACTTTAGAAGCTGATATCATGAGTATAAGAAACAAAAATAGAAAATTTTAAACGACAAAAGGAATGTTGATATACTGAAGATTATTGCTGTATTTTTATTATAACTTTGTAGCTTTCAGATTATGAGTTTATAAGGTTTTAAATACGGTCAATTACGGAATCTATGGACGGAACGCCCTTAACAGTATTCCAATACTAATCACACGATCAAACCTACTTTTACTTGGGCACCGAATATAGTATTTACCATTATTACTACGAATACAAGGGTCGAATTCGTAACTCGCGCCGACCTTTGGAAATACTCTTACGTAAAGAATATTGTCTTTTTGTTGCCAACATACTATTAGGTATCCATTACCACTACACAATCCATAATTTGAACCTTATTATCATTGTTATAAGGTCGATAAGTACAACAACATTTACTTTTATAAATGGCTCACGATTTGTTTTGTCTAACGATATTTCCATGTTTTGAAGGTAGTTTTTAAAGATTACAGGGTGCCAGAAATAACTGACAACTACGTATTCGTAATGTTAAGGAATGTAAGTTGTCGACGGAGGAAGACAGACAAACATTTACGATTTAAGACCAGTAAGATCGAAGGAGAGTGATGGTCCGAAGTAATATTTCCCTTTCTTCCAACCTGGCGGCAGAAAAGGAAGCCTGCTACTATTTTTTTTTCTTTTTTTTTTCACTTTTCTTGCACTCACATTGCACTCACTTCTTGCACTCCGTTTTTCTTTATTACAGCACAAACACTGTTAATTGTTTCTGCTAACTAATTATAGAGGTCGGTGAAATGCTTGTATAGAACGAGCCAAAGGATCAATTTATTGACTTTAGAAACATTTTAATGCCTTCAAATCCTATAGGTTGTTAATTCCATTAAGGGCCAAGCCTTGTCAAAGAGATCTGCATAGACGATTGTTGCTCCAGTAGCCCTAGCATAGCCATCAGTAGAAATGCGAGAGTATAGACAAACTGTAGACATAAACTTAAGGTACCGTTCCGATCTTTACCGCAGCTAATCGCGACCGACAAAAATTCAATTAAAATGCTACTTTATGACAGACTATAGTATATGTCATAAAAACATAAAGTAGGATATTATTTGAATTTTTAGGACTATTGTCATAAATTGCCATTTTTACTGAATTTTTCGAAACGAAAAAAGATCGGAACGGCACCTTAAATTTATCTCCACAGTTTATCTATAAGTACTTTCGCATTTCTAAAAAAGATCGGAACGGCACCTCAAATTTATCTCCACAGTTTGTCTATACTTTCGCATTTCTACTGGTGGCCATGCTAGGGGCTACAGACCACTCGAAATCAACCTCATTCGTGAAATAGATCCGATGCAGGTTGTAACTGCACTGAACTGCACTAAACCAGTTTTGAAGAGCACTTCACAGTGGAAATTAATCAACAGTTCATATCAAAGCTTTGAAAATATGTTTGATAGCAGACTTTTATTGGTGATAAAGATATAGATGGTTAAAGCTATTCTCGCTTTTTAGTTTCAGAGTAAAGTACTTAAATACATTGTTATTTTATTATATATTTTGACTAAGACATAAAAAAATAATTCACACTAGATGTCGCCTGCAACTTCGTTACATTTCCCCGGGATAAAAGTCTATCACGTCCTTTCTCGAGACTCAAAGTATCTCAATACCAAACAGCAAAAACGGTTCAGCGGTTTGAGCGTAAAGAAGTAACAGAGAGACAAACAGACTTTCGCATTTATAAAATTAATATAAATTATAATAACTTAAAGTATTAAAGTTTGCTTCTTATGTAAGGAAGTTAGCTGCCAATTGCCATAATATAATAAGTTTTATTATAATATTTAGAAGGATTTCACCAACCGATCTAAAAGTTTAGAGCGGCCAGTAGCGATCTAATTTCGACACTTGTGAGGTATACGCTCAATGCTCACTGATTGGTAGTTGGCGTCTCATTAAAACAAGTATGCACATTGCACACTGCGTACTGTACGGTGTGCAGCTTAAGTTATAATGCACTAGAAGTTGCGATGAGTAATATAGTATCCTGCGGCAGCTGTAGTACATTTTCAGCGATTAAAAGTATTAAATATTCTTCTCCGTGATATGTAAAATTTTATCAATAACAGCCATGCACTTTTTGAACGATAATATCCATTTTCGTGATTCAAGTTTTCTCTGTAGTTAATCTATACTTATTATAAAACAAAGTCACTTTTTTTCTCTCATGTCCCTTTGTTCCCTTTAATCTTTAAAACTACGTAACGGATTTTGATGATTCTTTCAGTGTTCGATAGGCCATTTATCGAGGATGGTTATAGGCTATATTTTATCACGTTAATACTAATAGGAGCGAAGAAATAGAGGAAAATGTGGAAAAAACGGGGAAAATTATTTGAAAGGTCTAACTTGAACTCGCTAATCTCAGGAACTACTGGTCCGATTTGAAAAATTCTTTCAGTATTAGATTGTTCATTTATTGAGGAAGGCTATAAGCTATATTTTATCACGCTAAGACTAATAGAAGAGTGTGGAAAAAACGAGGGAATTTATTTGAAAGGGCCTATCTCGCGAACTATTTGGAGCAATTTTTATGTTATTTGGCACAGATAAGAAGTATACCACGTGAAGGATCATAGGCTATCGATTTTAATAATTTTTTCAGTGGCTATATTATTTTATACCTGTGCAACGCCGGGGCGGGTCGCTAGTACTCTATAATTTACTATATATAAATCCGTTCACTAGTTTTATTACATGAGAAGAGATAATAGACAATCTGTTTTTATTTTTATTTTTTCTCCATCAATTTATTGTGTATTTACTTTAGCAGAGAAGTAGGTGTATTTAAATACCAAACAATATACGTTTATATGTAATATTCTGAATTGCATAATAACTCCCACAGTACTGGTGACGGTGGCCGGTTTCATTGAAACCAGGCCAGTTACGCAGGAGTAATTTTATAGTGCCCAAGTGCGCGCGCAGTACACAAAAGCAATCTCTATTCCTTTACTCGCATAAACGACGAAAGACCGACACGACTGGCGAGAGATCAGGCGCAGGACCGACTTTTTACATGCCCATCCGACGCATGGATCATCTTACTTACTGAGGTAATCAGGTGATCAGCCTGCATTGTCCTAACCAAGCTTGGAAATAACACGTTTCCAACGCGAGAATCGAACCCACGACCTCCGAGTCAAAAGCCTTAATTGCATACCTAATACTTATTGTAAAAACCGAGATATCAGCAGCTCTACCATGAGTTTAAAGCTATAGTTTTATCGATACTCGATATCGACTACGTAAATTTTTAGTACTTATGTCAAATTTTACAGCGCCTCTAGCGGTCACTTGCGGAACTAAAATCGCCATACTAAAAATTTACGTAGACGGTATCGAGTATCAATAAATATAGCTTTAAATGCATGGGTAGATCTATAGAGGGTTTAATATTATGTTTTTGCTGACCGTACATGTACGTGACGTATTACGGGCTTAGCGAGCTGACGAATGTCGCACTAACTGGCGCACTGCTGTTTCAATTTCGCCGAATTCCGGATGAATTTGGGATGACAGTGGTTTTAGTAACGTTACTTGCCGGGTTAGTTTAAATTGCAACGTGACGAGGTGAAGCATTGTATCGACGGTGGAAAGGCAAAATGTATTTACCGGTATTTTTTTGCAAAATTGGGTTATATAATATGACTAACTGTCCCGGCAAACGTTGTTTTGCCATTTAAAGTATTTCTACTTCATCAGTTGATACAAAATCTTACCCCCTCTTTTGTCTACTAAGAGGGGTGGGGGAAAAAATGTATACACCAGACGTTAAGTTGGGAAAAACAGTTAATATTATGAATTAAGTCCATTAAAGAAAAAAGTTTGATACAAAATCTGACCCCCTCTTTGCTCTCTTTAGAGGGGGGGGGGGGGTTTACGAAAACCACATTCAAATCGGATCAGAGTTTTCGTGTGATAGTGGAACAAACATACAGACAGACAGACAGACAAAAAAACTAACCACATTTTTGGCTTCTATAGCGATGTATAGTGCTCTCAGCCTATTATTCACCCTACCGCTACCATGTTTCAAAAAACCTTGACGTAATTTATCGTTTTCTATCAAATCGCGACAGAAAACGAAGCGACAGAAGTTTCATAATACCTCATCTAAATACGTATTGTCGTAACTGAGAAATTAGGAATTTTTGAAGTTTGATTTCCTTAATTACGATATTGTCAGCAAATTCATGTTATTTTTATGACAATTATGATAAGAATTGATATTTTTCTGAAAAAAAAATCGGTTTTCAATTTTTTTTTAAATATTTGGTTTCTCTTAGTTTAGTTCGTGTTAAATAAACAGTTTGCAAATAATATCTATACGAGTACTTAATATTATAATTCTGCAGAGTTTGTTTGTTTGTTTGAACGCGCTAATCTCAGGAACTACTGGTTCGATTTGAAAAATTCTTTTACTGTTGGATAGGCCATTTATCGAGGAAGGCTATAGGTTATATTTTATCACGCTAAGACTAATAGGAACGAAGAAATAGAGGAAAATGTGGAAAAAACGGGGAAAATTATTTAAGAGGGCTTATTTGAACGCGCTAATCTCAGGAACTACTGGTCCGATTTGAAAAATTCTTTCAGTGTTAGATAGCCTATTTATCAAGGAAGGTTGTCGTGAATCGCGCGAACTTGTAGGTAACAAAGGTAAACAACGGTATTCATATATAATAATAGGAGGGTAGTTGTAATATTCTCTCAGCTGCTGTTAGACAGACGATCGAGAACCGCAGACGGGCGAGCACGCGGCGCAGTCTTATTAGTGAGTCATTATCATCATTATTTAAGTATTGTGATCTTAAACGTTATTATTTAGGCTGTGTGTTCAGTTCATCGAGGATATCCAACGCCTCGAAACTGTTATGTATAATAATATTATAATCGTCTGTCTAACAGCAGCTGAGAGAATATTACAACTACCCTCCTATTATTATATATGAATACCGTTGTTTACCTTTGTTACCTACAAGTTCGCGCGATTCGCGACAAAGGTTATAGGCTATATTTTATTACGCTAAAACTAATAGGAGCGAAGAAATAGAGGAAAATGTGGAAAAAACGGGGGAAATTATTTGAAAGGGCTTATTTGAACTCGCTTATCTCAGGAACTACTGTTCCGATTTGAAAAATTATTTCAGTGTTAGATAGTCCATTCATTGAGAAAGGCTATTGGTTATATTTTATCGCGCTGAGACTAATACGAGCGAATAAATAGAGGAAAATGTGGAAAAACGGGGGAAATTATATCAAAGGGCAAATTCAAATAATTGAACGCGCTAAGATCAGGAACTACTGGTCCGCTTTGAAAAATTCTTTCAATAATACTTGGGATGTGATCTACTATGCTAACGCGAACGAAGTCGCGGGCAACAGCTAGTCATCAGATAAAAGTAAATCATTGTTTTTTTACGAAAACTACGCAAAAATATCAAGAAAATAAAAGTTATATTTTTCACCAGCTGTCATTTGCATAAATCCAAAAATTTTAGTTACTCCTGTTTTGTCACAAGTATATATCTTTAACTTACCTTTCACAACAGGGGTATATAATTTTTGGTCTCCTTTTTTATGTTTGCATATTTTGAGCTCGGAATCTCTTTAAGCTCGCTACAGAAATTACCGTACTTTTTTGTCACAAGTATATCAAAGCGCACGGAAGTGCGCAAGCCTAGTTCCAGCAGGCCGCGCGCATGCCGTGCACTATTTACACGAACCGTTTCGACGTACTTTTGACCCCCCTGTAGCTCAGTGTCTATTGCGAGTGCAAAGATAAAATTATACCTACGTAATTATTTACGAGTACTTAAGCAGTATACCCAATTTCATAGATATAGCTTCAGTAGATCCTGAGATATGTCCTTGTAAAAATAGCTTATTTTGGCACTGACTCACTCATTCACTCACTCACTCACTGACCGGTAATCAAAACCTCTAGGCCACTTCCAATTGTCCTAGCGTTATGAAATTTGGCACACAGGTCATGTGTTATATGTAGATTAACGAAAAATTAAGAAATTGTAGAAAATGGTCAAGCGTGAGTCGGTTCATCTACGAACTTCAGAGGCCACTTCCAATTGTCCTAGCGTTATGAAATTTGGCACACAGGTCGTGTGTTATATGTAGATTAAAAAAAATAAGAAATTTTAGAAATCGGTCAAGCGTGAGTCGGCCTATCTACAGCCCATACAAACTTTAATGTCATAGCGTTATGAAATTTGGCACACAGGTCATGTGTTAAATGTAGATTAACAAAAAATTAAGAAATTTTAGAAATCGGTCAAGCGTGAGTCGGCCGATCTACGAACTTTAGAGGCTACTTCCAAATGTCCTAGCGTTATGAAATTTAGCACATAGGTCGTGTGTTATATTATTATGTATGTGTTACGATAAATTAAGAAATTTAAGAAATCTTCAAGCGTGAGTCAGTTCATCTATGAACTTTAGATAAAAATTCTTATGTACCAGTGATATAATGAGGCATCTATTGAAAGTATTGTTTATATCGGGCGTAGCACAAAAAGAAAACATAGGTAGGATTTCTTGAATAAAAGTATTGAAATCCCACCAAAAACATACCTGTTAAAATAGGGCCTAGTTCCTATAGGGAACAGGGGTTCACAACAGGGGTATATAATTTTTGGTCACCTTTTTTATGTTTGCATATTTTGAGCTCGGAATCTCTTTAAGCTCGCTACAGAAATTACCGTACTTATATAATACACAAAATGTTTTATAAAATAAATTGATTCTTCAGTAAAAGCTGAACGATTCCATTTCATCTTTCGAGCGACGAAACGAAACGATTGTCTAAGTTATAATAAACGTGGTCGGTACTAATTTGCAGGTTAGTAGGTACTTGGTACAAATATGCCATGATAAGCCAAAATACGTTCCTATTAATTTATATGATAAAATAGGTAAACGTATTATGGTTTTAATTTAAAAATATCCCTATAATTATAGCCAAAAAAAAATGTAGTATACAATAATATGTAAGAAGTGAAAATTCATTATGAAATTTTATTTTTATATTATATTTACAACTTCAATGAAATTAGGTCGCCAAGGCATAAAGAAAAAAAAATATAAAAGCCGAATAATTGAGTTCTAACGAAATCTTTATTGGACTCGGACTGTTCCTATGTTTTGTTCTAGAACAATCTACAGATCAAGATTCAAGTTGGCAGAAGATTTCACGAATACGCGTAGGCCATAATAATAATTATTTTCACAAACTTCAAAGGAGTACTTAAACGAGATGGTGATATTTTGCACAAAAAACAAGATACTTAGTGTAAACAAAAAACGTCACGTTTTTCATATTGCTTCGAAATTTCTCTCATATATCAATAAAATATAAAAAGCTCTACTTTATTAGGTATTTTCTCTTCCCCTCTCGAATAAAGGTCAGTTTTATTATTATCCTCTAAACAGGCAAAGGTAATCGCGAAGGAGCAGCCTTTTCACCGATTTCATATTATGCTTACATTTTGATGTCTACTTATTTACAATTATTATGAATTAATTAATACAAAATGTGTTTTTCTTATCGAGTAGCAAAATCTTGTTGTGTCACAAAAAACGTCTTCGCTGACTTTTTATTTCACTGTATACTTTTAGTTATTTATAAATTAGAAACTAGGAGTAGATGAAACCTACTATTTATTCAAATCATTAGCTGGAGAATTATAAAATAATAGTAATAATAGAAATACATATATTAGTTTCCCAATGAACCTATTAAGTGATAACCAACGAATAACAAAACTACGGAAACGTAACTCCCATACTTCAACCGTTTTAAATTTGGCTCCTTTTCGAACACTAAAATATGACAATTCAGATTCTCGCCAAGGTCGTTTCCCAGGTAACGTATCATAATATTGCGCGCTGGACGACAGCCTGCGCGCTTATTGTCAATGTCACAGTTATGAAACAAAGCGGATGGCATTATACAGTATACACCAAACATATCTACTATCACGAAGAAAGGAGTACATAATTATTATTTTAAAATCAAACATTTTCCTCTGATCCTTAAATCGTCGATAATAATAATATATAATAATTTTGAACAAACCGTGTACGACTCGGACGAATTTAAAACTATCCAGAGCACCTAGACAAGACGTTTTCAGATTACAAAAATATATGTGCTAAATTATTACAGAACTAGCTGTTGCCCGCGACTTCGTCCGCGTGGGACTTCAGTTTATAGCGCGCGGTGTCAACAAAATAAGTGTCAAATTTATAAGCTTTTTAAAACCCTGGTACCCCTTAAATCAAAATATCTAAAAACAGCTGTGCAGTGCGCACATAATATTTAATTTTTTTATATTATACCTAAAGCTTATTTACACAACTTTAGCTTTACCTATAAACTATTTAGCATTGGTAGGTTTAAGGTTTCGTCACTCATCACTGCTTAGATAAAGTACTGAGTACTGACTACTAAGTAGAGTAGTGAGTTATTCATTATAGACGTGCATAACAATCGCAAGAATCGAAAAACGGTACTCAACTTGGTACCACCTCTTATAGAAAGATGCACGAGCAAGCGATATCGCGATGTAGGAGACGCACGGCGCAATCTATTATGATTTTTTGGAACTAACTCAATTTGAACAAATTTACGCATTTTCACACCCTTACAACCCCTTTTTCCGGTTAAAAAGTAGCCTATGTCCTTTCTCAGGCTTTAGACTATCTGTGTACAAAATTTCATTACAATCGGTTCAGTAGTTTTGGCGTGAAAGCGAGACAGGCAGACAGAGACACTTTCGCATTTAAAGTATTAGCAAAGATTATTACAGAATTGAAATAAAAAACTTACGGTACGGTACAAATGCAGATTTTCGTAATCTCTTTAATTTTCGGTCATTACTCATACAAAATATATCATGACTAGGGCCCGGAAAAATATGTACAAAAAAATCCAAAATATGTACTATCAGAGAAGTTGATTCCTATGCAGATCGGGGACTTACGTAGTTTGGTTGCGTTACGTCAAACCCAGCCGACAGATCACAATTAACATTGAATTGACATATTCGACCAAATAACATTGGTCTATCATCTGCATAGGAATCAATTTCCTCGATGGTACATAAAATATGGGCAAAAAAATCGAAAATATGAAAAATATGGAGTATTAAATAGAAATATGGAAAAAATATGGAGTATAAAATTAAACGTTGTTTTAGTGTTATAGGTAAGAAAAGAGTCACTCGTGACAGTTAACAAAGAGATAGAGGCCAGAAATATGCTATGCTGGATTTGCCTTTGCATATTTGGTAGGCCAGAAATATGCTATACTGGCTTTGCCTATGCATAAATGGTTTGGGAATAAACATATTATGTGACAGCATTAACTGTACAACTTGCATGACATGCTGATCATAATATTGTAACCATGACAGCACGTAACGCACGTCATGCTGCATGATTTGACGTGGGAAAGCCGTGCTTCGGCACGAATGGGCCGGCTCGACCGGAGAAATACCACGGGCTCACAGAAAACCGGCGTGAAATAGCGCTTGCGCTGTGCTTCGCCGAGTGATTGAGTTTACTGAAGTCCCAATCCCCTACCATTTTCCTTTCCCTGCCCTTCCCTCTTAAAAGGCCGGCGCACCTGCAGCTCTTCTGATGCTGCGAGTATCCGTGGGCGGCGGAAGTTATTTTCCATCAGGTGACCCGTTTGCTCGTTTGCCCCCTTATTTCATTTAAAAAAATGATCGTCTTGGGTTCGCTTAATATTGGCCAAATGATCCCTGCACGTCACAACTCACAATTCACGATATTTTTTTACTTCAGTTTTTGTTTAGCCATGTCAGTAACATGACCTTCAGCATAGCTGAAACTTTATTTTCTATTTCTTCAATAATCTTATTTGAAAATAGAATACCAAAAAAATATAATAAATAATAATATAAAATGCGAGAGGAACGAAATACGCAGCCGCATGGTGGCGGGAACGTATTTTTTTTTGTATTTTAGTGAAAATATGGACGATTGTGACATTTTCTTGCAAAATATGGACTTTTCTTTGTAAAACCCTAAAATATGGAAAAATATGGAAAATAAAACTTGGGATTTCACAGTCTAAATATGATAATTCGTGTAAAAACACATTCCCTAATCATGACTATTAAAGTGTATGCTACATAAACGAGTAATCTGGCTCGGCATCCAATTCAGTTCGTTTCTTACTAAGTACGAAACGAAAAACGAAGTACGAACGGCATTATAAAAATAAAATACTCCATACTGATGTCAGTCAGATTCCTGGTTATGAATTATGATTAAATTGTTACATCTTGCATAACACTGTCCATGGCGACTTTGTAAAAATTTTGTAATTATATTATTTTTTGATTATTGCATTTTTACAATAACTTGTAAACTTAATAAGACAAACACAAAGAGACCAGCTTAATTTTACGCAAATACCCTGGCATCCAACTTAAATAAACCATCTTTTTGGGCATGTTTTTGGGTCGGAAAAAATACAAAAACTTTACCTAAGCATAATTTAAAAAAAATCACTTACTGATGAAACTTGAAAGGTTATTCCTGTATTAAAAGTCGTATCTGTATGACTTCTACACCATTTCACAGGGCATTTAGGCATTTTAACAACGAAAATTTTGTAATAAGCTACGTCAAAAGTAAGTAAACCAAAAGTAAACAAATTGTAAAATGAGTTTGACAATAATTATCATGTCAACCTGGTTGAACGTCACTCGAGTATATATACACGAAAAATGTGTACCGAACACATGCATAAATGTGCATGTATTCGGGTCACATTTTGTAGCCATTTGGTGCACTTTTTTTGACGGAGTTACACTTCCTGTAGTTTAAAGTTCACTGGTGATAACTGATAACCCAGCCCCTTTCATACACCACACAAGAAAAAAACAATGTTTTATATTATGTGTGTTTAGGTATCCATCATATTAAAAATATAAAATGGCTCCTACAAAAATAATCATTGTAAAATGTAAATTATGCTTCGTCGTGGGGTAAATGTCTTATATTTCTATATAAGTGTTATACCTCATCCGTTTGTCTACAATATTATAAACTAGTAATCTGTGTCCGTTAGTTTATAATATTGAATAGCTCATGCTCGTATCGTTCTTATTTATTGTGCAATTTTGACAACCGTTGTGTAAGGTCTACCTTCCGTGAATCAATATCTATATTGATTCATGTATGAACTTAGTTTAAAGAAGCGACATTCTGCAGTCACCAAATAAGAATATGACATAGAATATATATTATAATAATAATATATTATAATTTTTTACTCTAAAACATGAGTTGCTTATAGCATGATTCGATTGACAACAATTTTAAAAAAATAACAAAATAAGTAATTTAAAATTAAATTAAAATGATGTTATAACATTAGTAGCTTCATAATTTCTCCGAAAAATATTTCGTAAGAAAAAAAGGTTCGTGATACATGGCGGGGTCACGCTTCCTCCTGCTTGCTCTACCACGAAACTCGCGGTCATTTGAATTTAGAAACTTTTTGACAATTATGTCATACAAACGATGCGATAGATATCGCTACATCTGTAAAATTAGAATACAATGGTAGACGAGATGTCGATAACCGCTAGAGACAGGACTGAGCGTTTGAACCATAGTAATACCCCCCGCTTGAATATCTTTTAATGTACAGAATGTTCATTTCTACAGTTTTGTTACAACTTATATGCATAGATTTACTAAAGTCTCTTTTATTATGAAATAGCCCTTAGAACTCTAAGCATTTAAAACGCATAGCCTCGTCACGTAGCAAAGTAAACTTACTTTGCTACGTGACAAGGCGTTGCGTTTTAAATGCCACTCTAAACTGAACTTTATTTACTACACAAGAAGATACACATTAAAGACTTGGTGCCGGCGGTGTTGCGCTTCCTATTCCAATTTTGAATGGCTGATTTAAAAATGCCATACCAGGTTCTCGTGACTTAGCAATGTAAACTGACCTTAAGGGTAAGTTCATATTGCGACGATAGTGAATCAGACCTAAACTTGATACAAAAGAAGATAAACGTTTCCATTGCAAGAGCAGCGCAAATTTTTTCTATTTCGGAAGCATAATATTACGAAGAACCATCGTTACTCGGTCGGGTTATAATACGTCACATTTTTGGATGACAGATTTGCCTGTTATCACATCACGATTAGCCTAATATTCAAGTTCGATGATGATATGTAATTAACCCAACGCGGTAATCGACACTGTATTCAATTACCGCGTCATAATGACGCGTGACGTCACTATTAATGACGTCATTACGTTATTAGGCTCCGTAGCACGTAGCGAGCTACGGCGTAGAGGTTGCTACGAATGCCTACGAAATTTAATGTTGAATTCGTAGACTTAGTTTAAGCTGCTTTTTAACCCAAAAATAGAGGTGTTATATTAAGTTTCACGTATCTGTCTGTGCGTCCGTATTTGTGTGTGTATGTGTGTATATATTATATTATATGTGTGTGTTTGAGTGTGTTTGTGGCATCGTAGCATCCAAACGGTTTTACCGATTCTGATCTAGTTTTGTTTGACAATCGAGAGTGAATCATCATCAACCCGCTCAGTGCTGGCAGTTTTTTTTTTTATAATTTATACTTGGTGAGACAGTAAGTGGCTAAGAAAATTGTCTTAAGAAACGACAATATAGTTAATATTAACAAAATTTTCTCTCCCTCCCTAAACAAAAAAAAAGAATTTTATCTTAAATATATCATTTCTTTTATTGCATTAATACTTCGATCGGGGGTTCTAGGAATTCCCATTGTATTTTTTTGTTCTTGCGATCACCGGTGATCGCGTGGGGCCTGAAGGATTAAGTGTATCGCAACTTCTATTCAGAGTTTTTGCTGCTACTACAACAGAAGTCCATCTTTAAAAACTTCAAGAGTGCGCCAAGAGGAAAAACTGTAAAAGTTCTGTTAACATCGCAAAATACTAAGCAACAGCAACAAACGATACACTAAGTTAATTAATAACAATTTGTGAAACTTTAGTTCACACTTACTTATTCTATAAGTTACACTGTAACCGCAAAATAAACGCATACAGTAGCCCAACTCGGCGGTTTTGGAGCCAATCGCGCGACGCAAATACTGGTTCTCTAGTACTTGAAATGCAGTTTCGTTTTTTGATCATTTCAGTCCGCTTTCGTTATAATCAGAAAAAGATTTCCGCATGATATATCGTTTGTTTGATATGAATAAGAATACTCTTTTACCGTTTGATGGGAAACGGACATAATCGCGAAACGATTTTGGATTAAAGTTTCATAAAAAATAGTGAAATTGTTGAATGCGTAAAGTAATACCTTCATTATTCTGCTCTTTAACGCGACAACTCCCAAGCGGTTACATGTGGCCGCGAGAACAATAGATTTCCAAGAATCCGCGATCGAAGGATTAAATAAAAATAATTAGTAAACAAGTTACCTAAAAAACCTTTGTGTGCACCTGTGCCCTTCAGGCAGCTTAGTGTTTGTCTACTGTATATAACTTATATTATGCTATACACAAGTTACACTATGAAGTTACTGACAAGTTTGTCCACAACCGAGTATTAATTCAAAGCATAACCAGCAAACACTTGAAAACAGAACTCTGTTGTGTCCAACAGAAGCTTTGGTCACAGAAATATAAAACAGTATAGATTAGTAGCTCACATTTGACCGCTCAAATATGGCTCTAGCAACTCACATTTGACCGCTCAAATATGGCTCTAGTAACTCATAATACAAAGCTAGATTACCAAAAATTGTTTGATTACCAACTAAAAGTACGAAAATTAAAGTCTTTTTTTTCGACTTTACAATAAATCTGTAAATGATGATGTAGAAATTAACTGTAATTTTTTCATTACAGGATTTTAACACCGAAGAAATAAAATATTTAATTCAAATGACAATATCGAAAAGTACGTAAATTAATAAAAAACAAAAATATTTTAAAGTATCACTTTGAACAGAAATCCGCCAAAGTGTCGCCGGCCCTTCACCTGTGTGAAGAGCCCTTAATAAGTCTTCGGAATCGAAAAATGTGTATGAATTTTTGTGTTGTGAATACTGATGAATGGCGAAAATTCACTGCGGTAGTATTTAAATATTATTATCACTAGACCGGACGACGCCCGCAACTTTATTGCGCCAAAATTCGTTTATCGGGCGGACCGCACATTTTTAAATAAAAAGTGTCCAATGCTTAGTCCCTATGCCCTGTGCCCTATGTTCCATAGATATCGGAGAAAGGACATAGGATATTTTTTATTGCGAAAAAATGTACTATTCCCGTGTGATTAACGAATTGGAACGAAATTGAGTGCCGTTAATTTTCTTCTCATTCACACTCACAGTGTGCTCCGTGGAGACCTGGACATCAAAAAGGCTCTAATAATTCCGCAACCGATACATCAATGATTGTTTTTATAAATCATCATTCATCAGACACCAGCATCGAGAAAATTTATTCCAAGACATATTTTTTTTTGGGGGTCCGTCGCTGCTATAAACGGACCTTAAAATACAGATAAAAAAACAATTAAATCGTCAACAAAACCGGTAAAAGTTGTAATCTAACTAAAATTACATGTCCTGACTGACTGACTGTTTCATCACCGCTGAGCAAAAACTGTTAAAGTTACAACCATGAAATTTGGTGAGTAGGGTTGTTTTATTAAGTAGACACCCACTAATAAAGGAATTTTGAAAATTTTACCCCGAAGGGGGTGAAATAGGGCTTGAAAGTCTGAATGAAAGTCCGACATTTCTTAAGTTAGGAACATGAAACTTTATCTTTGGGTTACTGATTAAAAATGAATGGATACGTATTTAAGCGTTTTTGGAAATTCTTCCCCCAAGGGGGTGAAATTGGGGTTGAAAGTTTCAATGGAAGTCCGTTATTTCTTGAGTTAGAAGCATGAAATTTTATGTTTGGGCTACTGATTAAAAATGATTGGATACGTGTTTAAGCGTTTTTGAAAATATTACCCCCAAGGGGGTGAAATAGGGGTTGAAAGTTTAAATGAAAGTCTATATAGGTATACTATTATAACGCGGACGAAGTCGCGGGAAACAGCTAGTTTTAGATATAATTACAAGGTACAAAAATACACCGAACGTATAGCTACATGTTGCACGTTACGTGATCACATGGAAATTGGAGCACATCCAGTTATCGGGCGGATCCCGGATCCCACATCCCGGGCCCATCGATTTCCGAATCCCGGCCCGCACGGGATACACAGTTATATAGGAATACGTTCGTTAGGAGTGGTTTCACCTTGGAATTTCTATGCGAGTGAAATTTCGGCATAAACGTAGTAGTATTATTAGTAAAATAGTAGGACTATATTATTAACCAACTTCATAAAAGGAGGTTATTAATTCAACCCGTATTTTTTGTTGTGCTAGGTATTGTTCAACTTAGGAAATACTGCAAGTTTTATCAAAATCGGTTCATTAGTTTATGAGATAGGGAATTTTAATTCTCAATTACTTACAATTTTGAAGACGGTTTTATCTTATTCAAATGCTGTTTACATAATTTTTATAGTATAAAGTTAATAAATGTCACTGAACTCAACGAACGCAATGAAGTCACAGCTGAAGCACATGATAATATTTGCAAGTCCGTAGACTACTGTCTACGGACTTGCAAATATTACTAACTCTATTGTCATTATTTTCATCAACAATTTTAGCTAAGACGTCTTATGGCCGATTTACACGGGTGACTAAAGCCGCACGGCGAAAATCGGCCGTGTAAATGGAAATTCGACTACGCCGCATGCGGCTAAAGTCGCAAGCGATCGCTTGCTGCAAATACTGCTGTAACGAGCGCAGACGCGACATTTTCACGTAGAATGATCAATGAACTAGTCACAGGCAATTTTTGTAAATGGGGTGGCGATTCGACTTGGACAGGCGATTCGACTTGGACAGGAGATTCGACTGGTGACTTGCCGGGTGACTAAAATCGATCCGTTAGTCACCCATGTAAATCGACCATTAACCTTTTGTACTTATTATTAATTGTATAAATATTTTTAGTATTAAGGGTTTTTTTGTTTTCTTTTAAAGTGTACAATAAAATTTGTTATTGTACTTATGATGTTTCTCATTGTTTCCGCTAAGGCAACACAAAGCCAAGTTGACTTTAGTGGTTCTTTGACTCAATAGTCAATAGTCCTAAAGTCAAAAGGCCTCAACCTGAATAAGAGTATAATGAGATCAAAAGGGAATGAACCTTTTTAACATTTTAAGGTGCGCGGACGGGCTACAAAAGTGTTAAAATATAATTAAATATTTTGTAAGCTTCTTAAAATAACCGTTTATTCTTTTGAAATTATTATAACCGTATTCAATTAAATTTTAATGAATACCACCAGTATTCATTGATGCAGAGATAAAAAAGGCTTTAAATATTCCAATTCCATAGTTATAAGCAGAAAAACTTTGTGTATTATTTTTGTTTCTTTAAACTTTTCTTAACAAAATTATTAGCACGGCCTTATAATAAAGATCCATTGTTATTACAACTTAATTATGGATGATAGTCTGACAAAAATAATTTGAAAAAATAACAGTAACTTACAGATAGGTACTTATAGATGAGTGGGAATAAGCCTCAAAGAAAGATCTTCCGACCGAGCGAGGTGGTATGCTCGATCAGGTCAAAGCTCATGTTAGTTTTTTAGCTTAATTTGAACTTGGAAAGCTCCAAATATAAAGCTAAAATATTATCCGAATATAAAGCTAAAAGAAAGCTCCGAAAATATATATTATTCGTTCGTGTCGACTGAGATCCCCATAGCCCAACCACATAATTAATAATAAGTATATAATATCTGCTTATGAGTAAATTTCTCTTAGTACATATTATATTTGTTCTGTAAGTGTCGCGTTCAAAAGTCGTCCGTCTGCATCACCCTGATTCAAATTACGCGCGCGTTTGATCTGATACTCACGCGACATTTGGCTGTATTGAGGTAATTCGCTTTGATCACCGCGGTACAGTCGCTAATAACACTTTGATCGTTATAATGTACAGTCGCACGCACATTAGATTGACAGACGTGACACAAAAGACTGTCTAATATCTATCTACAGAATGTAACTAAACTAATTAGTGATAATACTCGTGACGCTACGTCGCTTAAAATCAATCAAAATAGTGAAAATACATTCGCGTAAAGTCATCTATAATTGTTAAAGCGCAATTTATTTTCATTCAAAACCGCGGGTTACAGCTAGTAATATTATAATGCTGAAGAGTTTGTTTGTTTGATCGCGCTAGTCTCACGAACTATACTTTACAGAGTTGACCACGGGGAGGAGATAGGCTACTTTTTGCGGAAAAATTGACGTTTCCCGCGAAATAGCGAGAGGGTCTTACTGTATGTCTGTTTCTTTGAGTCATTTATTTTAGACTAGATGACGCTCGCAACTCTGTTGCGCCAAAACTCGTTTATCGCGCGGGAACCGTACATTTTCCCGGGACAAAAAGTATCCTATGTCCTTTCCCGGGACTCAAAGTATCTCCACGCCAAATTTCAGCAAAATCAGTTCAGAGGTTTGGGCGTGAAGAGGTAACAGACAGACAGATACACTTTCGCATTTATAATATTAGTATGGATAATATAAATATTTTGAGTCCCAAGAAATGGCAGAATATTTTGTCATGGAACAATGTATAGTTCCTGACTTTTTATTATTCGTAGGTTCCCGATAAGTTATCAGTAACCTTTCCAAAACAGAAAATAAATCCCACACAAAGTATGCCCAATAGACGATATGAATAAAAAGTTGTTCCATTCATGTCCCACAGGTACAAACAAAGATAATAACGTCATATTTCCTTTTGGTCCCGCGGGTACAAAACCCGTGTGCCCAAACAAACATCCGTATTATACATTCAGAATTTGTTTTACGGGCATAGATTATGAAATGTGCTAAAATCGCACAATTCAAGAGTGTGATTTAATAAAAATAATATAAGACGGTATACAAGTTGTTAGGTTTAACACCGTTATCCTTGAAACCATCAAATGAGCCCGTCAAAATAAATAAATAAAATAAATAAATAAAATATCTTTTTATTCAAAATAGGTATCATGATACTCTTTTTGAAAGTCGAACGAAGAAGCTATGTTGCCTACCACCGGTAGGCTAAAGACTAAAATGAACAACTTTGTCTTTGAGAACAATGCAGGGAACTTAAAAAAAAACTAACACCCTGTATACAGCTTTTAAATAGGATGTAAATTGTACAGAGGGAGGCTTTGCTGTGGTTGCATAGTTGCAAAAAACTGTAAATCGGAATGAAAAACTATGTAATAATCTCATTTAGAAACTACTCTACACGCACTCCAAATTAAGCTGGTTTACGTGTACGGCAACATAACTGCTTACAGAACATTTTGCACTTCGAATACGTATACGGATTGGTTTAACTATAACGTTTCAGTTTTGTTTTGCTGGTATGAAGAAGTTTTTTTTCAGAAGTTAAATAACTGTGAACTGGCTTAAAATCAAATTAATTTAATAGAGTAACAGTGAAGCCAAGCGAGCGTAATTTGTGAGTTGTGAGTCGCAGAATTTCGGTCGCGTAAATATCTTCTCATACCAATCATGACTCATGTGAATCAAACAGGACTTTTGTATGAAACTGAATGCAGCAGACTTTCTGCCAGTCACAAATTACGCTCGTTTGGCTTCGCCTTTAAAGATCAGTGATGATGATGATGGCAGGCATATTTGCGTTCAAAGTTAGCCGACAAATAAAACGTTATTCTGTTGAAAAATTCAAAAAGGGCAAACAAATTAGGCGAACACTCAAACTTTTCTCTTTAATAAATCACATATTTTGTAAGAGCTTGTTGGAAACTTTGAGAAATGTTTCCGTGAATGCGATGTAAGTAATTATAATTTGTCGAAAACGGTTTTTTTTACATTTAAGGACAAAAATTATGGCCTAAAATCTTTCCGTAAATTTTTTAAACCTGCTTTTTGCTTGCGTCAGCTATAGCTACAGCTGAAGAATAAATTCGAGGCTTAGGTGGGACGATCTTTAGGTCAGTACAAAAATTATTTTGGTAAAACCTACGGGTAAGGCACTTCTTGCCTAGGCTCAGCTGTTCACGCAACCTTTATTTGGCTAAAGAAACAAACATTTCCTGCTCAGTTATAATCATCAAACTTATTTTTTTCTTAATAAATGTTACGGTAAGTAAAATGCAATATATTGAAATATATTGTACAGTAAAGGCCCTGCTAATTTTGGTAATATTCGTTAATATAAAAAGAAAATGAAGACAAACGAACGGCAAAATATGATCGAATAACGAGCCTCTGTTTTCGTCGCGCGTCCAAAACACACCATTTATCATGAAGAGGATGACCTCTTTATGTATGTTCTTGACGCTTAGCTCGGGGTAAGAAGGGAGGCGGGAGGATGCAGATGGGATGACACGGGATATTTGCGGACGGAACCACAACCACAACGCCCTTCACATCCAAGCCATTTCACCCAAGCTGAGCAAGAGGTTTTCCCTTAGCTGTGTTGCACCGAAAAAAGGTAATTGATTTGTTGACAATTTTTCCGGGAAGAAAATTATATTGTCTTCCCCATCTTTCCTAGTAGTCAAAGTAGATATTCATACTGAAATTCATCAAAATCTATTCAGCTCAATGTTCCGATGATCAAGTATGGGTCAATTTGATCTTTTATACTAGTAAGATTGTGTAAATTATTTGGAAGTGTAAGAACACGACAATGCTAGTTAATTTCTATATTTAAGTACTTACTAATATGTATATCCTTTTGATCAACTTGATAAAAACTTTTTATACAATGTTGCTATGGCTGTGTTTTATTTTTGTATTTTTCTGTTATTTTTGTGAACGGATGACTATTTAATTTCGTATTCAGCAGAGATTGGGTTTTCGCTCCCGTATATTTGTCAATATTTAACCCTTATAGGGCTAAAGGGAACCCTTCGTAGACAAAGCCCTCAGAATCGATAGAATATGTGCGCCCCGACATAACCTACGGGTTGACGTACCATATAGAGATGGACATCGCATTCCTTATTATATGGAAATATTTAAAGAAGACTCAAATCTTAAAGGAGAATGCCCAAGGTCGGTACCATTAATTCTCATGCGCTAAGATGAAAATAATACAGTAATTATTTTTAGAATTTTTTGCGTAATTACACGCCCGGAATCCAATTTTTAAACCCGGAATTTAAATTAAAGAATAAAAGTTATTAAATGACTCCCTCCACATTCGTTTAGTGATATAGTGCATTATTAGAAACACATCAAACAATATATTGTAAAAATATCGATTCATTCAACTAAAGCAATTATTGCAATCGTTATTCCAATTTTTATAAATAATACTTGCTTTAATAACAATTCCCGAATGATAATATTATTTATTGATATCATGCATTAGCTTTTCCATATTATGTACGTTAAATAACAGTAAAATTGAGCTAATCCATTACACATAAGGTAAGAAGCCTAACTGGGCCTAACTGCAAGCTCAACAAACACCTAAACAGAATGGGTATTTGTAGCATAACGACTTGCAGATTCTGTGAGGAGGAGGATGAAACACCTATTCACCTTCTCCTCGACTGTCCTGCTCTAGTACAGAGCAGGAACAGGCACCTTGGTCGCCACGAATACTCATCCACAGAGGAAATTCGTGGCACCAACCCCAACCATATCGTTCAATTTATGAGCAGTATTGGGTTGGGGATGATTCTCTAGTGCGAAGGAGTCACAATAGATCCTCATGGGTCGTAGTGACGCCAGGGCTATAGCGACCTGCCTTCTATAAAAAAAAAAAAAAAAAATGGAGATAATACTTTGAGTCACCAGTAAAGGACAATAGAATACTTAATTTCACAAAAATTTACGGTTCCGCCCGAAAAACGAATTTTGGCGCAACGGATTTGCGGACGCCATCTAGCAACTAGTTGTATAATAAAATTTGTCGTACGTAATAATTGTGTAACTACCCACGCTAGCTAAGTCGTTTTGTCGCTCTATATTGGGTTTTTAGTTATCTTTAGACTTGTCTTAGTCATAATAGTGTCATTGGGTCAAGAAAGCGGTGAGGTTTTGTTTTGAATAGCTAGGAATCTTTAAGGCATACAAGTTTTACATGGTATTAATTGCTGGTGTTTGACATTTGCATGTTTTAGTTCAAAATTTTGTTGGATGAAGAGAAAATCCGTCCGGAGATTCCGTAATTGACCGTATTTAAAACCTTATAAACTCATAATTTGAAAGCTACAAAGTTATAATAAAAATACAGGAATAATCTTCAGTATATCAACATTCCTTTTGTCGTTTAAAATTTTCTATTTTTGTTTCTTATACTCATGATATCAGCTTCCAAAGTAATACCAATTTGTTAAAATTCAAGCATACATTCAGCATCTCCTCAGGATTTACAAATTACTTTTATTTGAAACTCACGCCAATAGATCGAAAATATCATAAACTACATATTTGTCGTTTTAAAAATTTTTTTAGGACAATTTTGAACTAAGATAAGTAAAAATAATAGGGTTTTGGCGCGATCTCGGCAACGCGGCAAATGTATGGCCAAGGTCGTTTGCTCGGGGGACGGCCTTAAAGGCGAACTCTCTCTGCGTCTTCCACAGTGCGTTTTTCACGTAACTTTCTGCCGCGCACTGTAAAACTCTGGAACGAACTGTCACCAGTAGTATTTCCGGACCTATACGACCTGCAAACCTTCAAGAAAAGAGCGTATTCCCTCTTAAAAGGCCGGCAACGCGCCTGCAGCTCTCCTGATGTTGCGAGTGTTCATGGGCGACGGTAGTTGATTACCATCAGGTGACTCGTTTGCTCGTTTGCCCCCTTATTTAATAATAATAATAATAATAATTAAAAAAAACTTTTGCTAATACGTCCTGTAAAGTTTTACATCAATGGGTACAATCAAATAAGTTGTAACTATCTGTTGCACGCGGCTACGTCTGCAGTAGATTAACCGAAAACAAGGAATGTTATTCGTAGATATTTGGCTCTAATATTTTGTTGTACGCATTCTTTTATTATTTATGCGTTGATTAATCACTGTTGTGGTATGTATTGATCATCTTATATTAGATCTAAGTATCTCTATACCAAATTTCATCAAAATCGGTTCAGCGGTTTAGGCGTGACAGACAGACACACTTTCGCATTTATTATATTAGTATATGGATATTGGTAAGAATGTTATTCTACAATCAGAATAGTGCTTGAATTAATATTAATATACTTGTCTGTATGTTTTTTGCAATTTTTTTCTACTTACATAATATGTACTTAGTAAAATAGGTAGAGAAAAATGCTCAAAAACCTTTTTTACTTCACCGTATTAAAATGAAAAGAAAATCGTTACTGATGGTAAACTAGCGACATCAAGCGACATTTTTGTCGCTCGTTTGCGCCCAAACCTCGTATGGCTCTAGGGGCTTTAACTATCTCACCCTCCTCAAACATAAATACGGTTAAAGTACTGCAGTTCTCCCACCGAATACCCGGAGAGGTTAATTAGGAAGTTTTTGGAGTAACGAAATACATTTGATGAGAAAAGTATGTTGGTAAGTTAGTTTTTCAAGAACAATACAAAATTTCCTTTTTGTTACAATAATATCTATGGACGCTACACACCGCGTCAGTCTGGCCCCGTGCTAAGTACCTGTTGCGCTAGCACGCCGACCAGCGGAAAATGCGAAAGTATGGACAAACTGTGGATAAACCTAAGGTGCCGTTCCGATCTTTACCGCGGCTAATCGCGACCGACAAAAATTTAATTAAAATGCCACTTTATGGCAGACTATAGTATATGTCATAATGTAGGATATTATTTCAATTTTTCTGACTATAGTCTGTCATAAAGTGGCATTATAATTGAATTTTTCGGAACTAAAAAATATCGGGACGGCACCTTAATTTTATCTCCACAGTTTGTAACTATAATCTGTCATAAAATGGCATCTTAATTGAATTTTTCGGAACAAAAAAATATCGGAACGGCACCTTAGGTTTATTTCCACAGTTTGTCCTGGATACTTTCGCATTTCCGCTGGTCGGCGTGCTAGCCCTACGGACTTGTGTTACGGGTTACCAGACAACGGAAATATATTTAATACTTTTATACTATACATATTATATTTAAGATTTTTATTGTATCATACACATCCACACCCATGAACATTGAAAACTTTTTGTTCCGTCGGCGGGATTCGAACTCGCGACCCTCGGCTTGAGCTGCCACACACTCAACCAATTGAGCCATAGAGGTCGTCAATATATTTTAGTTATCATCCGTACTAGTAATGGTAAAATGTCTGTTTGTCTGTTTCCTCCTTACGCTTCAATCGTTTAAGCTATTTTGATGAGCATGCAGATTAAGTCCCCGAAAAGGACTAGTAAGCGAGTGAGTTTACTTTTAACTTTTTTACCAGACAGCAAACTTAACTAAGCAATTTAGGTAAGTCCTTCGTTTAATAAGTTCTATGATTGTGTGCAAAAATATTGTATATCTGTCTTACATAGTATAGAGAGATACGAAAAATTTCGTGTGCGAGTGAAACAGACCAACAGCGTATTTCTTTCTTTTCTCATTATCCTTCGACCGGACTATAACGATATTCAACCGACTCCCAAAAGGAGGTGATTTAGTTTACGTTCCACTTCGGGTACGGCTTATTATAAACGTAGTTCATTACGTGTGGGCTAAATATAACCGCTCCTCTGATTCATGGCAGAAACTCTTGCATTGGGATTTGGGAAAAGTTCTTAATAATTATGTAAAATTTTTAATCATCATCTTACTTTCCAGGTATTGGAGATGCTACAAAAAGAGAGGATAATACTCGTATACCTCAGCATGTATATCCTCAACAATAAAAAACAGACGGTAGTTGTACAATAATATTATACAGTGTGTAACAAAAATCTATATCTTATATATAAAAATGGATTTCCAAATGTGTTAGTTGCGCTAAAACTCGAAAACGGTTGAACGCATTGGGCTGATTTTAGTCTTAAAATAATCCTTGAAGTCCAGGCAAAGTTTTAAAGCGACACGAAGTTCACCGGGACAGCTAGTCTTATATATAAAAATGGATTTTCAAATGTGTTAGTCGCGCTAAAACTCGAAAACGTCTGAACGGATTGGGCTGATTTTAGTCTTAAAATATTTTTAGAAGTCCAGGGAAGGTTTTAAAGTGACACGAAGTTCACCGGGACAGCTAGTCTTCTTATATATAAAAATGGATTTTCAAATATGTTGAATCGAATTGAATCGATTTTAAAGAAATTTGGTATGGAGATACTTTGACTCCCGGGCAAGGACATATGCTACTTTTTATCCCGGAAAAATGTACGGTACTACGTGATAAACGAATTTTGATGCAACGGCACGTTATGAGCTTCATCTATTAAAGTTAAGGACCTGTTTCACCACTTTCTGATAAAGTGTCGAATAGCTTTGTCCACACTGAGCCTTTTTGTTCATCAAGGTCATGCGTTATAGCGCAGTCAACAGCGAACGTGAGACATGTCCGTGACGTGCGTTGAAATCGTAGCGCCAAAAAAAATTATTGAATATGCCAAACGAAAGTTGAATAAAAAGAAGATGACGAAAATTTAAGATGAAATTGCATGGTGTGGACAAAGCTAATAGGCTATTCAAAACTTTTTTGACAGATTCTCCATACTTCATCTGTCAAGTTAAGTGCTGCTATTTGGCACTTGTCAGGAAGTGGTGAAACAGGCCCTTAATGTTATTGACTCCAAGCAACCTCTTATAAAAATCACATTTTGCAACTGCGATGCTAAAATCTTATCTCTCTCTTTCACGATTGGTTTTATTACCCCGAGCCCTTTTGATCATAATTCTCGCCACGTCCGCCGTGAAACATCGTGGGAATAACGACTAAGGGAAAGGGTCACCCATGTGCCACCAGGGTCAGCTATAGGGTCATTATAGTCATATGGAAGATCTATATTGATAGGCTCGTTATAGACCTAAAAGAGATCTTGAGCATAGCATAGTAATACGGGCGTATTCAAAGAACTTTAACAATTTATTAAGTTAAAGTTGAGTAATTTTTAAATCTCTCAGAGTGCGACCATTACGGATACAAACCTTGCACGTTCAGAACAATGTGAAACAATATTATAAGAACACAATTCAAGAAGACATAATATGATAATATTATTATATGACACACATTATACCTTAGTTAATACCTAATACTATTAGGTAATAGCATGAAATGTATTTGTTATAGTTCCTATATTCACACATACCCTACAGGACACAGTATAGCAATATTATTGCTATACTGTGCTACAGGATGGCCAATCCATTTTGTCCATCACAAAATATTAGACATTATCAATGTGTAGATGGGATGGAATGGGATGGACAAGTAAATGCTAGATTGCGATCAGACGTTAAAAAATCATTAGTAGATAATGTACAATATTCATAACGCTTAATTAAAAACATATTTATCTAAATACAACGTACGTGTGACCATCTTATGACTGGACACCCCTTTACAGTGTCGACATTATTTTATTTTAATTTTATATAATATTTTATATAATCTGTATGGGTACATTTATGCCTGAAATAATGACATGTTATTCATATATTATTTACTAATTTTATATTCTGATTGCGACAGCGCCTTAGTTTCTAACGATCTTAAAGTTATACACGCGGCCTAGTGCAAAAAAACGTTAAGCCGTGTTGGCTAACATTTTCCGACGTTCAGCTGGCATTCATTACTACCGCGTGAACGGTCCGATGGACCTGAATGGAAATCCTTAACCTTTATCAAAGTAATATGCCATCATCAGGGCTCCCAATATCATGGTTATAATGAATAAAATTGGTCATAGTAAAAAAATGAGGAATGTTACATTACTTATTACCTTTTTAACACGTTTTTTACCTATTTCCTGTAGTCTCATAAGGTTGAAGCCAATTAATGAGCGTAATTTTGTGAGATGTGAGGAATTTCGGCCGGCAGAAATTCTGCTGCATCCAGTTTTATAGAAAATTTCTACTTTATTCACGCGTAATTTTGTCAGTCATGATTTGTTTGAAACATAATTTACGTGACCGAAATTTTGCGTCTCACACTCACAACTAACAAAATGACGCTCGTTTGGCTTCTAAATTCGAAACTTCGCATTTTTAATATTAATATGGAAAATGCTGTGAAATTTTCAGCAAGCCAGTTATATATAACTCACATTTTGCAAGCTAGTCAATGGAAAACGCTTCGTCAAATTCGAAACTATAATAAATTATTTCGTGACTGCCAACATCGCCAACTATTGGAATGCATCCGTCATTTTCCATCACGCAGTCACGCTATCATCAAATACGTCGAAAATGCTATATTGAGGCTGTCACGGTAACTTCATACAATAACGAGAAATCAATTTGCGAATAGGGCGAAATATTCGTATGATTATTATTATACGAGTAGAAAATTGTATATGACTAGATGACGCCCGCGACTCTGATGCGACAAAATACATTTATCGCGTGGCAACTGTACATTTTCCGGAATAAAAAGTATTCTATGTCATTTCCTAAAAGTATCTCAGTAGTAGTAGTACCCAGGATTTTAGCTATGGTATGGTACACAGTACGGTAACAGGTACTACAGGTGGGTCCCGGAGGCAGCATACCTGTGTCTGGTGTTGAAACAAAAAAATCATGAAAATTAACTTTTATTAATCTGACATGAACGTAGAAAAAAAGGCGGACGGAGTCTTGTTATATACAAAACTGTGTCTTCACTTTTCTTCTGAGTCGGCCACGCACACATTCTGACGCTTGTCAAATGGTATGGACTAGCGCAAGAATGTGTGCGTGCGGACCGTGTACATACAGCCAGCTGGCCGACTCTGAACGACACAGTTTTGTGTATGGTGGGACTCCGTCCGCCTTTTTTTATACGTCCATGTAATCTGACTGAAAAGATTTTTTTTTCCATTACTTCATTTTGCGCAGAGTAGGTAACACATTTGTAATTCCCACTTGACAGGAAAATTAACGTTCATTTTAAATTTATTGTACGGCGTATACGCCCATGGTTTAAGAGCCCGTACTCTCTTTTCTACTGCTCTCTTCACGCCCGTCTTTCATATGCCAGGTGAAAAAGAACGATCGCCAAGTTAGCGGGCAGTTATAGGTATGTTGTTTTTTAAAGGGTTTTTTATATGAAAGTGGTAAAAAGTAATTCCAACATTGTATAGACGACTTTCTCAACAGTACATTGTATTTTTTTCATACCGTTAAGACGTCAATACAATCCATAAAAAGGTGATATTCTAAATCTTTTACATTAAAAATCACAAAAATGTCGCAGGTTTGATTTGGATTACTTAAAGATACTTAAAAAAAATAAAAAATCTAGCTCCAACATTAGATTATAATTGAAATGATCTTACATGTTGTGCATTAAAACTTATAGAAATATTGTATTTTAACTGTTAAATCACGTCTGTTAAATGAGCGAAATCAGCAAAATTTCGTATACGGACTCTTAGGGCCATTTAACATTTGAGTTTAACTTCTATTATCTTTATGATTTGTTTTTTTTAAAGTAATGAATATATAAATCAGCATTTCGTGAGTCAAAATTGTGTACCAATTCTTTGGTAACAAAGTATCCGGAAACTTTTCGTTAGGCCAATAAACACAAAGGGCCGCTGATAAAAGGCTCATGGGATTACACTTTGGATTGCCCTTTATCGAACACTATAAATAAGAGCGATAGAGACTTGTATGTATGTATATTTTACTAATTAGAATGGCACCTTAATAGCAGGTTGGCAGCGGGCGACATGAAGCATCAGCCGACGACGTATCGTCGCGACACTACTAGTTTGTAAGTATTTCTATCACTGACCTCCATTATTACGCTGGACTAATGATACCCAGATGTATTTTGTGCCTATTTGAAGCGGAATCAGCTCCCCCAATATTCGGGAAGAGAACTTGACGTAACGTCTTGCAAATGGCCGCTCAATCGCTATTGGTTGTAGAAATCACAGATAATAGTATATCTCCATGGAAGAAACTAGTATTAGTTTTTTTTTACTCCCACTACTGCTATCAGCGCCAATATGGCGACTTTCAAACATAATTTTTAAGTCAAACTTAGTTCCTATCCCTAACAGCGGGGGAGCTGATTCCGCTTCAAATGGGCACAAAAAATAGCTGTCGTTTCAAAGGGTATCAAGTCCAGCGTACTTGTATAATGGAGGTCAGTGATTTCTATGAAATACCCTCCGCAGCTAACGACACGAAGCTAGCGACACTTCATAGAAATACATAGAAACCTGTAGTGTCGCGGAGACACGTCGTCTGTTGCCGCTTCATGTAGCCGGCTTCAAACTTGTACCTTTAGGCTCGAATTATATGCATCCGTCGAAAAGCGCGGTTCGGTGGCTAGACCGCGAGATGACAAGGAAATCATTACATATACATTTTCTTGTGATTTCGCTATACATAGCGGTCAAACCGCGCATTCGCGCCGCCGTATATGAATACAGCCTTACGAACTGTTAAATCTATGCTGACTAAGAGAAGAAAATTTTGTTTTTTCGAATCCTTTTGACGCGAAAACTATTGGCATCGTAAAAATACATTTTACGTACCGATTCCTAGAATCGATTAATAATAACTACTTTGTCATGTCACAACTACTTCCACAGACGGGAATGCATTATTTGGTACGTTGTTTCATTCTGGTCATCGGTCGGGAACCGTTTGCTTCATTAAAATATCCTATAATTATTTTCAATGATAACTCAAATAATCTCCATCCAAAAACAACATCGGTTTAATGGCTTAAGAGGAAAAGGTACCGAAGATAAACACTTTCACTTTATGATTTGACAAAAAAATTCCATTTCTGTCTTCATTCCGCAAAATGTACATCTCCCTCGAGTACATTTCAGTCGATTGAACGAAGTACAACTTATCACAAGCGTTTGATTCCCACCTCGCCAGAGCCGCATAAAATCCCTTTTGTCTAGACGACATTATGGGGAGTTCAACAAAAGTTCAACCCCCTAGAGTTCTGTTTACATTTGATACACTAGATTAAGCGCGCTGTTTTTTATTTATTCTGTCCAAATAAGGAAATTACGCAAAGGTACGAAATAGAGAGCGCTACTAGCACATACGTCGTACAGTGAATAATCCGACCGAAATTCGACAAGTTGTACACGTCATGACGTCATATCAGAATTTTGACAGAAACGTTGTCAAACTTTCAACAAAACTATTTCACTGTGTATGCTGGTGCTGCTTGTAGCGTGAAAACATTGCAGTAATATAATATGCTAGTGGAATTTTAAAAATACGAATGACTGGGATTTAATAATATAATTAGGGTTGGACCTCATCTGGCAGCACGGAATCGTATATTTTGTTCCGCCTGTGCTACAGTACCCGGCGATAAATATTGCACATCGACCTTTGGAAGGTGACAGTCGGCTAATTTCGGTTTTGTAGAGCGTTATCTCTTACGCACGAAATACAAAAAGTCCGGTATATATTAGGAGCTGTTAAAACAATTATGGTTTGCTTCTTTTGACAATTTTATTATTCTTTGTATAAAATACACCAAATTTTCTATAAGTTATGGCTTTAGGTTCGGGTAAAATAAAATAAAAAAGGGTGTTCAAATTATGTTTACGTATTTAAAATTCGTTTGGAAAATTACAGCTGTAGCAAATTTAGGGGTGTTAACAACTCTAGATATATATTCTGAACTGGACGCGACTGCACTCTATTGAATTTGAACAACGACTGACATAATGTCAAATAGGTGTGTGCTACAAAGATAACGCTCTATGAAACCGAAATTAGCCGACTGTCTCTTTCCAAAGGTCGATGTGCAATATTTATTGCCGGGTACTGTACCACGTGCTGCAGTGTGCTGCCGCATGCAAACGCGTACTGTCGCATTCCGCAGACAAAAAGATAGCAAGTGATCGGTGGTGAGAGGATGCGTTAGCATGCTATCGCGCGCTTCAGCGTTCCGGAGTCTCCCTGCCGATTTGTCCGTGATGCCAATCGCCTCGAGGATTCCGCCGCATGCTATCGCATTATGCCTTCTGTCTCGGTCTAGCAAATGGCAGTTCTAAGCGACAGAAAGAGAAAGGGTGACGGAAAAAGGCGATTTCGTGCTGCCAGATTAAGTCCAATCCTTAAACAACCTACTCTGAAGTAAAGATATTCTGAAATTTCAAAATTTTTTTTCGCTTTATACCCACGATCCGAATGTACCTATCCTAAACCAACATATATATTATCTGAAAGTTTAGTAATTAAACTTAGAATAATTAATAAAAGTAACCATAAAAAGAAATTACAACAAATTATTTAACTGAATGTGCGGACCGACCCTGCAAAATATATTGTAACATTTAAGCGAAGATGAGATTTAAATGGCAAAATTATGTGTTTTTTCATCCCGCGCTGAACGTTCAAACGAAAATTGCAGGATAAGGGAAAGGTTTTCTTTTTTAATCAAACGTTATGTAAATGAACGAATTTGGTTATAAAATGTGAATTAAGAATATTGTTCGAACCCTTTTAATAAAAGGGTGCTTCAGCACTAGCAATATTGATGTGAAATTATCATATTGTATAATAATATGTAACCGTATATTTTTCCAGGATGAAATCCTTATACTGCGGGAGCCCTAGAACAGTTTTTTTTTTAATACTATCAAGCAAATTTTTTGTGAGTAGCTTCATTTTGGTACGACAAACAACATTTTCATCTGCGAAAAATCTTGAAAGTGGTAGCTAACAGAGATAGAAAGGATTTCATACTTTGATTTGATGGCCCTAAAATATGGATTTGTAGGAAAATGTTACTCTACAATATATAACTACTAGTGACCCGCCCCGGCGGCGTACGGGTATAAAATATAATATAGCCACTGAAAAAATGATTAAAATCGTTCCTTCACGTGGTCTACTTCTTATCTGTGCCAAATAACATAAAAATTGCTCCAGTAGTTCCCTTTCACATTCTCCTTTTAGTCTTAGCGTGATAAAATATAGCCTATAGCCTTTCTCAATAAATGGGCTATCTAACACTGAAAGAATTTTTTAAATCGGAACAGTAGTTCCTGAGATTAGTGCGTTCAAGTTAGCCCTTTCCAATAATTCTCCTCGTTTTTTCCACATTTTCCTCTATTTCTTCGCTCCTATTAGTATTAGCGTGATAAAATATAGCCTAGATATCCTTCCTCGATAAATGGGCTATCTAACACTGAAATAATAATCCAAATTTTTAAATTAAATTAAATATTTTAAAGATTTAAAGGGAACAAAGGGAGCGACTTTGTTTTATATGTATAGATTAACCTACCAACACACAAAAAATCCGCTGGTTAGGGTTCCGTTTTAGGGTACCGTAGTAAACTAAGTTTTGTTATTTAAAGAACCCTGTAACATTAAGGTGCGCATTGCAATGCTCGACTCTGTAACGTTACATTACAAGCGAATGCTCCCGGTGAGCGAGCACCTTTATATTATGCTTAAATGTGGATAGACAGACACATTTTCACATTTATAATTAGTGTACACTTACTTAACTAACACATAAGAATATACTTTAATTTTTTGTGTAGCAAATATCTACATAATATTTGATGAGGGTTAACTTCATAATATTAAAACATAACTCGTATTCGATATGACAATAAAAAAAACATCTATTACTTTGGGTACTCCATACATAATATATGACGCATGTAATATGTACGAATCAACCTTCCCTGGCCTCGAATTTATACCCGTATCTGAGTTTTCCTTTTTATGAAAATGCTCACTAATTTTCATGGACATGCTAATATAAATTTAAATTATAAATGAATTTTGTAATTTCGGAGAACTGGGCATTTGAAAAGAGCATTTTGAATACAAAATCAAGCACATTAAATAAGAAAAAATGAAGAAGAGCATGTATGTAAAGAATTATAAATTTTATATTTTGTGTTAATATCAATGTTTGAAACCTTTATTTAATATATAATATTATGATAATAATTTTGACGTTGCTTACTATACTATACTTAATACTATAGTGCTCACCGAACACATACAAATTCGTGCATACGGTCCATTGCTTGACATAACGCGACCAAATTAAGTTGGTTCGCCATCTGCTTATTGTCTTTGGCAGTTAATTCGACAAAACAGCATTATAGATAGATAAACATTAAAATATAAACATACATTAATAATATATCTACGGCACGTTAAAATTATACATCCCTACTTCTTAATTTAATGAGGCTATATCTCAGCACCGCACATTAACTGTGAAGAGATAATATATCTTTTCCTTACTTAAATATCTTTATGTTTATCTTGCGTAATTTATGACTGCCTCCTTGGGAATGGAAATTGTATGATGCTATGTTTAATGGGAATTTAAATTATATAAAAAATTGTAACTTCTGGAGTTTTCTTTTTATATGAAGAAGAAGTTTGATCTAAAAATATTAGCTTTTGGAAAATCCCTATAATATCGTCATCTTTTATTCAGTTAATCTAAATTAAATATATAATTTTAACAATAGATTTCCAAGACTCCGTGATCGAAGGATTAAAATAAATCGTTTATTCAGTTAAGCTTTAAACATTTTAATTCATTATAAAATGTTCTTCTTTCAAGCAAAGAAGAAATATTATTCTGCTTCACAATACAATAATGAATAATTATTATTATTGAATGTATTTCCAATCCTTATAACTTTTAAGCTTTCTCCTGAAAAAGATCAGTGTTCCAGTGGAATAAAAAAGCTAAAAATATGTAACACTGAATGACGCCCGCAACTTCGTTGCGCCAAAATTCGTTTATCATGCGGGAACCTTACATTTTTCCGGAATAAAAAGTATCTTATATCCTTTCCCGGGACTCAAAGTATCTCTGTACCAAATTTCAGCAAAATCGGTTCGGTAAGCGTGAAGAGGAGCAGCCAGAAAGACAGATAGACAAACACACTTTCACATTTATAATATTAGTATGGATAATAGGAATTCAGTCGAACAGAAGAGGAGCTTCAAGTGCGCAGGAACATCTTCTCAATTTAATTAAATGTTCGCACCACGAATAGTTCTGACTCGAATCTAAATCAGTTCCGTTCTTTGAAGTTGGCTATACGAATTGTAGTCGTCTAAACAGTAAAGCTAGACTTGTGTTCTGTTCTCGACTACACTAGTCAGACTGAGAATTTATTTGCTGCTTGTGCAACTGGATATTATAATTAACTAGATGACGGCCGCAAATCCAGTGCGCCAAAAATCGTTTATCGCATGAGAACCGTACATTTTCCCGGGATAAAAAGTATCATATGTCCTTTCGCGGGACTCAAAGTATGTCCATGCCAAATTTCAGCAAAATCGGTTCAGCGGTTTGGGCGTGAAGAGGTAACAGACAGACAGACAGACTGACTGACAGATATAGACACACTTTCGCATTTATTATATTAGTATGGAAGTATGAACACAGGAGTGTCTTTTTGATACCCATTGCCCAAGTGTGTGAGCAGTGCATAAGAGCAATCTTTTAGTCTTTACTCTCGCAACCGCGCATAACCGATACAACTAAAGGCTAAAGGGTCTGTTCCATACTCTATCTGTCAAGTTGAGTGGTGGATAGCCTATCCGGCACTTATCAGGAAGTGGTGAAACAGGCCCGAAGCATAACAATTAACAACAATAGAAACGGGAAAGAATGGACATACTGACAGATTTTAGTGACGAAATGACGGATTACCTATGTCTAACTGTCACTTTGTCTATTCTTCCGTAGATGAAACCGCTTCTATGGTAACTATGCTAAGCCTACTAACTGTCTGTTACTTTGGCACAACGGCTCAATTAGTTAAGTGTCTGGCAGCTCAAGCCCGGGGTCGCGGGTTCGAATCCTGCCGACGGAACAAAAAGTTTGTCAATGTTCTGTGGTCTGGATGTATATAATTAAATATGTGTATCATATAATAAAAATCCTAAATTTATTATGTATATTGTATAGTATAAATTTATTAAATATAATTTCCGTTGTCTGGTACCTGTAGGCTGTAACACAAGTCCTTCAGGAACTTAGCACGGGGCCAGACTGACGTGGTGTGAAGCGTCCATAGCTATTATTATTATTATTATTATAGTACTAAGTACTAATCATAAATTCGAATACTACTAAGCTATTTAAATGAAACTTTTCATGGAGTCCTGGGAACGAAGATGTTTCTAATAAAACTTCGTAGGTAATAAAAAGTTTGCCCTTCCAATATTATGTAAAAGAAAGATCTGTTTGTTGCATCAGCAGAGATTTCTCCGTTTGCATCGGTGAGCTCTAAAACTATTGAGATAAGTAATAACCGGGGGAAAATATACCTGAGCCCCTAGCCAAGACTTTTCTTCGTCGCTACTTTATAGAATCGCCGATCAAAATGTACGGAATTGACATTACACGAGTCGAACATTAACTTCAAATTATCGAACGCGTATTGTGAATTTCCATACATTGCGATCAGCAATTCTATAAAAAAACGATAGAGAATAGATCTTGGGTAAAGGGCCTGGGCTACTTTTACATAATTATGGCAACATCAAATGATTTTATAATGATGAATTATTACAATCCGTACTAAATTATATAAATACGCAAGTGTGTCTGTCAACCTCTTTACGCCTAAACCGCAGAACCAATTTATCTGAAATTTAGTATGGAGATACTTTGAGTCCCGGAAAAGGAAATAGGATACTTTTTATTCCACAAAAATGTATAGTTTTCGCGCGATAAACGAATTTTGGCGCAACGGAGTTGTGGGCGGGTCCTTTCCCGGGACCCAAGGTATCTCCATACCAAGTTCAGCAAATTCCGTTCAGCGGTAACAGACAGACATACAGACAGACAGAAAGACTTTCGCATTTATAATATTAGTATAGATAGGGTGGATAATAGATACAAAGTATGTTGGTTGGGCGCGAACAATCTATTAGCGGTAACGCACACGTCAAACGTTATTTTTACCCCAAAACAAACGCACTTGATTTATACAGCCCTCATAAACCGAAATGATTCAACGTTTAACAGGGCGTTCGAGTTTCGCCGCAACTCATATACAGAATGTGCGAGATTCAACGAGAAATATTACAGGGGGTCGGTGTAAGTGATTGAATTTTCAGGATGTGTTTTCTTTTTATTAAACCCTGCCTGTGTTGGTGTGTGTGGTGTTGTTTGTTTATATGTCTGTGTGTCTCCGTGGCATCGTTATGTCTAAAGTAGCTCGCAAACGATCAAACACGTAGTTTTTTTGACAAACTACGTGTTTGACGTGTTTGAAGAAAATTTGGATTACGTAGCGTTTGACAAAAGTGTTTGAACGTGTTCCGCTGTGTTTGTCACACAAAAACTCATGATCTCAAACCGATTCTAGCTAATTGTTTGACAAACGTGTTTGATGCACGTTTGATCGTCTGCGCTGCTGTTTGTCAAACAAACTACGTTTTGATGTTGACGGTTTGATGTTTGCGGGCTACTATTGATGAAATTTTATGAATTATTATGATCAAAAGTGTTCATAGATAATAGGTATAGATCATCAGCCCACCTGTTATTTTTTATGGTTAAATGGTAGACTTCAAATACTATATTACTATTCCATGCATTCGGCCAGAGAACTATACATTTTTCAAATCCTTATCTTTTTTAATAATTCAAGCATGTTTTTTTATAATAATACTAGCTGTCCCGGCAAACGTTGCTTTGCCATAATATATTATGTATTTGCCATATTATTTTATTGAAGTGACTAAATATGTATGTTACCATGGCAAAGTCGATCGCTATCCCGTCGCAACAATGGTCGCCGTCAGTCTCAGGTTGTAATAATTTACTATTATTTATTCAACAAATGCACCTATCAATATATAAAGTACCCAGTAGCCGTTACTTACTCAATCCAGTTGAAAAGTATCGACATCTGTTGGAATCTTTTGGAGTTAACAGATAATTGTGACTGTCAATTAATTATAGACAAATAATTTGCAATAAAATAAAATTGCGACTATAATTAAAGATCTAAGCTATCCTATCTCTGAAGTTGGAAAAAAGCACACATTTAAAAAAAGAAAACATTAAAATCGGTTAAGTAGTTTAGGAATCCATCGCGGACAAACAACGTGACAGGAGATTTATATATAATAGATTTTTATATAAGGCACGAAATGAAATGGAAGGTGTTCTCTCAGTGAATATCTTTAGCTATTAGAACATTGATGTTTTGCATTTAACGGCACGTTATGTTTTTATGTAATATTATTTCCAGAATGTTCCATGTTTCAGAGTTTATTCATTTTGGCTTTTTAAATTTCGAAACAGCGGTATTGATTTTGTTGTATTTTTTTAGTGTTTTGTGTTCGTGTCCGTAAAAATCAAAAATAGCATCTCAGACACATGAAATATTATAAATTTAAAATGTGTCTGTTTGTCTGACTGTAAAGCGTAAAAAAATTGCTGGACCAATTATTTGTGTGGGAATTCTACTTTACATCCGGTAAAGGATGTAAATATTTTATTACAGGTAAAATGTACGGTGCCCGTACGTACTAATAAACGATTTCTGCACATAAAGATGCGGGCAATTAGCAATATATTCTTGTATTGAAATACGCGTTTTATGATTAAAATTCAGTCGAGTGCTGAGACTATAAGAAAAGAAGAATAGAAAAGAAGAATAGAAAGTATACAATATTAGGGAGGTATTAAACTTATTTTTTTGTTTTGGTTTTCCTTAAAGTATACACAATCCTATAATATACTGTTCATTAAAGTGTCAGGTGCAGTATTTAACCACTGTGTTTGTTGATTTTATGGCACATAATCCAGTTTAATAGTTTTGGACCAAATACAATACTCAATACTGCACAATTTTCACTCTAATCCAAATATAACGGAGACAAAGTGCATTAAAAATTGCCAATGATTTTTTATCACTTAAACATAATACTTCCGAAATGTAGATTACATAGTACTTATTGAATATAATATTATTATGTAGTTTTCAAAGATATAAATCTTTCATCAGCACTAAAGTTTGTAACACAAAAGCATATCAAATTATGGAACATCTTGAACGTAGGATCGGTGCCAACGCGAAAAACACAAAATTCAAATTTAGAATGCGGGTGAATGAACGTAGTACTGACCTCCTTTCTGCGTGATGTTGAACGTCCTCAGCCTGTACGAGTCCTCATCCGGTTCCTCCTCGGGCTGATGCGGTCGAGGCACGTCGAGGAAGGCGTTGGAGCGCCTCGGCTGGCTTTGGCCTGCTGGAGGCCTTCGTCTCGCCGAGGCTTGCCTTCGAACCTGCGGTGGAGTCTCCGCTTCCGCCAGACGAGGCTCCGAGCTGTATCGGGCGCGGGTTTCCCGATCCAGTTGCTGCTGCTGCCGTCTGTGTCTGACAGACCGGCCGCCCGTGATCCGGGCCGACTGAGAGCGCGCGGCCGGCCGCCGGCGCGGGGCAGGTGTGGTCTCGGGCACCGCTAGGGCCTCCATGCTCGCGGAGGCCGGCGCGCATATCGACTGCGAGCGCTTCGTACGTCCGTCCGTGGCCATGGTCGCGGCGATACTGCCCGCCCCCGCCCCGCCGCCCGCCCTCGCCTCACTTGTTGCACGTCACCGCTTTGGGCGGCTGCACTGGCCGAATGTATTTGCGAGTTTCGTACGAGAGTTCTCCAGTTGTTCCTGGATATAAAGATATGTGCAACTAATATTGTAGGTTTGCATTTACTTTTCAGGAATTTCAGGAAAGGAAAGTAACAAGAAGTTTTTCAATATTAACTATTAAATGACATTCTGATTTTTTCATTAAATTTGTTGATTAAAATTGGCTTGTATTTTAATGATTCATCGGATATTTTAATTACAACCCGTAATTAACAACGTATGCGTTCGAAAATCAAATTCTGTGTGTGCATTGTGCTCGTTTACATACAAAATTGCCAAAACGGGAACCAAATTATGATCGTAAACATGTGAGGATAATTTTAATTGCAAAATAATTGCTTGTTCAGATAGGTCAATGACGTATCATATCACAGAGACGTCGCAAAAGCGCTTAATAGGCTTCGATCACTAATATACAAGATACACAGTCTCATACAAAACCTCTCGAAAATCTGTCCCCGAGTAATAGAGTTTAATGAAGTATACATTTATCTAAAATCAACCTTAATTATAGTAATTATTAAAGATCTTTTTATAAAACAATGAACATTTGTGTTTACAAAGCAATAAAATTTTTACGTCCGATGCACGCTTCATACTAAATTCAACCATCCGCGTATATGATTTAAGTTCAAATTTGTATAGTGCCAAAAAAAAAAATCCAATTTTACGACCGAAATTCGCCGCTGGAACAGGGCGAAGTGAAGTATGAGTGGAGTCGAATTGTTCAAATTTTTTTTGTTGATTGTAATTTGTAATAATTTTAATAGTCCATTTTTTTATTTTTCCGAAGTTTAATGTATAAAGTGAGGAGTAATTATTTTTTACTTGTAATATTAGGTTGTTCTAATGTCATGTCTAATTTTATCATTAACCAAAATATACATAAGTGTACATACATTTTCCGATAGGCCACAAAGGACAACTCACATCACCCAACGCCCATACTTTTTAACCTACTTAAAAAATCCTTAATGGGAACTATATTTGATCGAAGATGGGAACATAATATTATTACCACATCTAACTGGATCTCGAGGAAACCTGAAAAAAATCCTCAATAAAAAAATAATAGTAATAGCGACTCCATCAAATGGAACAGAAACATAGCTTATAACCCGAACATTTCAAGTGGGCATGATAAACTACGATAAGTACCTTTAGTATGAGTATTCGCAATTGAGATGGTTTATACCTGGTGTTGATTTATTTACAACTTAATTTTAAAACTGTCTTTTGGTGATTTCTTAAAGAAATACCAATATTTACAATACAATTGTAAGAAATATATTAGGATAAAATTAATACTTACCGGAAATATGAAATTCCATCCTTTTTTTGGTTTTAGACGTATGATTTCTACAATTATTAAACGCGCACCGAGGCATGTTTCCCGGCGGAGCGTTCGAGCACTACTAAATCAAAAGTGCACCAGAATGTTGAGTTTGGTGCTCTTTTGGTGAGGTCGTTTTTTGCCGCGGATTGTGTATCTTGTATATTAGTGATCGAAGTTAATAGGTCGAAAACAGGGCGAAGAGCCTCTTAGCAGTGCCGAATAACTATCTTCTGTATCTGTATCATAAAAATGGATTTCAAATGTGTTAGTCGCACTAAAACTCGAAAACGTCTGAACTGATTGGGTTGCATTGATTAAAGTCTTAAAATATTCGTAGAAGTCTTCTTCTTCTTCTTTTTTATTAATGGCTCCTTTGTGAGTCGCCAGTATCAGAGTGTTCAGGGAAGGTTTTAGAGATGAGAAATAATGCAAAAATTGCGAGTAGGTAATATTATGCTAATAACGACAATTTAATTTTCCTCATACAAAATGTTCTTACCTGTTTGTTACGACGATTCGGTATTTTTGGCATGATCACACGTAGATCTAGATAAAATAAGGGTTTTGAATCGACAACATAGGTATATCCATAATAGCCGAATTATTACTCTAGTTAACAAGTGCCATTTTTTCGAAACCTGATCGCATGCACCGAAAATAATGATTTTGGTCTCATTCGATTTGGAATACCATCTGAAACATTTTTTGTAATATTTCAAAAACTATTTGAGACAATTAAAATTTAAATAGATCCTTAAAGAGCAGGAAATTTTCTAAAAAAATCCTAGATCCTGGAACCTTGTCAATTATCCTTATAGCTTTAATTGAGCGGCGAAAGTAACGGTGAAACCGCGTGGTTCATGTTTTGCGTGATTTGCCGCAATCTGCTATGTGAACTAAAAAAATATTTTAAGTGATTAAATATTAATATTAAGGAATAAAAAAATTGGGTACTAAGTAGACATATCAATAAACAATAATCCGTTAACAAAAAAAAATATCACAATTTGTTTAATTATTTTGCTTTTCTTAATTTGTTAATAGTCACCATTTTAATGTTAACATAAAAACGCAGATTATTTCTAAACAAGAAATCTAGAAATTTTTATTATTCTTTTGAGCTAATCTTAAAAGGGCTTAGAAGAGATATCCGGTGGAAAAATTCAATAATTTTGATTTTTCACTTTTTTATTAACATTCAATTATTGTTATTATTCTGGCTTCTAACAACAACAAATGTTGTTAGAAGCCAGATAACAAAGGGAGAAGACCTAATGGCAGACACTATAAGGAAACATGAAACATTCGAATGTTATAAAATATATAATTTATGAAAATAAAGGATTGATAACTTCTTCCATGTCTTCAGTAACTCTTACAAAATAAAATTATTATAATTATTCTCTGACAAATCAATAAAAAAATATATTATTGGTCTTTTTGTAAACTTAGTCATAAGTACTAATAGATGACATCACAATAAGCGAACAACACTAATAGTAGACACCAATATGAACTAATAGTAGACATAGAACATTAAATTACATTTTACATTTTTCATATTATTAGGTCTTTATTTGCCGTTTTTCAAAATATTTCATTTACTTCATCATAGTAACTACATGCATCAGAAATATTATCCACGTTGTCTCCAGATTCTATTCATTCTTCTTCCACGCTGAAAATATCTTTCCTTTTATTTTTATTTTTCATATTTTTTTCCCAGCAAATTTATTTTTAGTCTTAAGTCTCCATGCTTCTTTTGCCTCTTCTTTTTTCTTCTTTTTGTTCTCAGTTCTCCTTTTTCTTCTTTTTACTGCTACAAAACTAAAGCATCGATTTTTAGATCAGTGCAAGGTCTAATATTGGACACCATGTCCATTTTTAGGTACAGTAGTTCTAAGTTCTTAGTTTGTTAATAGAATTATATTTTTAGAGAATAGTGATGATATTTGCAGTAGAATAAAGTACAAAATAACTTTAGTATGTATTGAAAAACTAAAAGATGAGATCCATGTCATCTATTAGGTTTTTTTACATTTTCAAGAACTAATAGTAGACACCCTTTATATTGTTAGGGAAAATGGATAAAAGATCATAAATAAACATTAATTAGTGTAAACAACATGACCATTAATCCAATGAAGTCAATAGAAATTACAAAAAATCTAATAAATGTATTCAAAACTTACGTGCAAAATTTCGCCTTCCTTAACCTATTTGTTAAGAAATTGCCGGGTGCGTGTTGACGTGGTCACATCATTTACGAAAACTGATCCCATTTTAAAATTTTGTTTCCGAAGGCATCCCTAATATATTTTTTCACATCAACAGATATCATGAGAAGCTTATAAAATTTACAGTGTTGAGAAATAATTAGAATAATTCTTATTTTTATGGCATTTTTGTCGTAAGTGTCATCTATTAGTTCAGTGTCTACCATTAGCGCCTTTCCCTAATATATATTTTTATATTTATAACTAATAAAATTTAAATAACCATTTTTATTGATGAAAAAACCCTAATTGCTTTATTTACATGAAAATATCATGAATGCCTTTGATTGTTCATAAAAAAGTGAAAAATCAAAATTATTGAATTTTTCCACCGGGTGTGTCTTCTAAGCCCTTTTAAGATTATCTCAAAAGAATAATGAAAATTTCAAGATTTCTTGTTTAGAAATAATCAGCGTTTTTATGTTATCATTAAAATGGTGACTATTAACAAATGAACAAAAGCATAACATTTAAACAAACTGTGATAATTTATTTTTGTTGACGGATTATTGTTTATTTCATTTCAATTTTTTTTATTTCATTATATTAATATTTAATCAGTTAAAATATATTTTTTTAGTTCGCGTGGCAGATTGCGGCAATTCACGCGAAACTCGAACTACGCGTTTTTACCGTTACTTTCGCCGCTCATATAAAGCTATAAGGATTATTGGTAAGGTTCCAGGATCTAAGATTTTTTTTTAGGAAATTTCCTCTTCTTTAAGGATCTATTTTCAAATTTTGATTATCTTAAATAGTTTTCGAAATATTAAAAAAAATCAAAATTCTTCTTTTTATGTTTACCTACTTAATTGTTTATAATTATTGCATTTTTTCAGCCCCTCTTGGAATTTTGATAGAATGTTCTAAATGGTATTCCGAATCGAATGAGACCCAAATCATAATTTTCTGTGAATGAGATCAGGTTTCGAAGAAAAACGGCACTTGTTAATTAGACCATATCGCGTATTTGTGAAAATAAAAACAAAGACACTTTCCACATTCAATTTGACACAAAAGCAAATATTTTTTGTATCAAATACCTACATTTTCTAACAAGTCTGCTATAATTGACATTTCGATAGACTATAGAACAAACAATACTTCTTCTTCTTTTAAATTGCTCCTGTGTGAATCGCCTACCTCAGAGTGTGATGACGGACACTGTATTTCTACTGTAGCTATGCTACAGGTGCTGAAAAGAAAAGAACAAAAACCATCAAAAAAGAAATGAAATCCCACCAAAACATGAAATGTAAAAGGAGCCAAGCAAAATAACGAATAGCTATTCAATACTTCTGTCCTAAAAAGTTTTCAAATCACATTCAAGCCAAGTCTTCAACTTATTTTGTAATTTAAATCAACATTTAGTAAATGTTTCAATAGATTTCATCATTTTATAATTATTATAGTGGTTTGGCGATGAGCACCTGTAGCATAGCTACAGTAGAAATACGAAGGTATAGATAAACAGCGAAGATAAACTGAAGGTGCCGTTCCGATCTTTACCGCGGCTTGCCGCGACCGTAAGAAATCAAATATAATGCTACTTTAAGACAACAGACCGTACAACCGTCCTACGTTTCTTCCTTGGTTTTTCGATCAGAATGAGAATCTGACACGAGTTTCACAGTTTTACCCATCCCACAGAAGTGCTCAACGCCTCTAAAGAAGTTTTCACTTCAAAAAAATGTTAAATACCCACGATTCGTGCTCCGTGTCTTTAGTGTTGCGGTTTTTTTTGTCATGTTTTAAGAAAATATTAAGTTACTGATTTGATGTGAATATCTCAAGGAAAACAATACATTCAGTTTTGGAGTGAGGTTTTGATTACTATTTTTCACATCGACGGAGGCGGAAAACGGCAACATCGGTAAGCGCAGTGGGAAGAAAGTTGACGATTTCCGCCCGGGGGTGAGAAAATTATATTTTTGATTGTAGGCAACTTTATTTTCTGCCGCCCCATGTTCGTTATCTGTCTCTATGGTCGCAGCCGCTCTTAGGTCGTGGCCTATAACAGTCCGTTTACAAATCTGGGGCTGCCTCTTAGGATTTGTAAATCCTAGGGTTCCTAGATGCAGAGAGAAGGGGCACTAAGTGCAAGTTCCACATTTTCAATACATTACTTATAGTAGTAGTCAAGGGGGGGTTTCAATATAATAGAAATTCTAATTACTTTATGAATTTTATGAATCTTAGGAACTTTTTGTAGGCAACGTCCTTTGTCTATTCCTCTCCCTTTCTATCGTAGCAATCCTAAGGCCGTGTTTCCACGGGCGCGGAGCAGAGCTTATCGTTGCCGAATTGACGACTCCGATTCAGTGGAAACACACCCTAAATGTGCAGGAAGTATTACGGAATATTGTACGTCGAGTTTGGTTCATATTTCGAGCGCCTATGGAAATTATATAGCAACAAGAAAAAAGTGATGCTTTGTTCACAAAGCATCACTTTTTTCTTGTTGCTATAATAAATAAATCTTGTTTATAAAGCCTTCAGGCTTTGAACATTTTTGAGATGAGTTGAAATTACCTAGGAACAGAAAACGAACGATATCTATATCTTTTTTTCTCAGATTATATTTATATTTATATAAAATAATCGATACCTTTAACCCATAATAATCTGGACTGGGGAACGATAGGAAGCAAATATAATTAGGAGATAGATGGCATAATGTAAAAATTGTGGGGTTTTTTTTTCAATTTTCTCTCTCCGCTACTTAACAGACCGCTCCAAGCCAGCCTCCAGTAAACATCGGCAAGAAGAAACTGCAAGACAAGAAGAACTGGGGAAATATTGGGTCATCGTTATATCGAAGAAAGGCTGGCCGGAAATCGCGTTATATTTCGACTTCCGCTATAATACATAGTGAGGACGTGTTTTATTCGACCACCCCAGTACAGAAGCCGTTCCCGAGTGAATTCTCGTACGGCAACACTGATACTATGAGTGCGTTCTGCGTAGATCAGAACACAAATATATTGATGAATCTGCGGGTAGTTGAAGAACTTCAATGAATTGGACGCCAGTCACCGCCGTCCACCCGTGACCACGGCCGCTGGAAAGCAGCCGAAACGTCGGGAATAATAAAAGTGCTCAGTGAGAAAATAAATAAGTTATTAAAAGATACTTAACAGCGTTAAATACAATATTTTCCTGTTATCTAGTAACACAATTTTTTAGATAAATACCACGGGACTAGACGGATGTGCTTTTAAGTGTCAATAGATATGTACATATATTTAGGTGATCCTTCAAGCCCCATAAGAGCACCGGTGATCGCGACAACAATAGAATACTATAACATTTCCAAGAATCCCGATCGAAGGATAAAAAAAAAAAAGTCTACTTACTTACCATAATTATTATTATACTTATATTATATTATGTTGGCTGTCTGTCTGTCTGTTACCTCTTCACGCCCAAACCACTGAACCGATTTTGCTATTTGGTTTTGAGACACATTGAATCCCAGATAAGGACATAGGATACTTTTTATCCCGGAAAAATGTACGGTTCATCGTCGGCGTCATATAGTATATCAACGTTTTTGACGATTTTTTCGTCCCCAACAAAGGTTCATTGGTCTTTATTATACATATAGATAGAAATATAATGAAAGGGCGACGATTTAAGGCTTTTGCCCTTTCAATTAGCCCCGAAACCACTCGGAAAAGTCGCGCTATTACTCATCGGGAAATAATCTCTAAATTACTTAAAACTTTGTTATTGACATTATTTTTTTAAGGTTTGGATACGAAGCGTTTAAAATTTTAAATAAAAATGGTTCAATGCCTGGTTTTTGAGGTCACTAGAAACTGACTAGAAAGGAGTTTATCAATTCAGTAGATACAGTATTCTGATTGGCTTAAGTCAAACAGAAACAAATTAAAAACCATGTCAAAAGATATATTCCAGTCAAAGAACCTGAGAAACTGGGCTTAAACTTCTCTGTCTATCTCTCTATCCATCTATAATAATATGTCTGTCAACAAACTGTTCTAACCGCGACCCACAGGTTGAAAAACTCTGACGTGGTGCAAATCAACAATCTAGTAACTCCGTAACGTTTATTATTAGTTTAGAAGGTATAATTATACTTATCAGGTGAATCCTATACCGCGAAACATCTTGTTAATATCAAAATATCAAGTAATGGTAACAATTACACTTTTAAACCGGTAATACAAGTTGTTTTGACCACAGACCTTTTTAAAATTAGACAGTACAATAAATAGAATTATTTTGTTATTTTGGGCTAACCTAAATCTTGACTTGACATTTTACGACTAGCCTAAATCATGACTTGAATTTTAGAAAACTATTTAACAAAAAATATAAAGCATTTAATAAAATTCAAATTATAATAGAATATTATTTCTTGTTGTGCTTATTTTGTAAACAATAAACATCTTTGTTTCATCCTTTATGTTCGTCATTGAGTTCGTCACTGCGTCATTTTATTGCACAAGGAAAATCTCACAAAATATTATCACACACATTTAAAGTAGCAATGAGACTTTAAGATAAATATAATAGCGCAAAATGAATCAGCTCGGAAAACACAATGTAAAGATTAGATGTGGGAAATGTCAACCATAACAATATAAACCATAGATTATTTCGATACGTAGTAAAAGAACAAGTGTGAAAACCAGTTCACACTAGTTTTTTTGCAACCATTTTTAAAAACCATTTTAATAAACCCGTTTTTGTAAGCCGGTATACTTGAGAATAAACTTGTTAATTTACGACTAACCGAACCGCAATCTTTAGAAATCTAACCCCTTTAGTTCTCCCTCACCTTTTTTGCAGATGCAGCCGGGTTTTCAGCACTAATAACGACATGAATGCAATGATGAAGAACGCACTCATCACGAACTGAAAAAAAAATTTCATGACAAAAAATGTGGTGAGTAATAAACACTTTTTAAAGTTTTAACTTCACTTCTTTTACTATTTTTATTGTTTTTATTACAGCAACTACCGTAACAAAACGCCATGTCTATCACCACCTAGATCTACAACAACGGGCTGCGTGTGCGCATGTTAAGAAGCTAGTCTGACACATGCAGGCCAGAGGACGGACGTCACGATGGAAGTATTGTTGTTATTAGTGTTTACTTCTGTGGTGTACCTGACTGAAGCGTATACCGTCCCTCCTGCAACACTAGAAGCCATCTACCCTAAGGGTTTGAGAGTGTCAATACCTGGTAAGTGTTGTTTAATAATCCTTTTAATTCACAGAAAACCGAGAAATAATTGTGAATAACCTACCTTAAATTTGTTTATTGCCTGGTAAGTGTTTTTAATAAATTGAGACAGTTTTGAAAGGATTTTTTATGTCAAAAATTGGTTAACTGCTAAAACGTCTCGAAACAGAACTTCATTTTGATAAAATATATGTTTGTTTCCTAATTGAGTGTTATTGTGAGCCAATCAAGAGAATCAGTGAATGAATCAGCTGATATGGGTCTGAAGGTCTATAATTTTATGATGTAACGAAATCAACATTGAGAATATTATGGCATTATTTTTTTAATTGTAAAACGAAATAGCTCACAAACCCGGGGATATGAAACGGGGGGATGAAAGAAAACCTCATCTTATTATACCCGAAAACCCGGGTTTTCAAAATGATTGGGTCCAGGTTTCTATGCCCTAGATATAAGTAACGATTTCTATAGCTCTCGTGAGCATAGAATCACAGAAAACATCTTTCCATGAAGAATTCTGTCTCCTTTTTAATTTATTTTTCTTTTTATACTTACTATTCATTGAGTTAGCAGAAAACACAGCCACGTTATTCGTAAACTGTTGATTGTAAAGTTAGGTATTTAGTGCTTCCTCTTCAGTTCTTTGACTTTCGGTCACTGCAACGGGAATCTGGAATTCTTCCTACTCCTCCTATTTTCTTTTGATTAATTTCGTTGCGGGTCCCAAGGCAGCTATGGCTCCCTGAGATCATATCAAAGGGTTTTCGTGGTTGGATACCGCTGTTGATCCTGGCGACACAGGAGATACAGTGGTGGGAATGTGTGGTGGGCCAAAGCCCGTTTAAAAAAAAAGTAAAATTACAATATTATTTTCACAGTTATCATAATTTTCTAGCAAACGAATACGAATACGTGAGTATCAATGGTTTCTGCTAGACTCAACACAAGAAGTGTGTTTACCAAAGTGTTTACATTAAAATAACTGTTTACTGTTTTTTTACCCGTGCAAAAAAACTTGTTTACTTACGCACAAAAAGAAGATGTTATTATAGTCCATGACCAATATTTGTTTAAGTATCAGAAAAAATAATGGGAAATCTCAAAAAGGTAAATCAAGAGGAAAAAATTGGAAAGTTCGAAAAGTTTTGAAGAGAAAAAGTCAGTATTAGTAATCTTATTAAATACGGAGTAGACCTTTTAAAGCAAACTAATTTAAAATAATTAAATGTGCTAGGCTTTTGTCTACATTTTTTCGATACAGCTAGCAGAAATGTCAGGTAGAGCTTCTTATAAATACTAGCTTTTACCGCTAATATGGCTAAGGCCTAGTTATTATAATACTTACTAGCTTTTACCACTAATATTGTGGTTAAGGCCTAGTTGTTGGGGTATGCGACAGCAACTTTTCTAGATAAAAGTATCCTTTGTGTTAATTCCAAAGCCTAATCATGAATCAACAGCTTTGTTAGCGAACAAAGTTTGTTGGGTGGTTTTTGTGGAAAAAGTACCTAGCCAGATACCAAACATACTCACAAACTTTCACCTTTATAATATTAGTGTAATATAATTACACCATTGTTTTTTATCTATCATGTGACGTTTTCAACAAGCTAGACAAAGACTAGAAGTTCTTGTTTAGCTATTCGCTTTGATATATTTTTATTTCTAAAGATGCTTTTTTCGTCACCCAAAATGTAAGACTTTTTCATGCTCTAGCCTGATTAACGTTTAATTAAGTCACAAGTACTACTTAAAGTGCTTAAAACGCTATAGAAATATATTAAAATGCCTCATTACCCCATAATAAAATCGAGTATCATTAACAATTCCTTTCACATAATTGGCCAGGATAATTAAACACTTTGGACAAAGTAATTGAAATTCGAGCGCCAGAAATTCGCCATCTTGGTCGCAGCCGAAATACAAAATGGCCACGTTCGAAAATGAGGTTAGGTCTAGGCTTAGTTTTAAAAGATAAACTTTAATACAATAATGGACACACATTATTATTACTTATAATTTAGTTGATTATCAAAAATTAAGTGACCTAAAGATTACATATTTTAATTATATTATTATGTACTTACTTAAATAATAATATCTAGCTCTAGATAATGTAGATAAAGTCACTGTATTGTGCCAAAATGTTCTATAGTCTATACGTCTTACTAACAAAATTATACAAGAAAAGTATAGTACATTTCTTGTGACCGTACTGTAGATGTTAATCAACAATATCTATAAAATTAAGTGCATTGCAATCATGAATTGTTTGTTGAGAGACAACTTAGCTTAGGGCATCTACACACTCGCTTAACGCAATCGCAACGTTAGCTCGTCTGCTAAGAATCAAGATTTAAAAAATATAAAAATAGTTGGAAAGAATAGAAAGGGCATTCCAAGTAGCTAAGATAATATCCATGAGTACTTAGTCAAATAGCATTCGCTAGTTTCGATAGCAAAGTTAGATGAAAAAAATATGGGACTTGTCGTCATTGCGCTTGCAAATCTCACTTAGCTTACGAAGTCGAAAACTTTTCTTTTCTTATCTTCGTCGAACTGTACTGTAGGAGAAGTAATCAGAATCGACGTTTTGGTTTTTTGCTAATTACTGCAGTATTAACTATTACGTCTTTATCTTTACTCAGAATAGTACCTATGTACAAAAAACACTAGCAACACTCGAGTACACTTACCAAACATATACTACGGTACTACACTTTTTGCACATGCAAATGACCCTGGGCCATTAGCCAATGACTCTTTATCGCTTCTTCATTGAATCGCCGATCAGAATGTATGAAATTGACATAAGCGTTCGATAATATTATGAAGTTGACGTTCGACTCGTGTAATAATAAATATCGTATATTTTGATCGGCGTTTCCATAAAGAAGCGATATAGAAAACGTCTTGGCTGGTGAGTCATGACTATAGATCGGAACCTGGGTGTAATTTTCAATGTAAAGAATAATATGGATAAGACTTGTAATCCCAGGAATCCCAGGAAAATCAGAATGTCTGAGTACGTAATTTTAAAATAAATGAATCAAAATTATGTTAATTGGTTTATAAAATGATTCATATTATGTAAAATAGTTTGAATAGAAATTTCCAAATATTAGGGCGGAATGAAATAGGAAACATAAAATGAAAAAAAAAACATATACATTACATAATACTTATTATATTGTACATCATTTATGCTGGTAAATAAAATGAAGAATGTTCACTTATTATTTTTTTAGCTCTCCGCAAACTAGGTCGAAAATAAAAAATATGAGAGAAAAAATTATTACGATACGTCGTGTAGTTTAGGACTCATGATACAGCCGAAGTGTACGTAAGTCTGCGTGTACCCTACAATTTAGTACCAATTACCACATACGCCATAAAGACCATAATATTAGATCATAAAGTTATATTGACCTGTAGGACTAGGTATCGATATCTTGATGATAGGTGGATGAACTTGTAACTTACATAATATGCATACTTTCCGTCCTATCACACGTATATTCTATATAATACATACTTACTTGATATTGTAAATGCGAAAGTGTGTCTGTTTGTCTCTCTGTTACCTCTTAACACCCAAACCGTTGAACCAATATTTGGAAATACTTTGGAAATACTTTGAGGAGGAATTTTAAGGCCTAAATTATTTTAAAGTACCTTGACAGATTTTCATTCGGCCAAAACAAGGCCTTAGCCAGTGGCCAGTGCTACTTATATAGAGGTACAAAGTAACATACCAAAGTGATAATTTAGGGTGTCTAATGTCTATGTGTCATAAAGAGTTTTCTGTGAAAGTAGCAGCGCTGAAAAAATAACCCTTTACTTCTATATTTCTATGGGAAATGCCCCAACGTCGTGCCCATACAGTAATTTGAAAAAAAGTTACTCTATCAGCTCTACTTTCATAGTGAACTCTTTACAAGAGGGACACGCACACACTGCAGTGTTATCACCAGAACCGTAGCGTGCTTTAGCGGCCCCATATGATTTTTTGGAGGCCCTAAAAGCCTGCATTACTATTCACTATCCTGCATAAGCCAGCGGACTGCACGGCGGACTGCAATGCAGGATAGTGAATGGGCCCTTTTAGGAAAGTTAAAACTTCTCACAAAACAAAAAAATCACATAGTGTTGCCAACTTTTGTACTCACGCTTTACGCGGGTTACCCGAATTGCTGCAGCAGGATTTTTTTAAACTTTATTATTTGTGAATTAAAAAAAATATTATTAGATAAGTTTTAATTAATTTTTGCATTTGCCCCCAAGGCCCCGGGCCCATTGATACGGCAGATACGGCGGTAGCTACGCCCCTGGCATCACTTTGCTTTTTTACAACCTGTATAAGACTGACGATATTTAAATTCATCCGCAATATACTAAATAATATAATAAATTCATACATAAACAACTATAATGATGAGTGTATCGTAAAATATCGACATCCGATCTTTGGATGGCATTTATCATAAAGTCTGTGCGTCATTGTTTGCTATTGTTATATAATAATTATTATTATTTTATTAATAGCTTGGGAATTCCATCTTTATCTGTCGCTCCTTGCCCTTTCCTTATGATGTAGGGAGAATCAAAGCTGTTTTATATCGGCATTTGAATTAATCTTGTGAATTAGAATATTGTTTTATTGTTGTTCTGCCGTCTAGTACAGTATTATCCCACCTGAGGATGGTGTTATTTTGAAATTTAACTAACGAAAGAGTTTTTATAAACCTAAAGTAACACGTTCAGTACCTACTTCTGCACTAATAAATGGCAAACATTCATTCATCATCACAAACTTCTACATTATTTATATTATAAGAGGTTGTACCAATCAAAAAGTTTTCTGCCAATGTGTGGTAATTAAATATATATTTTTTATTTTTAGCAATCGTTGATAAATGATCATAATTTTATCATATACTATTGACAGTCGTGGGCAGTGTCTCTGAATAGTTCAATTAACCCAGGCAAAGTTAGGTAAAAACGTGTGAATAACCGGAGGTCAATCACAAAAATGGTTTTGGAAGTATTTAAAAACATATAACCTATAATATTTTTTTTTGAAAAATTGGTTCAATGGTTTGGGCATAAAGAGGTAATAGACAGACAGGAAGACAGATACACCTTCGCATTTATTATATTAGTATGGATTATGTATAAAGCATAGACAAGACTCTACGAAAAGCTGAAATCGTGAAATTGTGAAATTTTGCTCAATTATTCGGCATAATCTGCACCGCTATGGGGCTACTGGCTAAGTAAGGATCAAAGTTTGTGGCACCGTGCAGAATAAAGCTCTAGTTAGAATTTTACAAGTTGGATAAAATATAGGGAATATTTCGCAAAAAATAGGGAATATTAGTCGGAATTCGGAGCAAAGGTTACTAGCTGTTGGGGCGAAGCTCCAGGGGTGATGCTGGTGGTCTCCGCCAGAAATAAAAAACGTCTTCAATGAGAATAGACTGTATTGTTAGGTACTATGATACGAGGTATAGCCGCGGTGCGTGCGTCGCTTAGGCCGGTGGTCCGATGAAGTGAAAGGGCGCGGCCGCGACGCGCTCCTCGCTGGCCGCGGGTGTCGCAGGGAGGCGCGCGGGGGCTACCGGTTTGCCCGCCAGCGCCGCGCGGCCCGATGAGACGCAGGAACACTAGCAAATACAGTAAATAATCCGACCAAAATCCGACATGTTGCACACAGCACACGTCATATCAGTTGGCAGAAGCGTTGACACACGCCGAATAAAACTTGTTGTTTACTATAAATGCTGCTGCTGCCTCTAGCGTCAAAACATTGCAGTTATACTTATTTTATATCCTATCAAGACGTTATTACTCTTTGACGCAAAAACTATCAAAATATTGTGATAAAAGTCTATTGATGACATCATATCCTGAAAATATGAACTATCTGCTACAACGGAAACCAATTATATAAAGGTTAAAAAGAAAACGGCGAAACACTTCGAGAAAAGGTGCCCTTGCGCTTCGCTTGGCTCGTCTCAGCGAGTGCACTACCGTGCACCCAGATATCGCTACAGCCAAATTATCAGTCGGCTTAACCGACTTCCAGAAAAAAGTAGGAGGTTCCTTAAGTAGGTAGGTACTAATAAGTACCTACAAGAAAAAAGCGGAAATGTAAATAATAATAATAGAGAAGTATCACTTTATAGTAAGCTATTTTGGTATAGCGGTAGATTAGGCGCTGGACTACGTTTGACACAAAAAATTCCACTGTTTCCAATAGGATAAAGTATCAACAGAGTCGAATATCTCGACAAACTTAAAAGAATTTAGATATGCATCCATTTATTGAGTGGATGCGACTGTTAAAAATTTCGTCAGTGCTCAAAATAATAAAAATGTTATGACAATAATAAAATATACCAACTATAAAATACCTGATACGTACGTTTATATTTTATGAATATGATATTGATGTTCAGAAAATCAAAACAATTAAAAATATGTTAAAGGATCAGTAAACCTAGTAGAACTTAAGTTTTAGTTCCTTCTTGCTGCTTGCATTAGTTTTTACACTGCCATTTTCACTCCAGCCGCGTAACAAATGCATTTGGGAAATGCACCCTAGAGAAACCATGGACAAAGGACCGAGTTTTAGGCCGTATTTCCACTGAAGTGGAGCGGAGCTTAGCGGTGCCGAATTGACCAATCACCATGCTCGAAATCTGCGCTCCGCTTCGCTGTCATTCCGCTGGAATAGCACGATCAAGGTCAATTCGGGCACCGCTAAGCTCCGCTCCGCTTCAGTGGAAACACACCCTTAGACGTTATAACGCACATCAAAACTGCTAAAGTGGCTGTGGGTTTTAGTGCTCGGCGGAATCCTACACAATATTATTGTTTTAAAAAATATGATGTTATGAATGTGGTCTATGAAGATTATATGATCTTAAAGAAAAATAATCCAGAAGATTCCTATTTGAGTAGTAGCCATGGAGCAGGTTTTATATACTTGAATGGAAATTCACAGAGAATGTGGTTACCGTGGGTGAAACAAAATGCTGTACGGCGTACGCTATCAACAATAACATTTATTTTCAGTATTGACTGCGACATATCTATGGTCTCATTCCAGACGATGGCTTCACATTATTCGCCTTCCATGGCAACCTCAACACAGAAATGGACGGCCTCGAAGCTGGCCAATGGGCGAGAGACATCGTTACTCCAAAAAATGGTCGCTGGACCTTCCGAGACAGGAATGCCAAGTTGAAATTTGGCGACAAAATCTACTTCTGGACGTACGTCATCAAAGACGGGCTAGGATATAGACAGGACGACGGGGTATGGACTGTCACTGGTAAGCGAAACATCACTTTGCATGTCATGTGCATGTCCAGTTTTACTGTTGTCCTTTGTGACGTTGTTATAAGAAGGACATTTGAAAATCTAAGGATAAAACAAAGTATGTGAAAATGTAAAGGATAAAGTAATTGTGCATGTTTTCGTAAAATATAAAAAGAATCGCCCTATTCAAGAAGGCTACTGAACTGTCTATTCTCAGGAGTACTTAGTAACCACTATTTATTTATGAAGGGTGCTCTAGCTCACGAGCACCCACGAAGTAGGTAGATGCTAAGAAGATGCCTATTTGGTAGAACTTAGGCCCAATTTCACCAACGTCTGAGTTGTTAAAATTTTATGTCTTCTTGTTCATTCATCTGAAAAATGAAAGAGGTAACGTGATACTAATTCGAGCATTAACTTTAACAGTCGATAGTGAAATTGGGTGTTAATATTGAAAATATGTTCTTGATTATTTTATTGTACGTCTATTTGTGCCAAATAAAGATTCTTTCTTTCTTTCTTCCTTTCTTTATTTCTTTCTCTCTTCCTTTCTTTCTTTCAAGTATGTGCTCAGCGTTCCTGTACAAGGCATCGGAAAAAATTAACTTTTGCGTTTTTCTTCTTCCCTTACACTAACTAAGAGGCTTAGGAATCTTCCGAATGAAATAATATGGATCAAATAACACTGGAATGTTGAATTTTATCTTAAAGGCGTCTTTCCTTGTTGGGTCAAATACCCGTAGAATTCTAATTAAGTGCTTTATTATCTATATATTGGGTTTCCTCAAAGTTATTTTTTTTTCTTTTACTTATTTTAAAGGTCAATATTATTATAAAAATAGTGTTACTACTGGTTCTGTAAGATAGAAGATTTATAATAATATAATATAATAATCTTTTGTCTTCAAATACAACATTTTTTTTCCGAGAAAACTTTTTAAAATAATTATTACAAATCACATTTATCTTCATTTCAGAATTCGTCGATGAAGATGGAACGGTTGTCGATGCGCAACTGCCGGAGGTCAATAATTCAGGTCACGGATCTAACAAAATTCCCCCAGGCCAAGCGAACAAATTTCCTCCAGGCCAAAACAAAATCCCCCCAGGCCAAGCGAACAAATACCCCCCAGGCCAAGCGAACAAAATCCCTCCAGGTCAAGCAAACAAACACCCAACCCAACCAACCCAAACAAGCAACCAACCCAATATAAATGTACCCGTTGTAACCACTACGCCTGCACAAACCTGTGTCGATTCGTTGACCAAAGTGATTGGCCAACAAACAGTATGCAAAGGTGATCTGATCTTTGACGAAGAATTCAACGAGAATGATATCAAAGAGCTCAGAAATTGGGAAGCTGAAGAGAAGTTTCCTCTAGAACCGGTGAGAATCCTTACAGAATATAATATGATGATTGCACCTTAGTTAATTTACCATTGAACCAGTTGGCTAAGCGTCGTCTAGCTGTAGTGTTGAACATTGCAGTCAACAAGTCGGCTAAACGACGCATAGCCGTGTGATTGAAAGGCGTTGTTCAGTCAATAGGCTAGCTGTTTGATTGAATGGTTTTTTTAAACAGTCGACTGCGACATATCCATACTTCCATACTGATATTAAAAATGCGAAAGTCTATCTGTCTGCCTGTCTGTTACCTCTTTTCGCTCAAACTACTGAACCTATTTAGCTGTTTGGCATGGAGACACTTTAGAGTCCCGGGAAAGGACATAGGATACTTCTTATCGCAGAAAAATGCACGGTTCCCGCGCGATAGCCAAATTTTGGAGTTGGGCATCATCTAGAGTTCTTTATATATAAAACTACGGCAATTATTGTTTAGCTCAACTTTCTTGAAACAACAGGAAAATTCCAAGTTTTCCCTTTAACGTGATGATAGTCTCTTATAAGTTATAACTAATTTCGTTACAGGATTACCCATTCAACTTGTACGCAAAGGATGGCACTCTGTCCTTGCGGGAAGGGTCACTGAAGATCACCCCAGTGCTCACGGAGACCAAATACGGCGAAGGAGTCATCTACGAAGAACTGGATTTGACGAACACGTAAGATCATCTTCAAATTCTGCATATTAATATACCTGTTGCACAATCTTTAGAAAAACTCGTTACGAGTATCTATATCAAAGTCAGGTGTATCTATATGCCAAAGCTGTTAGTAAATTATATTAAATTTATATTTTTCTGGTTCACTTCGTAGTATTATCAGGGCGGGCCAAGCGAGCCCTAGTATATCCCACTAAAACTATCATGCCTATTGATTTGTGCTTTAACAAAGTAATTTTTGTTTAAAAGTACTAGATGTGTTATCATCAATCAGTCAAGGTTTGGTTACTATTTAAAAAAATAAAGAATAAAAGTACCCTAAAGATTAATACCACGCAGAAAAACGACGCGAACGGCGAGCCCTCACAAATCTCGGCTATTAGCTAGTTATCAACAATAGCGTGTACTTACACTGTCTTCTTCAACTTTTTCAGATGTACCGGCCACATCGGCACCGCGGAGTGCGACCACAAGGCTAGCGGGCCGGACCTCGTGTCACCAGTGGTGACGGGGCGAGTCAACACCAGAAACAGTTTCAGCTTCAAGTTCGGACGAGTGGAGGTGCGGGCGAAATTGCCGGCTGGGAGCTGGTTGGTGCCAGGTACGATTACTTAAAATATCTTAAGCCAATACCACAAAACCAAATATTATATACCCCGTGTTCCATTAAGCGTTAAAAAGGAACAAAACGCTCAAAATGACTCCCTTTTTGAGCGTTTTGATCATTTTTAGGGAATTTTTTTGTGCCCTCTGCGATCTCCCTTAACGCTAAATGGAACGGGGGAATGAGGATACTAATATTTAGTAATTCTAAAGGTTTTGTAGGTGAAGAGTGTTTTTATTTTTTTAACTACGACACTAGAATGGAAATATTACATTACTAGAAATTGCCAATTTTCCTTGAAAATTTTTAATATTCAACTTGACCACACTCCCTTTTTGAGCGTTTTGATCATTTTTAGGGAATTTTTTGTGCCCTCTGCGATCTCCCTTAACGCTAAATGGAACGGGGGAATGAGGATACTAATACTTAGTAATAGGCTACTTGACCTATATTCAATTTCATTGAACAAATGCATATTTCTAGTAGAACTTGGCCTAGGAAACCGTATTTCACCCTTATTATCAAATAAAAGCTTATGATTGATAAATAAAGTCGATTTTAAAATATGATTTTATGAAAATAGGATTTGTACTGACGAAAACGCTTTTGCGGTACTTCCGATTTGGATGTGACGTCATCCTCATACTAATTTAATATCTTTTATTTATCGCGCTCGCTATATGTAAGTTTATTTGTACATAAATAATAAGAATAAGCCTATTATATATTTTCTTGAATAATTCAAATAAAACATCAGTTTTATATATATTATCTCCATTTATTGTAGACGGGAAATGAAATGGCCAAAACTTTTCTCCAAAAGTTTTCATCATTACAAATGATTTCTAATTTCTTATATAATTATTTTATAATTTTTGGGCACTTTTAGACTCGTACATTTAGCACATTAAAACAATTTCAATAAAGAGAGTTTAAAATACAAAGCGTATGACGTCACACTATGGCGGACAGTGTTTTCGGCGCCTTTTAAGAGGCATATTTTTCAATAAACATTTTTATGGGTTTCTACTGTGTAAAATATTAAAATATTAGTTTTTTTTTGTAAAAATGAATGATTATGAAGCGATTAGCATGAAGAAAAAAATTAGGTCAAGTAGCCTATTCTAAAGGTTTTGTAGGTGAAGAGTGTTTTTATTTTTTTAACTACGACACTAGAATGGAAATATTACATTACTAGAAATTGCCAATTTTCCTTGAAAATTTTTAATATTCAACTTGACCTGGCAAACATTGTTATGCCATATAAATTTTTTCCAGTATTAATAATAAAATCAATATAAGAAGTAGATAAAATCCTATTCTCAGGCCAAACGAATGTACATACATACAAAATTTCATTGAGAGCCGTTTTGGAAGAGTTCGCGCACAAACACTTTAGAGATTGCACGCCGTTTCAATTTAAATATTTTATTTGACTCATATGTCAGATTTTTTCATTTACCTTGGTGACCTTAAGCCTCTTTCTTTCCAGAGATCAACCTTGAGCCCCGTGACCGAGTGTACGGGTCCTCGCGGTATGCGTCCGGCTTAATACGGATAGCCTACGCTAAGGGCAACGCGGACGGCGCCAAGTACCTATACGGAGGGCCGATTCTGTCCGACACTGAGCCCTATAGGTCCTTCCTCCTGCAGAAGAAACTGGGCCTGGATAGCTGGAACAAGGACTTCCATAACTACACCCTGGTTTGGATGCCAGGTATGGTACAGCAGACATTTTACTTTTACCCCCATGTATTACAAAAACTATCCCAGGGCCATTCACAATGCCCAATATTACTTGGATTCGAAAACTTCATCGCGCGACAGCCAATATACGCTCACCGCGTCAGGCATTGACTAACGACCGCACGGTAAAGTTTCCGAATCCATGTCGAACGGGACCTGTGAATCGCTCGGCTGATCTCAAAACATCTCTGTACCAAATTTCATGAAAATTGGTTCACCTGTTCGAGTGTGAAGAGGTTGTTACCTCTTTATGAAGGTAGACACTCTTTCACAGTTAGTGTCTAAGTTCCGCATGATTTAATACGCCTGCAATGTATTTTAAATTACCGATGACACACCATGCCGAAATTACGTCGCGTTATTTAATTGTATGCGTATTGCGTAGCGCATTGCTGACGTAATCATGCCGAACATCGGCCGGGTATTTTCGGCCTAGTGTGTTTAGACACTTATAGTATAGATTCTATTCCATACAAAGCTTTTGAGATTAACCTTCCCCTAAACCATTTCAGACAGCCTACAACTGTACGTAGACGGTAACAACTACGGCAACATCAACCCTGGTGAAGGCTTTTACCAGTCCGCGCGGGAACACGCGGTACCGCATGCCGCGCAGTGGCTGAGGGGAACTGTCATGGCACCGCTGGATGAGATGGTAGGATAATTCATAATTTAAGAACTGCCACCGAATTAAGAGCTGAGCGCGTAGTCAAGTTGCATTTTAAGGTTTCAATGACGAAGTACCTAAGGCAACAAAATGTATTGTATTTGACATAACGCTTCGCAAGCGCCATGACAATAATTAGCGATGCGGTACGTCAATTTTGCTATCAAACCCAAAACTTCGCTATCAAAATTAGTAAATTCAATTTGACCAAGCACTCAGGGTCTTTGAGATAAGTAAGACATTGTCCTTTACTTCTACTATTATATCCCAACATTGTCTGCAATTGCACATGAATAATGTTGCCATTCAGATCTCTTCGTAAGTAGTCGTGGCATCTTGTCTGGAGAGTAATTTTCCCTTTAAGTAAAGGTATATAGAACGTATAGGTACTATCATAAAGTTGATTCCCAGGTAGATGGCGGACCGTAATTTGGTCGCGTTACGTCGAACCTATCCGACCGATCACAGCAGCTTAATATATTGAATTGACATCCGACCACATGACGTAGGTCCTTCGTCAGATGCCTAGGAATCAATTTCCTCGATGGTACATAGGTATATAACAAAGCTTATGGTATGATATGTCTTTTTCCAGTTCTACTTATCACTGGGTCTCCGTGTTGGAGGCATCAACGACTTCCCCGACGGGCCCGACAAGCCCTGGGTGAACAAGAACGTCAAAGCTCTCTCCAAGTTCGTATCGGCGAAAAACAGTTGGTACCCCACGTGGTACAACCCTGAGATGATGGTGGACTATGTGCGAGTATACGCATTGTGAAATTAATAAAAGTCATTTTATATTTTTTATTTTGTGAGGTTATTTCCTTTGCCCATTTTTAATGGAGTGCTAGCTGTCCCGGTGAACTTCGTGTCACAGGTCACCTTAAAACCTTCCCTGGAATTCTACGAATATTTTAAGACTAAAATCAGCCCAATCCGTTCAGCCGTTTTCGAATTTTAGCGCGACTAACACATTTGCAAATCCATTTTTATATTATACTAGCTGTCCCGGCAAACGTTTCTTTGCGATATTAAGTATATAAAGTATTTTTTTTAATTTGATCGCAGCGCTAACTGTCGGGATAGACTAAAATTAAAATTCGAATTCGAATATTATTTAAAATTTGACACTGCGATGGTGTCGAAACCAATGTAAAACATTCCAAAAACAACAACTAATAATAAATTAAAAATTAATTAAAAAAACATTGTCCGGCGGACAAAATTGTGAATCTAAACCATTCCCAGATCCCCTTGAACACACACAAAAAGTTTCATCAAAATCGATCCAGTCGTTTGAGAGAAATTCAGTGACATACACACTCACAGAAGAATTATATATATTATTAAGACTAGCTGTTCCGGTGAACTTCGTGTTACTTTAAAACCTTCCCTAGACTTCTACGAATATTTTAAGACTAAAATCAGCCCAATCCGTTCAGCCGTTTTCGAGTTTTAGCGCGACTAACACATTTGAAAATCCATTTTTATATATAAGACTAGCTGTCCCGGCAAACGTTTCTTTGCCATATTATATAAAGTATATCGCCCGTATTATTTTATTGAATTAGTGACTAAATAAGTATAAAAAGCTACTTACCACGGGGCCAGACTGACTTGGTGTGAAGCGTCCATAGATATAAAAAAAAAGTATGTCACCATGGCAACGTCCATCGCTATCCCGTGACCCGCGTCGCATAAACAACATGGTCGCCCTTTATAGACTAATAATTTGCAATAAAATTAAATTGCGACTATAATTAAAGATCTAAGCTATTCTATCTCTCAAGTTGGAAAAAGCACACATTTTAAAAAAAGAAACATTAAAATCGGTTAAGTAGTTTAGGAATCCATCGCGGACAAACATCGTGACAGGAGATTTATATAATATAATAGATAAGATTTTTTGATCTTATTTCAGTTATTGAAAATCGATTTGCATTTCAGTTTTAAAAGCTATCTTTGTGAGTTTTTCCTATCAATGAAAACACATGGCGTTGAAAGTAAAATTGCAACATACAATATTGATTTTAATTGTAGTTTGTAAGTTTATTCAGAAGAAAGAAAAAAATATATTACGAGTATGCAAGTGTTGTACGATTATATTCTTATACAAAAATATTACTTAATAATATTGTAAATCTTCGGCAGGGAAGTATATAATAGAAATATCGTAGTATCCTATGTGAGTTTCTGTCTCTGAACAGCTTGGCTTGTTATAAACCGCATTGATATCTGGTTTTACCTCTTTTATAACTTCTTTGGATGTGGTTGAAGGAATAATAAGAGTTGCCAAAGTAATTTCGGGGGTATTTGTCGTAGAAACATTGGCCTCTGGTTTTACCTCTTTTATAACTTCTTTGGATGTGGTTGAAGGAATAATAAGAGTTGCTAAAGTAATTTGGGGAGCATCAGTCGTAGAAACAGTAGGTTTATAATCTTCTGTGCTTAGCTCTGTTAGCTCAGTGGTTGTGGGTACATCTGATTCTGTGGTCGATTCCGAAGTAAAGTTTTCTGTAGTTGTTTGTATTACAATTTCGGTGGATGTCGTAATAATTTCACCATTTTCATTTACTGGGATACCATCCTGGTTGACGAACTCTGAAAGAGAGGATTGTAAATTGAAAGTCAAATGGCGGCCTCAGTGAGTTGCCAATGTCAGAGTGGCTACTATTATAATTTTATTGGTTAAACCCTATATTCTTTAAAATCTTGAGTAAAGGGTAATTTATGCCTTGAAGAATTGAGAGCATAAAAAGCTAGAAGTTTGGCTCTAAATAATTGAGATACGATAATTTTTAGACAAATTTTACTCGAATATATTATGATTTTGGTGTTATGTTCACAATATTATTCTCACAAAAAGAGAGATATATAATATTATAATTATTATTATTTTACCTGTGACTGTCCACTCGCCGTCGTCTTGTCTGTATCCCAATCCGTTGTAGATCACATAAGTCCAAAAATATACTTTATCGCCCAATTGTAGTTTCGCGTTTGGGTCTAAGAACGTCCATCTACCATTCTCAGGTACATTGATGTCTCTTGACCATTGTCCTCCTTCAAGACCATCCATTTCTTCGTTAAGTTTCCCATGGAATGCGAACAGTGTGAAACCCTCATCTGTGGATGATTTTTATTTTATTTGGAGCCGAAACTTCCTACTTTCATCTTACTTGATTGCCATATAAATTATTTCCAGTATCAATAAAGTGTATAAAAACCTATTCTCAGGCCTAACGAATGTATACAAAATTTCTTTTAAATCGGTTGAGCCCACGGTTGAGCCGTTTTGGAAGAGTTAGCGCACAAACACTGTGACACGAGATTTTAATATTTTAGACATAAACCCGACAAAAAGTCAGTCTGTCGCTTTTCCCCTCATAGGAATAGCACCGGTGTCAAATATCATTTTATTTTTATACATATGCATACTCAAGATATATTTATTGTAGCTTTGTGATGCTTTTGTATTATGTAAATAATCACCCATTAATGATTGATCTTCGCGCGCGCGCTTCGACTAGATACCGCGCTCTATAGAGAAAACAGATTCCTAAATGCGGCAACTCAGTATTGTAGTGTGTGTAAAACAATGCACAAATATTGTTGTGTGCGTAGATAATCGGGTTGCCAGATACGTGACTGATGCCCAATCAATGGGGAAAAATTAGTTGCTGTGGTCTTGTAATTTATTAATATTGTATAGAAAGGGCTGATTTTTCAATCGTCAGATAAACTTTACCATTGGAATAAATTTAGCGTTTTGACAAATTTTCAACGAAATGTAATGGGTACAATATTGATGAGAAAATAATATAAAAACAATGGTAGGAAGTTTAACGAAAGTTAAGAATGAATCACAAAAAAGCAGATGTTGAATTATAGCAGATGTTGTAATTTCTTTTCTCATTTGTAACTGTGTGTACATCAAATTTGAACTGTATTTACGATTTTTATAATAATATGATACTCATATTTAATACATATTCATGATCCAAGAACTTTGAAAACTTTTTTTTCCGTCGGTGGGATTCGAACCAGCGACCCTAGCTAGAGATTCTAATGCGCTCATCCACTGAGCCACAGAAGTCGTCAATAAAAAATAACATAAATAAATAAATAAAAATCACAATCTTAGAAAAATTTGGAAATTTTTAGTTAATGGCAATTGGCAGCACTGACCATCAAGCGGTACTCCGATCCGAGTTTTCAAGTTTATATTATTTTCCTGTGTTTATGACGATTTATAATAATATTTACTGATGGTATGTGATGATATATATAAAATAATACTACAAGAAACAAGAAAGATACTGGATCTTTCTTGTTTCTTGTAGTATTATTTTTGCATAGTCTCACTACGCAAACTAGCATTTTGATACGGACGTAACTTAAAATTTTGAAAATTCTCAACACATCTACCTCACCCGAAGCTTGCATTGCGACTGGCGCGGTTACGCCATATATGGCGTATGATTTGTTGCCGCATTTTTCAAGTACTCCGGCGGTATCTAGTCGAAGCGCGCGCGCGAGACCTATCATTAATCTATGTAATAACCCTCAACTTACTATAAACAAAACATCTGTGTCCATAAATAGCATTAGTCTTTTTGTTACCAGTTTTGTTTTAGCACCAGCTTTTGGTTCAAATATGACACCCACTTGAGAACTCATTCAAGTGGCTGACCTTTGTGATTATTTTAAAACATGTGTTGTGTAAATAAAATGTATGGTGGAATGTAAAGTTTTATTGGTATCTTATACCTTATTATGCTGAAGTGTAAATAAAATACAATTTGAGAATCTAATATTGTTTTATAAATATAAATCAGAACAATGTTTAGATTTCACATTAACTTTTTTTTTAAGTTCTGTACTAGATTTATTTTTATATTCAGCCAGACACAAAGTTAGACGAAAATAAAGACTATATAATATACTTTATGATTTGTAATGTCAATTAACATAATTTCAATTAGAATCTGGGAAATCTAATGAGAACCAAATTCTAACTGTAAAAAACCCCCTTCTGTCGGTGTGCCAATGAGAGGAATGACAGACAGCATAAAAAAAATATTTTGACGTGACCCAGAAGAGGATAATTAATTATTTTAATCATAATATTGGCCTTTAAAAGACTTTGTGAACAATCACGTTTCTGGTTTTATTGCAATATTTTACCTCTACTGAAAACGTGTTGTATTCTTAAATTAAGGATGTATATAAGGTCAAATTTCGTAGTACATCCAATTAAATTATGAAAGTACTAAATATGTAAAAAATTGGACACCCAGACACTTATTATTAATTATAATGATTTTTTATAATAGATTTTTAAAGAACTATTCGATATTTAATTATTATTGAAAAAAAATTGATGTAATTTGACTACCGAAAATGGCGGCCTAGAGCTCGGCAAGGCTCGTTTACACAACTTTAAATGAAAGTGGCGAAAAAAGGAACTAACACTGCCATCATACAAAAACGACATTTTTGACAGTTCTTCTTTACCAACAGCGCCATTTAAAGTCTGATATATATTATATTATCTATGATTTAAAGCCTTGTTACACCCTTCGAAGGAAAGTTTTCATAAATTTCAATTTGAAATATTTCCTCAGAATTACCGGTGAACCTACTTTTTTTTAGCTTAAAAAATCGCGAATCGTACAAAGAAATTGATAAGCAGTTTTTTTGCCGTTTATCTTTGATACAAAGTTCCCAATTTTGACGAATTCTCAAAAATTGTAATACTTCCGGCAAAAATTACGTATGAAACATGGAAATTTTAAAATTAATTATTTCACATAACTTATCGGTAAGGTATTGATTTTTTGGTATCAATCGATGTAGGATGTTTTAATCTACTACATATTTTTCCAATTTAGCTCAAAATCTTTGAATTTATAAATGTTATATACATCCTTAAAGAGCCTTTGACGAAACTTCATGACGACTTTGGAAAAACAGGTATTGAATTTATTTAAATTTTTTTGTATAAATATTTTTGTCTTTTTTTAATCAATCACAGTCAATAACACAATAATTATGATTTATGGGGCTTTAAATATATCCTTGAGATATAAAAGTACAAATCTCCTATTTAAGGATTCTTGTACTTTTGATGTACTCGTAGGTAATTGATGATTAGCCAAGAGTATGGAGTTACGAATAATTTATTTAAATAAAACCAAAATTACATTGATAAATTCTATTCCGTATCTTCGTAATAAAATATATTGTTATAATCAAATACGAAAACACGTTATTTACCTACTCGTTCTAGGAATTAATTAAATGATCAAGCAAATTAGAATTTCAATTACATCAACAGTGATGCCGTTTTTAAACAGAAATGGATCTAAAAATACCTGGAATGGATACTCTAAGTCCCGTTGGATAGATCGCTTCAAGTTTTGCCCGAGGCACTTCGTAGCATTGAACTCCAACAAACAAAGTAAACAACAAAAACAACATGATTAACAAGTCGGTACCAACGCGACAGTTACTCACAAACTAAAGACAACATCACAAGTAACTAACTTATATCTGTACATCAAATATGCAAAATTTTAAACAAGTTATGCATGGATTAAAACGTAAAAAATAAAGGAAAATACATAGTTTATGATTTTAAAATATTTATTGCTTTGGAATTTATTAAGGTAAATCCGACTAACCGACTTACGACGAGGTACTAGTATTCGTTATATAATTACTTTTGAATATTGTAGACAAACATGATCTCTGTCTGTACAAACAAGAAATTATTTTTTATTTGTGTAACTTATTATTAAAGCAACATTTAAGGAGCACTGCTATGACCTCGTGGTGGCTGTTTAATCATCTCTAAAGCGAATGTCTATTCCTGAGTTCATTTCAGTAGTTGTAGTTGGAGTTTCTGTTGCTGCTACTGTGACTGGTGTGGTCTTTCCATCTACGTCAACGGGATTACCAGCTTCGTCGATATAACCTGGAATATCAAAAACAATATTAACGTCATTAATTCTACACTCAGAGCCATTTAATTATGGTTAAACTTATATTTAATGGAGAGTTTGACAGATAATGTATAGATCTTATGTCAAAATCTTCACTAACTGCCGCACTCAGAATGGAAGATTAATTAGTTAAATGTAATTAATTCAAAATTTTGACATAAGCCCCATACATTATCTGTCAAACTCTTCATTAAATTGAAGGTTAATCACAATTAAATGTCTCTGAGTACGGCGGTTAATTACATATTTTAAGTAATTAATATTAGTCTCTGATTGCGGAAGTAACATATAAACTGCAAAGTATTACAATAGGAAGTTCTGTTATTTAGCTGTCGATAATAATAATAATGGTCGGTTTTCCTTATTGTGTATTATGAATTATGATTGATATTTATGATGGCGGTCACAAAACTGCCAGTCATTTTGGCTCACCACAGTATTATAAAATTAAATACCGTACAGTAATTATTATATTGTGTTAATAATCATTTAAATTTAACTTCAAGCATGTCATTTAGATAAAATTTACACAATACAGACAAGGTATACTTAAAATTAACGGTAGTCAAACATAGTCTAAGTTATATGCATGTCCATCGGCATCAAGTACCTACAATTCTATCAATAGCGTATGCTTAAAATTATCTAAAATCTTACACACGCACGTGTCTTCGATCTAGGCATTCGCGTTTGATGTTCTATTGTAATTTTTATGTTATGTTAATTTTGTGGTATTGCTGTGTGACCATGTGCTGATGAATTACAAAAAAAGTAACTCATAAGCCTCATTTATTAATATCTACTAAGCCCTTAATAACACTTCAGTCTTATCCTTAAAGCGTACAATATTTATTTAGCTTATTTTATAGCTTGAAGTAAGTATATGCTTTAGTTCTATCAGAGAAATTGATTCATAGGCAAATCACAGACCTACATTATTAGGTCGGGTTACGTAGAGTAGTAAGTTAATCGTGATAATATTATTATGCCTGCTGGGTTTTGTAAAACCCGACTAAATTACATAACGCCCATGACTATTAACAATGTCGGATGTGCAAAATCGTCAATTTTTTTTATTTCATAAAACATGTCCTTATAACCAAGGCTATCATTCGCTGAAAATAAAAAATCTATATTTTGCATAGTTTCTGAAATAGCTACATTAAAAAAGTCGTATATTACTAAGATAGTCCGCTAACAATGTCGGATAGTCACTACCTACGTTGTTAACGGGACGCGGGGGCGAGTGAGAGCGCTCGATGTGCCACTTCCGACTATGTTAACGGAGGGAATGGACCTCGCGCTGTCGCTTGTTTTTTTTTTTTGCAACCTTTATTATATTTTTTTAATATTCGACGCCATTTTTAATGTCTACAAGATCAGCGCGGCTTATTAAAGCAGGTACTCAACGAGATTAAGAAAAATATAGTAATAGGGAAAAAATGCTGATGGAAATATTATGATCGAAGCTAATGCTAGTGATGAAAATGGTATTTACTATTCTTTATTATATTTTTTAAAGATTTTGAACAGTATGGCTTATGTTTTTATTGCTTTAGGTTTGATTATAAGATAAACACTTACCTTCATTAAAATTTTATCGTAGGTCATTTAAAATTGTCAGATGTGCCACATCCACCGTTCTTAACTGGTTTTTCAAATGTATAAAATGTCGATTGTACCACATACGACATTTTTAATCGGTTTTATAAATGGTTAAATTGTCATTAGTACCACTTCCGACATTGTCATGGGGATTTGTACATTGGCAAAATGTCGGTAGTATTACATTATAATCATTTCACTTAATTTTAAAATTGGTTTAATATCACTTGGAGTTTGTTTCATATCTGTCGTTGCTTATCGACTTGACACAATTTTCAGAAGGCTTCAAAATGGGTCATTTTAGTACGAAAATTAAGTTTTTGTTGGCACACATACACAATGAATGAATATCATTTTTTAATTCAATAATCGTGTTTTGTCGATCTCGTGTCTAATAGCTGATTTTCTCGGCATTTTTCTAATACATAATAGTAATAAAATAAAAGCTATAAGTACTGTTAAAAATCGTGAAAAAGGTATTAAAAGGACCTTTTTTCACACTAGGTTTAACTTCAGTCACAAGATTTCCATGAGCATGTTTTTCCTATACTATTATTATAATTTTCTCTAATTCGTTGAGTAGCTAGTTTTATTTGCCTTGCCGAGACACTGCAAATGCAGAGCTTGTAATATGTCTTAACAAACATATAGATTTACTCAGATTATGTAAAAGTGAAATTATTCTAAAATATACCATAGAATAATTAAAAGAGAATCTCGGATGAAGAAGACTGCTTTTGATTAATTAATGTAATAAATAATTATCTAAGCATAGTACGTAAGTGCCCTAAAATTGTAGAGATTTTTAAGAACTATCTGATTCCGCAAACTTCGTTTCGCTGACAAATTAATGAACCTGAAAATTTTCTGTATTTCCCACATATTTGGGCAAACTCATCTCTCCAGCGTGTTTGGCAGATATCGATAAGATCCATAGCAAGTTGTTCGACTTGGAAATATAATATTTTCCATTACAAATTCGTGGTAGCCACCGCCGTTGCCGTGTCGGCGCCTTGTTTTGACCTTTAATCAAACTGCCCTAACTTCTAAAATGATATCTCATTTTAATTGCGACAACCAGTAAGAAGTAGACAAACAGTAAATATTTACAAGCTGCTGCTGCAGCATCACCTGGATTCTATAGGAACCGAGCTTCGTATGAACCCAAAGTGGAGGTTTCATGTTTGGGCTCATATTAACAGCCTCATCGAAAGGGACATTGATAGGCAATCATGAGAATACTTACGATTCTGTTGATAGGAATTATTCTGCACTATAACCAACACAAGTTTAAAAAGTATGAAATAAAATTAAATTAAGAAATTTAAAAAAAAAACCGCCAAACAACTGTAAAAAGTAATGAAATAATATTTACTGCCTTTAAGTTCAAATAATTCCTAACTTGTGTAAAGTAACATTTTAGTCCATTATTGTTGTCAAGGTGTGTCGGGGGACCGCTAATATAGATGTTTGATTTCATTCATAGTGAACAATCGAGATAGTCAGCGACTTGGCGGTTGTATATTGTAGTTTACTTGGCGGTCCCCCGACACACCGTGACAACTATAATGGACTAAAATATTACTTTACACAAGTTAGGAATTATTTGAACTTAAAGGCAGTAAATATTATTTCATTACTTTTTAAAGTTGTTTTTAATTATTAACCCAAAACTTAAGATTCATGTTTCTAACTTAAGAAATAACGGACTTTCATTCACACTTTCAACCCCAATTTCACGCCCTTGGGGGGTATAATTTCCAAAAACGCTTAAATACGTATTCATTTATTTTTAATCAGTAATCCAAAAACAAAGTTTCATGTTCCTAACTTAAGCAATGACGGACTTTCATTCAAACTTTCAACCCCTATTTCACCCCCTTCGGGGTAACATTTTCAAAATTCCTTCCTTAGTGGGTGTCTACTTAATAAAATAATCCTACTCACCAAATTTCGTGGCTGTAACTTAAACAGTTTTTGCTCAGCGATGATGAATCAGTCAGTCAGTCAGGACATGTAATTTTATAAGTATGGATATAAAAAAATATATCAATGTTGTTCAGTTAATTTAAGTTATGGTATCAAAAAACCTACAAAATAGTGATGGCAATAATTTTTAATTTCAATGTTTTAAGTTAATTTACATTTCGGACGAAAATTTGATTTTCCGAATTAATTACGTCATAAGAAATGATTTGTATTTTCATACATACATTGTTTTTACGTTTTATTTGACAGAAGTCCATAAAAAAGATATCTTTTTTTTAATTGTTGTCATTTTTGTTGGTAATTTCTATATGCGACATTTTTAAATTAAAAGTTATCACTTAACAATGGCGTAAGTGCCACTCCCGACAAGCAATCGTTGATTTTGTACAAGCAACAACGTCGGTTTTGGCACTTCCGACAAATCAGCATTACTCGTACTCCGTTAAAATGGTTAGAAGTGACTTTTCTCATATTTATTCATAAAATACGGGATACTCCTAGTAATATACTAAACGTAAATAACTTATAGAATACAACCCTGAAATTTCATGATTCTACTTGAACTAAGTAAAAAGATATTCACAATTTAGACTTAGAATCACTCTGCTGTAAAGTTGCTGTTTTTCACATCCAACATTGTTAATAGTCATGGGCGAATTAAGTCCGCCGTCTGCCTATGAATGAATTTCCCTAATGGTACTTTTATGTTACGTTCTAAATAATATGAGTGTTTGAGTTTCTTTCCCACCTGTTACTGTCCATTCTCCATTATCCTCTCTATATCCAAGTCCATTATATATGACATACGTCCAGTAGTATATTTTGTCTCCCACTTTTAGTTTGGCGTCCTTATCTCTGAAAGTCCACCTGCCGTCTTTAGGTTTGGTGATATCTTTCGACCAATGTCCTGCTTCCAGTCCTTCCATTTCTTCGTTTTTCTTCCCGTGAAACGCAAATAATGAAAATCCATCATCTGCGAAAGAAACAATGAAAATAATATGTTTTATTGACCAATGGAGATGGCTGATTCGGTTGCCAAAATTGACAAGATGATAGATTTTGTGTTAAAACTTAAAAATAGTCCCGCAATACTTTTTTCGTTTCGTTTAAAAATCATTTAGATCTTCGAATTGTCTTAATTGTATTAATTATTTTGATACGTTTACTTATGATATTTTTATACATAATATCACAAACTTTTATTTTGTATGGGTCAACTCAATCCGGAAATAAAGCAATAATTGTATAAATACCATTATTATGCATTGTTTCGTTACGTATCGTTTGGGTGTCGCGTGACCTTAAGTTGGTCTTATCAATGTAAAGTTTACGTTTACAACAGGAAAATTAGCGTTATAATAATACCATCGAAGTCTTATCATAGAATATTATGCTCAATTTCCTTTACAACATAGTCAATTTGTTATTATGTTTGTATAGTACCCATTAGTATGTTTGTATATTTGTACCCAGACATTTTGCAAGAATCACTTGGACACGGGACTTTCCCCAAAGTACACTCAGAAATCAGAATGCAAATTAATATTGGTGACTTTAGCCTAATAAAAATATTCATTCAATTTTTACTTAAATGATCTTATTTTATGGCTATAAAACTAGCAATGAAGCTAAACATTTGAGAAGTTTTTGAACCTGCAGTTACTAATTTAGGAGAACTTTTTGTATGTTTCGTGGATTTTCTCTAGATACTAACTAACGGTGTCGAATAATTTTGGTACTAGATTTTTGAACTACTTGAAAGAGACTTGAAAGAAAAATGCAAAAATGTGATGTTATTATTTTTTTGTTTAAGATTTTTTTACCTGGTATTGACACCCTTAGTCCTTTGGGGTATATAGCCTCTAGCGTCGCACTTGGCACTTCTAATCCATTCGCCCCAATTAAATATAAACACGATATTAGCACAAAAGTATACATTTTCACACAACAAAACCACACAATTTATGGCCACACACTAAACTGTTGGTAGTTATAACTTATACGGTATACTACAGATTATAAAATAGTTACAGCGTAAGTAATACATTGATATAAATATAAGTTCATATCGATAGATTACACGCAATATTTTATTCATACTGCGTTAACCGCATATTCAATTTTAAAGTCTGAGGGCCGATTTCACGATTCAATATTTATAAACAACGTTTAATAAAACTTGGTTTATGCGTCGATCGCCGTTATTTTTCTCCAACAGAATATGTCATCGCTGTCAATTTACAATTCAAATAATTTGTTTCCAGAATCAATCAATTTGAATCGAGATTTTATAGACTCTTCTTCATTTTATTAATAGCTCCTTTGTAAGGTATGAAGAATTGTCAACTAAATACATGATTTTTTAAATCATGTATTTAGTTGACAATTAATTATGCACCTTCTCCTTACTAATAATTAAAAATACATGACAGTTGTCTGGACATGTAAGTGTCATTCGACGAACGGATAAATAAAAGAGGTGACGTACGTAATATTAAATCTACGATTAATTTAACCTAAGCAAACGGGCCTTGAGCTATAAATCATTATATTTTCTTGGTGGTTTTTTTGCTGGGGACTATTTTTTACCCAGAGTTATTTTACGTTATCTGTCGGTTATTTTTTGAATAAAAATTTTGAGATGGATGTGGGCTTTCCTAAAATTGCTACACTATACTAAATAAGGTAGGTAAGTATACTCCCCGTAATGAAAATAATTTAACTTAAAACCAATTTGATAAGTCTATAAGTACTAAAGTACAATCCAAAAATTCTTAGAATTTAATTATATAACATTATATATGAAACGTTATTATTAGATTAACGTTTCATATAATTCTACTGACGCTCATGTTTAATTGCGTATGCAATAAGGAAAATAGTACTTTGCACTTAGGAAAAGAGCTTTAACTGTAAATTTTCTGCTTGTTTACTCCAGGGCAAAATCCCTTAGCTACTCATTAATTCATAGTAAACAAGATAAATTTCCCTATAAACAATTATTATGTATTATGTTTTAATAAACCTGCTTTACAAAAAAATTACTCGGTGTACCACAAGGCAATAGTTTTGGTCCGTTATTGGTTTTTTTTTACTTTGTCGACATTGGTTGTAACTTGTAAACTTAAAAATATGAATCAACTAACATCCACCCGCGACTTTAGTTACTTTGGGCTAAACTAACTGGGGCCAACAAACAAAAATTGGATTCTCATAGGAAGCTTCCCCTTAATGAGGCCTAATGACTGCCCGCCGGCTTTGGACATTGTGCGCTGTACACTTATCATTATTTTGCTGTTATATTATTTTGAAATTGGGTTATGTCATAAGATATTCATTCAAATCAAATGATATAAGGGCAATTTTGTTTTCAATTAAATACTTGTGATGAATAACGTATTTATTTGGATAAGGAATAATATCATGTTTATAAAAGGCAAATAATATGAATTTATTTTGGAACAAACTTAGCACAAAAAAGGTTATAATGATCTAACCTTAACAGATAGACATACTATCGCGGACTTTTTGTAGAACTTTTAAAAGGGAACTTTTCTGTCATACATGAATTTTGTAAACCTTAACCGCTTATGCAGCGCACGTAGCGTAAGGACTCAATATGAAAAAAATTCCTTAGGTCTTAGCGACAGTGTTAGTTTATAAGTGAATCTATACATATAATAAAACTGTAGAAATGACAATTCTGTACATTAAAGATATTCAAAATATAATAAGTAGGGGGTGTCACTACATCGCTATAGAAGCCAAAAATGTGAGTAGATCTTTGTCTGTCTGTCTGTCTGTCTGTCTGTATGTTTGTTCCAGCATCACACGAAAACCACTGATCCAATTTGAATGCGGTTTTCTCAGATATATTTGTCTTCTTCCAACTTAACATCTGGTGTATAAATTTTTTTCCCCCCACCCCTCTAAAGGTACAAAAGAGGGGGTCAGATTTTGTATCAAACTTTTTTCTTTAACATGAAAACTACTGATCCAATTTGCAAACGGTTTTCACAGATATATTTGTCTTCTTTGAACTCAATATCTGATATAAAAAAAATCCCCCCCACCCCTCTGAGGGGGGTCCGATTTTGTATCAAACTTTTTTCTTTAATGGACTTACTTCATATTATTTACTGTGTTTTTCAACTTAACATTTGGTGTATAACATTTTTCCCCCCATCCCTCTTAGGGGACAAAAGAGAGGGCAAGATTTTGTATCAACTGATGAAGTAGATATACTTTATATGGCAAAACAACGTTTGCCGGGACAGCTAGTATAAAATATGTATGTTAGTTTATAAGGTATTTATTATATTATTAACACGTTCTCTGCCGCGTAGGTCACATGTGCCCGGACCCCTACCTGTATCTACCCGCCGCGTAGGGCACCGGTGACCTCAGAGCAGACCTGTTTTTGAATCGAACTCGTAGGCCATAGGACACGTTTATCTTACATTTCTCTGTAGTAAGTGACCGGTGCGGCGCTGTACAGCAATACTCTCACATGGTATTCACCTGTGTTCATTATACGTGAAAATTTTAATGCAAAAACCCAAAGCACTGGAAAAAATAACTGTTTCTATAACTTTTTATTCATTTATCAATAATGGTATTAACAATTTATTATTAATAATTAGACAACAGATAAAATTAAGCATATTGTAAAAATTTCAAGTCCCTAGCTGTTGCCATTATTGATTACAAGCCAAAAAGTTAAAAATTATTACGTTTGTTGTATGGGAGCCCCCCTTAAATATTAATTTTATTCTTTTTTTAGTAGCTTTTGTTATAGCGGCAACAGAAATACATAATTTGTGAAAATTTCAGAAGTCTAGCCATAGCGGTTATTGAGTTACAGCCTGGAGACAGACAGACTGCGGTGACCGGAAACGTGACCGGAGCGGCGCATCGATAAAGATTGCGTACTTTCCGTACTACAGCGCCGCGTAGGTCACATGTGACCTCAAGGGGTTTTTTTAATATATCTCAGGAACCCTACACCCCATCGAACCCTAAATGATGTCATGGTTTATGTCTTGACCTAATACATCTATTTCAACCAAAAAGATTTTTTGTAATTTTTCTTGTTTGTACTACCGGCAGAGAACGTGTTAATATGTATATTAGATTTAAGGTATTTGTTATATGGGTCTCCGATGCCCGAAATAAAGATGATTTGATTTGATTTTGATTTAGCATGATAATATATGCCTAATCACGCTATTCGTGACAATAATGATTTCCTTGATAAATAAATAGGCTATCAAATTGAAACAAAAGGTTGGCTTATTAATATTATCTATGTTTGATAGCCTATTGCACATATTATACATTGCACCAATCTATTATAGCTGCAGAATAGGGTGGCCATGATTTGATGTAAGTTTTTCATTATAATATACGGAAAAATAGTCTTATTAGAAATGTCAGTTATTTTTCATTTGATATTTTTACTGAGCCTGGCTTGAGCCTTGAGTATTATTATACTGCTCTTATTATTATCTCATTCAAAATTCTAGATACTTACTCAATCAAAAAGACTAAAAATTGTATTAAAGACTTCTCCATGCATCTTTAATAACAAAGCCTAACCTAATCTAACCTATCCCTAGATCATTAATTGTAAAAATGCATTGTACGCAAAAATTCCAAAAATATGGTGCCAATAGCATATTAAAAACTTTATAAGTTGCATGAGCTATTGCAATATTATTAGTTCAGGCCTTGGTATAGAGAGATTGTCATGTGTCTCGCTAACTCTTTCACGCTTATGTTAATTTAGTAAATCAGAGCGAGATGATTGTTTTATTTCTTTTTACTGTTTGTTATTGTGTGATACAAGGTGCGAGTAATGAGATCCCAAAGGTAAAAATTGAAGCCATTTATCCAAAAGGTCTGAGGGTTTCTTTACCTGGTATGTATATTGATGATTTTTATTAATAAAAGTATTACATACATTTTTATGAATGTTCATTGCTCAATAACAAAGATTAATGCGCATATCATTTATACAATAAATCCCCAAGCGGCAGCCGGCTGCCGCGTAACAATTGAAAATCTATTGTATCTGCGATTCACACAATGGAGGTGCTACATAGATAAGATCGTTAGGGTTCGAATTATTACCAACTAAAGGGAGTTAGCTGTTTTCAGGTGAAAAATTATATCATAAAACGCTTACGCGATTTCATAAAACGCCTGTGGGGGTTCAGATTTATTAATATTGAAAAAAAAATACTGGAAAAACCTCTACCTGGGGTCCTGCACTAGGCGCAGCCTTGATACAGTAAATATGTAACGAAAAATTGAGTGCCCTCCGTAAAGACCTACCGTTATTTGACGTGATGAATCGTTAGGGGGGCATGTCAAGAGGTTACAGAAAAATTAAAAAGGTCGCGCTAATTGCTGTTTTTGAGAAATTCAAAAATGAATAAAAAAAAATTTAAATGCTGATTTCTCGGAAACTATTGGTTTTAGAAAAAGTTTTTTAAATAAAAATGTAGAGGGCATTGCGAACTATATTTTTTGTCATTGGAGTGACGTCATCCGACTTAAAATACAAAAAATGGAGGGCACTAACGGATCAAAAAAAAAGTTACAACGGTATTTTCGATAGAAAAAATTGTTTTTGTCATAAAAATATAAATTATAAAGTTCTTCGTCACAAAATTAGCTACAACTTTTATCCAAACAAAATTTTTATAAAACTTACCGTTTTCGAGCTGGAACTTGTCGATATGTACAAATTGTACATTATGTACAGTGTCGTTGCACAGTCCTCATGCAATGCATTTTTTTAAATTCAAATAAAATATTCGTAATTGTTTTCTAAGACAGAAAAAACAAGTTTATAATTGCATGACCACAAAGAGTTACTGATTGAATGTTTTTCAGCTAAATCTTTGGGTGTAATGACGCAATGAAATGAAATGAAATATAATGTTTTAGTGAAGTAACAAAAACTCACTTGTTAGTAGAGGCTTATAAATAATTATGTTAGTAACATCATAATCTTGAGGTATAATATGTAATAATAGCTACATTGTGCATCACCTCTTCGTTACCGCTAGATATGGCGCAGCAGTAACGCACATAAGGACAGTCAAGTCGACTGGCTATCATAGCAAGCAATAATCAATAAATATTTTCATCGTACATTGGACTTTTCTAAAAATATTACTATTACCTAGGTGAACATTTTATTTATAGTGGTGTAATTACTATGATCGAATCTATTTATCGTCAAAATAAATATTATAAAGGTTTTACTTAGCTACTAAATGAACCACCGCATCTAATGTAAGAGACATTTACGGATTCTAATACTGGGAGATACTTTTTCTAACTTAAATCCACGAAAGTTTTAAAAGTTTTAAAAAGAAATTAGGTAGTTAATTAAGTACATAATATTGCTTTTAAATTTTCATAAATTAAATTATGTAAACACTAGTAAGCAATAACAAACAGCATAATATTTTACAGGTCATGACTACTCACTTTTCGCTTTCTACGGAAAGCTTAACGAAGAAATGGACGGCCATGAATTTGGTGATTGGTCAAGAGAAATAGTTCAAGCGAAACATGGCAGATGGGCATTCACAGATGAAAATGCCAAATTGAAATAAGGTGACAAAATATACTATTGGACTTTTATTATTATGAAAAATGGAGTAGATACCTACCAAGAAGACGATGGAGAATTTACGGTAACAGGTGAGATATTGGGAGAGTATAATAAGATTGACAATTTTATTTCTGAATCTTTTAGTAATTAACACGTGAAGATCCATCGAAGGAAAGTCGAGTAGTGATTAAAAACAACACGTATTACTAATTTTCACACACTGTTTTAATTAATATAAAGATGAAAAATAATAAACAATTTCTTATTTCAGGATATGTTGACAAAGCTGGAAATCCAATACCGCCTACAAATACAGACATATCGTCACAAGCCGCGATAAAACCTGACGCATCACCACATTGTCCTACAACTACTTCCTCATACGTAACGAAGCCTGCTTCATTCGATGCCACTTCAAATCTGCCAAACGTGATGAAACCGATACCACCAGAATTGTTATCAACTACAGCACATCCTATACCCTCATCTATAAATGTACCACCGAACTGTGTATTAGTATGTCATCCACCTGGCACCAATGGCTATCAAACCAAAAACTGAGGAATTTCAGCCGCCCGTACCAGAAGCACATAAAAATATGGTAATCGATCCGATTGTTCAACACACTCCTAGCAAAGGACTTCCCCCGAACCCACTAAGAATACCAAATCTCAGTATTCAATCAACAGACCAACAGTTATTTCAAGACAACACAAAGAAAGTATCTTAACCAAAAAGCAAAAATTATAAAGTGATAGAATTTGTTTTAGTTAGGGTCAGTAGAGTTAGGCTATGTAGATTTAGAAGCTTCATGGCTCTGCATGAGATATCTCATATATTTTTCACAAGGTAAACTTTATGTGGTCGTCTCGGCAATATTTTGCAAGAAATGTTTTTGGTGGGAATTTTTTTAAATAAATTTTATGATAAATGATGTATTTATTGGATAAGGAATAATATAATGTTTATAAAAACCCCTTCACAAATAATGAATTATTTTAGAACAATATTATGTATATCTTTTAAGGTTGGCTCATTATAACTTCTATGATTAAATCCTTTTTGGCGCTTTTTTGGATAGTATTATGTCTATCTTTTAAGGTTGGCTCATTATAACGTCTATGATTAAAACCTTTTTTATGCTAACCAAAATAATTATTGTAAGTATAACAGTTAACTGTCGCGGATTTTTTTTTTTAGAACATATTTCATACTTTGATTTAATGGTCCTAAAATATGCATTGTTCTATTTGTGGTACAATATAGCTACCACTTTCAAGATTTTCGCAGATAAAAATATTGTTCGTCTTATTCAAATGAAGCTTCTCAAAAAAAATTAGCTTGATAGTAATTAACTTACTTAACCAAAAAAAAAATGTTCTAGGGAACCCTGACTATTATAGTAGGTATAGCTGATAAAAGGTTGACTTATTATACAGTATACGTACGTCGTACGTGCTATAAAATATATTTTTAATTTACATTGCATCTATCTATCATAGCTGGGGATTAGGGTGGCCATGTTTTGATGTAAGTTTTTGCATAAGTGGAAAAAATAGTCTTATTTGAAATGTCAGTTATATCCATTATTTAATTTTAATTTTTAATATACTTATGGAGCTTGGCTTGAGCCTTGGAAATAAGGACATAAAGTTTAATTAAAAGTCAAAACGCGTAGGCATAATATAGTAATAAAATATATTACTATAATATGAAGAATAACCTCCTCGTTTTTTGGAAGTCGGTTAAAAATGATATTCGCAATATTATTGCTTCTATTATATTTTCTTCTACTTAATTTATTTTTCTTCACTTCAAAATAATTTTATAAGTTTTATATTTTAATTAGACACAAACTCGAAACAGACAGAAGATTAAGAATGACACAAAATATTCTAGAGGTAAGTATATTAATAATTATTATATAAATAGAGTTATCAATATGAATTCGCAATGTCACATAAGGGGGATTCCTTCATGTTACACGGAAAACCAAAGTAAACGTACGAATTCTCCTAAATGCTATCGGTACTAAAGATAATATTCTAGAAGTGTCAGCTAGCTTACTAACCGTATCTATAAAAATTACATAATATGAATATTATGTTTTTACATTGGATATTAGAATTTTGATTTCCGTTTTTTAATATAATAATTACTATTTGATTTTGAGCTGCTAGTTATTAGCCAAAAATATACTTTTAGTATCAAAATTAGATACGCATAAAAGGTCATCAGTCATCACGTTGATAACAAAACCATTGACCATTAATTTATGTATAATTACCTAATTTTCATACTAAAAAGTAGGTACTTATATTATTTTTGGTTGCACACCCTCCATGAAGCTAGCCTAACCTAACCTTTCCCTAGACCAGGAAATAGTAAAAATACATTGTACGCAAAAATCCTAATAATATGGTAGCAATAGCTTATTAAAAACTCGTTTAAAAGTTGTATGAGGTATTGCATTAGTTCAGGCCTTTAGGTGTTGGGAGGTTGTCGCGTGTCTGGCCAACTCTTTCACTCTTATGTTAATTTACTAAATTAGAACGAGATGGTTGTTTTATTTATTTTCACTGTTTGTTATTGTGTGATACAAGGTGCAAGTTATGAGGTGCCAAAAGCAAAAATTGAAGCCATTTATCCAAAAGGTCTGAGGGTTTCTTTACCTGGTAAGTAAATTGATGATTAATTACGATAATAAAAGTATTACATACATTTTTAATAAAAGTAATGACTTTTAATAAAATTCATGATTAGATTTTTACTGCGAAATTTGCATATCATTATTTAATCATTTAAATAGATAGGACCGTTTATTACCAGCTAAAGAAGTTAGCCATTTTTAGATGAAAAATTATTGCACCATTTCCCGGTAATTTCATTAAATGCTTGTCGTGGTTCAGATTTTTTATCCTTTATCTTTACATCAGAAATCCAAAAACAGAAGTACATATTTCTGAGCATTAGCACCTTAAAGAAACTTCTTAGCTGTGGGAATTTCGAGGCGAGGAAAACCACAAATATTAGTAGACAGAAAAAAAGAAAAAAACAAGTTTGTAATTGCACGACCACGAAGAGTTACTGATCGACAGTTTTTAGCTAAATCTTTGGGTGTAATGACGCAATGATCGATAAAAAATATTATCATCGTACGTTGACCTCTCGTAAAAATATTACCACAACCTAGGTGGACATTTTATCTGTAGTGGCAAAATTACTATGATCGAATCTATTTAAATATCAAGAATAAATATTTAAATAATGTAAAGGTTTATTTACTTGGCTACTAAATGAACCACCGCAACAAATGTTCCTTCCTTTTTTAGGGTTCCGTAGTTGTTTTCTAATGCTAGGATATACTTTTTACCGATAATTTTTTTACTAAAAATAATAATAATGTAATTAAATCCAGGGAAGCAGTAATGCGGGCTCTACACTCGCGGCGAGAAAGCCCACGAAGGCCGCGAACCGCGAGTGTGGAGGATTTCGCGGCTTCGTGTTCGGGCTTCGTATTTGTTCGAATCGTATTCATGGTACGAATTGCGGCCGCGATTCACGAGTGCTACGCGCCGTGAACACGATGCGTACAAATACGAAGCCGCGAAGCGCAAACGCGAAGCCGTGTAATCCTCCACACTCGCGGTTCGCGGCCTTCGCGGGTTTTCGCGCCGCGAGTGTAGAGCCCGCATTGCAAACATCATAATATTTGACAGATGATGGCTACTCACTTTTCGCTTTCCACGGAAAGCTTAACGAAGAAATGGACGGTCTTGAAGCTGGTGTTTGGTCAAGAGATATAGTTAAAGCTAAACATGGCAGATGGACATTCACAGATAAAAATGCCAAATTGAAAATAGGTGACAAAATATACTATTGGACTTATGTTATAAAAAATGGACTTGGTTACCGAGAAGACGATGGAGAATTTACAGTAACAGGTGAGATAATTATATTATAGTATAGTTAGATTGTCAATTTTATTTCTGAATCTCTTAAAAATAGGTTACCCAGCAGTGTTGCCAGATCAGGGGATTTCCCCATAGATTTAGGGCGTTTTCAACCAAGATAGGGGCAAAATAGGGTATTTCTGGGGGGAAATCAAATAAGTTCAGGGGTACGTCACCGAGACCATCTGGCAACACTGTTACCCAGTGCGAACAGCTGAAGTGACAGCAGTAGCTGACTGTGCCTGGTCTCCTCCCTGGGTCACACCATGTACTCTGCTGACGTCGCAGTAGACAGGTAATGTCCCCATGACATCGCCTAAACAAGTTATATCTGTTGTGGAGAAAGGCGAGTGAAAACAAAAAATGGTGTAGTACCACGCACATGAAAGTAACTCGTATGATGCGATCACACCGTGCAAGTAGCTGCACTTCAGTAACTGACTAGGCCAGCTCGCATGTCAGCTCTCACTGTTATACCGGGCATTCATTAATATTTATTAACTAGTGAATATCCATTGCAAGAAAGTCACATATAAGCAGCAAATAATAATTTAAAAACAACACTTATTACTAATTTTGACAGACAGTTTAAAGATAATAACAGTTTTAAGGTAAGTAATAATAATAAGCAATTTCTTATTTCAGGATATGTTGACAAAGCTGGAAATCCAATACCGCCTACAAATACAGACATACCATCACAAGCCGCGATAAAACCTGACGCATCACCACATTGTCCTACAACTACTTCATCATACGTAACAAAACCTGCTTCGTTCGATGCCACTACAAATCTGCCAAACGTGATGAAACCGATACCACCAGAATTGCTTCCAACTGCATCACATCCTATACCTCCACCTATAAATGTGCCACCGAACTGTGTATTAGTATGTCATCCACCGGACACCATTATCAATGCTGACCCAGGAACGATATTCCCAGATGCTTATAAAGAAACGGATGTAGACGCGATCATCAAAGATATTTTTGAACCTACCAAACCAAAAATCGAGAAATTTCAGCCCGCACCAGAGCCTTCTAAGGATGTGCAAATCGATCTGATTGTTCAACGCCCTATCAAAGGACCTCCTCCGAACCCACTAAGATTACCAAGTATCCAATCAGATACCAAGTATCCAGAACCTTCTAAAAACGGGCAAATCGATCTGATTGTTCAACACCCTAAAAAAGGACCTCCTCCGAACCCACTAAGATTACCAAGTATCCAATCAGATACCAAATATCCAGAGCCTTCTAATAATGGGCAAATCGATCTGATTGTTCAACACCCTAAAAAAGGACCTCCTCCAAACCCACTAAGATTATCAAGTATCCAATCAGATACCAAGTATCCAGAGCCTTCTAAGAATGGGCAAATCGATCTGATTGTTCAACACCCTAAAAAAGGACCTCCTCCAAACCCACTAAGATTACCAAGTATCCAATCAGATACCAAGTATCCAGAGCCTTCTAAGAATGGGCAAATCGATCTGATTGTTCAACACCCTAAAAAAGGACCTCCTCCGAACCCACTAAGATTACCAAGTATCCAATCAGATACCAAGTATCCAGAGCCTTCTAAGAATGGGCAAATCGATCTGATTGTTCAACACCCTAAAAAAGGACCTCCTCCGAACCCACTAAGATTACCAAGTATTCAATCAACAGACCAACAATTATTTAAAGATACAAAGAAAGTGCCTCAACCAAATTTAAGCAAAAATGAACCTTCGGGTGTTCAAACAAATGAGGTGCCTATTGATGCAGCTAATGTACAGAAGCCAAGTACAACGTATATTGAAGAAAACGAGGTGAAAAATGTTACCTGTGATCCTTCTATATCAAAAACATCTACTTCTGATGTTGTCTGTAAAGGCCAGTTGATATTCGACGAAGAATTTAGCACTAATAATTATAAAGACAATAATAAATGGACACCTGAAATAAAATTTTCGAGCGAGCCAGTAAGTACTTTGAGTTTATGTATAATATTTTTGTTACAATGATAATTACTTATTATTACTTTAGTACTGTTCTCTGTCTACTGTTTCTCATTTGGAATTTTAGCTCTACCTACTATAATTTTAAATTTGCCTTACCTACTTCTGCAACGTTAATTTCTTAAAACTTATAAGGTATGTAATACACATTCGGTATATTACAGGAAAACTCATTTAACGTGTATCTCGACGAAGGCAATATACAAATGGACGATGGAAAGTTGCTAATTAAACCGACTACTTTAGAATCAAAATACGGACTGGGATTCTTAACGCATTCTTTGGACTTAAATGCCATGTAAGTATGTTTATTTTTTTCGTTAATTACTCCCTCTTATTTTAGTCTTATGTACTGGTTTCATCTGCAATCGCCGTCGTAGAGGGCACTACAAGCACACACAGTAAATAATCCGACAAAATTCCACATGTTGCCCAGTGCCAACGTCAGATCAGTACATGTCCTATTCAAAAAGTACTATCGAGGAAACTTCCTCCTATGCATTTGAGAGACCAACGTCATTTGGTCGATCATATCAATTCATTGTTACTTGTGATCCTGTCGGCTGGGTTTGGCGTAATGTGACCAAACTACGTAGGTCTCCCACCTGCATAGGAATCAACTTCTTTGATAGTACATCTATCTTTTAGATTTGATCCCGAATTCATGTCGTACTACTATTAAATTATTTCAAAAATTTCGATTCCAGGTGCACGGGTAAAATTAACACTTCGGAATGCGTCCGTAGTGCCTCAGGAGCTAAAATTCTCCCACCGACTATCACGGGGAAGATCACAACGAAGAACAGCTTCAGTTTCAAGTATGGAAGAATCGAAATCCGAGCGAAAATGCCTCTGGGCACTTGGCTTGTTCCTGGTAAGCATTTTAATATTATTCATTACTTCCTTACTAATGTTATAAATGCGAACGCCCATTAAATCGCTCAACCAATTTTGATGATTTGCTTTTGAGTTTTGAGTTCGGATATGTACCGTGTACCAATATTACCAATTTAGACCAATTTAGAAGAAATGTGCTATTATCCTGAATCGGTTCAACGCATTCATCACAGAGGTAACAAAGAGGCACACTTTGCCATAGCATGGATCGGTTCAACTGTATTGATCACAGAGGTAACAAAGAGGCACACTTTGCCATAGCATGGATCGGTTCAACTCATTGATCACAGAGGTAACAAAGAGGCACACTTTGCCATAGCATGGATCGGTTCAACTCATTGATCACAGAGGTAACAAAGAGACACACTTTGCCATAGCATGGATCCGTTCAACTGTATTGATCACAGAGGTAACAAAGAGACACACTTTGCCATAGCATGGATCGGTTCAACGCATTGATCACAGAGGTAACAAAGAGACACACTTTGCCATAGCATGGACATTACTAAACATAGTATCTAGTGTTTGATAGTAACTAGGTCTTAAGTACCTGCCATTTCATTATTTTCGGTTAACAACGCTATTTAAAAGATAATCTTCTGTCAACAAAACTGACAGTTGACACCGGGCATAATGTAAAATATGAAGACGTGGATGGAGTTGATAACTAACATTTTATAACTTAAGGGTAATTACTAATTTTTTCCCCTCATAATTTGAACAAACCTTGCAACTTTTCTACTTTTTTTTCTTAATATTATGGCACTTCGGCTAATTAACCATGGCCAGTGTCGAGTGTAATATTGAAACAACATTACACTCGACACTGAAATATATAAATAAATATATGAAAACAACATTCCATAAAGTATAATACAATTTTCAGCATCGTTTTTTCTACATTGTCAGGTCGTGGTCAGGTCTATAGTCTAGTCAAGTCTAGTAAAAGTCAAGAAGTCGAGTCGTTCGATTCAGTAAAGAGGTAGACGTCTTACTGAAACTTTCGATGGAGTTTTGGAGGGAACACAAAACAAAATAGCACATTTCTGGATATTGCATCACTTTCCTACACTTGTGCACACTGCACGATAACGAATATCTTATCCGACCAATATTACATATTAAAAACCCAGTTAACATAATTTTAGGAAAATAATACAAAAACACAACATGACTCTTTCCCATTCCCGGCAAATCTCGACTTATCTACTTCATCATCTGGCTAGTACATCTGGCTATACATAAAAATCCACTTTATTATATTTTCCGATCCTAAAGCCTCTATTTATGCAAAAAAAGTATGTTTTCAAATTGTTACTTCATTTAATCCCGGCACAATATCACATAGGGTTGTTTGTATAGCACAGTGATTAAACACATTTACATGAACAAATTTGAATCCAAATCAATTTGGTTCGGCCTTCACTTGTGGTTTTGGTGTTATTGGATTAATTAATCCCAGGTATTGGTCAGTGGATATCGGTAGCTTCGGCATCCGAATATTATTCCTATTTATAGAAGGGTTTGAATTGTTTGGGGAAAATATATAAATTGTATTTTCATTACATTGTTCTATTGTTATATTTGTACTGTTGCAATCATATTATACACTAGCTTTCTCTGCTTCAAGCAGTGTTATAAAAACTACAAAATATTCACTGTGTAGAGTTATACTAAAGCACAGAAATAAACTATTTTTTGAGAACCTTCACAACACTTCTCTGAGACGACCAACTTGTGATTTCCTGTACACAAATAAATAAATAATTATCCACACCACATCAAAATCGATTCAGTTGCTTCCCACCTAGCCACAGAATATAATATATTAGTAGTACCAAACGTAGCACAAAGGCTATGTAATATTTGGCTTACATCGCTTTTGGCCATATTAAAGTGATGTGATACTGAAGCGTAAAGAAATAACAGATACACTTAATTTTACAAAATTCGTATGATGTCATGTCCTTAAAAGTCCTACTTTTTCTATTATGATTCCCATACGTCCTCTCGAACGGCGGGTTCGAATCCCGCCGACGGAACAAAAAGTTTTCAGTATTCCCGGGTCTGGATGTGTATTAAATATAATATTGTGTATTATAAATCGTCGCTGCATCCTCGAGACTTTATTAATTAACATGGTAGTCCGCCTCTAGCTTCCGGCATCGAACACTTTTCAGAGAAAATAGATGGCGCGGCAATGGCGCCATTTCTAGTAGGCGGGATTTTTACCCCACCGCCACCGTTTTCTCCCACTAGTTTACCTCGGAGGTTCCCTTCAGATCAGTCCTCATTCTTTTTAGAGAAGGTACAATTAAATCAATTACGATTTTCCAAAGACATTTTAAGGTTTTTGGGTGGGAGGGTAATAAAGTCTCTTCGGATGCAGCGACTCTCATAATTATAGTCAAACTTCACATAAGGTAAGTTTGTTTAACCATTAATTATGAATCGTCGCTGCATCCTCTAATCCTCCCTACACTTAGATTCCCATTCCCAGATCCCCTTGAACACACACAAAAAATTTCATCAAAATCGGTCCAGTCGTTTGAGAGAAGTTCAGTGACATACACACTCACAGAAGAATTATATATATTAAGATTATAGGAATACCTAAGTGAAATTGTTTGTGCTAATGTTTTATTTTTTTCTTCATTTGAAGTTATAATTTCTATTTTTTTTTTGTATTTGCCACTTTTTATAATTATGTTTTATTTTGAAAAAAGGATTTTTATCATCATTCTTCATCATTATTAAATTCTTATGATTTTCTTTCCAGAGCTGCAACTCGAGCCTCGTGATAACGTGTATGGATCCGAAAATTATCAGTCTGGTCTGATGAGAGTGGGCTGCGTAAGAGGAAACCTGAACCTGTCCAAATATTTGTACGGAGGGCCCATATTGTACCCTTCATATCCACTCAGGTAAGGCCCTTCCCGAATAAATTATCCTGTCTATACAATCCATACTAATATTATAAATGCGAAAAAATGTCTGTCTGTCTATCACCCATTCATGCCAAACCGCCGATTTTGCTACTTTATAATTAATAGTATTCATCTAATACTCATCATCTCACGATTCATTTGCACGATGTATTTTCCGAATGATCCAAATCCAACATCTTGAAAATCAGAGGACATTTTTTCTAAATTAACATTATTTATCCCAATTCTACGATATTCAAGTGTATTTCGATCCTTGCTCGACCTATATTCGATCAATAGTAAAAATAAATAATTCAATGCACTTGAAGTGGGGTTAATTTTATTTGATATGGCAATTCTATAAACATTAAGCGTAGCATTAAGCCTATAAAATCGTTGGCTTTATCGCTCGAATCGCCCCTAATGGGTTTGTTGATCGATGGCTATTTTGGCTGTGGTTAAATGAAATATTAAAGGTATGTGTTAAAGGCATATCCGAATATTTCGTGTCCATTAATGTTACCAAATTTTGACAGAAAATAATCGCAGTCCTTTAATAACGACATGTTTGTTTTAGATCGAGATATTTAAAGGTGACACAGGGCTTCGATCATTTCAGCAAGGGCTTCCATAATTACACACTAGTTTGGACACCAGGTGAGAATATTTAAAAAAGTTCATAAGTTTTATATTATTGTGGTGTATAGGAAGTAAGTAGTGATCATGGAATGGGTTACTTCTGTGGTCTAACGCCTCCATGATTAGTAGCTAGGAGCTTCGCCGAGTTGGTGGTTCGATTTCCGCAATAAACATACTGTTTCCAAGTTTGGTTATTGCAATGCAGGCTGATCAAATAATTATTGTCCGTCAAGAAAATGATCCATGCATCATATTATGGGCATGTAAAAAGTCGGTCCTGCGTCTGAACACTCGCCAGTCGTGTCGGTCATCCGTTATACTGGGTTAAGAGAGTTAAAAAAAGAGAGAGTGCCTTTAAGTTTACTGCGCACAAACTTGGGAGATATTATGTAAAGGATCACGGGCATTTTGGTATATTACTCAACAGAGATAAAATAGATACCATTAGATAGCTCTTAGTGAGCAGGTAAAAAAGTTATATGGCGCCCAGCCCCTAGCAACTCTACTTTTTGAAATAATGTACAGTCAACGTAGAAGGCCGGCGCTACCGACGTAGTTTTTGTCGTCTATGTGGTAAGACTTATTTAATTTGCACGTAGAAAAGTTACGAATGTCTTGTCTTAGACAGTACACCTAAGATTTACGCTCACAGTAACCCCTCCCTCATATTGCTGACCCTTAACGGTAAAAAGATCACGATGACCGAACAGAAAATATAAATAGAAGATAAGTGTAGACATATTTAAGACTGTTTAAGTGTATAAACTATAAATTGTTTTAAGAACATAACTCCTTCAACTTAAAATCAGGGACAGGAGCATTATTTAAAAAAAAACGCTGATAGATGTACAGACGGACAGACCGAAACTATATTATCCTTGTTGTTGACTACGAAACCCTAAAAATAATCATGCTATAATGTAACGTGACGGTTATCAGCATGAAATGTATGAGCGCTGATGTCACTTTTAACATGGCTTTACTCAAAAAGTACAACGAATCTTGACAAGCGCCCTATTGGTCCTTAATGTACATGGGTATACCTTCCTAAAAATATACAATCCGTTCCTGTTGAGCACTATACCAGAGCCCATACATTTTTGCCCCTCATCATTTATCTATAGTCCGCGCGCAACTACTTGGCCGCTCTGCCCATATACTCACATACCGGCAGAGCGGCCAACTAGTTCCGCGCGGACTATAAAATACAACTTGAAATCACATCCACCTTCTAACAGAGAAAGTTTTGTTAATTTTTTGTTAAACTAATAGACGGTATTATATTTTTTGCAGACAAGATCTCAATGTACGTGGACGGCGAGAATTACGGGGAGGTCCAACCGGAGGGTAGTTTCTACGACGATGCCAGCAACTTCAACGTCACGTTACCCACAAAATGGCGGGAAGGAACCAAAATGGCGCCATTTGATGAAATGGTAATCTGAACTCTGAAGCTAAGACAAAAAAATACTGGGATATAAGTAATGCTGATGCGAATAGGACACGATTCTCATATTTCGAAAGCCGTTTCAATCACATATTTTATTATTTTTTTTAACAAAAAAATTAAAACCGACTTCCAAGGTAAAAACAATAGTAATACGAACTAAAAAGTATTAAATAACTCTTACTCTTTAATAACTTGCCTTTTTCAGAATTCATCTAAATCTCAACTATTTCTGTACATACAGCTACAGTCTTCATTATTTTGAAGTCGGTACCAGCTAATTTAATCGTAAATTCGCTGGTACCGACTTCAAAATAATGAAGACCATAGTATGTACAGAACTTTGATTTATAATCAAAGGTACAGAAATAGTTGAGATTTAGATGAATTCTGAAAAAGGCAAGTTATTAAAGAGTAAGAGTTATTTAATACTTTTTAGTTCATATTACTATTGTTTTTACCTTGGAAGTCGGTTTTAATTTTTTTGTTAAAAATAATAATTTCACTCTTTTTAGTTATCTACAAAATAAGGCTTTATGCGTAAATAACCAATACGAATGTTAACTATTCACATTATGTTACTGTAAGCGAAATTGTGGTAAATGCTTGCAGTTGTCTAAGCGATGCTGTAATTTCTAAACTTTTATCTTTAAAGGTTCAGGAATTCTGTTCAGTGCATTTGGACCAAGAGACACCTTCGTCTCTTATTCGTAACATCTGGTTTAACTTACTAGGAACAATATTTTAACCACTATGAGTGCTTTGTTAAATTTCAAGAATTTCCCTCGATTGCTCATAGATACCATCATCAGCTCACCACTTTCGTAATTGTTATACAAAATTAAGTTTATATCCTATACAACAACACAATATTTTTTTAATCGGTCCACAAACAGCGAAATAATCATCAAAAACATCTGCTTCGATGCAAAATATCACGAAAAGTAAGTACCAATAATTGGGTCATAGTGTGATGACTCATGGTAAAATTATAGTTGTGATGATGATGATCAATCAAATTGATGTGATGGTTTATGCTTTCAGTTGTTTAAACAACGCCGAAATCCCCGAACCTGTACCTATAAGCATTCAAAAGTTCTGTTCGGTACCTTCGGATCCAGGGTATAACCTGGTGCGAAGTCTTACTTTTTGGTAGCATTTACCTTGAATGCTTCAGAAAAAATCAAAACCACTATATGTTTCTATACAATTTTAGGGAGTCCCATCGATTCCTCAAGGATCCCATCATCTGATCACCACTTTTGTGAACATGGTACCAAATTCGAGTTAAAACCTATACAGTACAAAAAAAATGAAAATCGGACCACGAACGGCTGAGTAATCGTGGAACATACAAAAAAAAAAACAGCCGAACATATTACCTCGTCCTTTTTGGAAGTCGGTCAAAAACCAATTAGTAAAATACTTATATTACGCATCTAGGGCACCACCTGGTACATCCACTAAACGATCTGACCAAAATCCTACATGTTTCACATGTCCAGAATATTAACAGAAACGTTGTCGAATGTCGAACAAAACTTTTCGTTTACTGTTGCTGCTGGTGAAAACATTTCAGTATTAATATAATATTATTATGTCCTATTGAGTTTCATAGTCGAGATTGAATTGCAAATGAGTAGCCGCCCATATCCAATACTTAAGTTGCACCATTACCGATACCAACACGAGACAGGAATGGGATAGGATCGTGCCACTAAAAAGGCATATTCCTTGGACGCCCGATCGGGAGACGACCATCGGCCGTCCGCGGTACCGGTGACTAGATGTCGTGGAGTCTGATCTGCACGATCTTCAAAACACCGAATGCCAAGAAACTGCGCGATCGCGATAAGTGGCGCAAACTCGTGTTGCAATCATCCACTTTGAGTTGCTGAGCCATTGTAGTTTGGTTTGGTTGGCTAATAAGGATGGCAATATTGGGTTTGTTTTCTCTTATGTGTATTTGGCCAATAAGGATGGCAATAACGATTGTTTTTCTTATTATTTCGTTTTCAGTTCTACATCTCCCTTGGCCTGAGCGTCGGTGGTCACCGCGAGTACCCTGAGTCCGTCAGCAAGCCCTGGAGCAACCACTCTTCTAGAGCGATGTTCGACTTCTGGGTTACCAATCCCCTGTGGCTGAACACCTGGTACCAGGAGACCAGCAGCCTGCAGGTGGACTACGTTAGAGTGTACGCTTTATAAAATAATAAATGAAACCAGTATAAGAAACTTTGAATGTATTTATTTCCTGCTTTGAAAACGGGGTTTGAAAATTCGTTATCCGCGGTTGCCGCGCGATAAGTTTGGCACAATAGAGTCGTCATCTAGTATTTTAATTAATTCAGAGAAACATTTTTTTAGTCATAAACAAGACATGATTGAAACGCAATATTGTTTTGTATTAGCGTTCCACAATTTTAGGTCACCTGTGTCCTTATGGCAGGAACATAATATTATTGTAATATTATCTTCTTATAAAAAGTGTTTATTTGTGTCACTCAAAGGCGGCGTAAGGCGTGGGCGGTGTGGGCGACCGCCCACGGCCTCGCGGTCCTAGGGGCCTCGCGCCCCTTGGACAGCGCGTTTTTTAGGATTCACGACTATCAAAAAATCATTAAAAAATCCGTCTTCTTGCATCATCCATCAGGGGGCCTCACAATATATGTATATTTTGCCCACACAAAATGTTGGTCTTGCGCCGTCACTGCGCGTGAACTTTCAAGCATATTGGACACTACACTCCGGATCAAAAAAAATAAATTATACACATATACAAGTAATAATTGTTATACAAGTTTACATATAATATTTACGTTATTGTTTTGTTCTTATTTCCGCCCAGAAAATAGCAAGTCATCAGAGTCGCAAGTGTCAAGATAAGAATGGGAATTCCCGTTTTACAATTACTTGTTTTTTAACTTCATGTTATGACCCATGACTGACAAACGTGTGGGGTCATGGACCCAGATGATAAAAAATTTATAAAGATTCGATAATTTGTTATCTATCCATCTTAATACCGCATAGTATTATAATATACTTACTTAGTTATTAAGTACATAAATATTGAAACAATATGTTTCATATTGTTTCCACTGACAAAGTAACTGATATAGAAGAAACATACCTTGAATACAATAAGATAGTAATAAATAATCCCCTTACTTGATACTTCACATCAGTTTTCCCAGAATAGAACAACTTAGATAATTATTAATTTAAGTTTACTGTGCAATACAGGCAATAGATATTTATTTATATCTTCTATATCTATATATTTTTAACATATAAAAATGGAATTCCAATTGTGTTAGTAACGCTATAGATCGATAACGGCTGAACCGATTCTACTAATTTAGTCTTGAAATATTCGTGGAAGTCCAGGGAAGCTTTATATTAGGAGAAGTGATAAGAATACCGGGCCCCTTACACAACTGGCAAAACGCTAACGCTAACGCTAACGCTAGCGCTACAAAATGTATGAATTTGACATTAGTATTCGCTAGCGAAGCGATGGCTTATGTCAAATCGTATACATTTTGTAGCGCTAGCGTTAGCATTAGCGTTAGCGTTTTGCCGGTTGTCTAAGAGGGCGGGTCAGCTATAAAAATACACAAAATAATTACATAAGCTGGTTTCCCCACATATTATTATGCCATGACGTTCATCTAAAAATAAATAACTTACTAATCATAAGACAGACTTATCAACTGCTGCAGGCGTTTGACCTCACAACAACAACTAAAGCTGGATATTTTAGTAATTCTATACATATCGGTAAAATGAGACGTATAGTAATAACAGCGTTGTGTCTGACACAGGTTCTGTGCAAAATTCTTCCACCGCCCGTTACTATAAGGGCTCTCAAACCTAAAGGTTTTATAGTGTCGATACCTGCAGGTATGTAGACAATGCACTGAATTATAAGTGTGTAGGTTAATGAAAAGTTCACGATAGATTTTAGTTTTTCAAAATTACACCCACAATAATTCGAGACTTGCCTTAGAATTTCTAAAAAATACGTCATCAATTTATGTATTTGTATTTTACCTCCTTAACCGTGGAAGCATTGATTTAGATTAAATGTACAATATAAACTTATAATATTTAGTCGGATGCCTTAAAATCGCAATTTAAAACACGTCAACAAAATTTGCCACTAATAAATTGCCATTGTAAGGTCAATTTTTTACAAAGGTCAACAGGTATTTGATGCCATTATGTTTGTCGATAAAAATTACATACATTCGTCGTTGAAAATAAAATATCGATGCCGAACCATTCATAATTATTCGATTTTCAAACTTTTTTTTTATTCTAGTTATAAATTCATCAATATAACTCAAAACTTTCAGACGATCCAGGTATAACGAAATATGAAATCGAATGCAAAGTCAACGACAAAATTAGTTTCACGAGACCTGGCAATATCAGAGAACAGCTAACAAAACGTGAAGACGGAAGATGGTCGTACCGAAATGATGATGTAGAATTGAAGCTTGGTGATATTCTCTACTACAGATACAAGTACGTCAAATATAAGGAAGGAGTACATAGTAACACGAAGCAGTTTCTTGTACAAGGTAGTGTTAATTCACACATGATTGTGTCTGACGCCTCCGTGGTCTAGTGGTTAGAGCGTGGCTCTCTACTCCGGTGGTCGTGGGTTCGAATCCCGCGTTGGAAACATGTTATTTCCAAGTTTGGTTAGGACAATGCAGGCTGATCACCTGATTGTCTGACAAGTAAGATGATCCATGCATCGGATGGGCATGTAAAAAGTCGGTCTTGCGCCTGATCTCTCACCAGTTGTGTCGGTCTGCCGTCCCACTGGGTTATGAGAGTGAAAGGCACTATAAAACTACTCCTGCGTTATGCGTAACAGCGTCACCGAAACCGGTGTGGTTTCGAGCATTATTATTACGAGGTACACGAGTATTATTATTAATTCACACATAAAAGGTTTAGGCCAAACAATAGTAGTGGTCTTACTGCCGCACTCAGAGACGAATATTAATAACAATTCATCAATATTAATTATTATCTGTGCACGCCCTATCTGATGTTTCTGTTCAAATTTCTCTACTTAGGACTGCTGTAAGAAATTTCTTTTAGAGATAAGCAGTACCTGTTGTGTCGTCTTTCTAATATTATGTTACTTTATAATGGTTTTGTGTGCAATAAACTGTAAAATAAAATAAATAAATGAATCTTTGACAAGAGAGTTGAGACCCATACATTATCGGAATTCGGAACTCTTCATTAAATTGAAGTTTAGTCATCATTTAATGTCTCTGAGTGCGGCCAAAAAGGATATAAACTACATTAACAAGTGCGGCAGTTCATGTTAGTTACAACTTACAATGGATTATCTCCGAATGAAAAAGATACTAGCAACGACCTGAATAGATGTGTACTTCTATTTTCTATACAGCGGTGAAAACATCATCCAAATAACACGAACCATATTTATATTGCAGACGTAATAGATATACAATATTTGGAACATACACCGAGGGTTGGTGACTGCGTCAAGTCTTTAACAGTTCTCCGTGAGACAGAAGCGTGTAGTGGGGACATTATATTTGAAGATAACTTCGATACGCTAAAAGAAGGTGTGTGGAGATTCGAGCAATATGTACCTAGTGAACCTGTAAGTATTTAAAAATTTGAAATTGGACGATCAATTCTGAAAAATAACTTTGTGGTTAGTTTACATTAGGCATTCTAAAGTACTCTAGGGGCTATTAGGGCTCTGCAAAGGCAGTATAGGGGCTTCACGAGCGATATATAAATTGCCTTGACTTTTTTTTCAGGATTATCCTTTTGTTTCCTATCAGCACCCAAATAATGCTCGTGTGATTTTTGTGGAAGACGGATATCTCAAGATAGAGCCAAAGCTGTTACAAAACATATCACCGTACTCTGGCGCATCGATATTGAGCGGAACATTGGACCTTACTAATGGGTAATTGAATGTGCAGGAGTTATTGTACTATCTGAGAAGTTAATTCTTAGGCAGATAGCGGACCTAAGTAATTTGTTCGCGTTAAGTCAAACCCATCAGACCGATCACAGGCCCCATCTAACATTGAATTGACATAAGCCGACCAAATGCCGTAGGTCCGTCAACTGCCTAGGAATCAATTTCCTCGATGGTACACTAGATGATGCCCGTAACTCTGTTGCGCCAAAACTAGTTTATCGTGCGGGAACCGTACATTTTTCCGAGATAAAAAGTAACTTATGTCCGTTCCCAGGACTCAGAGTATATCCATACCAAATGTCAGCAAAATCGGTTTAGTGGTTTCGGTGTGAAGAGGTAACAGACATAAAGACAGACAAAGAGACAGAAAGACAGACACACTTTCGTATCAATAATATTAGTAAGGATGTACGTCCGCAAAACACAAGAACGCTATCAGCTATGTTCCTTTAGATTCATAGCCCCGCTTACTTTTTAACCGACTTCCAAAAAACGAGGAGGTTATATGTTCGGCTGTGGATATTTTTTTTTTTTTTTATTTTTTTTTATTTTTTTTTTTTTTATTTTTGTATGTTCAACGATTACTCCGCCGTTTGTGAACCGATTTTCGAAATTTTTGCTTTGTTGTATTTGGTTTTACTCCAATTTGGTACCATGTTCACAAAGTGGTGACCTGATGATGGGATCCAGGAGTAATCGAGGGAACTCCTCGAAATTTATATATGGTGATTTTGGTTTTATGTGAAGTGTACTAAGAATATGCTACCAAAAAGTCAAATATTGGGTCAAGGTATACCATGGTTTCGAAGATGCTGAGAGAACTCCTGACTCCTTATAGATACACGTTTGGGAGTTTCGGCGTTGTTTTAAGAACAGAAAGCATATGCTACTATGCAACTCATATTCATCATCATAATCATCATCGTCATCATCATCATCATCATCGTCTTCATCATTACCACGTCGTGTTAAGGTCACCAATCTCTCATGGCACAGAATAGATAATAGTACAAGGCATAGGTGTGGATATACTAATAATAATAATAATTTTATACTGTATAACAACACTTTGTTCAAATATACACCGGTCAGCGCCGCGGAGGCGACGGTATCGCGGCGCCGCGCGTTGCGCGTGGCGGAAGACGCCAGATCGAATATACTTTACTACTTTATATACAGATCGAATACTATACTAACTACTTTATAACATTATAATAGACAAAATATATAATTAAAATAAAGTTATTTTAAAAAGAGCATTTAAACAAAACAAAGTCAATAAGTGTCTTTTTAATTAGTTATACTTATTAATCGATAGATGGCGCACTAAGTATCGATTTGAATGGATTTGAAATTGAATTCTTGATTACAAGAACAGCTGTCAATAATTATGATAATATTATATTATATTACTAGCTGTCCCGGCAAACGTTGTTTTGCCATATAAATAATTTTTGGTATGAAAAATAGATGTTGGCCGATTCTCAGACCAATATCCTCACAATATGCTCACATAATTTCATGAGAATCGGTCAAGCCGTTTCCGAGGAGTATGGCAACGAAAACTGTGACACGAGAATTTTATATATTAGATGAGTAGCTACGCTACATCCTATGCAAGTTTATACAATTTTTTATCTGATAGATCCTTGGATCGTGGAAAAACGAGACACAATAGCCTTTCTATTGTTATCGCAATCGCCGGTGACCGCTTGGGGTTTGAAGTATTAAAATTGTTAAATTACTTAGCACAATATGTTCACTTCACTGATAATATATTATTTTGTGAGTGTGAACTGTGTAATAACATACGTAAAATATACGCGAAGGTTTACCTACTAGTGTAACTAAAAAGAGTGAAATTATTATTATTTTTAACAAAAAATTAAAACCGACTTCCAAGGTAAAAACAATATTAACATTAATATGAACTAAAAAGTATTAAATAATTTTTGCTATCTAATAGTGCCTTTTTCCGAATTCGGCTAAACCTTGACCATTTCTGTACTCAATCTTCATAATTTTGAAGTCGGTGCCAGTTCCAAAAGTTTCAAATATTCTGTCAGAGGACTGAAGATTCAGCTATCTGGTACCGACTTCAAAATAATGAAGATTGAGTACAGAAATGGTCAAGGTTTAGCCGAATTCGGAAAAAGGCACTATTAGATAGCAAAAATTATTTAATACTTTTTAGTTCATATTAATGTTAATATTGTTTTTACCTTGGAAGTCGGTTTTAATTTTTTGTTAAAAATAATAATAATTGAAGTGAAAACTTCTTTAATGGCGGCGTTGAGTACTTTTGGGGGATGGGTAAAAACTGTGAAACTCACGTCAGATTCTCGTGCTGATCGAAAAACTGTAAGACGGTTGGTGAGTAGTGTTGTAACATCGAAATCGATTAATCGAACAATCATTGTTTTTTTTTTATTGTCGATATTTTTTAATCGATTGTAAGGGTTTCGATTAATTTAAAAAAAATGATTTTTTTTAAATCAATTTTCATAAAAAATGGGCTAAAAAATAATGCACAACGTTAATAATCAAGTTTTCACTTCTGCCGGCACTCCCGGAGTGCAACCCGTCTTTTTTTCTTTTTTTTTTTCTCCTCTAACATCAACATTTTTCGGTTTTAGCTGTACATCAACACCTGGTAACTGCGAGAAGAGAGCATCCCGAGCCAACATTCTGCCACCCATAGTCAGCGGCCATATTACTGCTACGTCTCTGGCGTTTACGTACGGGATTGTGGAAATTCGGGCCAAACTACCTCAGGGAGACTGGTTGTATCCAGGTATTTATACAGGGTGTAACAAGTGATAATACTTTAGGGTGTGTATGGGTACGCTTTATCGAGTTCGCTGTGAAAGTAGGAGCGCTGAAAGAGTAACGTTTTTTTCTCGCCTCCGGGCGGAAAACGTCAACTTTCTTCCCGCTGCGCTTACCGATGTTGTCGATTTCCGCCTCCGTCGATGAGAAAAATAGTATACGCACCATGGGCAGTAAATTAGATAGTCTCAGATCACATGTAATTGTTGGCCGAGGCGAAGCCGAGGTCAACAAACATTTCTTATTTACCTGCCCTAGTGCGTAATGTACTATTTAACTTTTGTATGGGAAAATTCATGACGCTCGAGCGCTGACCCATATCATAAAAAATCGCTCTTTTAGCGCTGCTACTTTCAGAGTAAACTCTACATAAGAGACACATACAAACCCTAAAGCAGTGTTTCCCAAACTTGTCGGTACCGCGACCCATCTACAAGAAAGTTTCAAGTTCACGGACCACCTTGTGTCATGAAGACAAAAAAGCAGCAATAGGTGTGTTGCTGCCGCAGCATTTACCCATTACTTCGTATCGTAGTTCACCACCATATCATCATCGTCAGTCTTACCCAGTATTAATCCCTCGATCACCAATTCCATGAAATATTTTGTTGTCGCGGCCCATATGAACCTTACGGGGCTTGAGGGAAGAATCGAACAAATAACATTTCGTAACATGCGGACAATTACTCATTTTTTCCCTAATTATTTTAATAAAACTTGTAAGTTATAGACTACTTTATAACCTAGCTAATATATCTGGCTACACATATAATCCATAGTTTTTCTATTTCAAATAATTTTTCCCGCCCTAATTGGGCTTAAATGGAGGCTAAGCAAAAAAAAAACGGTAAGTTTTTCATGTTACTTACCTTATTTTTCCACTCACGCCTTGAATTACGTTTGCGTTGGAATGCCCCGCCCGGCCCCCGTGGCCCGTCCCGCACGCACCCACGACAACGAACGAACGAGTAAAATAACAATTGAACGAGTACGACAATCGTCCTATAGTTTTAGGGCCCACCCAAAATCTACCCACGACCCACCAGTGGGTCGCGATCCACACTTTGGGAAATACTGCCCTAAAGTATTATCACTTACTTTTTATTCATCTTATGTACTTTCAAATTATCCAGCGGATAGGATATATTATGTATTCGGTTCTAACCTATAGAGCTGTGTATCTGTCGCAGTCATCTGGTTGAATCTGCTATTTGATTGAATGACTAGCGATTTCATAAAACCCTTTTGATTTTCAGACATTCTTTTACAGTCGATCTACGATTGGCCTGGGTCATTCAACAAGCACTCCGGAGTTGTGAGGATAGCCGGCGCTCGGGGTAACTTGGCCTTAAAGGGAGGAGAAACTGAATATGGAAATAAGGTGTTTAATAATATGATAACCACTAAATAATGAATAAACACTCTATAATCAGAATGAATCACATGAGAACAGTACATTTTTGGGAAGACCATTCGGTTTGGTGCTTTAAGATTGTAGGTAGATGTAAAAAAAAACAGATAGACAAACAAAGACTAATAATAATTAGTACCTAGTTGGATTTCTTTTGTCCAAAGCGGTGAGTGCTGGTGCTAAAAGACTGTATCAAAGTCTATCTATATATGAACAATGAACATGTTACAAATTACAACCCTATAATAATAATTTATATTATGCTCCAGCTACTTTTCTTTCTTACAAATAAGCTTGATAGACGAGGGCAAAACGATATGTATAAACGTGTGTTTAATTTGTAGGTACTGTATGGGGGAGTCATATTGAATGGCGGCTGTCGAAATGATCTGATGAACCAGACAGCCGGTACAGAACCATGGGGGAGCGACTTTCATGTTTACTCACTTCGCTGGGCACCAGGTAAATTGAGTTATAACTTTTTCTCCTATTTCTCTATCTAGCATTGAAAATGATAATATTGCATAAAGAAAAGTTTGGCCAGTTCTTCTCACCCAAAAGATCTCCAAAGACAAAGTTCAAACACGCCCAAAAAGAACTAAATTAGATGTTATGGTCATGTAAATAAAGCTTAACTTTTAAAAACTTAGATAGTACGTGAAGTACCTAGTGCTACTAAAAATTAGCTAGAAAATAATTAACGTTTTAAATTTCTTTTCAGAATCTATCACACTGTCAGTAGATGGAAGAGAATGGGCAAAGTATGAACCTGGCGCCGATGGTTTGAAGTCGCTGTATCCAAAACAATGTCAATTGAAGGCCTCGCTGAGTAAAGCTTCCAAGATCGCACCTTTTAACGAATATGTAAACATTTTTTTATGAAATAAGGGGGCAAACGAGCAAACGGGTCACCTGATGGAAAGCAACTACCGTCGCCCATGGACACTCGCAACATCAGAAGAGCTGCAGGTGCGTTGCCGGCCTTTTAAGAGGATGCGCTCTTTTCTTGGAGGTTTGCAGGTCGTATAGGTCCGAAAATACTGCTGCTGACAGTTTGTAATTTTTCCTTTGTCTATGACCTATGTCAACGGGTCTTGTCAAGACATCGTTAATATTTTGCTTGATGGGATGCCGGTCAGCAGATTTCTGAGTCAATTTATACTGAAACGATACGTAACAAGCCCTATCAAAACTATAGCGGTGTAAAATTTTAAAAATTAATTGAATCGTCTTGTTGGTAACTTTTTAAACCTCATTTAACTATGGAACCAGCAGTCTTACCCCCAAAAGTATGATATTGATTTACGAGCCTGATTAGTTCCAAATTGAGCCGCAGCAATATCGTGCGCTAGTATAGCTGGCAGGAGTAGGAAAAGCCATTGAGATCGAATTAGTTCCAAATTGAGCCGCAATACGATTTTGCGCTCGTATAATTATCTTATATCTTTAAACGAGCAATTCTTGTATATATATAATTGGAATCTCGGAATCGGCTCCAACGATTTTCTTGAAATTTAGAATATAGGGTGTTTCGGGGGCGATAAGTCGATCTAGCTAGGAATCATTTTCATAAAATGTCATTTTATGTGTGTTTTTTGAATTTTTTGAATACCGAGCGAAGCTCGGTCATATAGCTAGTTATATTATTATGTTGGAAGTATCGAAAGAGAGATCGAGCTGATTCCATTCTCGATTCGATTCTGATTCTGTCGGCAGTACGGCAGCTAGACTTAATCCCTTTTTCTTCAACTTTGTTTCAGTTCAGCCTAGCTCTGGGCGTGTCTGCTGGCGGTCTACTGGAGTTTCCTGACGACGTGGTGTCGGGAGTGGAGCCCAAACCCTGGAGGAACACCCAGAGCAAGAGCCTGTACAACTTCTACCAGGAACTGATCCAATGGTGGGCGACCTGGACTCAGCCAGCTCTTACGGTGGACTACGTCAGAGTCTACGCTCTCTGAACCTGAAGATCCCTTTCAAATTAGTCTATTGCATAACCGTCTGATATAGTTTCATTCTTTGTCTTTCTTTCGACCTTTGAGGCGCATGAGTTTTGGCCAACGGATATGGTCTACCAGAGGTTTCGGGGTAGACTCCGGAAAGAAGCACATGACAAAGTGTAGTTTATAAGAATATAATAGTTAACATTTGTAGTACTGGCCTATGGTGATAAATAAATAAATATAAATAAATAAATATACAAACAAAAGCTATAATAAAATCTAAGTTAAAATAAAATTAAGTAATAAATAAACAAAATTAACTAATACAATAAATACTAAACTATAATAAAAACTAAATATAAAAAAGATTGTCATCCAGACTGCTGCCTTTAGGGAGAGTGCCTAGAATACTAGCGACATTGCCCCGCTGTAAAGCCAGGCTTAATCGCTGGCCAAAATACGCTCCAGCCCTCTGGTCACCCGGCGTTCTATGAAGCGAGATGAAATCAAATTAAAAAACTTTTTCATATCATCCCCCCATGGGCCTAACGTTTCAAACGCAAGCGGCAAAAATATGTAGTCACGGCATAAAGACACATATTTTCGCCGCTTACGCGTTTGCGCTTCGGACGCCGCCGCACCAGCCGTCACTGATGTTCCATGTAAGTAGGAGGCCGCCAATGTGTCAACACATGTTGCGTCCCACACCAAGCACCTCCCACCTTTCCATGGAACTAATGTTAAACCGTCGGGTCTCTTGCCATCATCACGAGCAATATAAATAAATTATACAAGATGTTAGTGTAAACACCGTTATCCTCGAAACCAATAAATGAGCCCATGAGGAACTCAAAAAATCCGTCTTCATACCCATGCAAATTGCCGATCCGGGCATCCATATGGGTTGGGTGGGCTCATTTGATGGATTCAAGGATAACGGTGTTCACACTAACACACTGTATTTAAGCCGACGACAACCGTATTAATTACTTGTAGAAACTTCCAAGTAGCTCTGAAAGGAGTATACAAACTGCCTTATTGATGAATGATGATCCTTGATGTCGTCAGTGCATCAATGATTGCATCAATTGTATTTAAAAATGCTTTCTTATTTCTCCAAGAAGCCTTCACAGTCGAAGTGATCATCAAAACGAGGACAGTATTTAGAATAACAATAAATAATAATTAGACATACCTTTTACTGAGCTGTATTACTTAATCCTGAAAAGAATCCTAACTGAGCACTACAAGTTACATAAAATCTTAAAGAATATACCCTAAGGGCCTGTTTCACCACTTCCTAATGAGTGCCGAATAGGCAAATTCACCAATTAACATAACAGAAAAATTATGGAAAATCTGTCCAAAATTTTCCATAATTGTGAATTTTGAATTTGTGAATAGCCTATTCGGCACTCTATCAGAAAGTGGTGAAACAGGCCCTTAATAATATATTCAACTATAATATTGTTAAAGCATAATTGGTGCGCTTATACGGGCAACTAAAATTGCTCAACTCCAGTCAACTTTGACGTCACGACTACATCAAGCAATTTGCGGCAACAAGCAGCAATATTGCGCAATACAATATTAAATGATGTGGCCATCGAATATTTGAGCGATAGGACATCGAGCGATATGAAATTAATTGCTCCATATTGCTCCACTAATTTCTCCAGATCGCTCCATTCGTGTCGCCGAGCAATTATTGCCGTAATTATTGCCCGTGTAAGCGCTTCTTAATATAATGTGAGAAGACTGAGTACTTATAACGTTCTCCTTGACTGTTCAGAGCAGATTTCAATTAGGGTACCGCAGACAAAATTTGTAACATTGAATCCAACCGTACAGTTCAGTTTGTGAATAGAATAGAGCTAAGAATGGTAATAGGGATGATGACAAGGTCAAAGATTAGCGAATTTTGTTAATAAAATAAAGAAAGCACGGTAAAAAATAAGCGTTACCAAAATTTCAGCTCGATAGCATTTGTATTTTTTTTGTTAGGCGCCTTCAAAGTTAGATAATCGAGTCGATTTTTTTTTCAATTAAATTTCTTAATATTTGTATACCATTCGATAAGTAATGCAATTAAAAGCAACTTTTGGTATGAAACCACTTTCATAAACACAATATTTAATATACCTATCGAACAAAGTTCTCTCCCGATCCGTACAAACTAAGAAAGACTGACGTCAGTCTTTCGTAGCACTTTGTATGGAGCGTTTCGGGCAGGTCTATTTTATGAGATGTTTGAATTGTTCATATCTTGGTGAATTTTTAAGCTATGAGAGTCATTCTTTCTGCAATGTTTCTATTTTTTAAGGGTCTTTCAATTACCAATAAGAAAAAAAAATTGTCATCAAGCCTATTGGTATTATGTGAATGAGTCACAACAGGTTCATAAAATTCGTACTAATATCTGGGCTCGAAAATGACCTGCCTTGGGAAGAAAATATTGCTTTGCGACATAACTAATTACCAAAACTATAAAATTAACTAGATGACGTCCGCAACTCCGTTGCGCCAAAATTAATTTATCCCGTGGGAACCGTAATTTTTTTCCGGAATAAAAAGTATCCTATGTCCTTTCCCGGGACTCAAAGTATCTCCATACCATTCAGCATAATCGGTTCAGCGGCTTGGGCGTGAAGAGGTGACAGACATACAGACAGATACACTTTCGCATTTATAATATTAGTAGATATGGATATTAAATTGAATTGTTTAGAAGAAATCTTTTATTCTTCATTTACACCGTCGCCCTTATCATCCACTGGTTTGTTTAAACAAAAACTCAGTTGCAAAATGGGTGTCGAAGACATGAGACGTGTTTTCCTGTTGTTGATGTGTTGTGTGCAAACATTCGCCCAATTTCAACCCATTGTTATAATACAGCCTTTGAAACCCGTGGGGATAAGAATCTCTCTCCATGGTATGTGACACTATGTAGCCTCTTACTCAAACTCAAACGTCGTTTTCTGAACGTCTAAGTTACTATAGTCATACAAGTTGGGGAACTAAGTGAGAAGAACCGGTGTAAGAAACTCGCAAAAACTAGTTAAAATTAAATTATTTTATAATGTAGAACCAAAGCTGTGAATAATGGTTTGAGTTTTAAAAACGAGGAAAGCCAATAATCAGTTTTTCTGCGTCTCAATTTGTCTGGCTGTAGTTTGCCTAGTCTTTATTTGATAGTTAAGTTCTGTAGTGTTGACCTTGTGAAAAGCACGCTTCTTTCACGCCAATATTTTTCAGATATTTGGCTAAAAATAGAAAAAAACAAAATATAATGTGCGCTATAGTAATTTTGAACATCTAATAATCACAACCGACAACGTGAGGATAGTAAAACAATATCTGTGGATATAATAATATTATGTACCGTCCCTTATCAGTTATCAGAGAAAATATAACACATCGGTCAAAACCCCAAGGCCACAACTTAAGAGCGGCCACATACATCAGTTTTCCTGATTCGATTTCCTGATCCGTTTTCCGAAACCGAGCCTCCGAAGGGCGGCCACATACATCACTTTTCCTGATTCGGGAACGCGTATCACGAAAAAAAACCATACGGAAACTGATCGAATGTGTGTGACATGCAATTACTTTTGTATGAATTTACTGCGTTCGGAGGCCCGGTTTCGGAAAACGGATCAGGAAATCTGATGTATGTGGCCACCCTTAACCTTTATGCCGGCCGCATGCACAGTACACACGCTTTCCGTAATCGATTTCTGAATTCGTTTTCCGCGTTCGGAAATCTGAATGCATGCACGTTCGTTATTTTCCGAACGGAACAAATACCTCACACTACATTTCATGTGGAAGCGGCGGGTTCGCACGGAATTCAAAATCGTAATTCCTCATTAGGAAATCGAATGTAACAGATTTAAATATAATCGAATGTTGTAGGCGTTGGTCCGGACAGTACTTCAGTCCGGACCAACGCCTACAACTCTACAAGGCGCAGGTTCGGCCTCATATGGAATATTGTTCTCATCTCTGGGCAGGGGCGCCAAAATACCAACTGCTCCCTCTGGATCGTATCCAACGAAGGGCCGCTCGAATTGTTGACTGTCATAGTGTTTCAAACAGCTTGGACCCCTTGGAATTACGCCGAGATAGAGCTTCACTCTGCATCCTCTATCGATTGTATCACGGGGAGTGCTCGGAGGAGTTGTTCGGAATCATACCACCTGCAACTTTTCGCCATCGTCCCACGCGAAAAATATACCATCCTCATCACCTTGATGAGTGGCAGTCTTCCACAGTGGGTTTTTCGCGTAACTTTCTGCCGCGCACTGTAAAACTCTGGAACGAACTGTCACCAGCAGTATTTTCGGACCTATACGACCTGCAAACCTTCAAGAAAAGAGCGTATTCCCTCTTAAAAGGCCGGCAAGGCACCTGCATTCTGTTGTTGCGAGTGTCCATGGGCGACGGTAGTTGCTTACCATCAGGTGACCCGTTTGCTCGTTTGCCCCCTTATTTAATAAAAAAAAGATAACTCGTTTTCTGTATTAATTGATTGTATGTGGCCAGCCTTAATCGTCCGCCTTCTTTCAGAACTGGATCCGAATATAAAAGAGTTTTATGTGTGGATGAACATTAAAAATCCAATCGTTTCATCAAACTCATATAAGAACCCAGAGAAGTACTACTTTGCGAGACTTCCCCACGACTCGCAGGGAAGATGGACATATGAAGCGAATGACTTGGCCTTACAACGAGGTGAAATCATAGAATACACTTATAGATACATCTATAGAAGTTCCCAATTCGATTCGGATTATATCCATAAGTTTATCGTAGAAGGTAAGTAAAAATAATACTGTATCAATATTGTAACAAACCTAATGCATACTTTAAGTAATATGAGAGAAGTTGATTCGTAGTCAGATGGGGAACTACGTAGTTTGGTCGTAACTCGTACTATGCAAACCCAGCCAACAGATCACAATTTTATTAACATTGAATTGACGTAATAATATTATGATTCGACCAAATGACGTTGGTCTGTCAACTGCATTGGAATCAATTTCCTCGATGGTACAATTTTGAAGTCGGTTTTATCTTTTAAAATACTTTCCTGTATCGTGTTATTTTTATTATGACACTATACTTTGAGAAAATAAATAACTTATTATTATTATTTGTAGATCTCGTCGACCCGAGTACAGAAGCCCAGCTTCCGGCATGCAGGTACACCCCTACAGTAGTCCGCGGCGCCAAGGTCTGTGGAGGTCAGGTCATCTTCGAAGACAACTTCGATAGCCTACGAGAGGATTTATGGAAGTTGGAACAGTACATGTCGGATGATGTAAGACGTTTATTATATTTTAAACATGGATCATCTCCTCGTAGAAATAAGAAGAGCATCTGGTATAAGCTAGAAACTTTTGAAAATTACATAAATATTGAAAGGATCCAAAGATCCTTACTCTAAGCGTATTTTCAGGACTTTGCATTTGTGTCGTACCAACACCCACCGAATGCCCCCACCATATCGGTGACAGGTGGACAACTCAAGATTGAGCCCAAACTGCAACAGACTCTACCCTCATTCAACAGCACATCCATCATATCAGGAACTCTGGACCTTACTGATGGGTAAGTTGGCCTGTCGCCTGAATTTCTAGTAAATTAAAGAAATACGTCACAGGTCCGTCAATATCCAGCAGTCCAACCGTGGCCGTAGCAGTTGATCTAGATTCTAGTGCAATACGAGACCGAATAGACCCGACGTTGTTCCTTGAACGTATTTATATTCACTTTACGTTATATCGGGTCAGTGGTTGGTACGATTGTATAGAAAGCAGCCAAGCTTGAAGCTACCTTCGCATTTCTAAGACTCCTTGATAACTTTTAATTTTTTAAGAATTATTTCCAAGTTTCCTTTCTTTCAGCTGCACCGCGTCATACTCCAAGTGTATAAGGGAAGCTTCCGACACCGAAATCTTGCCACCAGTTGCCAGCGGTCGGATGACAGCCAAACTGGCATTCACGTACGGCATTGTTGAAATAAGGGCCAAGCTGCCGCAGGGGGATTGGATATACCCAGGTACCATCGAAGAAATTGATTCATAGGCAGTTGACGGACCTATGTCACTTGGTCGGCTTTTGTACATTCAATGTTAGATGTGAATTATGGTCGGTCGGATGGGTTAGGTCCTCCATCTGCCTAGGGACCAACTTCTCTGATAGTACTTCTCGCAAACTAAAACTATCTCGATAACTTCCGATCGACTGCGTGAAATTCGATCACAGGGTTGGTATAATTGCTAAAATGACTTAGCGGATTTATCGTACGCTTGATCTTGGTCATGAGATGCGCTTAATATTTTAGGTTTTTTAATAAGAAATGTTTATGATATTAATATTTTTGGTTGTCTTTAACCTTACTTGTTGATGGAGAAAATTATTCATTTAATTTTTTATAGAACGTGTTAGAAAACTTAACGAACATAATATTATTACGACATGAAGATTTTTGTTGGTATATGTCGTATTTTTCTTCATTTCTATAAAGAAGTATGTGTCCAGTACCTTAAGTTTCTTCTTCCAGACCTTCTCCTGCAGTCAGTGTACGAAAAGTACGGCGTATTGAACTACGCGTCAGGTGTGGTGAGGATCGCCGGTGCGGTCGGCAACATGGAGCTGACGAAAGGGATAAGAAGAATGGACAATATTGTAAGGATCTAAAAGAGTCCCAAATGCCAACTGTAGTGGCATAACAACCGGTCGGAAGATCTTTCTTTGTCGATCCACTACTTCAGGGAAAGCACGATACATCTTTCTATTGTCATCGTACACAACAGCTATAATGTAAAAATGTACATTATAGCTGTTGTGTGTGGTTTCCTGACGATTTCTATAGAAAGATGTATCGACATGTATTGTGCTATAATATACATCTTTACATTACCTGCTCTGTCTGTGATAGGCTTAACGCTCTATGAAACCGAAATTAGCCGATTGTCTCTTTCCAAAGGTCGATGTGCAATATTTATTGCCGGGTATTGTAGTGAGGTTTACGACTACGTGATTTTTGTCAAACTTTTCCGCCCCCCTTTTCAAGCCTCGCGTGATTACTGGATATATCCTTTGTAGAATTATTATCTAAGTACTCCAGTTTTTCATAAGATCTTTCTTTTTATTAAAATGTTTCCTTTGCAGCTTCTGTACGGAGGGCCCATGTTACATACTGCATGTCGTAAATTTTTATTGGATGGCAAATATGGAGATGAACCTTGGGGAAATGATTTCCATGTCTACTCGATTCGTTGGGCACCAGGTAATGACGATATTATTTACTTCTGATTCTAAGATTTATGCATGATTGTTAGGTACTGATCCAGCCAGACCAGAACCAGCGGTAGCCAAACCTTTAGCCGTATTTTTTTTATTAACTTTACTAGTTGTTAAGTCTTAAATGTTGCATTGTGTTTTAATATTAATGTTGTGCATGTCTCTAATTGATATGAATGCTGTAGAAGGACCTAATTGTTGATTATTAATGTAAGCTTGTATTCATATTGTTGATATGCCTAATAAATAAATAAATAAATAAAGGTTTGGCTGCCGCTGGTTCTGGTCTGGCTGGTTTAGTGTGAGTAGAGTTATAAGTTTAGAGTGAGTATCTGTCAGATAAGTTATGGATAGCCTATCCGGCACTTATCAGGAAGTGGTGAAACAGGCCTTTAGGCTTTAATATATTTTGTTTCAGATAAAATCGAGTTGTACGTGGATGGTGCTTTGTGGGGTAGAGCCGCACCCGGCACTTTCGGTTTCGCGGAACTGTTTCCTAAGCACTGCCATCTGCCACCCAACATGTCCCCCACTGGAGCGAGGATAGCGCCTTTCGATGAACTAGTAATAAACCTTATTTTACCTATTTTCTAGACCAGGCCATTTAGCCAAGACTTTTTCGTTATCGCTTCGTTATATAATCGCCGATCAAAATGTATGGATTTGACATAAGCGTTCGTTATTATTATGACGTTGACATTCGACTCGTCTTATGTCAATTCCATACATTTGCATTGGCGATTCTATAAAGAAGCGATAAAGAACAGATCTTGACTAACCCCCCAGTGCTGCGTAGCCCATATAATAATATATGACTGATACGGCAGTCGCGGTAATCATAAAATCCATATTAATAATAAAATAGCGTAACGGAGTAAGTGTGAAAGAGTTTTTTTAGGGTTCCGTACCCAAAGTGTAAAAACGGGACCCTATTCATGAGACTTCGATGTCTGTCTGTCCGTCTGTCTGTCCGTCTGTCTGTCTCAAGGCTGTATCTCAAGAACCGCTATAGCTAGAGTTCTGACATTTTCACAGATTGTGTAGTTCCGATGCCGCTAAACAACAAATACTAAAATAAAAATAAAATAATATTTAAGGTGAGCTCCCATACGAGTACAATAAACGTGATTTTTTTGGCCTTTTTTGCTCGTAATCAATAATAATAAGAGGTAGGCACTTGAAACTTTCACGAAGGCCTTAAATGTGAATGTACTTTAATAATTAATAATAATATTAAAATAAAATAAAAAATTAAGTGGGGCTCCCATACAAAAAACACAATTTTTGGCCTATTTTTGCTCTATAACGGTACGGAACCCTTCGTGCGTGAGTCCGACTCGCACTTGGCCGATTTTTTATTTTTTTGTTATTTGTATTAGCCAGCGCTCCAGGCCCCAGCGTCATGAATTATCCCGTACAAAAGTAAAAAAAAAGGTACCTACTCTTTCAGCGTGAACTACTTTCACAGTGAACTCTATATACCCATACACACCCTAAAGTTTTATCAGTAAGTTTTGTGACATCCACACATTAGCTGTAGAATAGGTGAAATAGGGTAATTTTTTAATTTTGTTCTTGTTTGATTATGTATATTATGTCATATGTGTAACATTTAATGGTGGCAGAATAAACGTTTATTTATTTATTTATTTATAAATATTGCAGTTCACCATAACCCTGGGTGTCGCCGCTGGTGGTAACCTGGAGTTCGATGACGATACCAGCAACGGTGATGAGGGGAAACCCTGGAGGAACTCGGAGAGGAAGGCCAGCCTGTACTTCTGGCAGGACGTACTGAGCTGGTGGCCGCGTTGGACCCAGCCAGCCATGGTCGTGGATTATGTCAAAGTGTATGCCCTGTAACAGTGCCGGTTGGCACTACCAGCGCCCTGGCCGAGTATTCTTCGGCGCCCAGAGTGCCGGTAGTGCTAAAAAAGGGCCGCCCGTTTCTCTGCCTTCGGCGCTCCTTATTTTTTATCCGGAAACTGGAAAGGGTTCCGGATAAAAATTAAGGAGCGCCGTCGAGCGGTGGCCTAGTATCGCCGCCTCTATTCCGCCGCCGCTCTTCCTATAAAAGAACAACATTACTGTCTCCCTTTTTGGATGTGAAAAATAAAAAGTTACAAACGTTTTTGTTTTACTACTTGCTTTTAGTTTTTGCAGTAATAGTATGTATAAAATAAAATAGAAAACCCTTTATTAGTATACGTACCTACTGCCACCGTAGGTACTCCTTAAAAATACAATAAGTACACATATTTTGTCATCAGTCATCACATTCTGTGTAGGCCATACAGTATACACGTATATTAGGTATAGTAAGTACAGATCTGTAGAAAAAGACGAAATCAATATTTACAGCAATTTCCTAGCGCATCAATAAAGTATGTTTACTAAAAAGGACTGAAAATATTGCCTTGAGGTACCTGATTACCTAACAGACCGGACTTACTCTATAATATCTAATTCTACTTATTATAATATTTTGAGTATTTAATGAATAGCTATTATCACTGCATGGTTACGGAGGTGAAACTTACGTAATACGTTAGTTAATAAACAAAACACTTTTGACTTACGAACACGTTATCAAAAGCGCTATCCAATGCTAAACAACTTTATAAACATAAACATTAAACACAAAAAAATACCAATTGAAAATACCCAATTGGGTATTTTCAATTGGTATTTTCTTGTGTCGCCTTTGCCATCGCCTTTGCCATCAATTGATGGCAAAGGCGATTCAAATAATTATGATATCATGATCATGTCTTATCAAAAACATGTTTTGCAAGGTTTTGCAAGAATGTCTTGGTCACATACCTATAGTGCTTATTGTTCGCAATATAAAAATATACATCTATCTACATTCTATGGTATCGAATTATAATCATATTTTGTGTGATATACAGTATTGGCAACTTATGAACACAGCAAAAGTTCTACCTAAAAACTTAACAGGAAAAATGTCCAAGCTACATTAGGTTAGAACGTTGGTCTCTGTATTTCGTTATCACTTTGCAATAACATTTAAAACGAAGATGACTGTCACCAAAACCGGTCTAGTTTGGTTTGTTTTCTGTTTGTGTCGAGTTAGTGGTGAGTCTGAAGAATGGCCGGTCGTTATTCAGGCCTTAAAACCCACTGGGATTCGTATGTTATTTCCAGGTATGATATTATATTATAACTTTACAAACCTCATCCTCATGGTTTCAGGTTTGCTTTTTAACGAGCGCTTATTTGAGACCCGACAGCAATACATAGAATATTACTTCTTTTTATGTATTGATTACAACAACTTTATTTACATAACCTTGCTAAGTTATCGTAAAAAATGTAAAATATTTAATCGTACTTAATACAATTTCTTTTGAAAAACATCGCGGTAGGTACAGTTTTAAAAATTCCTTGTTTGTTCTCTTTGCATTTAAAGTTGATCTACATTTTTATATGAAATAAGGGGGTAAACGAGCAGACGGGTCACCTGATAGGAAGCAACTACCGTCGCCCATGGACGCTGCAGCTGCAGGTGCGTTGCCGGCCTTTTAAGATCCCTCTTAAAAGGCCGGCAACGCACCTGCAGATACGCTCTCTTCTTGAAGGTTTATGACATTTATATGACACCCGCGTCTCTACATTTACAATGGCACCTACTGATCTAAGAGCCACTGAGACCGAGCATGCTGCCGCCACCTCCACTTTTAATCCCACTTCCAAAAATATGGTTCTATGTAATATATAATATCATTCGGCTGTATACAGTAAGTATGTAACAAAAATTATAAATTTTAGAGTATGTATGACTGTAATGTTTGCTTTATATAATAAAAACTTCGCTGTAATAGTGGCAGCACTGAAAGAGCAACATTTTTCTTTTTGGGATATGCATGGACAAGCGCCCCAACCTCATTAATTTACCCATATACAAGTTTAAAAAATTACTCTTTCCGCAGTGCTACTTTCGCAGTGAACTCTATACAGGGGAATCATACATGCTCTAAGTCTAAAGTATTATTATTTTGTTACACCCTGTATATTTTAACTATTACTTACACACACACCTGTTCCTGGTCCTGTTTCATCACTTCCTGATAAAGTACCAGATAGGCTATCCACAACTTATTTGAGAGATTCTCCATACACTATCTGTCATGCTAAGTGGTGAGTAGCCCATCAGGACCTACCTGATAAAGTTCCAGATAGGTTATCCACATTAATTGACAGATTCTCCATGCTCTGTCAAGTTAAGTGGTGGATATCCTTTTCGGCACTTATCAGGAAGTTGTGAAACAGGCCCTCATACTGCTATACACTGATTAAACATCATTTTTCAGACATCCCCGGAGCGGACGTGTATGTGTTCCAAGGCAATGTCAACCGATACATTAACGACTATGCCTACAGCACGGGCGAGATTAGCGCCAATATAGTCGTGACAGATGACAGAGTGTACGAAAACCTGGAGGTTGCGCTGAAACCGGGGGATGTGGTGTACTATTACTATTACTATATCAAGGACCTAGATGGGGTGTTCCATAAGGTGGAAGACCAAAGCTTTACGGTCAAAGGTGGTTGTAATTTGAAGTTGCTTTGATCTTAAAATATTTGCTCTTTAACTAATAAAAATAAGCGTAGAGATGTAGTTATATAATGTTTTGTTCTTGTCTGTCAGTCTTTTCAAACGAATCATAAAAAGAGAAAACATTGAACAAATGTACACTGCATTATACATAATAATATAATAGCTCCCACGCCGGTTTCGGTGACGGTGGCCGGTTTCATTGAAACCAGGCCAGCTACGCAGGAGTAATTTTATAGTGCCCAAGTGTGTGCGCAGTACACAAGAGCACTCTCTATTCCTTTACTCTCATAACCCAATGGGACGGCAGACCGACACGACCGGCGAGAGATCAGGTGCAGGACCGACTTCGACCGAGTCAGACAATCAGGTGATCAGCCTGCATTGTCCTAATCAAACTTAGAAATATCATGTTTCCAACGCGGGAATCGAACCCACGACCTCCGAGTCAAGAGCCGTGCTCTGTACCACTAGACCACGGAGGCGTTATTTTACCTGTTGGCTACTAAACTCTATAAAAACACGTAATTTTTTAAATAAAAAAACCATATCAAAATTTGCAGAGCTAGTTGATCCCGAGACAGACATTGAGCAGCTAACGGCAACCTGCCTGGACTCGCCCACGCAGGTTCCCGACGCCAAGGTCTGCAGCAACCGCATCATCTTCGAAGACAACTTCGACCAGTTACGGCAAGATGCGTGGACCCTGGAGCAGTATATACCGGCTGAACCTGTAAGCTCTTGGGAATATTTGATACTGCGATATTATTCCATCAATTATTCAGCTTCGATGATCCTGTCAAACAAGACTGTTCGGTGTGCATCCGTGGTCTGATTGTCATAACACAAGTTTAACTTAGCTTGGGATTAGACAACGTGATGTACACTGTCTGATTTGTGCTATTGTGTGTTATTGTATGAGTATAATATAGAAAGAAATAATTTGAAACAGCAATACACTCTTAATGTTGGAAAAAATAAGCAAATTACGTTTGTAATCAAATGATGATCGTTTCAAGAATTTGGATTTTTTGATATCAAAATATATTAGAGCTTAAATTGAAAAGGCAATAAAAGCGTACCCTAGGCAAATAGACATAATATAAGCGTACCCTGGGCGTACTAAAGATATTTCACAGAATATTCAAATGAAGACCTTTTTATAGGACTACACTTTTGTGTCTTACCAACATGAGCCAAGTGTCCGCACCATCACAAGTTCCAACGGTATGTTGACGATCCATCCTCTACTACTTGGGGCCATACCAGCCTACAGCTCCGTGGATAGCGTCTATACAGCTTACCTCAACCTGACCGACGGGTAAGATGCTTCTACAAAGCGCTAGCTTGAAATTAAATCGTTTCGATCCATCTTAGTTAATATAACTTGGTTTGTAATGGGGATTTCTTATATTTGCTTTCTAAACTTAACTCTTAACTGGCGACCGACATGCGCCAATGGAATGTTAGTCCTGTAATTATCATGCTTTCTTTTTCTTGATAACATGATAGGTATTAAATTTAACATTAGCCCGGACTGGCGCAAATGGTATACCTTCGGGCCAGGACACAAAAACACGATACGACGTCGTACGACGTTGTGTCGTGGGAATCTACGAATCACTCTCACGTAGAAATTCAAAGATGAGTTTCTACGACGCGACATCGTACGACGTCATGTCGTGTTTTTGTGTCCCGGCTCTTAGTTGGTTTATTATTTTCCAGATGCACTTCAGATTTGAAAACCGAATGCGAGATGCAGCCGTTCGGTGCTAGCATTCTTCCTCCGCTGGTCAGCGGCAGAATGACTAGCAAGTTTGCCTTCAAGTACGGAACTGTCAGGATTAGAGCCAAACTGCCGAAGGGGGATTGGCTGTATCCAGGTTAGCCGGTATTTTTGCGTGTTATTTGTTGTAAATGACCAGATGGGCTGGATAGGTAATAACCCAAAATCATATTTCATGTCGATGTCCTGTCTATTGGTAGAGTTGGCACGACCAAGGCTAGACATGAACATAAATACTTAAATAATGTTTTATTTCTGAATACATATTTAAAGTTAATACTTTTAGAAAGTCTGTGACTTGCCACGCCCCTAAGCGCTGGTTTATACGTATTAAGTAGATAAGTAGTTAACTAAATTTTAACTAAATTTTAAGTTATTTATTGCATGTAAACACAAAATTTAGTAGCAAGTAGTAAGTTAAAATTTAGTTGAGTACTAAACAAGGAAATTAGAATTTTGACTATTTTCTGTGAGGTTGGCAGGCGGGACTTTTCACTTGACACATTTCCGGCAGGCACTTCAAATTAAGTTAAAATTTAGTTACTACTTATCTACTTAATACGTGTAAACCAGCCGCTCGCATTGGGTGACTACCATAAATGAAGCTCTTTTTACTTGCTTCTGGAATATTTGAGAGACTCGACTTTGAGCGAGGTTTCCATACTAAAGTAACGTATTTAGAGTAAAAGATCACGACCATTCACGACGTTTTCACATGTAGATTTTCGAAAGACTCTGTTATTGTGATTAAGTTGGATTTTTTTTCAGATATACTTCTTCAATCAATACACGTAAAGCACGACTCCAGTTATTTTGACACCGGAGTGGTGAGGATAGCGGGGGCGCGGGGAAACTCGGTGCTGAAGGGGGGAGACGTGGAATATGGAAATGAGGTATGTACAATGTACTATCAGAGAAGTTGATTTCTAGGCAGATGGCGGACCTAAGTAATTTGGTCACGTTATGTCAAACACGTCCGACCGATCACAGCTAACGTTGGATTGACATAAGCCGACCGAACGACGTAGGACCGTCAACTGCATTGGAATCAATTTCCTCAATGGTACATTGTGACGACCCGTAGAGAACTAGCAAAACGCTCGCTAACGCTAAGCGCTACAAAATGTATTGATTTGACATTAGTATTCGCTAGCGAAGCGATGACTTATGTCAAATCGCATACATTTTGTAGCGATAGCGTTAGCGTTAGCGCTTTGCCACTTGTCTACAGGCCCTGAAAATCTGGTGACTGTAGTCGAAACAAAACATAGCTTAGAGATGACCTATGTCCATTGATTAGCAGTAAACTACCCCGGTTTTGAACTGCGTCGGTCTTTTTACTACTCTACTTGTTCTGGGCAGGCTAAGGTGCTGCGATGGAGGATTTTTTTTTTTAACCTAAAACATGTTTTATTTTCATCGCTCCAAAATTACCTAGGATCTAGGTAACTCTGAACTGATTAATAATGAATATTTCCAGGTGTTGTACGGAGGCATAATGCTGGATAGAGCCTGTCGCGGTCACCTGATGAACCAAACTCGGTCCATCTCTGGTTGGGGGGACGACTTCCACGTCTACTCCATCAGATGGACACCGGGTAATTTCATTAGGACTGCAAATAAAACTGTAAAAATTTCGGCTCAGTCTCACTTGTTGTGGGAGACATGAGAGCGAGACTGTACATTTGTAAAAAAAATATTTTTTTTTAATTCGCGTTTAATAAGGTAATCACGAAATCTGTTTGCAAGGAGATGCAAAATCCTAAAGTTTATAATTTTAACATTCATTTAGCGTTATTCAACCTAGTCAATAGCTTTGTCCACACTGGGCCTTTTTTGTTCGTAGCGCTCGCTATGACTTCAACGCGCGTCACGGGCATGCCTTACGTTCCCTGTTGACTGCGCTATAATGCATGCCCTTGATGAATAAAAGAAGGCCCAGTGTGGACAAAGCTTTAGCTACAAAATGGCATTCTGTATCCCACCAATGTATACTTATTAGGTACCTACTTAATATACTGATGGAGCTTTGAGAACATTATTCGGAAATAACCTGCATATTTTAATTTGCGCTATATTTCAGACGGCATAACGTTTTTTGTGGACGGTGAGGAGTGGTACCGAGTGCAGCCGACGAACAGTCTGAAGGAGGAGTTTCCAAAAAAGTGTGAACTACCAACAAATGGTACATCCAAAATGGCGCCCTTTGACGATTACGTACGTACTTGACACAATGTAATATTTCTCACACTTTACCTAAGTTAACTGGTACAACACGTTATGAATACGTTTTTATATCGAACTTACTCAACTTCCAAAGACAAAATTAGCTGCCGCCTGAACTTAAGCCATTGCTATGCCATTGCTTAAGTTTAAGTGACCAATCTCTAAGGATATTTCAAGCCCCTTTTAGTTTTCAAAAATACGAGTAACTCTACAAAAAAACTAGTCTTTCGCCGACTTATACGTGACCTTATCCATATTATCCATAGTCCATACTAATATTATAAATGCGAAAGTGTGTCTGTCTGTCTGTTACCTCTTCACGCCCAAACCGCTGAACCGATATGGCTGAAATTTGGTATGGAGAAACTTGATGTTCCGGGAAAGGACATAGGATACTTTTTATCCCGGAAAATGTTCGGTTTCCGCGTGATAAACTAATTTTGGCACAACGGAGTTGTCGTCACCTATAGCCTGTAAAACTTCGTTTTCAGTTCAGGTTAACCCTAGGCGTGGCAGCAGGGGGAGTCTTAGAGTTTGAAGACGATCTAGTCTCCAAGGATGGAGTAAAGAAGCCCTGGAAGAACGCCGGTCGGAAGGCACTCCTCCACTTCTGGCAGAGCCAGCAAAGTTGGTGGCCGAGTTGGTCGCAGGAGAAAGCCATGGTCGTGGACTACGTCAGAATAAGAGCATTGTGAACCTGAGTACAAAAAATATGATAAGCAAAAATAGGCCAAAAATTGCGTTTTTTGTATGGGAGCCCCCCTTAACTTATTATTTTATTTAAATATTATTTTTAATTATTAAAGAACACATATAATTAAGGCTTTTGTAAAAATTTCAAGTGCCTGCTTGTTGTCATCCTTGATACCGAGCAAAAAATGTTTGAAAAATTACGTTTGTTGTATGGGAGCCCCCCTTAAATATTTAATTTATTTTGTTTTTAGTATTTGTCGTTATAGCCGCAACAAAAATACATAATCTGTGAAATTTCAACTCTCTAGCTATTACCGTTCTTGAGTTACAGCCTGGAGACAGACGGACATACAGACAGACAGACGGACAGACATCGAAGTCTCAGTAATAGGGTCCCGTTTTTACCCTTTGGGTACGGAACCCTAAAAATGATCATAACTTATGCCTAAGCTTGCAATCACACAGTTAAAATATATTTCTGAATCTAAATTTGTGTACCTAATTTATATTAAGGGTTTTGAAAAATGAAAATTGAAGGAATGGACGACTGAATTATACTTTTATTGTGTGACTCAAGATACATTTAAACGCGTATTAGCTACAGAAAACCACAAGAATGTCAACAGAAAACTCTTTGAGGCACGCTTCTTTATTCTTCATTCTTCTTTTTTGTTCTTATCCATTCATTTAGGGTCTTGTTACACACACCGAGTAGTGTAGTAAGACAATGTCGAGACAGTGCTCTCGGCCAGTCAAATTTTCGGTTTGCACTGTCTCGCCACTCTACTCGGTAAGTGTAATAACGGCGTTAGTTATTAGTACAAAAAGTGGTACTATACTCGTAGCATCCTTTACCTATCATTTTTGCTGCTGCTTAAATAAACTCTACAATTCAAGGTGTAACAAAACTAAGAGATAATACTTTAGAGTTTAGGGTGTGTATGTGTCTCTTGTATAGAATTTACTGTTAAAGTAGTAGCGCTGAAAAACTAACTTCGAACATTCGAAAATTTATGACGTCGTTGATAGAAAAAAAAGTCTAAAGTGACTTTTTCAGTGCTGCTGCTTTCACAGTGAACACTATACAAGAGACACATAAACACACCCTGTATTATCATTTTGACTTGTTACAGCCTGTATAATATAAACATCAAACAAAGTACCGGTCATAAAAACGCACAACAAGTCGGGAAAAAGAAAGAAAAACTGTTTGCCTTTTTCTAAAGTACTGTATTTTTTCTTTTTAATTTAAAGGGCCTTTGTAAAAGTTACATGTCGGTCCCGACCAATTTTTTAAAAGCTGTGCATTTTGATAGCCGGTAATTGTACTTATAAACTTGCTAAAACTTTAGGGTCTATTTCACCACTTCCTGACAAGTGCCGGATAGGCTATGCACCACTTAACTTGACAGATAGAGGTGGAGAATCTGTCAAATAAATTGTGGATAGCCTATCCGGCACTTATCAAGAAGTGGTGCAACAGACCCTTAGTCTTACAACATAATATAAAGGTAAACATTGCAATATAAATATTACGTTTTAAATACAAAGTAATATACAACTAATACTAGCCATTTACAAGTTATATTACTTTAGTCCTAAGGCACACTTGTACTAATCGGGGTTATTACTTATTACTAAATGTTTGTCAAAATATTATACCTGTCTCTTCTTTACAAAGAATGTGAAAGGTAGGTACAATATTTTGATAAGCTACAATTTTTTACTTCGATTGGTACAAAGGGGCCTTACTTCTAAAGTTACTCAATAGATGGCGTTCTCTTTTAATATTATAACGTATATTTCAAAGACATAAATATATAAATATTTTCTACTAATAAATATTTTAAATGTTAGGACTTTGCCTATTAACATAATATTTTGTGAAAAAAAAATTAAAGCCATTTTTTGAGTGCAAGGCAGTAAGTCTGCACTGACATTAATTACTATGCCTATGAATAATATAAAATACCATGAAACCTTTCGATCCCAATTATTAATAACTATTACGATTTAATATTCAAGCCAATTTTGTAAGCAACTTCAGCTCTTATGGCGAGACTGCACTAGGCGACACTATGCTGCTGCAAATAGCTGCAACACTTCGCTGCACCTACATTTTGTGTCGCGAAGCTAGTGTGGCTCCTATTTCATACAAATAATGTTTAAAGCTGGCCGTATACACAGGCTTTTCGTATTCGATTTCAAATTCGTTTTCCGTATTCAGACATTCAAATGCATGGAATCAGTAGAAAACACATTAAGGCGCATAGAGTCGTCGATAACCTTGGACGTTTGGGCGTGGCTTAGGTCCCCCTGCTCTGCACTCCCCGCACGAAAACATCGTACATAGATTAAGCGCGCGTATGACGAACAGAAGCACTCCTGACTTATCACTGCCTATTTTACTCGAATCCACTACCTACCTACTACTTGCTTTAAAAATGTGCAATTTATATGAAAATGAATTACTATTGTGAATGAATAGATGTTTGACGAATGACTTTAATACGTTTAATGCTACACGAATTACGATTTACGCTTAGTATCAAGTATGATATTTATGTCTAATTTATTAAGAGGCACTGAAAAAAAATGAAAAATTAATCAGTAGGTATCTAGATAATTTTTCAAGTCTTGGCTGTCTTAGTTAGGTAGGAGCTTGTCTTGCCTAAGCTAGGGCATCGCAACCCGGGCCCAATTTTTAAAACCCGGGTTTTCGGGTTTTTGTTGATTGAAAACTGGGTACCCGATTTTTTTTCTTTTTTAACATTAATTATATTACTTCACTTCATTCTTCGATATATTAATTAAACAGGTAGTCCTTTGTTTATTTGCTAGGCAATCGCGTTTTTTTTAAAGACGTATGTAACGACGTATTTCTATCGACGGTCCCTACGTATAAAAGGTCATGTCCATAATAGCAATTTTTTATTGCATCATGCACTTCCATAATATTATAATGAGACGCATATTCCTACATTTTTTTTCTATCACAAGTAATTCCGAAGATAAAAAGACGTAAACGACGACAAGTTGGGAGTTTTATTAGATTTTACCACGGAATATATAACACTACAGGAAAGGGCATAGCGATAAGTTTCATTAGAAACTGCTGTCGCCAAACTCACACAGTAACATTTTACGCACACAAAAAAATAACCAATCACAAAAAGAATTCAAAAAAATATATACAAAGTCGTAAAAAACACCATAAACCTTTTGAAATAAAGAAGAATTTAGCTTAAATTTAGCAATACCGGCTCTTGACTACCAAGTTCAGCTATTCAACGCTAGATGGCGCTTATCGGCTTAATATGATAAAAGACTTGAAGTTGGACGCAATTTTACACCTTAGGTCAACTAACGTAAGGTTTTAATTCGTACTCGCGCACTTCCTTTTTTCTTGAATGTTCTATCATGACCTTGATTTGTGACGTCGCTAGCCGCTACTCAAAAAGGGATGGGATTGTCGATCGATTATGTCGATAAAATCAATTGAAAAAATAATAATTATGCTAAAGGTCTGTTAGTTAATTAGTTTTAATATACATTTATTGTTTGTGTTTTATAATATTTTGTTGTTTTTATGGTTTTTGTGTTTATATAGAAAACTAGCTGTCCCGGCAAATGTTGTTTTGCCTGTATTTCCCTTACGGTCCGTCCGTAAAATTATTCGAGTTAAACTGTTTATTTTTGATACTTTTTAGTTTATGTTCATTTGTAGGGTTCCGGGCCCCAAGGGTTTTTACCCTTTAGGCACGGAACCCTCAAGAACCACTATAGCCAGACTTTTTTTTTAGGTTTTTTTCGCTCGTAATCAATAATAGTAACAGCTAGGCACTTGAAATTTTCAGAAAATCCTTAATTATATTAGTAAATATTTAAGGGGGCTCCCATACAAGTAACACAAATTTTTGCCTAGTTTCGCTCTACACCGGCATGGAACCCTACGTGCGCGAGTCCGACTCGCACTTGGCCGATTTTTATTACCAAACAGTTTTTATTAAACGGTTTTATTTAGCTCACGCTGTTCGTTCGCGGGTCAAATTTAGTAATACCCATTTTCCGTCAACCGATTGATCTGAAATTTAGCACGTTACGCCTTTGATTCTAGCGACAATACAATTATATTTATGTTATATACGCCATATTATTGTGAATGCAAGATGGTCGCCACTACAAGATGGCGGACAACATAGTTTTTCTCAATCCCGTCAATATGGGTATCAAATTAAGGGGCTTGATAAGTAGAGTCACAGTAGAATACACTGCATTGTACAAAATCGAAATCCAAGATGGCCGCCTTTTAAAATAAGTCGGATAATTTAGTTTTTTTTCAATATGGGTATCAAATTAAAGGAATCGGTAATTACAATACAGTGAACCATATAAAACCGACTTGACAGACAGACACACTTTCGCATTTTTATTATTATTTATGGATATATATAAGAAGTTTATAAAATAAAATCAAAATCAAAATATTTTTATTTCCAAATAGGTTAACAAAGTTAACACTTTTAGAACGTCGTGTCTATATGAGGCCTACCACCGGTTCGGGAACTAACCTGGCGAGAAGAACCGGCGTAAATAACTCGCACGGGTCCACCTTTTACCAAAAAGGTGGAAAATAACAATGATAACTTAAGCTAATTTACACTAAGTATGTAAGTAAACTATAAAGTGAGTAAGTAAAAATGTGGTACATTTGTATAGAAGCGACTTATGGTCTGTCAGCTTACGAGGGCACTGAAAATTTCGGGAATCAAGGAAGTGACACAATATTACTATTTAAAAATGTGTTTATTGCTTTTCGAAGTATTCTCCACGAAATTTGACACATTTTTCTATACGATGGAACCAATCATTGAAGCAACCATTCCATTCGGAAGTTGGGGTCTCCAAAATGGCCGTTTTGTAGGCGTCCACAGCTTCTTCAGGTGATGAAAATCTCTGACCACGCAATTTATTCTTCCAATTGACCCTTCCAGTCGCAGTAATCCACTTCTCTTTTACATGCGGATTTTTAGGAAAACTAAAACAAAATTATCAATAGGTTGTATAAATCAACTGGGTAAATAATTCAGTAATTGCCATTAAAGTGTCCACATTATAATAAGTGTACAATTATTAAATCGATATATCGATAATATCACAGTGTCACAACCCTAATGTTCCGATCGTGACGTCATTTCTAATTCTAGCGGACAAGGCGTCAGACAATTTTGGACTTTATTACAATGTACAAACGTAAGATTATTAATTTAACACTGATGGTTTAAATGGATGCAGATAATTCTAAAATATTTTTAATTAATAAAAAGTAAATAACGACTTACCGATGAAAAGAAACACCTGGTCGAAGTAATTTACTACTACCACTATTGTTTTTGCACTCAAGGATGGAACAACGAGTCATTATTGAGGGGTTTTCTGCGTATAAGAATGACCGGCAGCGCACGTCACGAGACACCAACGACCGCGAAGCGAGTGAGCTAGGTTATGTCCCGCAGGACATAATTATGGCACGCGGGCCACGCCCACATGCCCTTTCCTGTAGTGTTATATATTCCGTGGATTTTACTGTGATAGATGCGGACATCTATACTTACCGTCTTGTACCGCGTTGGAAATTACGCGCCGTTCCGCGTCATGTCGTACTTGTCCGTTTCTACCTCTAAGGTAGAGAATTATTTATAGACTTGTTATCATTTACGTTCAGTTATTATAAGATTTTTGTTCGTTTTTAGTGGGACTAGTGCCACACATTCAATCAAATTTGGACTAATATGAATATGTAAGTGTTATAAATAATCTGCGACGTGATATAATAGCTGCGACGGAGGCTGAGGCCTGAGGCTTCTTTGCATGATGAATTAATAATTATTCTAAACTTTGCATACGTATTATGATTTATGAGCCAATGGAAATACAAAATAAATACATCAGGATTCATCAGCTAAAACTTTATACTTCTATTTTTTATAACGACATAGGCATGTAATACTGGGAACTACAAAAAAAGGGTGCGCCTTTTATTATTCTGGCAACTCTGTCTTTACATCAATGACACATGATGCGGCATGTGTCAGTTTACAGCAAGATGGCGCGTGAAGTTTGTTTGTCAGTGCCATTAGAATTTAACGAAATACTCCATAATACGAATTTTGCGGATATAAGTTGTCGACTCGAAATCAATATTTTCTATTATTCACATAAGGTTTCGATCGAGTCTATCGTACCCCTGCACGAAATCAACAAAAATTTCGAAAATCGGTTCACAAACGGCGGAGTAATCGTTTAACATACAAAAATAAAAAATAAAAAAAATATTCACAGCCAAACATAATATAACCTCCTCGTTTTTTGGAAGTCGGTTAAAATTATGACCTTCATAAATTCTTAAGAGTCAGTAAAAATTTACCTTGCTCAAGACGTATCCGAAAAGACCAATAAGAAGAAAAAGGCAACTTCAACATTATGATGTTTAGTTTTACCCTTTAGTGAAAACAGAATAATTAGTGAATACATATTTTTTACTAAAATTTGTAGACTTTTGAAAACTATACAGTTTAACTTATCAAACAATCACATTTTATTAGAATTTTTCACTATGGACCTATAGTTATTGATGACGTGTCTTTTTATTCGTTCATTATAACATAGAAAAAATTTCTTAAATTAGCAGCGTATAGAAAGATATGTCTGTGTTTTTAGTTTTTCTTACTAAAGAGCCAAAATTTCTATTACATAAATATTATAAACTATGACAATAAGATTAATTTTATAAAGTGTTGAATGAATTTAGGACCTAATATAATATTTTTATTCTTACAACGTAAAAACGGACACGTACGACTTACCCGTTTTTACGCTGAAAATTCAAGACTCGTCTTGAATTGACAGAGTCTTGAATTGACAGAGCGTAAAAACGGTCATCTTGTAATTTTGGCGAAAATATTGAAAATATTTAAAATTGTGTTATATCATCCAAACGGTAGGCCGTTTGGATGATATAACACAATTTTAAATTTACATTTACACTTTACAAATCAACCAATAACTGTGTTCATGTTTAATGATAATCTACAGTAACAGTTTGAATCTTAAAAACGCGAATTGCAAAAATCATGAAGTGAATAACAATTTAGGTACTGTTCATAAGAGCGTCCATACACCTATACACTTGTTTTATTTAAATACTTAAAATATTAATACTATAACGTCTATACGCGTGGAACAATCAACTTATAACTTTGACGACCTCCGTGGCTCAATGGTTAGAGTGTGTGGCAACTCAAGCCGGGGGTCGCGGGTTCGAATCCCGCCGACGACGGAACAAAAAGTTTTCCAATGTTCCTGGGTCATGGATGTGTATTAAATATGTGTATGATATAATAAAAATCTTAAATATATTATGTATAGTATAAAAGTATTAAATATATTTCCGTTGTCTGGTACCCGTAACACGTCCTTCAGGTACTTAGCACGGGGCCAGACTGACGTGATGTGAGCGCACATAGATGTTATATTAGATATTATATTATTTAACTAAAAATAATCATGAAGTAAATAACAATTTAGGTACTCTTCATAAGAGCGTCCATGCGCGAACCACATTACAACATTTTTACGTTGATTGTACTCTAAGTCTAACTACTCTACATAAACACTCATGCAAATATTGTAGTGATCTAATGCACACAAACAGACGCTCGATAGCACACACACAGGCGCAAGATTTAGCAACGAGTGACACAGCCTCCCCGTCTGAATGCTAGCGGACGACTGCCGCCCGCGCCCGCGCAGACCACCTTTGAACCAAATCGTTCGGAAATACTGTTTTTCGATATCTTTTCAAAGAAAATATTGTTTGATTTTTATAAAAAATGCTGATATTCAAGAAAAACAGATTCTAAATATATCTACGCAAAAAAAAATACCGTATATCACAGCCGTTTAGGAGGAGTCCCAATTTCAAATCGAAAATCGATGTCACGTATTATTTTTTTATTGAAGCAAGGGTAAGACATAAAGCAGAAAAAAAATGTTGATATATTAGTTGTTGAACTGATCTTTCACATATATTTTTTTCAACTTATTCCTGCCAGAAATGAATGAGTAGTTACAAAAACAAAATGACCATTTCACGACTCTATACGCCTTAACTGAAACACACGTTCGCTTTTTCCGAAAGGAACGAATTCCGCACGTACGTTGCGAATGCAAGCCAGCGCGTTCGCTCGTGAAGAATAACGAACGTTTTCACTAGTCTCACGGAATTCCAAATCGAAATTTCACATTAGGAAAACGTATAAACTAAACCACGTAAGGGCCAGGCCACAAGACTGCGTTGCGGCGTCGCATCGCAAAAACAACCATAGAAAAGCAATATAGATTTTCGCGATGCGACGTCGCAACGCCGCGCTGTGTTATGGCCTGGCCCTAATGGCTGGTTTACACGTATTAAGTAGATAAGTAGTTAACTAAATTTTAACTTAATTTTAAGTTACTTAGTTGCGTCTAAACACATAATTTAGTAGCAAGTAGTAAGTTAAAATTTAGTAGCACAAAATTTTAACTTGTAACTTGCTACTAATTTGTGTGTTTACACGCAACTAAGTAACTTAAAATTAAGTAAAAATTTAGTTAACTACTTATCTACTTAATACGTGTAAACCAGCCCTAAGGCTTGGTTCACAATCGACGTGTGAATGGTTCTATATTATTATAACAATTGTATGACTATTTATTCGTTAAGACGTATACTGCAAAAAACGTGCAGGATTGTGCCGTGTGAACCAAGCCTAACGTGTTGCGTCGCTCCCTGCAGTATAGTGTCGCACAGTGCAGTCTCACCTTAACAAAAAAATGTTAATCGTAATAGTTATTAAAATATTTGCACCACCCTTAAACTCTGTATATGTATAACTATTGAGAAATGTATAAAGTTCATATAGATATGACCCTTTACTAATAAAATCCACACAATTCAATGCACGACAAGATAAAGACAAAACATGGTGTAACTTTAGTTCTGCGTAAACAATGTAGAGTATTTTATTAGTAAAGGTTTCAAATATATTAGGATATGAAAAAATCACAATAGAATTTTATAGATATAGACTTGTTATAGACTATTAGGCGATTTTGTCTACATAATATAACACTAATATATAATTACTATAATAATATTAATTATTGTTATTATATAACTGGTTAGTGGTTAAACCTATCGCTGACACCTAGCAAAGGACAAAAGCTAACTATAATTATTTTAATTATTATTTCACAACTCTTTTAACGTTTAATGCACTTCTTTCTGAAATTACTTATTTTATCAAGCAAGCAAGATTCTTAAACAGTTTTATCAAGCATTGTCAGAAAAAATAATACACTAACCAATAGACACCAATCAGAACTATCATAATTTAGATTTATATAACCCGTTTCACCAATTTTTGATAAGTGACGAATAGGTTATCTACCAATTAACTTGACAGATCAAGTATGGAGAATCTGTCAAAAAAGTTGTGAATAGCCTATTCGGCACTTTATCAGGAAGTGATGAAACATGCCCTAAGTGATATTAATATCTTCCAATTTTTAAAATTCTTCCGACAGTAAAACCTACTTTACAATTAAATATTTTGCTTACATAACCCATAATTACATTAAAATTTAAAATATAACAAATAACTACAAAGTAACAATCATAACTATCACAACAACATAATATTTAAGACATCTAAAGCATTTTCATAAGTGCAACCTAAAACGTAATACTTTCTCACAAAAAACAGCAGTTTATAAGCCTAAGCCAGAGCTAAAAGTTACTAAATTTACCCCCATTTATAAGAATATTTATACAATGGATTACTTATACACAATTGCTATGACTTTTTCAATACTTGAATCACACAAAGACCTTTGTATAAGTATTCTGCTGTATAACTATTTTTATTAGACATTTAGGTCCTCTTTTACCACTTCCTGATAAGTGCCGGATAGGCTATCAACAACTTATCTGACAGATACTCCAGATAAGTTAAGTCAGATAAGTTGTGGATAGCCTATCTGGCCCTTATCAGAAAGTGGTGAAGCAGCCCCTTACTGTAGAAATTGTATATTATAGTTAAATCTTATAATATGGTTGACTAATAGAGCTATGTTAATACTTATATTGATTTTACACTTATTTTATATTGTGACTATAATATAAAGATAAAAAGTTCTCTACTGGATAGAAAAGAGCAACTTTCTACTGTGTAGTCCAGTTAAAATTTACATTACTACTTATACAGTGTGTTTATGTAAACACCGTTATCCTTGAAACCATTAAATAAGCCCGTCAAAATGAACAACTTTTTCTATGAGAACAATGCTGGGAACTCGAAAAAAAATGCCGTCTTCATACCCATAGGGATGCCCGGATCGGCAATTTGTATGTTTTCAATTCCCATAGAAAATTGTTCTCATAGAAAAAGTTGTTCATTTTGACGGACTCATTTGATAGTTTCAAGGACAACGGTGTTTACACAAACATCTTGTATTCTTATAAATTACTAGAATATTATTATTGGTAGAGAGACTATTATTATACTTTATTGTATATTTTATTTTATATCGAATAATATCACTATGACTCATTATTATTGCACAAAAAAGCAAAAGTTTGGATATAAAAGAAAATAAAATAAAATAAAAAAATGATTTATTAATAGATATGACACAGGTTGTACAGGACTGGCGAAAAATAAAGTAAAAAGAAATCAAAATGTAAAAATTATTATACTAAATACATAATAATACAAAATATAATACAAAAAATACAATATCATAGTTTTAATCAAAAGATAAAAAAAACATTTGGTTTTCCTACTTATTATAAATTCATTGCATGAGTACTCTGTTACTTATTTTTTAAACAATTATTGTGATAATTTTAAGTAACACCTCACTGATTATTTAGTTATAGGTTTATCCTGTGGTTTATCCATTTAATAGGTCACTTTTGACTGGCTGCAGTCCTAATCAATAATCCTATCGAATACATAAAACCTTAGAAACTTGGCATAAATGTGCCTCACAATCAAGAATTACTAATAAAAGTTGAATAACTTTTGACATCACATATTTTCATGATGAGTCTAGGCCACGCGCAACTTGATCGCATTGCATATTTGCCCATTCCTCTTCCATTTTAGACAAATTACCTTAAAGTTGCGCGTAACCTACACCTTATATTACGATCTTAGAGTGACATTTTCAAGCATTATAAGTCTAACATTTTAATGTCCAAATTGAGACAGAACTTTAGCCTACTGAATTTATAAACTGTAGACATGTGTAACATGTGACTTCACAATCTCAAAAACTATGTGCCTAAACATCCATACACCATCAAAGAAACAAAAAAAAACATAAGCGTATTTCACTTAAAAAATAGAAAATAAATTAATTACACTAGAAATTGGATTTAAAATCGACTTTACCGTCGTATATTGAGAAGAACTTTTCCTCGCCGCACTGGCAATTGTCGCTAAACGCGCACTTGTCTCTCGCCGCACATTTTTTTACCGAACCACTAACATTCCTCACCGAACCACTACCACTAGCGCCTAAGTCCAACGTCAGTCCTAGCGGCTTAACACTATCTACTCTTAGAGCAATTTCATTGTCTCGATTATCATGGCGACTTTGAATTTCAACCACAATAGTATCAAACTGAGTTTCATGCTGCATTTGTGTAACACGAGTAATCTCGTTCAAATACTGGAGGGCGTGGGAGTCTTTGTCTTGTCCGTCGCCATGGCAACCAGGATTTACTGCTCCTTCCTCTGGGACTCCTGTCATTAGAAATAGAAATTATTAATTAATGCTTTTTTTCTATAAATGCTCATTTTCATGAAATAGCATGCTATGTCCTTATGCATTGATATTTACTAAAATCGTTATTTTATTATAAAATATAGCTATCATTGCTAATTAGCAAGTTCAACGGCAGTTAGCGCCGCGGTGTGAAACACCGCGGACGTGAATTTTTCATGATCCCAGACTATTGCTGCGCACGATTAGCAATCGTATTTTTAGCAAGTACGAATAATTTAATTATTGCTAATGGACACTTAACAATTATTATTGCTTATTTTTAACAACACCTGCAGGCTTAGCATGATTACCAAAGAAATGGTTTCTTTCTACGGAAGAATAGACAAAGTGACAGCTAGACAAGGGAAATCCGCCATTTTGTCACTAAATCTGTCAGTATGTCCATTCTTATTCGTTTCTTATGCTGTCATGCTAAGCCTGCTGTTGTAGTTTTTTTTTTTGTTAAAGAAGGCAGGTCGCTGTAGCCCTGACGTCACGCGACCCATAAGGATCTATTGTGACTCCTTCGCACTAGAGTATCATCCCCAACCCAATACTGCTCATAAATTGAATGATATGGTTGGGGTTGGTGCCACGAATTGCCTCTGTGGATGAGTATTCGTGGCGACCGTGGCTGTTGTAGTTACCTGTCATACAAAATCCATGGCGTCGTGGGCCTTCGTCGAGTACTTTCCAAAGGACCGCCTCTTGATCACGCGCTCTAACAGTTTCTTGATTTCGCTCACGATGAACACGCTCGATGTCAAGCACACGAGGAATATAATATCTGAAAGTAACAGTTAAGAGAGTATTTTTAAGCTACTGCATAGTTCTTTTTGCGAGCTATGACCGCGGTGACCGAATCAAGGAATTCCGTAACGAAAATAAAGCTAACACCTGCCACTCCGATCGGCACAGCGGTACGGCGTTGTCAGACTTCGGCACGGTGTTTGTGCTAGACGTATGCGAATTATAATTGCATAAGTTGATAAAAAAAATGCTCTGAAATAGCTTTACTGCGGCAGTTCTCGAAAACAGGATTTTTTTTTATTCGTTATTGTAGTTTAACTTGCTGTTATAGCCGCAAGGAATGTAAAAATCATACATTAAAGAAGTGTGAAAAACAAAAATTTAGCATCAGCTAAACTGTCTCTTTTACTCGCGTATGACAATATTGCAAGCTTGTCAAATCCCGCACTTTTGTACGACCCTGCAAAACTTACAAAACAAGACAGCAAAATGCGCGAGTAAAGGTGACAAGTAGCGATAACATAATGCCCGGAATTATACGTGCTTCACGACCAGACTTGTATTAGAACAGACTAGAAGGCCCCGATCTAATGGGAGCATTTGCCCAGAGCGGCTAAAAATTAGGGGCGGCAAAATCGACTCATTCCCATCTTCCAACCTAGAATCTATTTTATTCACCACTCAAGTATAAGAAATTTTACCTTCCAACTTTAATTTAGATAGGATAGTAGAAATATTTAAGTATTTTACTTAAATTACCATACCATACCATTCCAAAGTGCCAACAAAACAAGCTTATGAAATTTATGGTTTTCTATATGTAAAGGGCGGCGAAAATGATCTTTGCTTGTAGCGGCTAAATACTACGGGCCCACTGCCCAGCATACTAGTAACGTACCATGTCCAGTTAGCGCTTCAGTCTGGAATATTTTCTGCAGCGGCGGAAAGTAGATCACTAGCATTTGACCCACCAGACTTAGAGTCACCGCTATCAGGAACATTCTGAAAATAGGTGGTCATTTTTTTATTATTGCAATATGTTTTCTTTGAGAAGTTCAATTTAGCTAAAAGTTACTGAGTTCTAGCTTTAACCTAATCCAAGACATATTCGTAGTGCACACGTAGTGTATAAATTCACACACACAGACGTACGCACTCCCACCCGCACGCCATCACACACGTACGTACTCACGCACGCACTCACGCATGCACGCATGCTAGCACATACCCAAGCAAGGGCCTTCTAGAGTAAGATAGACAATAAAGTACTTAAAAACGTTAATTATAGTGCGTCAAGAAAGTGAAGAAAATAAAAAGTGGCAACATCGCAGTTTCACCCCTTTTTCTTAGATTGATTTGAAAGGGATGACTCTACGATGTTGCCACTTTTTAATTTCTTCACTTTCTTGGCACACTAAAAAAATAATGATAATGATGTTAAAAAATATGAACAAATTTATATGTAACATATTGTATAATATACTCACTTGTTAGAAAACAGCCCTATCTGGAAAACGGACTTGGTCTGCGAGCGACACGACAGCGCATTGAACATGTCAAACAGCACGAAGCACGTGAATGTCATCGTCGTGTCACGAGGCGTTATCTTGTTGTCAGACATCTGTAGACAGAGACGGATATATTGAGGAGAGAGACAGATATAATATGTTAACGAGTTAACGACACAATTCATTAAACATGTCGCAACGAACGAATAATTGAGGCGCGCGGCATTATTTACAGAGACGAACATGCTGAGGAGAGAAACATATAAAAATCTGCGAGCAGCATAAGAGCTTGCCAGCGGTGATTTTGGATACAGACAGCAGCAGCCCGCAGCAGCAGCACGAGACATGGTGGAGGTATCTCCCTCTCGCTCGCACACAGTCTGTCTCGCTTACCTCCCTGTTGAACACCCACAGCGTGCCGGCGATGATGATGGCGGCGGACAGCAGCACGGACAGCAGCAACCCGCGCGAGATGATGCGGCGCGAGGTGTCGCCCTCTCGCTCGCACACAGTCTGTCTCGCTTACCTCCCTGTTGAACACCCACAGCGTGCCGGCGATGATGATGGCGGCGGACAGCAGCAAGGACAGCAGCAACCCGCGCGAGATGATGCGGCGCGAGGTGTCGCCCTCTCGCTCGCACACAGTCTGTCTCGCTCACCTCCCTGTTGAACACCCACAGCGTGCCGGCGATGATGATGGCGGCGGACAGCAGCAACCCGCGCGAGATGATGCGGCGCGAGGTGTCGCCCTCTCGCTCGCACACAGTCTGTCTCGCTTACCTCCCTGTTGAACACCCACAGCGTGCCGGCGATGATGATGGCGGCGGACAGCAGCACGGACAGCAGCAACCCGCGCGAGATGATGCGGCGCGAGGTGTCGCGCGGCCGCCGCTGCAGCACCGAATGGTCGACTGGCTCTACGCCGAGGGACTGCGCCGGGGGACCTAAAAAAGATCATATATTGTGAAATTCGTACAATGTCCTTATTGTTTGTCTCGTTCACTGGCGCAGGAAGATATTGCTAAGATATCGCGTTCGTATCGAATATCCAGTGAGATAACAAGCGCTTACGAAAAATAAAAACGCAAGAATTCTATGTCACCATCAATGACATATTTTTGTCTTATATTCATATGAAAGACACCAATTACACTTCTTTAGATTTACAGGAATATAACACACATTTATACACTTTTAGACCTTTATTCACAACAATATTACACACCTTTATACAATTATCCACATAACATCTGCCTTCGTGAGATAATAAGAAAAAAGAGTGCAGTTGTATGTTTTAAAAAAATAATGTATACATAGGCTTATCTATAGATTCTACAATATACAATTATATAGCTTACTCACCGTCCATAATAATGTTGATCCACAATATCTGCATGGCGTTAAGCGGGTTGGGTATGCCCATGAGAGTAGCGAGAGCGATCAGCGATAGCGCCGCAATCGACGTCGACAGCTGGAAGCGGACGAAGTTGCGGATGTTGTAGAATATGCACTTGCCCTCCTCGATTGCCGAACTGAAATGTAATATATTTAAAAAGTTTAATGTCAAGTAAATCAATACATAAAACCTGATAAAACATAGGAATGTAATTAGTAATAACATGTTATGTAAAGTTGGCATTCAGGTAAGCTATGAATCAAATCACACCCACGCAAAGTACGTATACGTACTTACGTGCGTGAGTACGAAAGTAATTGCAGTGGCTACGTTTTATGAATTAACTTGTGAAACTGGGCGAGTAGGTAATTTGTCTATATTATACGAGAAAAACATAATATTATAGACACTAGACAGGGACTTATCTTCTCTCTCTAGACCTTTACATGATAGTAACGAAGTCCTTGGTTCTCGGCTAAGCCGATGTCCGCATGTTTTGTCGTACTGATAACGGACAAGATAGGTGTCCGTTGTCAGGACTCTCTTAGGCTTTGTCCACATTTGTATCAAGTAGTCGTATCCGTATCAGGCGTATCGTATCGAGTATGCGTATCCTAAGTGTAGACGCCTAGTTTGACCATAGCATATCTTTTATACGAAACGTATCAGATACGCGGTTTATAGCGATCGAGGTGTATCATGATACCAAGTGTACCATGGATCGCGATCATTTTGCGTCCACACTAGCTAACATGATATGCTACGGCGCTACGCGACGGAGATCTGTAGGCCTACTACGAAACTGTTTTGAGACTCAAGCAATCGGACGAGAATGCCGCGTCCTGCTCTAACAACGTCATTTCACGTTTGTTAGGGTAGGACGCAGCATTTTCGTCCGATTGTTTGAGTCTCAAAACAGTTTCATGGTACAAGGCCTGATACGCGAAAATGATACAAATGTGGAAAAGCCTTATACACTCACATGATGGTCGCGAAGTCGTCGTCTACGAGTATCATGTCGGCGGCCTCCTTGCACACGTCAGTGCCGTTGCGGCCCATGGCGATGCCGATGTCCGCTCGCTTTAGTGCCACGCCATCGTTCACACCGTCACCTGGGGAAAATATTATATCATAAGCTCTTAAAGGGTTTGATGTGAGTTTTAGTTACTACTATTTGCCACTAGGGGTGCTGTTCGAGACTCGATGTCAATATAATTAAAGTGAACGCATTTTGTGGTGAAGGTAACTTTTTGTCACTTCTTAGCGTGAAGGCAGATTATATTGCTTCAACTCCCAAGCCGTTGAATTCAACCGCGTAAACAATAGATTTCCAAGAATCCACGATCGATGGATTAATGGCCGAATAGCGCCCCTAGTGGCAAGAATGGTAACTTATTTGATGGCATATAAATTATTATACGTTGTACAGCTTGTGCCATAGCACATTCTTACTGACATTTTGTATCAAAAAAAGGAACAATTACGTTTATAAGTTAGTAAAAATGTATTACTTAGTAGTTAGTACTTACCCGTCATTCCAACAATATATTTCAGTCGCTGCAGAGACTTCACAATCGCAAGCTTATGTTTTGGTGTCACCCTATAGAATACGCTCACCTGAAAGTTAAAGATATTTTAAAGAAACGTCATTATCACTGTTCCTGTATAACTGAGCCATCTTAAAGTAAAGAAGACGCGAGTGGAAGAATCGAACAAGTAACATTTCGTAACACATGTTACTTACCTTATTCTTCCACTCACGTCTTGAGTTGTGCGTGGCATATACAGTGTGTTAGTGTAAACACCGTCATCCTCGAAACCATCAAATGAGCCCGTCAAAATGAACAACTTTTTCTCATAGAAAAAGTTGTTCATTTTGACGGGCTAACGGGCATTTTGGTTTCAAGGATAACTGCGGTGTTTACACTAACATCTGTATATTATACGCGCTACATAGTTTATACTTACAGAGTCGATGACCGAGTCTAGTTGCTCGTCTGTCATGGAGTCAAGCTGATCACCGGACAATGCCTGAGACTGCGACACGTCGAGACCCACCATTTGAGCTGAAATGAGATATTGAATACATTTAAATTACCGTGCCATGTCATTATTGTCAATTATAGTTCTTGCAATCTATGAGCGCGCGTAGCCTTTATTTGTAGTTGGAAATGTGAATAGACATTTTCGTTAGTGTGCGTACCCGACGGAGCTGTCAGTAGCGAGCGAGCCATGTACGCGTGAATACGGTCACTTACACAACTAAGGCGCGCTCGTAGATTGCAAGATCTGTACGCATTATTATTCAGAGCGTCCGTAAATTACGGATCCTAATTTGAGCATTATATTAGCTACTGTGCACAGACGTTTTGTGTATGCGGTAAATCTACTGCTTAATCTGCGCGCGAGCTTAGAAAAAGTATAAAGAATGTTGGGTGAAGAGTCCGGTCTCTCACACACACACAAAGTATTATTGACGTGACAACGTCTTATAATTCGATATGGGCTGCGCGCACGAAAAATCATGACGCAATATACGGCTTTACCTCGCTCTGAGGCGTTCCATTTAAGGCTATGACGTTGTCACGTTCAACTATCGTCAGTAAACCGACTTTACAGACGACCAAGTTCGAGTCGAGTTCGAGTGGAGTTCGAGTGGAGTTCGAGTTCGAGTTCGAGTCGAGTTCGAGTTCGAGTTCGAGTTCGAGTTCAAGTTCGAGTTCGAGTTCGAGTTCGAGTTCGAGTTTTTGCGAATGCGATACGACGTCGCAACGCAGTGTTGTGGCCTGGCCCTAACATGAGTTAACAACTGTCGGTGCTTGGCATTCCGTAATGTGACGCTGCAGGGGTCGCCAAACTTTTTGTTTCTATCTCTTTTACTCTGACCACGTGATACGTACCGACAGCGAGCGCGGTAGGTTTTGCGTCGCCAGTCAGCATCTTGACGGAGACGCGCGCGCGGCGTAACGCGGCGACGGCGTCACGCGCGCCCGGACGCGGCGGGTCGCACACGCCGCAAGCACCTGTGTACGCTAACGCGGACACGCTCGCGCCGCGGCACAACGCGATCGTACGTAGACCTGTTAATATTATAACTCCATAAGTTTTAGGCATACAGTAAAAATCTATATATATAAAAGAAAGTTGCGTTAGTTACACTACTTATCACTCAAGAAAGGATGAACCGATTTGGCTGAAAATTGGTGGAGAGGTAGCTTAGAACCAGGAATAGGACATAGGATACATTTTGTCCCGGAAAAATGTACGGTTACTGCACAATATACTTTTTTGATTTGCGCGTAAACTATTCAATTGATTTTGATGAATTTTGGTATGGAGATACTTTGAGTCTCGGGAAAGGACAAGAGATACTTTTGGTCCCGGAAAAATGTACGGTTACTGCACAATATACTTTTATGATTTGCGCGTAAACTATTCAATCGATTTTGATGAAATTTGGTATGGAGATACTTTGAGTCTCGGGAAAGGACAAGGGATACTTTTTGTCCCGAAAAATGTACGGTTCCCGCACAATAAACTTTTATGATTTTTCGCCTAAAGGCTAAACTATTCAGATTATTTTTATGAAATTTGGCATGGAGATACTTTGAGTCTCGGGAAAGGAATAGGGATACTTTTTGTCCCGGAAAATGTACGGCTGTGTTCCTGCATAATAAACTTTTATGGTTTTCGCTTAAACTATTTAATCTATTTTGATGAAATTTGGCATGGATATACAAATTTTAATATATTGTTTTCTTAATTATACCAATTCAAATAAAATAGTCATCGTTAAGACAGGACAACGTCTGTCGGGTCAGCTAGTAATTTATAAAAGTGTTCGAATAGACGATGTAAAAAAATTGAAGTGTGTCAAATTATCAGATAAAACTGTTCGCATTTTCAAGCAAGTGTCAATAGTGTATTGACACTTGCTTGAAAATGCGAACAGTTTTGAGGATTTTGCAATTCATTTTTCTAACATATCTATGGTATGCCGTTTAAGGCAAACAAATACATCGAGATCATAACAAAAGACTTAAGAAATTTAAAGTTGTATTAGTGCTGACATTACATTCCTTACATATTTGATATCAAAATCTTAATCCTCACCCAATCTAGCGATATTGTAGGCCTCGTTGAGGAAATCTTTCTGTTTCTCCTCAGTCATTGGTGCGTAGTTGCCCGCACTGTCTATGTATGTGGTGCACAGAGGTAGAACTTTCTCGATCGCTCCCTTCACGAATACCTCTTCTTTGAGTCGCCCGTCGGGGAACTTTGGCGCGCATTTCACAACCATCATTTTTGTTTCGGAACTGAAATAGAATTTTGATATTTGATAGAGAAACAAACAGATAGGATTACATTATTTCTAGGTAAAACAATCTGTTATATTAATCCTTCGATCGGGGATTCTTGGAAATGCTATTGTATTCTATTGTTGTCTCGATCACCGGTACTCTTATGGGGCTTGAAGGATTAAGAAGTATGGAAAATAGATAGCCTTAGTCGATCTCTTATATTGTACTGCAGTCAGTCAACGACAATAAAACACAGACATAATGATATTTTATTCATGATTTATTATGACCTACAATAAGGAAGAGGCAAGAACATTTTAGAATTCTTATCATTTTGCCGAATGCGACTTTTTAGTCTAGACTTCTTGAAAAGTCACGAAAAAAACATTACTTCTTAATGCTAAAACAAATAGATTTTTTCATGAACACAACTTTCCTTATTGCAAATCAAAATATAATTACTTAATGAGACATCTCACATCAAAATATAATAATAATAACAATACACATTTATTCGACATCAAATTCACAATACACTACAGTTATACACAAAGCACACATACAGCAATAAAGACGAAAACAAAGAAAAATAACCATACTAGGCCTACCATATAATATAACAGAAAAAAAACATAAGTAGTTGAAAAATAAACAAATAGTTGAATTTAATTTCTGCGGTGCATATTCCATAATAACTAATTAAATTAAAATTTTTGTGGCACGGCGCGACTTACATGCTTCGGCATTACAGGCAGTGAAGCGCGAAATGCTGTCGAATAGGACTCCACTCAGGTAAATGATCACGGTACAGGATACTGTACCATGATCCCTGGTATTATGTGGATCCTCGTGATTGTCAGGCGTTAGACAGAAATACAACACATAGCATAATAATAATATATAATAAATCTTATTAGAGTTTCGCAAGACAAATAAATATTATATTATAAGTAATAAACTAGTTAAAAAATGTACATACTTATATATACAATACCCGGCAATAAATATTGCACATCGACCTTTGGAAAGAGACAATCGGTTAATTTCGGTTTCATAGAGCGTTATCTTTGTAGCACACTGTCAAACACCTATTTGACATTATGTCAGTCGTTGTTCAAATTCAATAGAGTGCAGTCGCGTCCAGTTCAAAATATATATCTAGAGTTGTTAACACCCCCTAAATTTGCTACAGCTGTAATTTTCCAAAATAACTAAATACGCAAACATAATTTAAGAACACGCTTTTTTATTTTATTTTACCCAAACCTAAAGCCATAACTTATAGAAAATTTGGTGTATTTTATACAAAGAATAATAAAATTGTCAGAAGAAGCAAACCATAATTGTTTTAACAGCTCCTAATATATACCGGACTTTTTGTATTTCGTGCGTAAGAGATAACGCTCTACAAAACCGAAATTAGCCGACTGTCACTTTCCAAAGGTCGATGTGCAATATTTATCGCTGGGTACTGTACATATGTATTACCTGCTTATAATTATTAATAGTTTCTAAATAAAGAAGTGGAAGTGTAATAATTAAATAAACGATATGGATAATAGTTATATATCATAAAAACAGTAATTACTAGATGTCCAGTCTCTGGGCCATAACAGGTAGCAACACCCTAATAATAATAATCAATCATCTCTCTCACCTGAACGGTATCTCATTGAGTCTCGTATACTGTTCTCTGAGGTCGGGCATGTCATTTTTCATGGCGCACGCGAGTAGAGCGCCCTCTGTGGGCTGACCGTACAACGTGTTGTCACGAATCACAGCGTTGTTGCATAGTATTGCCACCTGTAAATAGATTATGGTTTTTATTTAAAGTGGCATATGGTGTTAAAATTGTATTGACAATACCTGCAATATGGTATGTTAACCTGCGGTATGGTACGTTACACACGCTTGCACACATGAAATATGTTCGTATTTACATGCTCCCACGCACTCACACATTTACAACTCGTTAAGAAAGAGTCTGAGGAAAAAGCGAGCTACTTGAATGTCAACTCAACAAAACATTTAATTAAATTGTAGTTAAAACATTAGAAAAATGTGTATGGCGTCTAATTATTTACTATTATTTGCCACTAGGGGCGCAATTTACTTCCTCACGGTGAGAAATAATGTGTTTCTGAGAACCGGCTCTCAGACTGGTGCAAGTGGGCCAACCGACCTCGAGCATGCTGTTAACGCCCATCCGCGCGATGTCCAAGTCCCGCCCCTTGTACGCTCGCAGCTGCACGTCGCCGCGCGCGTTGTACCCCGTGCCCGTCACTTCCGCTAGTTGACCGCCCGACGTCAATAGTGTGGTCGCTGTCATCTCGTTGTTGGTGTGTGTATATATCGACTAACCTCGAGCATGCTGTTAACGCCCATCCGCGCGACGTCCAAGTCCCGCCCCTTGTACGCTCGCAGCTGCACGTCGCCGCGCGCGTTGTACCCCGTGCCCGTCACTTCCGCTATGTGACCGCCCGACGTCGATAGTGTGGTCACTGTCATCTCGTTCTTAGTGAGGGTTCCTGAAAGATTAATTGAGAACTAAGACCCGTTTTGTAAAGGTTTCTGATAGAAGTTTATCTATTCAACAGCATTGTTGATTGGTTATTAATGTTTTGTGTACGACGCTGCTGTAAACTTGTAAAAGCCCATATTCACGTTGATTAATGATGATTGCGCGGGTATCTACAGACCACAACAATTTAATCTACAGTATATGTAATTTAATATGTCAGCTAGCTAGAGTAGGTCCCATGTCATGATGGAATTATATAATCGATTAAGACTGTAGTCGTCGTTCGTAATCGATTGTATGATTCCATCATGATACGGGACCTACTCAATAAAATACACGACACGACGTGCACAACATGTCATATTAAGTTTTTTTTTTTTTTTTTTAATAAAGCATTACCTGTCTTATCGCTACAAATGACATTAACGCAGCCCAGAGTCTCAACAGTAGGTAACTTCTTGACAATGGCGTTGCGTTTAGCCATCCGCATAACACCGAGAGCTAGGGTCACTGTTACTACGATGGGTAGGCCTGAAAAACCAAACGGAAAAGTATTAGTTTCATGTGAATAGATGTGTTGGGGCGAAGCTCCAGGGGTGATGCTGGTGGTCTCCGCCAGAAATAAAAAACGTCTTCAATGAGAATAGACTGTATTGTTAGGTACTATGATACGAGGTATAGCCGCGGTGCGTGCGTCGCGTAGGCCGGTGGTCCGATGAAGTGAAAGGGCGCGGCCGCGACGCGCTCCTCGCTGGCCGCGGGTGTCGCAGGGAGGCGCGCGGGGGGTGCACGCTGAAGGCAGGCGCGCGGGCTACCGGTTTGCCCGCCAGCGCCGCGCGGCCCGATGAGACGCAGGAACAGATGTATACTCTGTATATCTGTCGCAGTGGCATTGTAGTTGCCAAAGGCGTGAACCGACTTTGATCTAGTTTATTTGCCTGAAAGTGTTGTTTTTCAGATGGTTCCTAGATATAGTCTGGTCGTAAGAAAGATAGATTTCGTCATTAGACCCATTGCCATATTTGTCTTTTTTACGCACCTATAGAAACGACAGAAAAGTATGGGAACGAATGACAGAGACAAGTAGCAATGAGTCAATATACAAATATGCCAACGAAAAAAAGAATGGTTAGTATCCGGTCAGCAGACTGGATACTGAACATTATTTTTCGTTCCAACGCGGGAAATAATCCTTCGATCGGAGGTTCTAGGAATTCCCATTGTATTCCTTTGTTCTCGCGATCACCCGTGCTCGCGCGGAGCATGAAGGATTAAACTCATGTCCTTAGGGTCTAGAGACAGGTTCTAAGCCACTACGCGCATTTTAATATTATTATTGTCAAACAGCTAGTCTAACAACACTAACCTTCAGGAATAGCAGCAACGGCCAAACTAACACCAATGGTGAACATCTCCTGCAGCGCTTTGCCCTGCAACCACCCAGTCACCATGATGAACCCGATGATGCAGAAGGAGTACATGGACAGCTGCGCCCCCAGGGTATCCATGGACTTCTGAAGAGGTGTCTTCGGGGCCTCTTCAGCCTGCATCATGCGGAAGATGTCCCCGAATTCGGACCGCTCTCCCGTGCTAACTACGATGCCCTGTAAGGAATATTTGAATGGTACACGGAACTTTTTGGGTCAATAATCTAGACCGCAACGCGACGCGTAGATGGATTTCTAAATTTGTATTGACAGATTCTCGTCTCGCGCAATTGATTTCTGTCAAATCCATATAAATTTAGAAAGGCATCCACTCGTAAAAGGACGGAAAAAAGAGGTTTACAAGTCTGGTGAGAAACTAACGGCCGTTCCCAATATTCAATCTATCTCTGGTTTGACATACGACCGATCGCAGCTAACATTGAATTGATATAAATTATTTTTAACAAAAATTAAAACAGACTTCCAAGGTAAAAACAATAATAACATCCTTATAATATGAACTAAAAAGTATTAAATAATTTTTCCTCTCTAAATGTGCCTTTTTTCCGAATTCGGCTAAACCTCAACTATTTCTGTACTGAATCTTCATCATATTGAAGTCGGTACCAGATATAGCTGAATCTTTATTTCTTTGACAGAAAATTTGAAACTTTTGGAACTGGCAATTCGGAAAAAGGCACATTTAGAGAGGAAAAATTATTTAATACTTTTTAGTTCATATTATAAGGATGTTATTATTGTTTTTACCTTGGAAGTCGGTTTTAATTTTTTGTTAAAAATAATAATTTCACTCTTTTTAGTTAACTAGTAGGTAAACTGTTAGTGCCAATTATTTAAATTGTATAAAAAATAGATTCATATTATTGTCTTCACTGAGGCGCTCTTGTGTCGCGCTATCGCTTGTCCGAACTCCGAATGTTGTTCATATTATCATAGTTTTAGTTACTATTGCTGGCGCTGAGGTGCTCCTGAATCGCACTATCGCTTGTACGTAGGAGTTTTATATAGTTGTAACAGATTTTTGTTGTGTGTAATGTCAGGCCTGTCCCACTCGCGCCTGTAGGCATCGAACTGTAAGTACCCCGCTAGGGGGGCACTTCAGTAGGGACTCACAGGCGAGCGGTGATGCGCGCGCATGAGTTTTTAGTCGATCGTTGCATGCCTACCTGCGTACTTATTTATTCGCTGTCACAGAATTGATACAACCAAATTTAACTTTTCATAAGCTCCCTAAGGACGATGAGAGGTAAGAACTTTTTTTTAATTGTTATTATTATTATTTAATATAGATTTAAATTTTGTACAATTTATTATATAGTCAAATTATGATTACTTATGATTTAAATAAGTACCCTATACAACAAAAAAAGAATTTTGAAACACACGGCTGAGTTATCATTGAGCATACAAAATAAATACAACCGAACGTAATAATATAACCTCCTCTTTTTTTTCGATGTTGATTAATAAAAGTTGGGTTTACTAAAATTTACTAATATTTGCTCGACAGAACTAAATAAATATGTGTTTTTAGTTGTTGGCTCCTGGACTATTTGTTCGCGTCTTTGCTATTATATTACGTGATGCATACTATTGGAAACCTCATTTGTTTACAAAAATAACTAGTTATACAAACACTTTAAGTAGGTAATATAAGACCGGTTTCAATAATTAAGATACGGTACCTATCGAATCTAAGTACGCGTAACTAGTCACACGCGAATTTATGATAATTAAATCTACATAGTACTAAGACATAATAACTTAGATTATTTCGAGTTAAATAAAATGTAGTTAATTAAATATAAAGGTTATAAATATTATTTTTAAAAAGAGACAACCCTAATTTCTTCAGAAAAGGTTCGAGTTATGCGATAGAAAGAGAGCGGAGATGTAGGCAAATATAATTGCAGGGACCTAGCACTGCGCGGTCGGAATTTGAACTTTATAGTATCGTATCATGAGTCGTTAATTCTTTAAACGGGTTTATCATCACAACTAACCTTGGCATTACCGCAGCGGACAAGAGTGCCCATGAACGCAACGTTGCCCTTGTTAACCCTGCCAGCAGTCACCATATTGGGCACTGTCGTCTTGATTGTCGGTTCGGTCTCTCTGTGAAATGAACTCATCATCTTTATCACCACAACTAACCTTGGCATTACCGCAGCGGACCAAAGTGCCCATGAACGCAACATTGCCCTTGTTAACCCTGCCAGCAGTCACCATATTGGGCACTATCGTCTTGATTGCCGGTTCGGTCTCTCTGTGAAATGAACTCATCATCTTTATCACCACAACTAACCTTGGCATTACCGCAGCGGACCAAAGTGCCCATGAACGCAACATTGCCCTTGTTAACCCTGCCAGCAGTCACCATATTGGGCACTGTCGTCTTGATTGTCGGTTCGGTCTCTCTGTGAAATGAACTCATCACCTTTATCACCATAACTTTACCTTGGCATTACCGCAGCGGACAAGAGTGCCCGCCCATGAACGCAACGTTGCCCTTGTTAACCCTGCCAGCAGTCACCATATTGGGCACTGTCGTCTTGATTGTCGGTTCGGTCTCTCTGTGAAATGAACTCATCATCTTTATCACCACAACTAACCTTGGCATTACCGCAGCGGACCAAAGTGCCCATGAACGCAACGTTGCCCTTGTTAACCCTGCCAGCAGTCACCATATTGGGCACTGTCGTCTTGATTGTCGGTTCGGTCTCTCTGTGAAATGAACTCATCATCTTTATCACCACAACTAACCTTGGCATTACCGCAGCGGACCAAAGTGCCCATGAACGCAACATTGCCCTTGTTAACCCTGCCAGCAGTCACCATATTGGGCACTGTCGTCTTGATTGTCGGTTCGGTCTCTCTGTGAAATGAACTCATCACCTTTATCACCATAACTTTACCTTGGCATTACCGCAGCGGACAAGAGTGCCCGCCCATGAACGCAACGTTGCCCTTGTTAACCCTGCCAGCAGTCACCATATTGGGCACTGTCGTCTTGATTGTCGGTTCGGTCTCTCTGTGAAATGAACTCATCATCTTTATCACCACAACTAACCTTGGCATTACCGCAGCGGACCAAAGTGCCCATGAACGCAACATTGCCCTTGTTAACCCTGCCAGCAGTCACCATATTGGGCACTGTCGTCTTGATTGTCGGTTCGGTCTCTCTGTGAAATGAACTCATCACCTTTATCACCATAACTTTACCTTGGCATTACCGCAGCGGACAAGAGTGCCCGCCCATGAACGCAACGTTGCCCTTGTTAACCCTGCCAGCAGTCACCATATTGGGCACTATCGTCTTGATTGCCGGTTCGGTCTCTCTGTGAAATGAACTCATCATCTTTATCACCACAACTAACCTTGGCATTACCGCAGCGGACCAAAGTGCCCATGAACGCAACATTGCCCTTGTTAACCCTGCCAGCAGTCACCATATTGGGCACTGTCGTCTTGATTGTCGGTTCGGTCTCTCTGTGAAATGAACTCATCACCTTTATCACCATAACTTTACCTTGGCATTACCGCAGCGGACAAGAGTGCCCGCCCATGAACGCAACGTTGCCCTTGTTAACCCTGCCAGCAGTCACCATATTGGGCACTGTCGTCTTGATTGTCGGTTCGGTCTCTCTGTGAAATGAACTCATCATCTTTATCACCACAACTAACCTTGGCATTACCGCAGCGGACCAAAGTGCCCATGAACGCAACATTGCCCTTGTTAACCCTGCCAGCAGTCACCATATTGGGCACTGTCGTCTTGATTGTCGGTTCGGTCTCTCTGTGAAATGAACTCATCACCTTTATCACCATAACTTTACCTTGGCATTACCGCAGCGGACAAGAGTGCCCGCCCATGAACGCAACGTTGCCCTTGTTAACCCTGCCAGCAGTCACCATATTGGGCACTGTCGTCTTGATTGTCGGTTCGGTCTCTCTGTGAAATGAACTCATCATCTTTATCACCACAACTAACCTTGGCATTACCGCAGCGGACCAAAGTGCCCATGAACGCAACGTTGCCCTTGTTAACCCTGCCAGCAGTCACCATATTGGGCACTGTCGTCTTGATTGTCGGTTCGGTCTCTCTGTGAAATGAACTCATCATCTTTATCACCACAACTAACCTTGGCATTACCGCAGCGGACCAAAGTGCCCATGAACGCAACATTGCCCTTGTTAACCCTGCCAGCAGTCACCATATTGGGCACTGTCGTCTTGATTGTCGGTTCGGTCTCTCTGTGAAATGAACTCATCATCTTTATCACCACAACTAACCTTGGCATTACCGCAGCGGACCAAAGTGCCCATGAACGCAACGTTGTCCTTGTTAACCCTGCCAGCAGTCACCAGTAGTGTGTTTTCGCGGATTCTGGATCACGATTCTGGGTCCACCCCACCCCCCGCTCGCGGGTCGCAAACTTTCTCGATCAATTTTTGTCGGTTCGAGCGGCGACGTCGCCTAAAAAAAAAAAAAAAAGAGTTTGGTGTCAAAATAGGGGTTTTGAAGCACGCTGGATCGATATATGCGATCCGTTTCTGCGTATTTGCACTAGTTTCGAAGTTAGCTTTTGTGTTTAACCCTCATTATCTACACTCCATTGTTCCTTAATTACGGTCGCTGATTATTACAATGTAAAGCTCACCTCGGTGTCCTAAAAAAAAAAAAAGAGTTTGGTGTCAAAATAGGGGTTTTGAAGCACGCCGGATCGATATATGCGATCCGTTTCTGCGTATTTGCACTAGTTTCGAAGTTAGCTTTTGTGTTTAACCCTCATTATCTACACTCCATTGTTCCTTAATTACGGTCGGTGATTATTACAATGTAAAGCTCACCTCGGTGTCCTATTGTTCGTAATGAGTACCTGGCTAATCGCTTACGTCACCTCAATTTCTTACAAGATTTTAAATAAGTAAATAAAACTTGATCAATTTTTAATTACATTTCTTTTATTTAATTAAAACATGTAATAATAATAATTCCCATAGTAGTATGATTTCGTGCATTGTGAATCACTATTCATAATATTATGTAGTTCCCCTCAGTATCTAATGAATATTGACAATGCATTCCTGCTAATAACATTTTGCTGTGTCGCAATCCTCGTAAACAACATTCCAAAGTTTTTTTTAACAATATATTTATTAAAGCTAAGGTTAAAATAAAACTTTGGTTTACTTTCAAACAAATTATTTATTTCGTATTACATACCACAGTTCATAAAACAAGATTCAAACATTTTATTCAAAAACATATCATTTTTAAGTGTTCAGTCCAGTTCAGTAACCAAATTCAGTCTGAAACTCTGACAATGACATTATACGCTATTTTTTAGACTTGGATGAATCTTTTTTAAGCATGATTTTAGTTGTAAAGTATCCATTATTCGTTAAAAAAAGACTTATTCATTCTATCATATGATTCACACGCAAGTGAAATAAATAAGGTAAGACAATCTTATTTAACATGCAATTGACTGGGGTTTTTAATAAAAATGAAAGCACATATTTACAATAATCATTTATTTGCACATTAAAAACATATTACAGATTAAGAACTTAATAATACTTAGAAAGATGTTACAATGTTTATTTCTTAGCTACTATAGTCAACGTTTACATTACGATTTTTATCTATTTCAATAACATTATCAAATTCTGCATAGACAACGCAATTTATCGTTTGAGTTAGAGCAGATTCAAAGCGAACTTCTAATCTAACACTACCATGTCTAATAAGATTCCAATGACCAGAAGAATTGGCTGATAAATCAGGTGTGAGATCAAATGCTAACAAACAATAACCTTTCGAAAAAAAAAAAAAAAAAGTTTGGTGTCAAAATAGGATAGTCAATATAATATATTTCAAATTAATTAAAATTTTCAAAACTTTTTAGAAAATTACAAACCGGGTTTTTTGAATAAGTATAATATATTTCAAATTTATTAAAGTTTTTTTCATTATTTTCAAAAAACCTTTTAGAAAATTATAAAACGTGTTTTATTATAAAATATTAATGTAATGTTTAGTTTAAGAACTAATTCTATAACTAATTATATTCTTAATCGCATAGCATACATTATGTTCCTTTATTATAGAGTACAATAATACATTTTCTTAATCCTTATACCTAGATACATATTTTACATATATCATCTTTGAATTCTATCAACGTTGGCCTTCAACCACATACCGAAAGCTACCACCTCAACCCCGCTGCAATGACAACTTCTCTTAGATGTTTTGGAGAAGTTAGTATGACGATGGCAGTTTGACAGTTTTGAATTATTCCAGTCCAACTCTGCCATCACCTTTTCCACTTTGGGGCACCCAAACATTTCAATATTTACATGTCTGAAGCCCAACGTTGAAAGCAATTTTTTTTCAACTGTGCCCCCTTTATACGCCCATAAGTATTGTTTATTTGGATCGAGGGAATGTAAATGCTCCACTAAAATTTCTTGGGTTATGTCTCCATCGGAATTTCTGAACGCCATTCCATGAACATGGCGTTCACAGAATGCAATTTCCTTACTTTTCCCTAGATGGAGAAACCATAACGGTAATTTAATATAGTGCAGGTACATCACCTCTTTCCAAATATCATAAATACCAACCTCTTTGAAGTATATGTCACTCTTAAGGGGGAATCCATCGATGTCTATTACATACCTAATGTCAATATCCATGTTATTATTAATATTATTTCTTGACATTATGACGCGCATACACACTATTACAACTTTAAGAGTATTTTTAAAACTATAAAATCATGCAATAATTGTCTTTTACACTTATTTTTTGTCTATATTATGTTCGCACAGTCTATTGTTTTTGTATATGTCACACAGTCTATACCGTTAACACCAATGGCACAAAATACGAAGTTTAACAGTTCACTTGTCAACTTGTCCGTAGGTGATATGGTGTGAGCGAAATACTCTGCCGGCACTTCACCCAACAACCGTAACCACTCTTCGTGATCGATGTTTACACACCCCGTTGTATCCTCGAGATGCTCTGCGATATCATCCCAAATTTGAATCAGCGAGTAAATGCTATCATCACTCAGCCCACTCCTTTCGTACTCGCTGGTGAGCAGTATATGTACGTCTTCACACAATTTACGTAATGGGATAGGTCGCGTCCACAGCTTCAACAACCTGTTGGTTGATAAACATTTTATCCATTCCCTCTTACATCCGGCATACATTGTTTCTATTATCGACATCATATTTAAGGGTAGTTGGAATTTACACTGCAATGCAAAAAAAAAACATGATCATATGGAAAAGTTGATTGCCTATGTATTACCCTCGCGACCCCTGTTAATTATGTTTACACCCTGATTTAGTATTGCCAAAATATCTTCATCTATGTCGTTATATCTCGATGGTAATGCCACAACGTATCCATTGTTGAGATATACCACTGTATGCAATGTATCAGCATGAACCTTTGATGGAAATTTGAAAGCTCCAACTATACATCTCTTAGGTACTTGACCCAAAAATATATTGTCGGTTCTTATAACTAGATAATGTGCAATAGTTATTGGTAATGGTAAACTAGATAGTTAATGGTTTACGTGATAAGCTAATGCGTTGACTAATAGTTGTGTTTGATAGTATTTAATAGAGAAATAATTTTTAGAACGATACATTTAAGTGCAGTACAGTGAAGCTATTGTTTATAACAATTACAGTTTATACTCAGTGTCTGTGAGTTTTAGTGTTCATAAATATGGAGGTAAGAAATCTTTGTTTATTTATTTGTTTGTTTGTTTCATTTCTTTTTGTTCTTATGACTCATGTATTTTTAATTTTAGTATTTTTGTAATTTTCTTAAAGGTTTTTGAAATAATGAAATAAGCTTGAATAAATTTGAAATATATTAAATTCAATAAAAAAACCTTTTATAATTTTCTAAAAAGTTTTTGAAAATAATGAATAAAGCTGTAATAAATTTGAAATGTCTTAAAATAAACACGTTTTATAATTTTCTAAAAGGTTTTGGAAAATAATGAAACAAGCTTTAATAAATTTGAAATAGATTTTATGAAAAAAAAAAGTTTTATAATTTTATAAAAGGTTTTGGAAAATAATGAAACAAGCTAATAAATTAAAAAAAATATAATTTTCTAAAAAGTTTTTTGGAAATAATAAAAAAAGCTTTAATAAATTTGAAATATATTGTATCAAAAAAAAACACGATTTATAATTTTCTAAAAAGTTTTTTGGAAATAATGAAAAAAGCTTTAATAAATTTGAAATATATTGTATCAAAAAAAAAAACACGATTTATAATTTTCTAAAAGGTTTTTGAAAATAATGAAACAAGCTTTAATAAATTTGAAATAGATTTTATGAAAAAAAAAAGTTTTATAATTTTATAAAAAGTTTTGGAAAATAATGAAACAAGCTAATAAATTTGAAATATATTTTATGAAAAAAAAAAAACGTTTTGTAATTTTCTTAAAGGTTTTTTGAAAACAATAGCTTCACTGTACTGCACTTAAATGTATCGTTCTAAAAATTATTTCTCTATTAAATACTATCAAACACAACTATTAGTCAACGCATTAGCTTATCACGTAAACCATTAACTATCTAGTTTACCATTACCAATAACTATTGCACATTATCTAGTTATAAGAACCGACAATATATTTTTGGGTCAAGTACCTAAGAGATGTATAGTTGGAGCTTTCAAATTTCCATCAAAGGTTCATGCTGATACATTGCATACAGTGGTATATCTCAACAATGGATACGTTGTGGCATTACCATCGAGATATAACGACATAGATGAAGATATTTTGGCAATACTAAATCAGGGTGTAAACATAATTAACAGGGGTCGCGAGGGTAATACATAGGCAATCAACTTTTCCATATGATCATGTTTTTTTTTTGCATTGCAGTGTAAATTCCAACTACCCTTAAATATGATGTCGATAATAGAAACAATGTATGCCGGATGTAAGAGGGAATGGATAAAATGTTTATCAACCAACAGGTTGTTGAAGCTGTGGACGCGACCTATCCCATTACGTAAATTGTGTGAAGACGTACATATACTGCTCACCAGCGAGTACGAAAGGAGTGGGCTGAGTGATGATAGCATTTACACGCTGATTCAAATTTGGGATGATATCGCAGAGCATCTCGAGGATACAACGGGGTGTGTAAACATCGATCACGAAGAGTGGTTACGGTTGTTGGGTGAAGTGCCGGCAGAGTATTTCGCTCACACCATATCACCTACGGACAAGTTGACAAGTGAACTGTTAAACTTCGTATTTTGTGCCATTGGTGTTAACGGTATAGACTGTGTGACATATACAAAAACAATAGACTGTGCGAACATAATATAGACAAAAAATAAGTGTAAAAGACAATTATTGCATGATTTTATAGTTTTAAAAATACTCTTAAAGTTGTAATAGTGTGTATGCGCGTCATAATGTCAAGAAATAATATTAATAATAACATGGATATTGACATTAGGTATGTAATAGACATCGATGGATTCCCCCTTAAGAGTGACATATACTTCAAAGAGGTTGGTATTTATGATATTTGGAAAGAGGTGATGTACCTGCACTATATTAAATTACCGTTATGGTTTCTCCATCTAGGGAAAAGTAAGGAAATTGCATTCTGTGAACGCCATGTTCATGGAATGGCGTTCAGAAATTCCGATGGAGACATAACCCAAGAAATTTTAGTGGAGCATTTACATTCCCTCGATCCAAATAAACAATACTTATGGGCGTATAAAGGGGGCACAGTTGAAAAAAAATTGCTTTCAACGTTGGGCTTCAGACATGTAAATATTGAAATGTTTGGGTGCCCCAAAGTGGAAAAGGTGATGGCAGAGTTGGACTGGAATAATTCAAAACTGTCAAACTGCCATCGTCATACTAACTTCTCCAAAACATCTAAGAGAAGTTGTCATTGCAGCGGGGTTGAGGTGGTAGCTTTCGGTATGTGGTTGAAGGCCAACGTTGATAGAATTCAAAGATGATATATGTAAAATATGTATCTAGGTATAAGGATTAAGAAAATGTATTATTGTACTCTATAATAAAGGAACATAATGTATGCTATGCGATTAAGAATATAATTAGTTATAGAATTAGTTCTTAAACTAAACATTACATTAATATTTTATAATAAAACACGTTTTATAATTTTCTAAAAGGTTTTTTGAAAATAATGAAAAAAACTTTAATAAATTTGAAATATATTATACTTATTCAAAAAACCCGGTTTGTAATTTTCTAAAAAGTTTTGAAAATTTTAATTAATTTGAAATATATTATATTGACTATCCTATTTTGACACCAAACTTTTTTTTTTTTTTTTTTTTTTTTTCGAAAGGTTATTGTTTGTTAGCATTTGATCTCACACCTGATTTATCAGCCAATTCTTCTGGTCATTGGAATCTTATTAGACATGGTAGTGTTAGATTAGAAGTTCGCTTTGAATCTGCTCTAACTCAAACGATAAATTGCGTTGTCTATGCAGAATTTGATAATGTTATTGAAATAGATAAAAATCGTAGCTAAGAAATAAACATTGTAACATCTTTCTAAGTATTATTAAGTTCTTAATCTGTAATATGTTTTTAATGTGCAAATAAATGATTATTGTAAAGATGTGCTTTCATTTTTATTAAAAACCCCAGTCAATTGCATGTTAAATAAGATTGTCTTACCTTATTTATTTCACTTGCGTGTGAATCATATGATAGAATGAATAAGTCTTTTTTTAACGAATAATGGATACTTTACAACTAAAATCATGCTTAAAAAAGATTCATCCAAGTCTAAAAAATAGCGTATAATGTCATTGTCAGAGTTTCAGACTGAATTTGGTTACTGAACTGGACTGAACACTTAAAAATGATATGTTTTTGAATAAAATGTTTGAATCTTGTTTTATGAACTGTGGTATGTAATACGAAATAAATAATTTGTTTGAAAGTAAACCAAAGTTTTATTTTAACCTTAGCTTTAATAAATATATTGTTAAAAAAAACTTTGGAATGTTGTTTACGAGGATTGCGACACAGCAAAATGTTATTAGCAGGAATGCATTGTCAATATTCATTAGATACTGAGGGGAACTACATAATATTATGAATAGTGATTCACAATGCACGAAATCATACTACTATGGGAATTATTATTATTACATGTTTTAATTAAATAAAAGAAATGTAATTAAAAATTGATCAAGTTTTATTTACTTATTTAAAATCTTGTAAGAAATTGAGGTGACGTAAGCGATTAGCCAGGTACTCATTACGAACAATAGGACACCGAGGTGAGCTTTACATTGTAATAATCACCGACCGTAATTAAGGAACAATGGAGTGTAGATAATGAGGGTTAAACACAAAAGCTAACTTCGAAACTAGTGCAAATACGCAAAAACGGATCGCATATATCGATCCGGCGTGCTTCAAAACCCCTATTTTGACACCAAACTCTTTTTTTTTTTTTTAGGACACCGAGGTGAGCTTTACATTGTAATAATCAGCGACCGTAATTAAGGAACAATGGAGTGTAGATAATGAGGGTTAAACACAAAAGCTAACTTCGAAACTAGTGCAAATACGCAGAAACGGATCGCATATATCGATCCAGCGTGCTTCAAAACCCCTATTTTGACACCAAACTCTTTTTTTTTTTTTTTAGGCGACGTCGCCGCTCGAACCGACAAAAATTGATCGAGAAAGTTTGCGACCCGCGAGCGGGGGGTGGGGTGGACCCAGAATCGTGATCCAGAATCCGCGAAAACACACTACTTCAAAAATTGATCGAGAAAGTTTGCGAGCCGCGAGCGGGGGGTGGGATGGACCCAGAATCCGTGATCCAGAACCCGCGAAAACACACTACTGTCACCATATTGGGCACTGTCGTCTTGATTGTCGGTTCGGTCTCTCTGTGAAATGAACTCATCATCTTTATCATCTCAACTAACCTTGGCATTACCGCAGCGGACCAAAGTGCCCATGAACGCAACGTTGTCCTTGTTAACCCTGCCAGCAGTCGCCATATTGGGCACTGTGGTCTTGATTGCCGGTTCGGTCTCTCTGTGAAATGAACTCATCATCTTTATCATCACAACTAACCTTGGCATTACCGCAGCGGACCAAAGTGCCCATGAACGCAACGTTGTCCTTGTTAACCCTGCCAGCAGTTGCCATGTTAGGTACTGTAGTCTTCACTGCCGGTTCGGTCTCTCCCGTGAAAGAGCTCTCGTCTATGGCCAGGTCTGTGGTGTCGAACAGCCGGAGATCAGCCGGTACTCTGTCACCAACTTCGAGATGGACAACGTCGCCCGGTACCAAGTTCCTGGCGAGGAAGTGTTCGATACTGCCTTCGCGTAAGCTGGAAAAGAGACAGTATGTTGTTAACACCTGCATCTTCGGTATCACAGACACAATAGATTTTCAATTAATATGCGGCGGCCGGCTGCCGCTTGGCGATTGATGGGTTAATAAACGAAGCACGTATTTCTTACAAAAGATGAGTTGTGTCACTTACAGTGTATCTTTTTGTAAGCTGATCAAATCAAGATTTTTTTGAAGACAAAATAAACACACTGGCCAAATTAGAGGAACATAACAAATTTTTTTTTTTTTTTTTAATTATTCGCTATTTTTTATATATTTATTTATTTATTAAATAATTGACGATTAAAAAATAAAACTTATATAAACTTAGGGCATAAAAACGTGTAAAATAGAAAAAATCTGCAAAAATCAAAAATTAAGAAAAATCTTTGAAATTTCAGTAACGTAAGTTTTTAAGTTAAATTCTTCATTTTTACTTAAAAAATGACATGTTTAAAGCGTGTAATGCCTTCTATGGATCTCAAGAGGGTCTGGATACGCCATTCCATGCTTGCATTTTGATTCTCGATCATTTCCTGTGGGATATTCTTCTACTCCTCCAGTAGCGCCAACTCGAGCTTCTGAACACATTTTGGAGCTGGAGTTTTAACTCGTACCGTTCACCCATTGATGTGCCACACGTCCTCAATCGGATCCACATCCGTAGACCGTGCTGACCTCTCCACCTGGGCTACGCCAGCATCATTTAGGTAATAATACCCGATTTTTTTACTCTATGGACGCGCATAAAATTGAAGTTACTGCCTAAAACTGTGTAAAAGGCACAACATGCAGTTCTAGGCTGTTTGTGCTATAGCCCTGTACTGTCAAAGTACCATCATTAACAATCATCAGCTCCGTGCGAGCTCCAAATCGTATGCCACCCCAAACCATTACGAAGCCTGCATGATAGGCCACTGTGTCCGTTAAGTTTGATGGTCTATAGCGTTCCTTACGATTTATCCACATTCTGTATCGCCTGTCAACAAAATTTACCCAGAGTTTGCTCCCATCACTGTACAGCACACGATTTCACTCACTTGTTAAATTTTTATGTTCACGCGCAAATCTTAGCCTGGCTCTTTGCGGTCCTGTCTCAAGTTTTGGTGCCCTTACTGGCACTTTTGAGTTTAATTTAACTTCTTTGATTCTTCTTCTTACTGTACAATCACTTACACGTCCATCTCGGACCTGTTCCGACAGGTTTCGTCTGTGCAAAGCAGTTTGAGGTCGATTTCTTAAGGCTTGTACCCTTACAAAACGGTCATCCTGAACCATTGCCACCCGAAATCTGCCTTGTTCTCGTCTCCAAACGTAAGATCCAGTCTCTCTGTAGCGTTGAAAGTTACGATGGACCACGAAAGCCGACACACCTAAGGCCTGACTGATCGAACGGTAGGTGTGACCTTTCTCTATCGTGGTTACAGCTCTAGCAGTCGTAGATGCTGGAAAATCACTAATTTTGTATCTAAGCAATGTGTTCTTCCAAAAACCAAACAATCAAATGAGCTGGCATACCTTGCACCCCGCTAAAAACGCCATTTTTATCAGAAACACTTACAACGTCAATCATCGAAAAACACTTAGTAGGGCATAATTGCAATAAAAATCTGTTAGCTTCCCAGTTGTGTTCAATATTTTATTTCTTAAATGAGCTTTGAAACTATAAAAAAGGATTTCACACAGCCCGACCCACTTGAATTCAAGTTGTGGCCCTTTTTACCTATGTTCCGCTAATTTTGCCGGTGTGTGTAGTATACGCATATTTTGTCGCAATAATTTATATACTTATTATAAATTTATAATACATATTCCACGCTGACGAAATAAACCTATACAAGGTTGTTAGTAGTCGCGAGAAAGAGATAGACTATTACAGATTACAATGAGATAGAGAGGGACAGTACCAGTTGCATGTCGGCGGCACGAGCTTGTTCAGTTCCTTAAGCGACTTCTCGGAGCGATACTTTCATGTCACGACCACAGAGATATAAAGAGAGGCTGTGGGGGCGTGGCCGGTGTAAGTGAAACATGAGCAAAACAGGCGAAAGTTGTGAAAACACAATTAGTCGGGACGTGATCGTCTAAGCGCGCACTACGGGAGTGTTTTTTAAAATGCCTACCTATTCAATTGTTGTATGCAAGAATAGAAGTGACCATAAACTTAAAGGGGTCACTTTTCATAGGTAAGTACAAAAACAATTAAGTATTTCCAGTATTTTCTACCAAAATCTCATTTTTTTCGTTAAAATAATTGCACTGGTCGGGTACAGAGATAAATGTAACCTAACGATTGAACCCAATACATTGCTCGCTAAGTGTAGCGTGCCTGGTGTTGAAAACAGTTTGACCGAGTAATGAAAATTGCGCTTATTGTCGCTTAACGTGCATGGCCGCCCCCGCCCGCGCCGCGCCGCTGATAAGAGCCGTGCGATAGTGATGTACCTGTCGTTTCTTGTTGTCGATACATTACGTTGCCGCGATTAGTACTTACGAGTTATAACTAATATTAAACTGTAGATGATTTTGATAGTTTAATAAACACTAATAATTATGTAAGGCAATCTATTGAATTACTTTATTATCTTCTTTTTTATTTTTTATTATTAAATTAGTGTAACAAAGTACCCAAATGAATGTATGTACATGTGCAAATAGATGTGTCTGTGTGTAAATTCGCCTTTCGTGATTTTTGTTTTTCCTGTTAATGAAAAATCATCATGTTAATTGCGATAACCAGTAAGACGTGGATAAACAGTTAATATTTGCATGCTGCTGCTGCAGTAGACCTGGATTCTGTAGGAGCCGAGCTTCGTATGAACCCAAAGTGGAGGTTTCGTGTTTGGGCTTATACATATTAACGGCCACATCAAAAATTACATTTATAGATGGTAATCATTATGATATGATCCTGTTGATAGGAGTTATTCTGCACTATAACCTACATAAGTTTAAAAATAAAATAAAATTAATTTTAATTAAAAATAACACCCGCCAAAAAACTTTAAAAAGTAATGAAATAATATTTAGTGACTTTAAGTTTAAATAATTCCTAAGTGTAAAGTAATATTTTAGCCCATAATTGTTGTCACGGTGTCGGGGGACCGCCAAGTAAACTACGACAACAACTACATAATACATATATTATAATGTTATGTGAAATCAAACATGTGCTTTAGCGGCCCCCGACACAACTTGACAACAATCATGGACTAAAATATTCCTTTATACTTAGGAATTATTAAAACTTAAAGTCAGTAAATATTATTTCATTACTTTTTAAAGTTTTTTGGCGGGTGTTTTTTTAAATTTCTTAATTTAATTTAGTTTTGTGTTTGGGCTCATATTAACGGCCTCATCGAAAAGGACATATATTATATATGGTAATCATGATGTTATTTTATGACCCTGTTGATAGGAGTTAATATGCACCATAACCTATACAAGTTTAAAAAGCATGAAACAAAATTAAATTATGAAATAAAAAAAAACCGCCAAACGTAAAACAACTTTAAAAAGTAATGAAATAATAGTTTACTGAATTTAAGTTTAAATAATTCCTAAGTGTAAAGTAATATTGCAGTCCATAATTATTGTCAAGGTGTGTCGGGGGACCGCTAATGTAGATGTTTGATTTCACATAACATTATAGTTTTAGGGTCAGTTCACAGCGAACCGAATCGAGAGAACCAGCGACTTGGCGATACAAAATGCAAAAGTCGCTGTTGTCGTAGTTTACTTGGCAGTCCCCCAACACACCGTGACAATAATAATTATGGACTAGAATATTACTTTACACTTATGAATTATTAAAACTTTAAGTCTACTGACAGTAAACAAGTAATGAAGTAATGAAATAATAATTTACTAATTATTATTTCATTACGTTTTAAAGTTGTTTGGCGGGAGTTTTTTAAAATTTCTTAACCCCTCAAGAAAAATTGAAATAAAGGGTCGCGGGATTCGAACCGGCGACCCCCGGCTTGAGCTACCAACACCCCACCAACTGAGCCACAGAGGTCGTCATTGAACAGAACTTGTTCAAAATTATTGTATTAGGGTCTAAAGCTAAAATTGTTCGCGATATGCTACAACTTACAAGTAACTGCTCGATAGCAAATTTATCGACAGTCAATCACTAGGCCCGGTAGGTGTGAAATTTGTTGAATGTGTTTACTGGACTGAGGCGCGTACTTACACAGTAGATGGCAATGTGTGCGCAGCAATGAGAGCATCGCCTTGAATGTGTGAGCGGCAGGGATTTGTTAATGTGTGGGTGTATTTGTGTAATTATTTAGGTGTCAATGTAAGTGTAGCTTACATCAGGACTCAAACAAAGTGCGCTCGGCAGCCTATCTCCTGTTGTGTTTCTGATATCTATGGTCACGACAGAGACAGGCATAGTTGCTGTGAGCTGGAGAGAGACGAACATATACAGAACAATGAGATAGAGAGAGACAGTACCAGTTGCATGTCGGCGGGACTAGCTTGTTGAGCTCTTCAAGCGACTTCTCAGAGCGGTATTCTTGCACGAATGCGACTGTGACGACGATGATGATGGCCACAGTGATGGAGATCGCGTCGTCGTACTGACGCATGCATATGCTGACCACGGCCGAACCTGGGATAAAAAATAATAGTTAAAAAAACTAAAAACAACACGCTTTTTTTTTAATTGGAACGGAGTTCCTTTTCGCGCGTTGCGAAAAGCGGCTACAAAATATATATTATGAAGAAAAGAATCATGAATTCTCTGAAAGCTGTTAGACACAAATATGCGTATATTAGTGCATTAAGAACCTCATTTTCCTCGCTTGTCGATTCCAAAATATCTTCCGATGTCAAAGAGGAAAAATATCTTCCGATGTCAAAGAGGAAATGCTGTGCTATGAAAACAATATTATATTCTATTTATTTGTATATTAATTAATAAGTGTATGTCTTTATTCTGTACTAGCTGACCCGACAGACGTTGTCCTGTCTTAACGATTTAATTCAAATTGGTATAATTAAGAAAACAATAGATTAAAATTAGTATCTTCATGCCAAATTTCATCAAAATAGATTAAATAGTTTATGCGAAAATCATAAAAGTTTATTGTGCAGGAACCGTACATTTTCCAGGACAAAAAGTATCCCTTGTCCTTTCCCGAGACTCAAAGTATATCCATACCAAATTTTATAAAAATAGACTGAATAGTTTAGGCGAAAATCATAAAAGTTTATTGTGCGGGAACCGTACATATTCCGGGACAAAAAGTATCCCTTGTCCTTTCCCGAGACTCAAAGTATCTCCATACCAAAATTCATCAAAATTAGTGATGAGCAAAGCAAGACCAAGACCAAGACTCGACCAGTCTTGGTCTTGGTCTTGTTCTTGCTTGTGCAGTCTTGGTCTTGGTCTTGCTCAAATCTATCTGGTCTTGGTCTTGGTCTTGGTCTTGCACGCCTAGTCTTGGTCTTGGTCTTGCAAAAAACAAGACTCTTGCAAACATTTTCAAAACTTTTTGTAAACGTTTTAATTTTCTCGAAAAAACATTTTCAAACCTAAATTATTAGACTAGCTACATGATCTTATCTTAACTTGATATGAGAATGGTTCTAGAATTGAAAATACTAATGAAAGGTCAAGAGCCAACTCAGCATAGGCTGATCTTTTAGAGGCAATAATGTCCTTAAGAAAAATGAAAATTTTTAAAAATAAGAACTTTTTTGTTTTTAAGGTTCCGTAGCCAAAAGGCAAAAAAACGGAACCCTTATAGATTCATCATGTCTGTCTGTCTGTCTGTCCGTCCGTATGTCACTATCCGTGTACAAAATTTCATTATAATCGGTTCGGTAGTTTTGGCGTAAAAGCGAGACAGACAGACAGACAGAGATACTTTTGCATTTATAATATTAGAATAGATATTCCCAAATTTTTAGTTTAAATGCATTGTTACATAATCAAAATGGTAAAAACGGGACCCAATTACTTACACATCACTGCCTGTTCGTCTGCCTGTTTCCAGGCTGTATCTTGGAACTTGAAATTAATGTTTTAAGTAGATATTATATTGTTATAATTATATTTTTATCTCATGAATATTATAGTCACTGCGACTGAGTCAATTTTTTAACCGACTTCCAAAAAACGAGGAGGTTATATGTTCGGCTGTGGTTTTTTTTTTTTTTTTTTTTTTTGTATGTTCAACGATTACTCCACCGTTTGTGAACCGATTTTCGAAATTTTTGTTTTGTTGCATTAGGTTTCACTCCAATTTGGTCCCATTTTCACAAAAGTGGTGACCTGATGATGGCATCCATGAGTAATCGAGGGAACTCCTCGAAATTTATATGGAAACATATGGTGATTTTGGTTTTATGTGAAGTGTACTAAGAATACGCTACCAAAAAGTCAAATATTGGGTCAAGGTATACCAAGGTTTCGATGATGCTGAGAGAACTCCTGATTCCTTATAGATACAGGTTTGGGAGTTTCGGCGTTGTTTTAAGAACAGAAAGCATAAACTACTATGCAATTCATATTCATCATCATAATCATCATCATCATCATCGTCATCATCATCATTACCACGTCGTGTTAAGGCCACCAATGTCTCATGGCACGGAATAGATAATAGTACAAGGCATAGGTATGGATATACTAATAATAATAATTATGTACTGTATAACAACACCTGTATGTTTTTAATACACGGCGGTCGGCGTCGCCGCCCGCGCCGCCGCGCGGCGCATGGCGGCAGAAGACAGAATATCGAATACTTTACTAACTACTTTATATACAGATCGAATACTTTACTACTTTATAAAATTTTAATAGACAAATAGAATTAAAATAAAGTTATTTAAAAAAAACATTTAAACAAAACAAAGTCATTAAGTGTCTTTTTAATTAGTTATACTTATTAATCGATAGATGGTGCACTAAGTACCTATCGATTTGAATTCTTGATTACAAGAACAGCTGTCAATAATTATGATAATATTAAATACTCGTATTATGCTACGCTAAATCCTATGCAAGTTTGTACAATTTTTTATCTGATAGATCTTTCGATCGTGGAAAAACGAGACACAATAGCCTTTCTATTGTTATCGCAATCGCCGGTGACCGCTTCGGGCTTGAAGTATTAAAATTGTTAAATTACTTAGCACAATATGTTCACTTCACTGATAATATTATATTATTTTGTGAGTGTGAGTTGTGACTCTTAACAAATTGTAATAAGATACGTAAAATATACGCGAAGATTTACCTACTAGTGTAACTAAAAAGAGTGAAATTATTATTATTTTTAACAAAAAATTAAAACCGACTTCCAAGGTAAAAACAATAATATTAATATGAACTAAAAAGTATTAAATAATTTTTACTATCTAATAGTGCCTTTTTCCGAATTCGGCTAAACCTCAACTATTTCTGTACTCAATCTTCATAATTTTGAAGTCGGTGCCAGTTCCAAAAATTTTAAATATTCTGTCAGAGGACTGAAGATTCAGCTATCTGGTACCGACTTCAAAATAAAGAAGATTGAGTACAGAAATAGTTGAGGTTTAGCCGAATTCGGAAAAAGGCACTATTAGATAGTAAAAATTATTTAATACTTTTTAGTTCATATTAATATTATTGTTTTTACCTTGGAAGTCGGTTTTAATTTTTTGTTAAAAATAATAATAATTTAGCAAGAGTCTCGCATGGAGCAAGACTCTTGCATAGTCGGTCTTGGTCTTGGTCTTGTTCTTGCACACCTAGTCTTGGTCTTGGTCTTGCTAGTCTTAGGGTAGTCTTGGTCTTGGTCTTGGTCTTGCAATTTTTGCAAGACCAAGACCAAGACTGCAAGACCAAGACTAATTTTGCTCATCACTAATCAAAATCGATTGAATAGTTTACGTGCAAATCATAAAAGTATATTGTGCAGTAACCGTACATTTTTCCGGGACAAAATGTATCCTATGTCCTATTCCTGGTTCTAAGCTACCTCTCCACCAATTTTCAGCCAAATCGGTTCATCCGTTCTTGAGTTATAAGTGGCGTAACTAACACAACTTTCTTTTATATAATACTAGCTGACCGACAGACGTTGTCCTGTCTTAACGATGACTATTTTATTCGAATTGGTATAATTAAGAAAACAATATATTAAAATTTGTATATCCATGCCAAATTTCATCAAAATAGATTAAATAGTTTAAGCGAAAACCATAAAAGTTTATTATGCAGGAACACAGCCGTACATTTTCCGGGACAAAAAGTATCCCTATTCCTTTCCCGAGACTCAAAATATCTCCATGCCAAATTTCATAAAAATAATCTGAATAGTTTAGCCTTTAGGCGAAAAATCATAAAAGTTTATTGTGCGGGAACCGTACATTTTTCGGGACAAAAAGTATCCCTTGTCCTTTCCCGAGACTCAAAGTATCTCCATACCAAATTTCATCAAAATCGATTGAATAGTTTACGCGCAAATCATAAAAGTATATTATGCAGTAACCGTACATTTTTCCGGGACCAAAAGTATCTCTTGTCCTTTCCCGAGACTCAAAGTATCTCCATACCAAAATTCATCAAAATCAATTAAATAGTTTACGCGCAAATCAAAAAAGTATATTGTGCAGTAACCGTACATTTTTCCGGGACAAAATGTATCCTATGTCCTATTCCTGGTTCTAAGCTACCTCTCCACCAATTTTCAGCCAAATCGGTTCATCCTTTCTTGAGTTATAAGTAGTGTAACTAACGCAACTTTCTTTTATATATATAGATATATAGATTATATTTCAAATTTGTTCTTACAGGTTTTAGATTGTTAACAGTCATGGTTGTCCATGAGGTTTTCGATCACTGAGGTAGTAAGTACTACGTACTAGAGCAGCTATTGCAAACAAAAAACATGTCGCACTTGAGGCATGAGCGGGGTGGGAGGCGGGACGGTGATTGCTATAGATCAGTACCGCAGAAGTGACACAGTTTTGTGCCTACACTCGAATTAATGCAGAATCTATTTGAGTAATAGTGGATAAAATAAAAATAAAAATTCACTTTTTTATAAAATGTATAATTAAGTATGGATCCATAGTCCACTATAGCTATAATTACCTTATTTAAATTACTTAAATATTTTCAAATATGTACCATAATAAAATTATTATAATGTACGCATGTATAATGTACGTAATATTTTAAATATTACCAAAATACAAACTCGTACGTAAGTACTTCATTTATCGTCGTCTTATCATAGATCTGTATTCTGCCTACATTCCCCTCTGACTCTACTACTCTATGATAATGCAAAATGGCGCGCGTCTTCGCCTAGTAATTGAATGTTCGTATTTTAATTGAAAATAATTAAATAAGAATGCTAATACCGATGAAATGTTATTTCGTTACATTTGGAAGTGTTACTGGAATAATTTTTGCAGTATCTTAACCCACAACTAGGCATTTTTGCGACTTTTTTTGGTTTCGTTTTTAATTGTTGTACGTCTGGCGCGCAGAAGAGCTCGCGGGCGACTAAGTGCACTGCTGCTATATAGATTACGTTGAATGTGACCGAGCACTGCGTTGCGTTGTCGAGTCTAGTACGTAGTACATACTATGTCAGTGTTTTCGATCATCATTTTTTCGCTCATTCAATAAACACCTAGGTCCTAGAACTATCTAGACCAGGGGTTCCCAAAGTGTTCGTCGCGGCGCGCCCTGGTGCGCCGTGAAAAGGCAAGAGGGGCCTGGGGCGCCGTGAGTCGATCGTCCATCATTATTCAAAACCACAAATGTTATAAAATAAAATTATAATATTAATTATGTAAAGCCGGAAGATGATTAAATATTTGTTTATCACTATTGACCTGCTTAACCTAACTATATAAATAAAAAGTGTTTATTTATGTATCTTTTTGTAATAGCTAGGTAGAGTAGGGCGCCGCGCGTGGCAAAATATTGCCACGTGTAACTGCGCCGCAGGCTAAAAAAGATTAGGAGCCCCTGATCTAAACTATGACACGCGATTCCCGTCTCAATTACATCAATCAATGAGGTTAATACGGCGTATAATTGCGTGTCGCGTGACATATGATAGTGGCGTGATATACAGATGTTCACTTTACATCGATTCGACACACGATTATTGGAATTTATACTATAAATTACCATCGACATGTAAATGTTATTAAAAATTTTATCGAAATCGAAATTCCATGCTAATTTTGTAATATACAAAAGTATAGTAAGGGTCTGTTTCACCATTTCCTGGTAAGTGCCGGATAAGGTATCCACCACTTAACTTGACAGACAGAGTATGGACAATCTGTCAAAAAAGTAGTGTATAGCCTTATATCCGGCACTGTATCAGGAAGTGGTGAAACAGGCCCTAATACTATAAAGTACAAAATATAAATGGGAAAGATAAGTCTTTCTGTCAGTCTGTCTATGCCACTGGTAGTGTTTTTTTGTGACTTTTAAATCCTTTAACCCATCAACCCATCAACCCCCATAAGGACACCGGTGACCGCGACAACAATAGAATACATTATAGCATTTCCAAGAATCTGCGATCGAAGGATTAATTCCCTAAAAGAGATCAGTAATATAGATTTCTTTTTGTATAAACGGAGACGCGAGAAACATAGAGCATAATTGGTCCCAAGATTAAATTATCCATCCAATTAAAGTAAATTAGCTAAATTAGGCTCCACTCAACCGAAAACTCTACCTACAAACATTTTAAAGTGGATATTCCCACATATCTTTCATCATTAAATATTTCATATTATGTTCAACAGAATTTTACGAAAACCTTCAAAGAATTAACAAAAATGCTTGGATTGCACCGCAATTACTGAAACAATTCGAGCGTGATACGAATTTTAGCTGTTTCCTCATACGTTATCGTGGAAACATACGATTGTTTACGTATTACTCTTAAGTCTTAACGCTCGGATTGACTATTAAATTGTATTATGCGCATTACCACACGAGATTAAGGTTGAACAGTAAATTCAATTTAACATACGTGTGCACGTGTGTAAGGTACGATAATGTTTTTAAAATAAGGATAAGCCCATCTTTCCGACTGGCTTATCCTTATTTTAAAAACATTATATTTTCGTGCACCAGAGAAGGACATCATACAGTATGAAGCTTCTAAGGAAGATTTTCCGTTACAGCGAAATAAGCTATGCTGCAGGGCGAAGAGAACTAAATAGCCAATTCAGAATTTGAATTATACGCTAAGACCAGTGTTTCCCAAACTTGTCGGGACCGCGACCCATCTACAAGAAAGTTTAAAATTCGCGGCCCACCTTGTGTCATGAAGACAAAAAAGCAGCGGCATGTTGCTGTCGCAGCATTTACCCGTTAATTCTTATCGTAGTTACTAGTTCACCACCATAATAATATCATCATCGTCAGCGTTACTTAATTACGATCGTTTGCGTTCGAATGCCCCGCCCCCGTCCCGCATGCAACCACGACAACGAACGAGTCAAATGACAATCGAACGAGTACGACAATCGTCGTATAGTTTCAGGGCCCACCCAAAATCTACCCGCGACCCACCAGTTGGTCGCGACCCACACTTTGGGAAATACTAGCATAGACAGATTGTGCGCTGTTTGGTTTGCTATACCATTACTGGAGTAAAGACAGGGTATGCGGTTCACTCCTCATCCAGCTGACGTAAGGACTGGCCATGTGGCACAATTCTTACCAAGCAGCAGCAGTATGAGTATAGTCCGCGCGGAACTAGTTGGCCGCTCTGCCGGTATGTGAGTATACGGGCAGAGCGGCCAACTAGTTGCGCGCGGACTATAAATGCTATTGACTACATTACTGGCGTAAGGACAGGGCATACGCCACAAAACTCACCAAGCAGCAGCAGTATGAGCGGGTTCTGGAACTGCTCGATATACTTCCTCCACGGCGGCTCCTGTTCCTTCACCTGGAACTCGTTGGGGCCGACGAAGTTCATGCGGTCGTTCGCCTCGCGCCATGTCAGCCCGCGCCTCACGTCCACCTGGAGGCGCTCCGACACCTGGAAATACATATTTTAGTGTTACTGACACCTGGAAATACAGTTAGTGTCACTAACACCTGGGTATTCATTTGGTGTCACTGACACGATGGATATTCATTAATTGGTATCACCTCTATGGTATCACTAACACCTGGAAATTCAATATTTTGTGTTTTTCAGCTATATCTTTGCAGTGAATCATTATTGTGGGTTTATGCTTGGGGGCATCTAGTTTCACAGTGAACTCTATGTAACAGGGCACACCCGCACTGTGAAAGTCGCAGGGCTGAAAAAGTTATTTTTGTCTATGTTTCAATGAGAAAAACCCTAACATTCCAATTTTCCTATACAAAAATTGTAAAAATCTTAGTCTTAGGTAACATAACAGAAACATAAAGACAAAGGTAGAGCCAATAACCGATTGAAAATCTAAACATTGGTTCATAGAAACCACAATAGCCGGTTGTTTTGATTATCTAGCCAGTGTTAGCAAGTCAGTTATTTCACATTTAGTCGCGAAGATATAGTGACAACTGCCAAGATTATTTAAAATAGAATAACCGTGTACCTATTCATTTCCTCTGAGAAACGATGTTTTTTTTTTTTAATAATTGGAGACTTTCAGAAGTTTTATATTATTCATTTTACATTCAATGCTCACGAAATTAGTTCTCTACCCCTGCCCCTTTACTTTTTTTATGTCAATGGTATGATGTGCCTAAATATTTATAAAACAAAATAAAATACCTAAACCTAAAAGTGCTTAAATCCAAAAAAAAAAGAAATTAATAAAGTTAATGTCAGATGTGTATTTTAAATTTTATTTTTAGAACGCAAAGACAGGTTGTAAACCTTATTTTTATATTGACGACCGCGATAATGCAATATCAACCAACTAAATTGGGCAATAATAATTGACTAGCTATATGACCGAGCTTCGCTCGGTATTCAAAAAATTCAAAAACACATAAAATGACATTTTATGAAAATGATTCCTAGCTAGATCGATTTACCACCCCCGAAACCCCCTATATACTGAATTTCATGAAAATCGTTGGAGCCGATTCCGAGATTTCAAATATATATATACAAGAATTGCTCGTTTAAAGATATAAGATATGATAACCAAGGTATTAAACTTTTTCGCGACGTCACTTTACTTTGATGACGTATTTTTCATTAGGCCACTTCCAAGGGGATTTCATAGATTTTTAATTGCCACTCAAATTGTTAATGGAATCAGGCGTTACTTTGCGGAAATCTATAGCTTAAAATTCAGTTTTTTATTATTTTTAGCAATATTCCGCGAATATTCGCGGAATATTGCTAAAAATAATAAGAAACTGAATTTTAAGCCACTCAAATTGCCTATTTCGTATGTACCTAATAATAGTGTTGTGTGTCGCACTGAACCTGCTGAGTGTAAATATACTGGAACACAAATGTTAGACAACTCGAGGGTAGTCGACGATCAGACGGCCCGGTGCAAACGAAGACGTCGCGCTCCTGCAGTCCCCTCGTGACCACGGCCGTTGCAACACGGCCGAAACGTCGAGAAAAAGTATGTACTCATAGTAGCACTACTATTGAAATAAGTCGCGTCAAGTCCCGAATAACAAGTTTTAATGAGAATAAGGAATATTTTATGACCAACGTATTTATATGATAAAATGCAGTTTGGATGGTTACCAGATTTTGTATTTTGTAAAATATATATAATTTTCTAAGTAAACCTTTACTGATTGTTCGAATAAAAACTGTATGTGGTCTCGGTATTGCCGAGAATATTTTCCAAAAAGTGTCGTCTCGTTCTCGTCTCGTAAAAGCGAGACGAGAAAAATCTCGCTCTCGCGTGAAGCCCTAAGCTCAAACCGCTGAACTGATTTTTCTGAAAATTACTATCTAGTTACTTTGAGTCTCGGAAAACGGCATAGAATATTTATCCCGAAAAAATGTACGGTTCCGCGCGATAAACTAATTTGGGCGCAACGGAGTTCCGGGCGTCACCTAATTGTACCATCGAAGAAATGGATCTGGGTTTGACGTAACGCGACCAAATTACGTAGGTCCCGGGTCCGCCATCTGCCTATGAATCAACTTCTCTGATAGTACATCAGTCTTTCCCAAAGTGGGCAATAACGCCCCCTTGTGGGCGCTGAAGGTCTGAAGGGGGGTGTGGGACCCATAAAAAACTGGGGGCGTTATGTAGATAAATCTTCGATCGCGGATTCTTGGAAATCTATTGTTATTCTATTGTTGTCGCGGTCGCCGGTATCCTTATGGGCGTTGATAGGTTAAACTTATTAAAGCTTGGGGGGTGATTTATTTCATCTCGATGAATTTTAAATTGAAACAATGGGGGCGCTAAAACATAATTTCTCAAAGTGGGCAGTAGACGTAATAAGTTTGGGAACCCCTGTAGTACATAATCGCGATTGTTTCCACTCGGTTTCAACGAGTAAAACATAACAGATGAATCAGCTTATCCATTCGAGTGGATTTACCTACATCCGAATGCCCGAGTGAGATATTTTTAGCCTCCCAGTTTTTTGTATGTTATATGGTTGTATTTAGTGAGCTACCTACTAACAAAAAGCATTTTGTTAATACATATTCCATTATGGCCATACTAATATAATAAAAGTGAAAGATTGCCTGTCAGTCCTTCCTACTGGGTAAGTAACTTCCTACCTACGTAAAAAGAATGACCTAAAGACAATATTTGTGAATTTTTTATATTACTTAGGATATATTATTATTAAAGTGTAAAACCTTCATACAAGGAAAAGTAACGCCATCAACTTCAATGTCATACCTCCGAAGTCCGAACTGACCCCAAACAACCCCGAAGTCGTCATAATTATCATCATCATGATCCTCAGCCTATCGCCTTTCGCTACTGACGGCCCCTTATACTTTATAGTGTTGCTATTCATTTGACCAAGCTTTTTGCATCGACTTGCCATGTCTATTATATTATACGCATTCACTAGCGTTTTTAATTTACTTACTGCCGCACTCAGAGTGGAACATTTTTTTATGAGCCTATACTATCCCACTGCTGGGCAAAGGCCTCCCCCAAGGCCTTCCATCTGTCTCGCTCCAAAGCCTCCGCAGGCCAGCCTGGCTTGTAAGCATCCAGGAACATTAATTACTTAAATGTAATGAATTCAAAATTTTGACATAAGCCCCATACATTATCTGTCAAACACTTAAATTGAAGCTTAATCATAATTAAATGTCTCTGAGTAAGAACTCAACTAATAAACAACGTTGTTGAATAGATAAACTTGTCAAAAAACCTAAAAAAAGGGCATTATTTTGCCGAAAGAATTTATGTAAATTGTATAAGGACGAAAAATGTTCACACTTATCAGCTGAGCATACCGTTAATCAGTAATTGCAGTACAGCGTCTTACGAGTTTTTGCAGATGACTCAAGGTTCGTTCACCCCGGGCCACGTCTAACATACCAAATAAACTCATTATTAAAGTGCTCCAAGGCTTTAAAGTTTAAATGAATGTGGACGGGAGCGCTGCTGGTAAAGGAAAACTGTCAAACACATGTAAAAAAGAGGTTTTTGTATGATAGAAGCGTTAGTTCCTTTTCTCGCCACGTTCATTTAAAGTATGCCTTGTCGAGCTGTACTTAGTATTGCAGTAATATTATAATTGAATCGGCCATTTAAAAACCTCATAACTCATAAGTCATAGAAAAAAAATTTTCAGGAATCATAAAAAACTGATGCTCCAACAATTGAGTTTTAAAGGTCTTTTGGTTCTGAAATCAAATCAATCAATGAATTGAGGTGGTAAAACCTTCATCTATACTAATATTATAAATGCGACAGTATCTCTGTCTGTCTGTCTGTCTCGCTTTCACGCCAAAACTACTGAACCGATTGTAATGAAATTTTGTACACAGATAGTCTAAAGCCTGAGAAAGGACATAGGCTACTTTTTAACCGGAAAAAGGGGTTGAAAGGGGGTGAAAATGCGTAAATTTGTTCAAATTAAGTTAGTTCCAAAAATTTATAATAGATGGCGCCGTGCGTCTCCTACATCGCGCTATCGCTTGCTCATGCATCTTTCTATAAGAGGTGGTAACATGTTGAGTAGCGTTTATCGATTCTTACGATTGTTATACACGTCTATGATAAATAACTCACTACTCAGTACTTAATCTACGCAGTGATGAGTGACGAAACCCCGCGCGCTATAAACGGAAGTCCATGCGGACGAAGTCGCGGGCAACAGCTAGTATTTTATATATATATAAAAAGTAATTTAAAAAACGTGTAAAACTGTTCTTGACTTATACTATGATTTATGTTATTTTAGCAAGCAATAGGGTGAGTGGTATATTGTAATTATGCCAAAACATTCGTAGTTATAATCTGTTTTATTGCTTAATATTGCTAATCACAATTAAAATAACCTTATTAAAATTTTAAATGTATTGCTTTATCACCTTTTATATCATAGGCAGATGGCGGACGCGGACGTACGTAAATTGGTCGCCTTGTGTCAAAGTTCAAACCAATCCGACACATCAATATACAAAAAATCTGCTGGGTAGAGTTCCATTTTAGGGTTCCGTAATTAACCAAGTTTTGTTGATTATTACAGGCCCTAAAATGGAACTCTAACGAGCTGATTTTTTGTATATAGATAGGTTAATAGTTACATAATAATTTAAGAGTAATATTGTCCTACAAATAGAACTATCCATAATATTTTAGGACTATTAAATCGAAATATTTAATCCTTTCTATCTTTGTTAGCTACACTTTCGAGAATTTTCGCAGAGGAAATTGTTGTTCGTCTTATCATAATGAAGCTACTCACGAAAAATTTACTTCATAGTAATCAGTTCTAGGGAACCCTTTTTTTAACTACGGACGGGCTACGGACTACGGGAAACGCGTGATACACGACCGCAGCCCCACCACCTCTCCCTCTTTGGGCTTCACTCGTGGAGTTCTAGGGAACCATGACTATATGAAAATGAACTTGAACCTAATATTAGCTATAATAATGTTTTCGTTATCTAAAAATATTATCAGTTATGTAACATTAATTATTAATATCCTGTCGATTAGCTTTTTTTGTTGATCGGAACATGTGCGTATCACGTGTAAAAGAAGGTTAGTAGTTAGTACAAACTACAAACTACCTGGCCCTCGGAAATTTTCCATAGAAAGTCATCGTTTTCCATGGAAATAAACATTATAATTAAGTATACATATATGTTACGCTCAAAGACCGAAATCGCTCAGTGAGCGAAAAAATAGCTCACAACGCGTTGTGGTCACAGTGAAACAGCCACGACGCGAATTTCGCGTCGTGGCTCTAATGAAAACGGCCACGACGCGTTCTGGCAATCACAAAAAGACCATAACGCGAAATTCGTATCGTGGCTGATATGTTATTCGTTTTTCTTGATTTGTTCTTGATTGATTAATCATCCATCATAGGTATAGGACGCAAAGTAGTTGCGGGCATCAACTAGTAGTAGTTATTATATTTAAATTATATAAATGAAAATAAAACTATATTTTTATTATTTATTGAGGTCAGTTATATTTTATATAGAGTTATATTTTAAAAAAACAACAAAACTTTACACCTGACAGACAGACAGTACCTAATAATATTAGTACGGATAGTATGGAACTAAGGATATTTTATAAAATATAATAATGATAAACACGGCAGTGATTTAGTAAAACAAAAAATATTTTGTAGTACGCGTGGTAATTCAAATTTGATCTCCCATACGTATGGACGATTAATCAATCAAGAACAAATCAAGAAAAACGAATAGCATATCAGCCACGACGCGAATTTCGCGAATTTGAAAAATTCTTTCAGTGTTAGATAGCCCATTTTTCGAGGAAGGCTATAGGCTATATTAAGTAAGGGCGAGTACGACTTCTCTCCCCACTCAGTGAGGGCGAGTACGACTTCTCTGCCCACTCAGTAATGGCGAGTACGACTTCTCTTCTACTTGCCCCTGCAAGTACGAATTCTTTCCCCACTCAGTAAGACTTCACTCCCCACTCAACGATGGCGAGTACTACTTCCCTCCCCACTCAGTAAGGGCGACTCACCTCCTCCCAGCTGAGGATGGAGCTCTCGACCGCGCTGATCCACATGTCGCCGGCGCCTGGGTGGCTCATCCCTCGCCCCGCCTCCGCGTTAGAGTGCTGAAACATACGACATAGTTATAACAATGCGGAGAAACATCGGAAATTTCCGTGAGGTTAGTTTCTGTATCGAACGTCAACGCTCACCACAGCAAGCGTTTATTAGAAGTCGAATCTAGAGTGCTTTAAAAATATAGTACATGGTTACAAGTAATTACGACCCTGCGGAGAGACTTTCTGTTCAACACTTGATATTTTCCGTGAGGTAGGTTTCCGAATCGAACATTGTGTTTATTGACTGTCTCGCGTATTTGTCGTACTTTAGAGTTTAGGTAGGTATTTTTTTTAAACGGGCTTTGGCCCACCACACATTCCCACCACTGTATCTCCTGTGTCGCCAGGATCGACAGCGGTATCCAACCACGAAAACCCTTTGATATGATCTCAGGGAGCCCGAGGGACATGCTAAAACTGTCTTGGGACCCGCAACGAAATTAATCAGAAGAAAATAGGAGGAGTAGGAAGAAAAGTTTAGGTAGGTATGTGTAATGTGTCGTTGCAAAAAAAAACGCGGATAATTTCGTACATTGACCATTTGCTACTTGTCTCATTCACTCACACTTCCTTCCTGGCGTAATTGTGGACAAGAGATAGATTCTAGAGAAAGAAATAGGAAGTGTGCTAGAGAAAGAAATAGCTCTATAGATGAACATACAAAAAAAATAAACCTCTAGGCAAAATATAATTAATGTCAATTATTTCAGTATCACTTGGCTTATCGCCACAACACTGATGTGGCATCATAATATCTTCATTCAATTCCATTTTCTAAAGGTGTGTGACCTAGTTTAATTGTTCTTAGTGAGTATTATGTCATGAAAAGCCACACAAGTTGCTTAGTAAAGTAATTATTTATTCAGTATTGACATTTTCCAATTTTTTTTTTCAATAAACTATAAAATTAAATTCTTCTAAGGTAGAATCTTAAAAGAAATCATCAAGACACTTCCATGAGAATCATAGAAAATTATTTTTATGAGACAAAAAGACAAGGAAAATATAATTTTATTCTGTTCCTAAAATCTATTACATAGTATAATTCAATTATTTTGCATTTCTACTGCGGATACAATTTTTATAAGCCTATCAAATCATCAAAATCATGACATTTAAATATTGTCATGATATTGTAATTTTCAATATTTAAATTGGTAGCTAAATCATTTATATACATCATAGAAAATTTTATGAATTATGAAGTTACTACTTAACCACAAATCTTGGGCCACTTGGGCCTTACAGGGATAAAAAAAGATTTCCAAGAATTGGCGATTCAAGGATTAATTTGTCATTCAAGTGTATATATTTCCATTCAAAAAAGGAATTTATTTCCTTTTTATATTCCCTGGCTCAGGCATACTCATGTGCTCTGTGCAGACTTGGGGCTCTGCAAATCCTTCATAGGGGCTCCGCAAGTAAAACTATTTTTTTATATGAGTAATATCATCATTACTATAGGAAAAGTAAGTTTCTGAGATATAGAAATATTATCTATGAATAATAAAAACTAAGGAAACGTTACAACTCCCATACTATTACCACAATAGACATAACTACCAGTAGTTCGACTGCAAAGAAATGGACAGGTTTCAATATCTGTCAAATTCGTCGGGTTTCAATACCTATAAGTTAAAGGCTGGTATAATTTATTTTTAAAAATACGATTTTGAAATTGAATTCTGACAGTTTTCTTTGCATGTGCCAAAATATAAACAACAACTAAATTTGTAGGTAACGACCCTAGCGACGACTTTTGTCATAATACGTCAAACTTACATTTTTTTACATCATTTCTAAGTCGGCATACTCTATCATTCTGTTTACTCTGCTATTACCGTTTAAAATTTCGTTCCTTTCGAACTGTCATGTAATGTCAGCCTTTATACCGCTCTAGGCCACCTAAATATTGCAAATGTATTGAAAATTTAAATGTGTACCTAAGGTACACTTTTTTGACAAGTATTTTGGAGCATGTTTTTGATGGAGTTACTCTTTTTTTGTTTTTATTATTCGTAGAATATTGTATAGCAACTAACTAGATTACAGACAATAAGGTTGAATATACATTTAAATGTGTAAATATGCATCAAAGTTTTATCTATGTTAAGCCTAATTTTTACTTTTTGTAAACAAAGCAAGATCAAACAAAGTTGTCTTTCAAAAATATAAAGATAAGCGAGCAAGGAATGTCATATACAAATTTGGGTTTTATTATTTATTAAAAGAACTAGTACAAAATATTACCTGTTTGAAACCTTAAAAAGTTTATCCAAAGAGCTGCAAACTAAACTTGTTTTTATAAAATTTGAAGCAAGAATAGAGGGAAAAACCAACTCAGAAAAAAAAATTACCAGTGTCAAGGAAGGTCCTTTATTCATTCGATCGCGGATTCTTGGAAATCTATTGTTATTATATTGTTGTCACAATCACCGGTGTTCTTATGGGGCTTGATAGGTTAATTCTTTCCGGTCTCAGTTTCTAGTAATCATAAAATTCATACATTTTTAATAATAACCCTGCTTAATCCCTCGATTGTGGAAAAACAAGACAAATTAGCCTTTTTTATTGTTATTGCGGTCGCATGCGCCCCCTTGGGGCATGAAGGATTAATTATTCCATGCATCACAATATGTTAACACCTCCATCGTGGGCATCGCAGATACAATACATTTTCAATTGTTATGCAGCAGCTGGTTGCCACTTGGGGATTGATGGGTTAAATTTGATATTATAATAGTTATTATTAACAGAATATTATTCAATGACTTGAATTTTAATTAAATTATACTGTTACAGATATTGTGTTTGAAATAAGTATATTGATAAAACTTACCTTTACTGTTGGCTGGTCGATTTATTCATAATAATACGGTAGTAGTCAAACATGCACAGTGAAAGTGTGTACAGGCACAAACAATAAAACTGTCTAAAAATCTTTAAACGCTAGTTGATGATATTGAAAACTTAAAGTAGGTTTGTAGTGACACTAAGGCATATGTAAATCTTCACGAATAAAAATATCTAGGTCGCATGTGAAGAAAAAACCAAACTTTAGTAACTAAAAAACTGTGCAGTACTACAATGCAATTAGCGGGCGTATTCTACTCTATGTCGTTCTATTAAGCTCGTTATTCTATGGCTAATGGGCTACAATAACGAATCAATAAAATCTAGACGGAACACAAACAAAATCAATAATTGTAACAACCACCACTAACCACACTCGCCGTGTCTTGGCTGTCTAGCGAGTTCTTGTCGCTCTCTTTGCTTTGATGGTCGGTGAAATTCTCATATTTACGCGAAGGACTACTTTTCATCTTTCACCAATTTCCTGGAGCCTAAGCCACCAAAAACATATTTCTCACAAAAAGACTAAAATGCCGAATGATCGCGAAACCTCCACCAACAAAAGCAATTTTCAACTGACAATTTCTGACAAATGTGTCCACTGTCCAGTGTCAGTGTGGCCGGAGAATGTCAATGTTATTTTTGACATTGACATAAGGCGTACGTTCTGAAATAAAAACTAAAAAAACAAACGTTCAAAATCATTTAGATATTCCTAAATACTAGGGTAAATGACTAGTAAATTGGACAGTACTAGTCATTGGACAAAGCAGAAAAACAATAATATTTATGGTTGCTTCAAAAACTGCCTATTTCTAAAGTAATAGAACGCCTGATTTTAAAGAAAAACAGGTAGTTTTTCAATTACTAGTCTAGCTACTCAGTAGTTTTTCAATTACTACTAGCTGTCCAATTACCTACTAGTACCACGCTAGTGCTGTCATTTACCTTATTTATAATTCGTTATGATCTAAAAGGAATCAAAAAATTGCCGAATATTAAAATCCAAAATTAGCCACATCATTCACATTTCACATGATACAAATCACAAGATCTACAAGTTCACAAGTCGCAACTCACTACTAAAAGCTCATATCAGGGATATATTATATATCAGTAGGTTAATTTGCCTCTCATAATCAAACATAAAATACAGAAACCTCACAGACTTTGCCAACAAGGCCCAGGGGCCCTGGCCCCTGGGCCTTGTTGGCAACTGATTTGATTTGATGATCTGATTTTGTTGGCAACTGATTGTGATGAGTCCTGACTCCTGAGTCAGGACTCATCACTCAGGATACAATATTATTATTAAAGTAGTTACGTGAATTATAAATTACAAGTTATACCTTATTGTAGGCATGTACTTAGGACTACGCAAAAATGGGTAAGGGTACTCACTTGCATAGGTATTTTTGTTTCATCTTGTGTAATTTTGTCATATTGATTATAATCAGTCTTGTTACGTCGGTACATTAAACTAGCTCACTTCACCACGAAAACAAGTGCCTAAACTAAAAACACAGCACTGAACACAAACATTCGTCATCTAAACTATAAAAATCTTCTCAAGTTACACATTACACGATTGGAGTTTTACATGTTTTGCTGTTACGTTCGTGCTGTACGTCAAAGTTTCATTTTCCTACTAACTGTTATCTCGGAACTATCAATACTCTTATCTTTTTCATTCACGTTCTTATCGCTTGGAGAAAATCCATAAAACGAATCAGTTTTTATTGAGTTGAGCTATTTTAATAGGAATTGCTGAGATTTCAATTTTCGTACGACAAAAAGTATACTTAGTTCAGCACTAATACTACAAGTAATATAAAATCAGCCAGTCATAGAAAATTATGCCGGGTAAGCGACACAGTTCAATGACCGATAAAGCACTTGAAACTACTCTTGCACTGCAAGCGATTTCAGATCTGCCAATAATTAAAGGCTAACTTCGCCAACAAGGTATCGAAAATAAGTTCAATTAAAATATGCCAATATAAATCAAATAATTTACATAATATCTATTAACAAAATAAAACAAGACATATCTAACACAACTTTATTTAAATATTCCTATAATACATCTGCTTTACTTGAGGGCATCCTGGAGTCCGAAGCCAGGGCCTTTGGGTTCCTCGGTGAGTGAGGTGAGCCCTCCCAAGGGTTCCGCGGCGTATCTGCCACTCCTGAAAAAATGACAAAAGTTTTAGCTGAATCGTTATTTCGTATAGGACGAATATAACTTCAGCATCGTTCGACGAACTAGAGGGGGGAAGGCGAAACGTGGTATACCATACCACCCTATTGATAGTTAGGATTCAGTCTCGATACCAGCGGACAGCGGGGCAGGAGCGGCAGCGGCGCGCTCCAATGTATGCCGGGTGTTACAAAACAAAGCGATAACATTTTAGGGTGTTGTGAAAGAAGCAGCGCTGAAAGGGCCAATTTTTTTTTGTGATTTGTGGCAACGGGCAAGCGCCCGAGCGGCATGAATTTCCCCATCCCCATACAAAAGCTTAGAAAAAGTTATTTTTTTCAGCGCTGCTATTTTTACAGTATATTCACCCATTAAGCCCTATAAGAGCACCGAAGATCGCGACAACAATAGAATACAATAGCATTTCCAAGAATCCGCGATCGAAGGATTAATACGTCATGTGACTCATACACACCCTAAACTTCTAAAGTATTGTCATTTCGTTTTGTGACACCTTCTAGATTTATATGGGCAGGCTTCGAAAACAGCGGCGCGCGGCTTAATTGTCAACAGGGTTATCGAACGACGCAACGCTGTATTATTTGTAGTCTTTTCGTTTTCGCGTGACCATCACTTACCTTGATTTTTTTAAATAAATACTAGAAATAATATGAATTGTTTGAAGTATTACGAACTGACATCCGATTTTTTTACCGACTTCCAAAAAAAGAGGAGGTTTTATATTTTTTCTAAGACTTATTTTTGATAATTTTAAATATAATCAATAAAAGCGTATATAACTTTCATACTATAAATGTTAACATATTGTTACGAAAAAGGACACGTAGTGCCATCTAGCGTCAAGCTAGCGCAACATAAAACGCAAACGAATCCCCTAATCGACACAAGATGGCGCAAGGTGTACGATTGCATGCTCGAACATTCCGCACATGTTTACGTAAACAAGTGTTGTTTACGTGTTTATGCGAATGTTCTCGTACAGTCTAGGGTTCGATCCGGCCCGTATAAATAGTCGCAGACAGTCGAGCCGGCAATTCAGTTTTATCTGAGCTATCTTCGAGGCGACTTCGGAGCGAAAACAAGTGATCAATAGTGAGTGATTGTGATTGTGATAGTGACTCGGCTACGACCTAGGACAGTGATAGTGCTCAGTGATTTGGATCTAGTGCTTAGTGTTTGAACTCAGTGATTAGTGTGAGCTAGTGTTTGTGAATAAAGTCTTCAAGAGAGTCACCAGGTCTTTCTCTCCGAATCTTCGAACCCCTAGCACGTAACAACTGGTGTCGGAAGTGAGATTTGGAGATGCCATTGACTTCGAGAGAGGACTTCAAGGGAAGTGTCAGGACAAGGGCGCGGCGAGCTGCAGAGGCCACAGCCACTGGGGACCAAGCTCCACCCGCTGTGGGGCAGGCCCCACCCACTGGCCCCGCCCACCAGGCCCCGCCCACTGACCACACCCCTCAGGCCCCGCCCACTTTGGGCGTGGCCACGCCCACTGACTCCGCCCACCGGGACCCGCCCACTGACCACGCCCCCCAGGCCACGCCCACTGGCCCCGCCCACTGGGCCCCGCCCACTGGGCCCCGCCTGCTCAGGCCCCGTCGATTAGCTCCATCCATACTGCCACGCCCGTAGTTTCTACGGCCCCTCAAATGGCTCCTCAATTGGAAAGCATAATTGAGTTAATTCAGGCTTTGCAAGATTCTCAAAGGGCAATGATGGAGGCACAAGACCGCAAGCTCGGCCCTATGCAAGATTCTCAAAGGGCAATGATGGAGTCTCAAGAGCAACAAAAGGACCTTCAAGAAAAAGCACTTGGAGCTATAAAGGATGTAAGTGACGCGGTGACTAAGCTACGTAAAGATGTCGACGTAATGAAAGAACGAGTTACCGGGTTAGAGTCGGTTGTGGAAAATTTGAAAACCGGATTCACTGAACTGCAGAAGAGAGTAGTGCGCCTTGAAACTACGGGAGTTACGGTGTCTAATGGAGCCACTGGAGTGGCACAAGGGCCAAGAGTAAAGGTGCCGCCGTACGATGGCACTACTTCTTGGAACGCTTATCGTCGGCAATTTCAGACTGTTGCTACCGTAAACGGATGGACGGAAGAACAATGCCTGACCGCTCTCATTGTTGCGCTCAGAGATGGATTGCTTTACAAAATGGCCCGAAGTGTTCGCCATACCAAATCAGGAAGCTACAACAGTTGCTTCTAAGCTAGTCGAAGAAGTGATATCTCGCTTTGGTGTGCCTCTAGAAATCCATTCCGATCAGGGCAGGAATTTCGAATCGCAGGTCTTCCAGGAAGTATGCAGAATTTTGGGAATGCATAAGACGAGGACCACCGCGTACCATCCACAGTCTGATGGAATGGTTGAGAGATTTAACCAGACCCTTGAGAGGCATTTGGCGAAATTGGTAGATGACAAACAAAAGGATTGGGACAAGTATATACCGCTCTTCCTTCTGTCGTACCGTACCGCCGAGCATGAGGGCATAAAAGCTACCCCGGCGTATGTCAATTACGGTAGAGAACTACGAGTACCAGTAGACCTCTTGACAGGAGGGTCACCGGAGGAACCAAAGACCTTACCAGACTATGTCTGCGATTTAAGGGAAAAGATGCGCTATATACACGCCACGGTTCGGGAAAATGGGTTACAGTCAAGTGAGAAGATGAAGACCAGATACGACCGGAAAGCGAACACGAGCGGCTTCGAAGAAGGGTCACTGGTGTGGCTGCATAACCCAACTCGCCGAAAAGGGAAATCTCCAAAGTTACAGACCAAGTGGGACGGCCCATACAAAGTGGTTACCCGATTGAATGATGTGACTTACAGGATCCAAAAGCAACCAAGAGGGACATTCAAAGTGGTACACATAGACCGTCTGGCGCGTTACCATGGCAGTAACAACGATGCTCGGGACGAGCATCTCTAAGAGGGGAGTAGTGTTACGAAAAAGGACACGTAGTGCCATCTAGCGTCAAGCTAGCGCAACATAAAACGCAAACGAATCCCCTAATCGACACAAGATGGCGCAAGGTGTACGATTGCATGCTCGAACATTCCGCACATGTTTACGTAAACAAGTGTTGTTTACGTGTTTATGCGAATGTTCTCGTACAGTCTAGGGTTCGATCCGGCCCGTATAAATAGTCGCAGACAGTCGAGCCGGCAATTCAGTTTTATCTGAGCTATCTTCGAGGCGACTTCGGAGCGAAAACAAGTGATCAATAGTGAGTGATTGTGATTGTGATAGTGACTCGGCTACGACCTAGGACAGTGATAGTGCTCAGTGATTTGGATCTAGTGCTTAGTGTTTGAACTCAGTGATTAGTGTGAGCTAGTGTTTGTGAATAAAGTCTTCAAGAGAGTCACCAGGTCTTTCTCTCCGAATCTTCGAACCCCTAGCACGTAACAATATTATGTGACTATTTCTATTGCATTATTGACAGCCATCCATTGAAAGACATGTATGGTGGCAGCCCTAGCGTAGGATTTCACGATCAAATATCTCCAGTTCTAAACGTATCTCAAAGGCTGCTCAAAGGTGAATTTTGTGCGTATAGAATGCTTGTATACCTTTAATTTGTCGATATTTTCGATTGCATCTTTTGTTTGGTTTTGGATTAAAAAAATAAAAACCTAAAAATGAAAACTATTTTATTGTAGGTAAAATATCGACACGGCGGATTAGGAGAAAAGCTTGAAATATACTATAATATACTTAATAGGCTTTCAGGTGGAATATAAAATTTTATTTATTACGTAAACATTTTGGAGATAAATGGATTTTTCGCTTCTGGGCCGCAAAAAATCGCTAAATTTTGGTAGCTCGTAGAATAAAAACTATTGCGAATTGACACGCGGGGGTTCTACTCTTGCATTCATAATACTAATGCCCATTCAAAATTGAAGAAAAAAGAAAATTTCCGATTTTTCGTCTCCTCCGTACACTGTGAATTAGGATATTGCTGAAAAAAGAAATTGACCAAATCACTAACCTGGGACCAGGTTTTGGTTTCTCATCCTTCTTGAGTTTCTCAATGATCTCTAAAGTGTCTTGTACAGATAGGTCTTCCTGGAATTATAAAACAATGAAGAATGTTAAAGTTTACTGTAAAGTTAAATAAAATGAAATATTATTTATTAGAAGAAACATTTTATTTCTATCTCATAACAGTAATTATTACAAATTATTCACAGCTTGCTTAGTTCAAAAATAATTTCTAATTTTAAAGTTGAAAAGAATGTTTTATTTAGTAATTTCAAAATTTAACGATAGTTCATAGTTCATATGAGATACTTGGCGTCAACATATCGAGCGAAGTCCAGTTCCGATATCATCTAGAGGGTAAGGCCAAATTAGCCTCGAAGAAGCTTGGTGTTCTTAACAGAGCGAGACAGTACTTCAGTCCGGACCAACGCCTACAACTCTACAAGGCGCAGGTTCGGCCTCATATGGAATATTGTTCTCATCTCTGGGCAGGGGCGCCAAAATACCAACTGCTCCCTCTGGATCGTATCCAACGAAAGGCCGCTCGAATTGTTGACTGCCATAGTGTTTCAATATAACAGCTTGGACCCCTTGGAATTACGCCGAGATGTAGCTTCACTCTGCATCCTCTATCGGTTGTATCACGGGGAGTGCTCAGAGGAATTGTTCGGAATCATACCACCTGCAACTTTTCGCCATCGGCCCACGCGAAAAACATGCCATCCTCATCACCTCGATGATTGGCAGTCTTCTACAGTGCGTTTTTCGCGTAACTTTCTGCCGCGCACTGTAAAACTCTGGAACGAACTGTCACCAGCAGTATTTCCGGACCTATACGACCTGCAAACCTTCAAGAAAAGAGCGTATTCCCTCTTAAAAGGCCGGCAACGCACCTGCAGCTCTTTTGATGTTGCGAGTGTCCATGGGCGACGGTAGTTGCTTACCATCAGGTGACCCGTTTGCTCGTTTGCCCCCCTTTTCAATAAAAATAAAAAAAAAGAAATATACACTTCAACAATTTAAAGTCAACTGCAGTATTAAATTTATTTTATACTTTTTATAATGTATAACTTCCAAAAATATTGTTTTAATTTAAGGCCGTCCCCCGAGCAAACGACCTTGGCCATACATTTGCCGCGTTGCCGAGATCGCGCCAAAACCCTATTATTTTCACTTATCTTAGTTCAAAATTGTCCTAAAAAAAATTTAAAACGGCGAATATGTAGTTTATGATATTGTCGATCTATTGGCGTGAGTCTCAAATAAAAGTAAAATGTAAATCCTAAGGAGATGCTGAATGTATGCTTGAATTTTAACAAATTGGTATTACTTTGGAAGCTGATATCATGAGTATAAGAAACAAAAATAGAAAATTTAAAACGACAAAAGGAATGTTGATATACTGAAGATTATTGCTGTATTTTTATTATAACTTTGTAGCTTTCAGATTATGAGTTTATAAGGTTTTAAATACGGTCAATTACGGAATCTCCGGACGGAACGCCCTTAATACTTACGTAATAATCATCATTGACTTGAACCATTGGGGCGTTGACACAAGCCCCAAGACATTCAACCTGAAACCACATTAATTGTCATTATAGCCTTATTTGCTTACCTAAGTACTGATTAACCTTCCGTGCACCACGTGGGGTCTGACAAACCCCAGACGTACTAAAACTTTCATAACTTTTTACAAATTCGTGTGACTTTATTGAGGCTCTAAATAGCTGGATTTAAGACGTTGTCCTACCGTTTGATGGCAGTGGTTTAGCATTTGTGTCACCGATGCAAAGAACAAACATGCACAAAGTGCACTGGGGTCCCACAAACCCCACGTAGAAGAGGGAATTTTTTCTCTCCTTTTGTAAACACATTGTTGAATATGTAAATAAAATAAACTGTGATAAATTAGTGTGATGTTAGTTGTAGGCTTTTACTGTTAGGTTTTTACTGTGATATTAGGGTTAGATTTAATGTTTGTGCCGCAATTTTATCATTTACTTTATTGTTGACATTATTGGGCTTCGTTTTATTGGATTTTATTTGAGTTTTATTGGTTTTATTGAATTTTATTGTACACCATATTTTGAATTGTAATTCTATTGATATTTAATATTATATTTTCTGTATTATATTGACTTGTATTTATTAATTATATTGCTAATTATTTCTAGTGTCAAAACTTTGGAATGTATAAAACATTGTATTATGTATACCCTTTTATGAAAGAGAGAAAATCATGTATAAACTATAAAGTAACACAATATATTGAAATTAAAAATTGTTTGACTTATATTCATATAACTATTAAACTGACATGTACTAAAAGTACTTCATTGTATACAAATGACAGAATTACTTTTGTAATAAATATATAACCATGTACTAGATATAAGACGAAAACAACTTTTGTATGAAATCAATTAATGAGAAATGAAAAATGTAACAGTTATAAGAGCATTGTAAAAAAAAAGTAAGACTGAAAAGAGCAAAAAATTAAAAAATACAGCTAAAAACAAGCCCTGATATCGTTAGGGGGATTGCATTAAAAAAAACCAACTTAATTAGCATTTCTGGACAGGTTTAAGAACAAATTAAGTAAGAAGATTTTAAAATCGCAAGGATATAATCAATGGATACTGTGAGGTTCTCGTATGCTCTTTCACGAATTTCTTGGCAAAACAGCCCCCAGACCATCAAAAAGATTATCAAGATTAATAAAAATTATATCAAGAATATAAATTGAAAACTCAAATACGGCTGTGAGCACACTAATGTACCTATTTGTTTACACATACCGTGCCCACTTTCACTGTAGGAAATGTACTGATTTCAACTTACTTACAAATTTATTTATCATTTGTTTTTCCCTGACCTGAACTTACTTTTGCCTAGGCTGTATCTTCAATTTTTTTTAAACAACCCACCTCAGATACAGAGAATTTGCCACAGGGGCCGTTTCCTCCGACTTCACATCCAGTTGCTTCTACAATAGCTTTGAGAACAGCGTCCGTGCCCACTTTCATTGTAGAAAATGTACTGATTTCAACTTACTTACAAATTTGTTTATCATTTGTTTTTCCCTGACCTGAACTTACTTTTGCCTAGGCTGTATCTTCAATTTTTTTTAAACAACCCACCTCAGATACAGAGAATTTGCCACAGGGGCCGTTTCCTCCGACTTCACATCCCGTTGCTTCTACAATAGCTTTGAGAACAGCGTCCATGCCCACTTTCATTGTAGAAAATGTACTGATTTCAACTTACTTACAAATTTGTTTATCATTTGTTTTTCCCTGACCTGAACTTACTTTTGCCTAGGCTTTATCTTCAATTTTTTTTAAACAACCCACCTCAGATACAGAGAATTTGCCACAGGGGCTGTTTCCTCCGACTTCACATCCAGTTGCTTCTACAATAGCTTTGAGAACAGCGTCGGAGCCTCTCAGCCAGCATGGTGTCGTGGTGCACACTTGTAAGTGGTATTTGCCGATTGGTCGTCTGAAAATGTTAAAAAGTATATCGTTTAGTCTACAACTTTCATTAACTAATATAAAAAGTGACTTTAAAATGTTAATAAAATTAAATGGTTTTTTAAAGAGCAGACACTACAATACATCCATATATACTAGTCCATACAAATATTAAACATCTGAAAGTGTGTCTGTCTGTCCGTTACCTCTTCACTCCCAAACCGCTAAACTGATTTTGCTGAAATTTGGTATGGAGATACTTTGAGTCCCGGGAAAGGACATAATGTGATACTTTTCCCACGCTATAAACATCTTTTGGCGCAAGGAATCGCGGGCATGATCTAGTATTTCATATTCTCATACCCAATACCAGTTCAGTATAAAAACAAATTAATTTCTATGCCTAGTGAATGCTTCACATTTTAAAGTAAAATGTGTGTAAGTACCTTATGAACATTGTGTAGAAAGTAGCCACTTCATAAACTCTCATGCGTGGTAGATTCAATATTTCCGCTACTTTGTGCATGGCCGAAATGGGTAGCCATCCACCGTTTTGACGTTGGGCTAGATCCAGGAGAGGGATCATTGCCCCTCTCTTGTGACCCTCAGGGTATATAGCTAACAACGCATCAGCCCGCTGAAAATATTATGTAGGTTATTAACAACTTATTCTTAGTTCAATTTTACTACATTCTTGGCTATTATATGGAGTCTATACAGAAGATAGATAGATTATTATTGGGCAATAAATATTTCATTTAAAATAATACACTAGAAAACATAAAAAGTACCTTTTGATTTTCTGGGGTGAACTCAAACGGAATGCTAGGGTTATCTTCGGGGGTGTCACGGTGCACAAAAAGACTATCATGTTGCAAGTTGGCGGTCGTCTGCAGGGCCCTAGACGAGGCCCTCCACTGCAGAACAAGTATATTTTGTATACAAACTTGTCTAATTATACAAAAACGTTATGTAATTGTTTCTAGTGTAAATATTGTCCATAAAGTGTACGTACCAAACCTTGCACCCCACTTCTTAAGCTGGATAGCATTTTGTATGGAATTTGCTATATTTTATTGCGAAACACTGTCCGCGAACAAACCCACTACAGGTTAACTTTATTAAATTTTCTATTTTGTGTTTTTCATGGGCTGGATGACAGCTTCGGCTGACACTTGACGGAAAAATGAAAATAAATTGTGACAATTGACATTGAGATTTTACTGACACGTTCAACAGATAATCACAAAATTGCAGATAATACTTGCAAAATAAGTACAAAGTGACATCTGTCGACAAAAAGCAGGTAATAACTGTTATACTACTTATGTTTTCTGCCATTAAATGTCACTGTGTAGCAGCGTGTAAGCTATTAAGTTTTACTTTCATAATACTAGATGGCGTTGTTTTTTCAATTTATAAAAAATATATTCAAAAGCAGTAAATTTTATTAAATTAACGGTATATAAACTGTATTAAAATTTAAACTTATTTCTATTTTTGTTTAGTACTCACATACGCTTTTGCTCGATCGAGCAATCACGTAAAGTAAAAACCACGGCTCGGGCTTTCGTCCACATAATATTGTATTCAGCATTGCTCGATAGTTTTCTCCAAATCGAAGGATTTTTTTAACCGACTTACAAAAACGAGAAGGCTATACGTTCGGCTGAAGATATTTTTTTGATATAGGTATATTAGGTACTTATATTTTTTTTATGAAAATATTTAATTCCATCGAATAGGCTCTATCATCTATGCGACCCTTCAAGCTGGCTTGTGGCGCGATCCTTCGAGCTGTAAGCGGTAAGCGGTCCCCACGGTGGTTTTTGCTCGACTTGGAGTAAAAAAAATAGGTTTTGTGACTTGTGAATAGGTACCATTTGAAGATGTTAAAAAGAGAAAACCCTTTTTATTTTATATTATATTAAGGGAGAAGACCTAATGGCAGACACTATAAGGAAACATGAAACATTCGAATGTTATAAAATATATAATTTATGAAAATAAAGGATTGATAACTTCTTCCATGTCTTCAGTAACTCTTACAAAATAAAACTATTATAATTATTCTCTGACAAATCAATAAAAAAATATATTATTGGTCTTTTTGTAAACTTAGTCATAAGTACTAATAGATGACATCACAATAAACGAACATCACTAATAGTAGACACCAATATAAACTAATAGTTGACATAGAACATTAAATTACATTTTACATTTTTCATATTATTAGGCCTTTATTTGCCGTTTTTCAAAAGATTTCATTTACTTCATCATAGTAACTACATGCATCAGAAATATTATCCACGTTGTTTCCAGATTCTATTCATTCTTCTTCCATGCTGAAACTATCTTTCCTTTTATTTTTATTTTTCATATTTTTTTCCCAGCAAATTTATTTTTAGTCTTAAGTCTCCATGCTTCTTTTGCGTCTTCTTTTTTCTTCTTTTTGTTCTCAGTTCTCCTTTTTCTTCTTTTTACTGCTACAAAACTAAAGCATCGATTTTTAGATCAGTGCAAGGTCTAATATTAGACACCATGTCCATTTTTAGGTACAGTAGTTCTAAGTTCTTAGTTTGTTAATAGAATTATATTTTTAGAGAATAGAGATGATATTTGCAGTAGAATAAAGTACAAAATAACTTTAGTATGTATTGAAAAACTAAAAGATGAGATCCATGTGATCTATTAGGTTTTTTTACATTTTCAAGAACCAATAGTAGACACCCTTTATATTGTTAGGGAAAATGGATAAAAGATTATAAATAAACATTAGTTAGTGTAAACAACATGACCATTAATCCAATGAAGTCAATAGAAATTACAAAAAATCTAATAAATGTATTCAAAACTTACGTGCAAAATTTTGCCTTCCTTAACCTATTTGCTAAGAAATTGCCGGGTGCGTGTTGACGCGGTCACATCATTTATGAAAACTGATCCCATTTTAAAATTTTGTTCCCGAAGGCATCCCTAATATATTTTTTCACATCAACAGATAGCATAAGAAGCTTATAAAATTTACAGTGTTGAGAAATAATGAGAATAATTCTTATTTTTATGGCATTTTTGTCGTAAGTGTCTTCTATTAGTTCAGTGTCTACCATTAGCGCCTTTCCCTTATGTTCTAGCATTTTTTTTTAAAATGACGCTTTTTCTGAGTGGTATAGTGACATGGATCTTTCCTCTTTAAATTACGTTGGAACCCATGGAAGGGGCAGCGTGCCGATCATAGCGTACAAAATTACTACTTAAATTATGTATATCATAAACAATGAGTCAAAAAGAGCAAACCAATACTCATACTTATTAGGTATTATTACAATATTTTCCCCATATTCTCTTAAATTGACTGTTTAGGCTCTAGCTGCAGCTAGAGCCTAAACAGTCAATTTAAGAGGCCGGGTACTCTTGGAATTTCTCATACATACGTAATACCAAAATCATTTTCTCATACGAAAATATTTAACATGTTTAAGTTGTTTTTCAGCTTAAAATAGTAATTACCTAGGTTCCTGCACAAAAATTTACTTCAAAATATTTAGTTAAAAAAAATTTTTTTTGTTTACCTAAATTTTTTTTTGTAAATTTACTACTAAATATTAAAACACTAAAAATAGAGTAAAACACCAAAAAATATATAAATAAATATTAAATTTACTACAAAATATTTAAATACTAAGAAATATTTTTTAGAGTTTAAATATTTTGTAGTAAATTTACTATTTATTTATATATATTTTTAGTGTTTTACTCAATTTTTTAGTGTTTAAATATTTAGTAGTAAATTTATTAAAAAAAAAATTTAACAAAAAAAAAATTTTAGTGTTTCAATATTTTGAAGTAAATTTTTGTGCAGGAACCTAGATAATTACTATTTAAAGTTGAAAAATAACTCAAACATGTTAAATATTTTCGTATGAGAAAATGATTTTGGTATTACGTATGTATGAGAATTTCGAGGGGTACCCGGCCCCTTAAGTTGGACTTTCAGCCTAGATGTGTATTAGCAATAAAATTTTATTGGGTTCGCCTCCGAATGTACGGCGAGGGTGCTTTTGTGTACATAAAAAATAAAAGTGTGGGTACTTGGAATCGGCAAAACAACTATGTTGCCGGGCGACGCGGCCAGACGGTCGGTATATGCAAACTACGTAGGTATATTCGTTCGGAATATGTGTGTTGATGTAATGCGTCGCCATCAAATTAATAACCCCTTAGTTTTATTGGTGCTGCAAGTGTCATCTAACAAGGCCTTACCGTGAGATGATTGTCGGGGTTCATACTTCATACAGAAAGCTCATTATCATCATTATCATATCATCATTATCATTCATAGTATTTTCAAGCATATAAGGTACCATTTACCAATAGACAATATACCTAATGATTAAATATGATTTTGAGAGCGTATTCTCCGTCTTAAAAGGCCGGCAACGACAACTCTTTTGATATTGCGATTGTCCATCAGGTGACCTATTTGCTCGTTTGCCTCTTATTTTATATAAAAAATTACGGACAAAAATCGGGGTAGATATCATATTATTTAAGCAAAACTATATTTTAGCTTTTTAGTAAGCTAATAACTTTAGCTTTCGAAGTTTCGAAAACATAATTAAATGTATTGTATGGAGATTGTCCGTCGCCTCATTTTGAGCAGAGCGAGACGAATCTATTGTAAGCACGTGACATGATTGAGACCTCAGACGTGACTGAAAACATCAAACCTCACTTAAATTGAGAGCTATTTAAGGGCGTTCCGTCCGGAGATTCCGTAATTGACCGTATTTAAAACCTTATAAACTCATAATCTGAAAGCTACAAAGTTAATTATAAAAATAGAGCATTAATCTTCAGTATATCAACATTCCTTTCGCCGTTTTAAATTTTCTATTTTTGTTTATTATACTCATGATATCAGCTTCCAAAATAATACCAATTTGTTAAAATTCGAGCATACTTTCAGCATCTCCTTAGCATTTACAAATTACTTTTATTTGAAACTCACGCCAATAGATCGACATTATCATAAACTACATATTCGCCGTTTTAAATTTTTTTAGGACAATTTTGAACTAAGATAAGGAAAAATAATAGGGTTTTGGAGCGATCTCGGCAACGCGGCAAATGTATGGCCAAGGTCGTTTGCTCGGGGGACGGCCTTAAGAGACACGATGTCTTTTGCATTCTTTAGATATCGTGGTCAACAATAAGGTAGCTGTCTACTATAATTTCGAAAACTTTTGTTTCAAATTATTTCAGACATATAATAGTTTTTATTTTATTTAGGTAAATTATCACTAATATTGTGTTAAAATTCGTAATAAATTCCCTTACATCATGAAGGAGACATTATTATGAATCTATGTAACTTACATTGAAATTTGAAAGTTATAACTTATACCTAAGTTATAACATACTTACCAAAGATAAAGAAGCTAAAGTTGTAAGAAGGTAGATATTTTGCAGTGCTTTGTCAGACCAGTCAGTCACAACTCAGAGGACTGTCCGGCTGCAGTGATTAAAACCATAAAAATATTTCTCGCTACGGCTGACGTAAAAAAGGATCTGACCTTTTAGTTTTTATAAGCTTTAGGAATTATGCTAAACATTCGACCTACAGACGTTCCGAGAATTAGGTATTCGGCCATCTTGGATTTGTTTCAACTTTAAACTTTTACATGTTTCGGATGCCTTTGTTTTGTTTCGATACTTTACGATTGTGAAGAAGTTTATTTTAAATCTTTTGCCCTTTTGTACCTTAACGTTTCCATAGCAACGAGTAATACCTATGCAATTTGCATATTGCATACTTAATGCCCGCTGTACACTCTCGCCGAGAGCTCTCGGGCGAGAGTCTCGTGCGAGAGCCTCTTGCCCGAGTGCGATCATGTACATTCTCGCTTAGTTCAATCGCAGTTATGAACTCAGAGAAGATGGACGAAAACGACCATTCACCATTCACCATGCATGGAAAGATATCATTGTAATCCAAAGATTTATAATCTTATTTAATGTTATTTCTCACAGATAATGACTGATAATGACGTTTAATATTGTTATTTTTCTGTTCTACCCTGTTCAACGGCGGGACGCTCGTTTTCCTCGCGAGACCCTTTGTCTCGAGCGCAAAATACCGACAACGGACCGAGAGGGTCCGAGACAGGCGAGACGAGGCGAGCGCACCCAATTTACACTCTCGCACTCGGACCGCCTCGCTGTGTCTCGGCGAGAATGTACAGCCGGCTTAATATTATATACAGTACAGCTATTAAAACTGATTTCTTGTCTCTGGGTAAATTAACGCTACTTAAATTTTATATACCTCATTTTAATGTTTAGTGGTAACAGTTATTAAAACACTAGTGAATGATTAAAAGTTCAATTTTACAGCATACCAGAGAAAAACAAAACGACAACAAATATAAATAATCACTTAATAAGATTTATTTTTTAAAATAACGGTCTGGGTTCTATCTAAGGCCCGTATTTTTGGTCAGTACTCAAGATGCATCTCGGTCAAAAGACACGGTCTGTGATTACTGATTGGTTGGCTGTCAAAATTTGGACCAATCACAGAGCCGTACCGCGTCTTGAGACCGGGTCGCATCTTAAGTAGGTACTGACTAAAAATACGGGCCTAAGAGCCTGATCTGGTTTTGATAATTGTACTCTCCTGGTTTAACGGGGGACAAGGGCACCGGCGGGAACAGGAGCCGTGTAGAAGTCCAGCCTGCGATGACACTGAATGGCGGTGAGCCAACTGGATGCCAACCTCCTCCAGCACTGGATTAAGGGGCTAGGAGACAAACTCTTCAGCCTCAATCCCAAAGGTCGAACCCTGGAATATCCATCGTACTTTTAAAATATATTCTATGGGACTCCTCTGATAGTGACACCCTGTTCCGCGTCTGTACTGTACTGTTACATGTACACAATTGTTAAAATTATAAAACTCCATATTAATAATTGTAATATCTACTTTTATTATACATTATTATACAACTTGTACACTTTCGGGCAGAGGTTCCTCTTACAGTTGTTCCTCCGTCAAAATCCACACCATACTAAGCTCTTGGGGTATTTATACCCAATTTTTACCCGTCAACCCCACTCCAAATCACGTGATCGTAGAAGGGATTGCACGTTGTCAGTGTGGCCAGTATTAAATATTAAAACTATTATCAAATTTACTCAAAAATAGTTAAGTTATAATAATTTTTAGTATTCTAAAAACAATAAACTAGGTTCTAAATTACATTAATCATAACATTCGGCCATCCGACAACGTGCAGCGTCCCGATGCACTCTAAAAACATACTTAACTAATCATCAATGGTACAATACAAAAAATATTTTAGTAATCTATACATTTTCACTATAAACTAGTAAGTACCTATTGTTAATAAATACACTGATCAAATTAAATTTCACATTTAAAAAAAAAAACAATTCATTTGTTGTATTGTGTTACAAACCGTGTAGAATGAAATAATATATCTACCTATACTTACAAACATTACTTAATTAAACTTAATATAAGATTTTTGTACAATCATTGCTTTGCAACAACCAACATTGACATTATTAAGATAAAAATCCTTGTGTATTACTCTCTTGAGTCTTAATGTTACAACATTAATTGAATTAAAAAATAAGTTCTAACACTAAAATGTGGTATAAGTAATCTATATAATATCTTTCAATGTAGAACAGAAATTACAGTATTTCTATACAACAATCTATCAATCAAATCATTAGGCTAATTAAATATATTTTTTGCGACTCATTTAATAGAGATGTTACGCTCAAAGACCGAAATCGCTCAGTGAGCGAAAAAATAGCTCACAACGCGTTGTGGTCACAGTGAAACAGCCACGACGCGAAATTCGCCTTGTGGCTGTAATGACAACGGCCACGACGCGTTCTGGCAATCACAAAAAGACCATTACGCGAAATTCGTGTCGTGGCTGATATGCTATTCGTTTTTCTTGATTTGTTCTTGATTGATTAATCGTCTATAGTTATGGAAGATCAAATTTGAATTACCACGCGTACTACAAAATATTTTTTCTTTTACTAAATCACTGCATAGCGTGTATGTGTATTATTATTTATTATTTATAAAATATCCATAGTTCCATACTATCCGTACTAATATTATTACTGTCTGTCTGTCTGTCTGTCTAGCGCAACGTGTTGTTTTTTTAATATAAAGTAATCTGACCTCAATAAAATATAATAAAAATATAGTTTTATATTAATGTATATAATTTAAATAATATAATAACTACTACTAGTTAATGCCCGCAACTACGTTGCGACAGACAGATAGACAGACAATAAGAATATTAGTACGGATAGTTATATGGAACTATGGATATTTAATAAATAATAATGATAATTTGCACTTTATGCAGTGATTTAGTAAAAGAAAAAATATTTTGTAGTACGCGTGGTAATTCAAATTTGATCTTCCATAAGCATAATTACTATAGACGATTAATCAATCAAGAAAAACGAATAGCATATCAGCCACGACACGAATTTCGCGTTATGGTCTTTTTGTGATTGCCAGAACGCGTCGTGGCCGTTTTCATTACAGCCACGACGCGAATTTCGCGTCGTGGCTGTTTCACTGTGACCACAACGCGTTGTGAGCTATTTTTTCGCTCATTGAGCGATTTCGGTCTTTGAGCGTAACAGAGATACATAACTCCGAGTGTCAAAATAAAATAAAATATCACAAAAAACTTAATAAAAACAAACTGAAAAAATAAGCCTGAAAATAATAACTTCTCACACAATACCTTTAACGATTGCAGTGGTACAAAAAGTAACTTTTCTAACATAATACACAACAAAATAAAGTTAAGTAAATATTAGATACCTTATCAAATGTCGCTGGTGATAAAAATTAGAAATAATAAACAATAAACATTACAGACCTCTGGAAGTTTTAACAATAATTATTGGTCTTCCAATTTTACTTTTAAAGGTACTAGTAAATATGGAACTTCCACTTCAGCCGATTCTAATTTTATTTTGTATCTAGCTATAGATCTGTGATCATCTGGTATTCCCAGAAAAACTAACAATATTATCTATATAACTTCAAATAGTAACTTCAAGTATAATATATATTTTAAATATCAAATAATTTAAATTTATGGATTATTCCATAAATTCAAATTTAAACACTTTTTTAACTTACAAGACTACCCAAAATTAACAAATTTGCTAAAACCAAACATCTACATGCATGTCTAAGTTAAGCTTTTCTGCAGCAAAGAGCATACTTATTTTCACATTTTACGAAACAATTGTTTACTGCTTCATAAACTACGCTTTCCTGAGCTTTCTAAAAGAAAATCTTATTTAAGGACCTACTGTCAAAACACTAGCCCCGTCTACACATACCGCTAACCTCCAATCGTGATCATATTATAATGATTTCATGAATCGTGCTTCCGGGCGATGTGCTTTACGCTGCAGCTAATAGTGAACAATATCGCGTGACAACGATTTCTGCATTATAGCACGAAAGTAAAAGTCGTAAGTCCCAAAAATGCTTTTGATGATTACTTAAAAATTAAATACAATACTAATATTTCCTTTAGCTATTATTTTATAAAGTGATTGTAGTAGTGCAAGTTATTTAATGATATTAACTCAATAAGTGTAACAGGTATTTGTTGAAGAGCCCAGAAATATTAATAATTTCGAAAAATATAGCTTACGAGTTAAACAAAGTTAATCGTATTTTCCGTTAGCCAAATATCAGATAAATATACAATGATTAAATAAATACCAATTTCATTTGAGTCAATCGTCTTCCGGGATCGTAATACTTATTAGAAAACAGCAAAATTTGGCAGCCCGCTCTTAACATAAACTTATGGTAATCAAAAGGCAAAGGTTCAAGGACAAATAGTAAGATTCATTACAAAAACATAACTTAACTATAAATAATCAAAAACAGAAGTAATGTGGGATCACTGGGATATATAAAAAAATCTGTGACCTTAAATTACACAGAATGGCATCGATACATGTTTAAATAGTACCCAGAAATTACCGGAATATTCATTGTCATGAGTCATATTTTAATTATTATTAAGGATGACTTTCTTCTAATCATCGAAACCAGAGTGACGTGATACATACCTAGATTTTCTATCGGTTCTCAAATAATTCGGGACCAACTCACATGGGTTATATTTCTAATCATATTATCATAACACTGTTCAATGTAACATAAATCATAACAGGTATTTTATAAATCATAACATGTATTTTAAATCTAGATTCCACTAGCTCAAGATCAAGCATAAAACTTAAGGTGCAGTGGTTGTTGCAACTACGTAAAATGGGTTTTTTAAATAACGTTTTTTGTAAAGTAAATGTCATTATTTAAGTATAAAAAAGTACCCTGTTAAAATTGAGAAAATTTCCTATACGCAAAGGTATATCAGTACACAATTTGAAAAATTCTGCTCGATAGAAAAAAATCTCAAAGATGACTATTATAACGCTGTTTTTCATAATTAAATCATTTTATGGCTAAATTACACACTTTCTAGAAAAAACAAAAATTGTAGTACATTTGTCATAACCTAACCTAAACGATTTGATATATTTGATTTGTGTAATACTAAAAACAAAAGGTTTTTTCTCCTATTTTCTATTATCAAGGCACGCGGCGAGCGCGTAACCGCCACTGTACAAGGCGCGCTGATATGAATGTTATTATAATGTCCTTTAGGTCGATATTCGTACTGACAGACATCGACCTGCTAATTTTCGGGACTACTGGGCCTTAAGTCATATTTCTACGTTTTTTTGCTTCGTCTCTAATTTAAATCCCACAGGACCCTAAATACCTCAGGCCAGTTTAGTAGGTAATATTAGTTTGAGCATATACAGATAAATATTATGTCAATTGTCAAACTGGCACTATTAATAATAATTTAATAAAGGAGTTTTGACCTAAGTGATTATCTATAATATACTTACATAAAATAATAATAATTTATTCTCTTATTTCATCACAATTTTGTTACTGTATAATAATATACACAAAGAGAGATGAGTAATATTTTGACACCTGTGTCAGATGAAGTATAATATTTTTTTATATAATATGTAACATTTTTTATTTTTAGAATTGTGTTATCGCTATCGTTTTTATTGGGTCGTATTAGTAGAATATTAACCATTAAACATGAAAAATATAGTTACAAGTAAAACATGAGATTTCGAAAGTCAATATTCATAAAAATATAAATGAGTCTAGTTTTACATTTGGGATCATCGATTGTTGTCTACCAAATACTCAATATATCGACCACGTGGAACTTTAACTTGAATTAAAAGAAAACGTCCCATTGATAAATCATAATAAATTCTACTTCGATAGCAGCTATGTTAATTCTACTTCAACGAATAATAACCAAAATGCTAAAACCGACAATTATAAATGAAAAACAATATTATTTAAACTTTAAGATAAATAATTATATACTTAGTAGAATTTGACAATCGTATGGACCAAAAATATAATCCAACCCCTAAACTTCTTGATAAACTTAAGACTTATTTGTTCACATCAGTAGCAGTAGAATTGTCTTATCTCATTGTTACCGTATTGATCGTAATCGTAACACATTATTTTAAAGTTTTTAAAATAGCTATCCTAAACGATTTGCCTTACGAGTACCTACCTATACGATTTTTTATATACCATCGAATAGTAGCCAACAGTTTGTTTTATAAGAACAGCAATACTACGAGTACATTGTACAGTGCTTTGATCTATCGATGATAGGAATCTTGTGGTAGGTACCTAGCCATTTTTCTGGATATGACAAAAAATACATTTGACTTTGTAGATCGCAAAACTGATTGCTTTCAAGTTTAACAACTACCGTTTACGAGGTAAAGCAAAGAGTTCGCTTAAAAATTGTTCATCCAATAAATATCTAAAATTCAAAAACGTTATAATTCTTAATCGAAACTACTAGCTGACCCGGCAAACGTTTTGCCGTATAAATTATTTCTAGTATTAATATAAAAGGTACTTAGATAAAAACCTATTCTCAGGTCCAACAAATGTACATACAAATTTTCATTAAAATCGGTTGAGCCGCTCTGGAGGAGCTCGTGCGCAAACACTGACACGAGAAAGTTTTACATAATATAATATTATATTAACTTATCTTCCTAGCGCTATCAATCACAAAGCAGTGTTATTTGTGGATGTCAAAACTTTGGCAGCAATAATCATAGTAGTACATAGTATATCCTACAACCTTTACATTTTGTGATGAATCATACACTTTACGGATATACGGATAAACTATCATGCCTATTGATTTGTGCTCTAACATAGTAATTTTTATTTACATATATGTAGATGTATTATAATCAGTCAGTCAAGGTGTGACGACACGAGCCCTCGCGAAGCTCGGCTTTGTAAAATATTTTTTTCGAAAACTTAACAATATGGTTGAAGTTGATCTCGATTAACAATTTTATAATACAAATATTGACATGGACTGAATGATGACCTTTCAGGATTAATAATTTTGGATATTTATTTTTATATTTGCTATGAACAACCAACAATAGTTACAATTATACATACATAATATTAACAAGGATTAAATATTGACCATGATTATTGCACTTTTAATTGGAGGCTATTACATCTTGTTATTAAATCAGTTACAAAGTTTAACTGCAGTAAGTACTAATATTCACTGTAGCGTTTCTTGATTTCTATAACAACAGCATTCTGAATACTTTTTACTAAGAGCAAATGCACGAACCGCTCTTCCAGGAAATAAATTCAAATTATTTAAGTTCCGTAACATCTATAAACGAATTTAAGAACCTTTACATGGTCCAGTAGCCAAGAAGTTTTCTTCATCACTTCCCTATCTATTGCTAATTATTAAAAATACAATATTAAGAAACACGAGTCGAATTTCGATTAATCATTTACATTATATATTTTAGGATTTAGAATTATATGTACATAGTGAAAAATATTTTCATCTGAATCTCATTTAGAAATCATAACTCTTGTATTGACTTTTCGACAATAGATTAAACTAATGATAGCTACTACCTTTACTGATTTTGACTTCCAAACCATTTTTACTTTTGTACGCCTCTAGAAAGGCAGAATGTATCTAAGACAGTTTTTCCATTTCAGCCTAAAACTCCATTTCAGTCTAAAATCTCAATTCAATATTTCACTTACTTTCATATTTTTATTTACAAATCATTAGATTTAATATAATATTTCACTTAATTTAATTTAATCGATTTCATTAAATTTCATTTAATCGATTCCATTAAATTTCATTTAATCTAATTCACAAAATATCATTTAATCTAATTCGCTAAATTTCATTTAATCCAAATTTCATTTAATCCAAATTTCATTTAATCCAAATTTTATTTAATACCTTTTCATCTCCACCTTTTATACAAAAGGTAAACTTTAAACGAGAAAACAGTTTCATGTACTTTTGCATCTATAGGGTCTTACTTTATATAGAAACTTTACAGTGGTCAATCCCACAGTTACTTTACTCAGGAGTTCACTTCACAGTCCTCAAAATCGATACTGTTGAAATTGAGTTTAAAATTTTCAGTTCACATACCTTTAACTTTGATCAATGGTTCACTCCACAGCAACTTTGATCAGTGGTTCACTCCACAGCAACTTTGATCAGTGGTTCACTCCACAGCAACTTTGATCAGTGGTTCACTCCACAGCAACTGATCAATGGTTCACTCCACAGCAACTGATCAATGGTTCACTCCACAGCAGTTTCATGAAAACAAAAAATAAAAATGATATTGTTATTGAATCGACACTCTGAAATTAACTATAAAAAGTTAACTTATTAAATATTAACTATAAACTGCAATAAAATGAGATCTCATACTATCATTATATTAGAATAAACCATTTCGATTTATTTATATTACTGGTTTGGGTATTTTTCCAAGCATAGTTTCTCTGTAAGTTTATGTTTGATGAATGTCCAACAGGAGGTCAATATTAATTTTATTTCTTGTATTGAATAAATAATTATTTTAGTAAAGTAACTAAGTAATTCTATACCAAACATATACTACCAAAAATATAATACATTAGTTACCAAGTTTGAATAATTTACCGTTTGCACTTTGCACTAAAAATACTTATGTATAATACTTTGTAATAAAAATGATATTTTATCAACTTCCATGTAGGCTTTTTTCTATTCATAAAAATGAAAGTTGTATAATTGAAGTAGTGTAATAATGAATTGTGTATAACAGCTATAAGCTGTCCAAATGTGAACTCCGATTTATTCCATTCTAATACCAAAAACTAATACCACTGGTATTTGTTTCAACTCATATTTTTTTTCTATTCCGAACCGATACCATTGTTTAAACTAATACCAAAACAAGTTCAAAGATATAAGGTACTATTAGGTGTGTGGTGTACACTGTCGAAGAGTAGCCTCGACCAAGTGAAATGTATAATGATGTTAAAATGTAATGTTGAATTCACTGTCGAAGAGTAGCCTCGACCAAGTGAAAGGTATTATGTGTGTGGAGCGTGATTGTTATGTGTACTGGAGTTCTTTCTACTCCGCAACGTATTTTTTGAATACCTCTTGTTGCAAAGTTATATAAAATTCTTGTAAAAAGCCCAGAATATACTCTTAATACTCATTTTTCTTTTTAATATATTTTAAAATTAACCATATACGTACAATGTACATCTTCATTATCATTATAATTTATAAGTCTCGAATGTACAAAATAAATGTTCATATAAAAATGTCACATTATAGAAAGACTGCATATTCATCAAATCTAAAATTATAGAAAACAAAGTCTTTCATTACGGTAAAAATCGTTTCACAATTAATAATTATCGAATCTATTTCAATTATATTTCTTCTCTTCATTCTTCGATATAATACAACATTGGTTAGGACCAAAAGTAGTAACTTTGCTTATCTGCTAGGCAATCGCGTTTTTTTTTTTTTAAAGGCGTATGTGGGTATTTGAAAAGTTACCCGTCCGTTTCATAATCATTAATAATTATCGAATCAATTTCAATGAATACACTTTAGAAAGAAACATCAACTACACAAAAGAAAAATAGACAGGACATACCAATAATAATTATACTCGCCGCACGGCGCACACTAATAGTTATTAGTAATTACTATTGAAAAAGAAGTTTGTTGTACGAAGATGCTGCACTTCAAAACGATTTACCACAAACAATAAATAAGCAACATCTACATCAATTTTCAAAACACAGCTAATATTATTACACCTTAATTCGTGGTACTTTCAACTATTAACACTTTGGAAAAATAATTTAAAATTACCCTACATTCTTTTCATATTTATTTTATGTGAATTATAAAATCGTTATTGTATGCTGATAACTCGTTTGTACGATTTCTTAGAAATAAATATATTCATATCTCACTTAATAATAATTTAATAATAAGTAATTTAAAGTGAGCGTACCTGGATTTTTCTCCCTCTTCTGAGATGTTAAAATTATAAAACTCCATATTAATTGTAATATCTACTTTTATTATACATTATTATACAACTTGTACACTTTCGGGCAGAGGTTCCTCTTACAGTTGTTCCTCCGTCAAAATCCACACCATACTAAGCTCTTGGGGTATTTATACCCAATTTTTACCCGTCAACCCCACTCCAAATCACGTGATCGTAGAAGGGATTGCACGTTGTCAGTGTGGCCAGTATTAAATATTAAAACTATTATCAAATTTACTCAAAAATAGTTAAGTTATAATAATTTTTAGTATTCTAAAAACAATAAACTAGGTTCTAAATTACATTAATCATAACACAATGTACTGTTACATTTTCTTTAAAATAGTAAATTTCTCCTGCAAATGTACTCCTTCTTACTCTACTTTTAGCCTTTAGGTTTCAGGTAGGTATTAAAGTTTTAGAAATTTGCATTTTCTAACCTTTGTCAAATAGTGAACAATAGAAATGTTGTTCTTTTGAACTTATATCAATTTAACCACAGTAGGTAAGTGTAAAGATAAATTATTCAACAAAATCCTGTCTGTAAAGGGACGTTAAGGTCAAATAGTAACTCAACTTCTATCTGCTTTTCTCACCACCTACCTACGAGGCCGTCATTTGAATTCCTACCTATTTTTCGACGAGTCCCTCCTCCGAAGATTCAGAGCAGTTTAAAATACACATTATTTTTAATGACGAGTATCGGCTATGACTTACAAGTACATTTTATTCTTATTTTATAAAGTGAATATTTTGTTTGTTTGTTTGCTTGAACGCGCTATTTTCAAGAACTACTGGTTCGAAGTGAAAAATTATTTTGTGTTGGATGTTCTATGTATTGAGGAAGGCTAAAATATAACATCACGCCGCGTCCAATAGGAGCCAAGAAACAGAGGAAAATGTTTAAAAATCGGGGGAAATTATTTGAAAGAGCTTATATCATGAACTGCTGGAGCAATTTTTATTTGACACCTAAAGACAATTTTTTTTGCGGGAAAGTAATACCTTTTCCGTGAAATTCCTAATTTACGCAGGCGGAGTCGCATAATATTTATCTCTTGATCTGTGATCTATAACTATACTTGTCTAGTGTATGTCTCGGCTATATTCTAGTAAATAATTATTTGGATTACTTTAAAATATGTTATGATACTGAGCACAAGAGATTTTATTAGGGTAGGGACATAAAATTTTTATTGCCTAGTGCTTAAAAAGTGCCATAAACTGAGAATCCTGTCGGACCTTGAGATATGGAGCTTGTCTGGACTTTAAATAAACAAATATTGTGAAAGGTAATGCGAAAAGGCATTTTGTTTCTGTGACAAGTTAAAATATAGAGATTCAGCATTCAATAATTGAAGACATAAGTGAAATAAGCAGGTAAGTAACAGTTAAAAATATTAGTTATCTGGTTCTTCCACTGAAGTCTTCAATTGTGTGTCATGACTTTTCTTTTCTAAATATCTAGATATTTTATGTTTTGTAATTATTTAGCACTAGATGACGTCCGCAACTTTGTTGCGTCAAAATTTGTCGCGAGAACCGTTTTCCGGGATAAAAAGTATCCTATGTCCTTTCCCGGGACTCAAACCAGACTGGGGTTCAGCGGTTTTGGATGTGAAGAGGTGACAGACATACACATGTGCTGTGTGACGAGCTTAATGGCTAAATACGACCATTAGTTACTTTCCAACAAAAAAAATCACTTTGTCCGTGATTCGGCTGGACTGTAATTGGTCGGGGGCAGTATATAATTTAAGTGATAACAGTCCGTCTGTACATCTGGCCAAATGCGATGTTCGCGTGCGCCGTGATTTCCAATCAAGACGTCGTTATACTATACTTATCTTCGTCTTATTTTGAGTGTAAGATCACCTGATAATTGGTGTGATACTAGAAAACACGCAGGAGTATTTGAGAATTTTAATACTATCTAGATATGCGTTAAATATTTTTAAATTTAACTAAAAAATATATAAGATATTTGAATGTTCTTTGTAAAAATAACTAGCTGTCCCGGTGAACTTCGTGTCACTTTAAAACCTTCCTTGGACTTCTACGAATATTTTACGACTAAAATCAGCCCAATTCGTTCAGCCGTTTTCGAGTCTTAAGCTTTAGTGCGACTAACACATTTAAAAATCCATTTTTATATATATATTATAAGAAGATAGAGCTTTTTCTCTTATAACTCAAGAGCCTATGTCATTTTATAAAAGGTAGGTAAAAGTTTTTCTGTAGGCTGTATGTGACAAGAGAGGTAAGAACGACCAATCACCAAGAGGTAAGACCGTAAGAACGACGAAGTAGAGTTAAGAACGACGACCTTCGATAGGGTGTAAAGCTCAATTTTTTAACTTATTTTCTTCGGAATAACCATAGGAATATCTTCTTCCATTTTCGGACACATATATGATTGTTGCTTTATACTGACCTGCCATGAGTGCCAAACCACCTCAAATAAGTACTTATCTAATAAAATCTAAACGTTGGGGGTGACGGTAGCAGCAAGTGATGTGAGTTGAGACATATAATTTAGTACATTAAAAATGTACAGCGGGGCTAAAATGGTCGCATAGCAATTCCTCTTAATCAATTCACAAAATGAATTGTCAAAACTGTCAAACTCATTCAATTGGTCTAAATTCGTACTAATTTGACATTCGTGACTTTGACAGTTTTAACAATTCATTTTGTGAATTGATTGAGAGGAATTGCTATGCGACCATTTTAGCCCCGCAGTTCCTGCGCGATTTCCATCACTATCCAAAGTTGCCGGAAGCTACTTGCCGTTTATATATCAAATTACTTTTCAAAAGTAATAGCCAGAATTAATTACACTTTTACGTTGAAATTAAAGAGAGTTTCAATCTATTCAGTCAATTTATTTTGAATGGACCGCTTGATCGAGTTTTTGCCGGGAGTCGAACTTGTGACCACAGCGTAAATAGCTACGGTAGAATAGCATGGACGTCTTTGAAATCGAGCTAGCTTAACACAGTAAATGAACTGGACCATTCACACGTACCACATTTTGCAGTCGTAATTGTCGACCACTTGTGTGATACCGACCGGCGACCACATCGCAACCACAACGTTGCGTCGACGCAACGACCGCGACAAAGCAATTGCTTGCGAATGCTTACCAGTAGATTAGGATTAAAACGTCCTCTTCAATCTTACTCGGAACGATTATCTAAATTTAAAATACAAACTCTGCGATCTCGTCGGTTATACACGGGAATAATTACCCTTTTTAAAATTCTTCACTCCCATATTGATGCTCCCACGCTCCTATCACAAATCAACATTAACATTAGACCTAGAGCACGAAATATGCACGGTAAAACCTTTTCAATGGACGCAGTTAGGACAAATGTGTCCTTAAACAATGCTATGACTTTAATTTGTCGCCAGTATAACGAAATATGTAAGAATAACTACAAGGATATAGATATATTTAACAATAACATTAAAAAATTTCAAGCCGATTAAAAAAAGATTATTTTGAAGCCGGAAGTTACATAAACATGTCACTACTTATACTAATTTACTGATGATTATGTTTTCTCATTATGTGTGTTTTGTAAACTTGCAAATATTTTAAGTATTAGTGCAGCTTAATATCATGTTGTGTGCACATAATTAGGAATATAGTCTAGTCTATAAGTTCTTAGTTTGTTATGGCACTAAAATATTGGCTGTATTCTGTTTTGTGTACCAAATAAAATAAATATAAAAAAAGACAGTGCGCGCACACTGCCCGCGCTCTTCCCCCCCTCCGGTTCATTGACTTTTCGTCGTGTTTTTGAAAACGACCTAGCTTAACACATTACCTACCCCAATTCTGCTATTGACATTTCACGAGATGACCTGCATTTTCCAATGAAACTTGAGAGGTGTCAAGGGACAGCCGAATGGAACGAGTTATTTCTTATGTTAAAAAAATCTGTACGTATAATACATATACCAAAAAATATATTTAAAAAAAAACGCCGTCTATTGACGCCCAGGAATACTAGAATACTACTAGCTGCCCCGGTGGACTTCGTGTCACTTTAAAACCTTCCCTGGACTTGTACGAATATTTTAAGACTAAACTCAGCCCAATCCGGTCGGCCGTTTTCGAGTTTTAGCGCGACTAACACATTTGAAAATCCATTTTTATATTTATACTAGCTGTCCCGGCAAACGTTGTTTTGCCATATAAATAATTTTTGGTATGAAAAATAGATATTGGCCGATTCTCAGACCTACTGAATATGCATATAAAATTTCATAAAGATCGGTCAAGCCGTTTCGGAGGAGTACGGTAACTAACATTGTGACAGGGAAATTTTATATATAAGATTAACGCCCTCGGGCCCTACCATGCAGGTACTCATAAAAAAGTGTCGTTACAAACTGTCGTTACAATTTTTTCGGCCTAGCCTCTTTCTTCCTCCTTTTTTCCTCCTTCCTCCTTCTTTTCGCAACGCGCGAAAAGGAACTTCGTTCCAATAATAACATTGAATAATAATAATGAATATTGTATTGAAATCTTTTAGCATCCTTATTTCTTATATAATCGGGGTAAAGATTTACGCCCGTGCAACACGCATTAACTGCATTCTTTTGTTACCCCAAGAACTAATATGTATTCTGTGCCCCAAGTTTCCTGAAATCATACTTATGTGCAGTGCGTGTGCGATTCGAGCGACCTATTACAAATAGTCTACTGTATATATTTTATATTATGTTATAACGGTTAGCATTGTCACACGCGCGACACAAAAACTCTCGCTCTTGGAATGAATTGGCTACTTGTGGAACAGCTTATTACTTGTAACGCACTTACAACTCTTCTGGTGTTGCATTTATCATCAGGTGATTTTCCTCGATTGTCAAAATTATTTGTTTTTAGATTATTTTTAAATAAGAAACCTGAATAAAACGCCCATTTTATAAACATAATATAATATATAATAATATAATATCTATGGACGCTTCACACCACGTCAGTCTGGCCCCATGGTAAGTACCTGAAGGACTTGTGTTACGGGAACCAGACAACGGAAATATTTTTAATACTTTTATACTATACATATATTTAAGATTTTTATTATATTATACACATATTTAATACACATCCATGACCCAGGAACTTTGAAAATTTTTGTTCCGTCGGCGGGATTCGAACCCGCGACCCCCGGCTTGAGCTACCGACAGCCCACCCACTGAGCCACAGAGGTCGTCACCGATGTAAAACATGGTATGTTTTCATTTAAAAGGCTCTAAACAATAAGAGTGATTAATGATTATGATTTATGTGGAAATTTAGTACAGTAGTAGAGGTCTAGAAGGTGTAACAAAACTAAATTCAAATTCAAATTCATTTATTTTTTGCATATTATATTGTGTGTTACAAATTACAATAATATACGTCTTATATTTAATATTAGGTTCAACACATAGGCTTCTGTGGGCATGCAAAATTAACAATAGAAAATTATTACAGTCTAAACAGGTTATAACAGACCAAGTGATAACGAGCAAGCATTACGACTTTTCCCATACAAAAGTGAAAAAAAATCGTCTTTCAGCGCTGCTACTTTCACAGTGAACTCTCTACAAGGAACACAAACACGCCGTAGAGTATTATCACTTAGTTTTGTTACACCCTGTACATTTAGATTCGTCCGTATGTTTCCATTTAAAAGGCTTTTAAAATATTATGCCAATTATGAGGAAATTTGGCACAGATGTAGAGATGTAGTAGAGATCAAGGGAAAGTCAACCACACTAGAACCAATTTTGTCACTGTCAGGTAGTGCTATCAGGAAAATAGATGAATAGGCAGCTGATGGAGGACATAGTACGTAATTTGGTCGAGTTATGTTTTTTTATATAAACGAGCTTTTGCCCGCGGCTTCGCTCGTGTTAAGAAGTATTATTATATACAAACCTTCATCCCCTATTTTAACCCCTTGGAGGTAGAATTGATTAAAATCCTTTATTAGCGGATGCCTACGTCATATCATCTACCTGCATGCCAAATTTCAGCCCGATCGGTCCAGTGGTTTGGGCTGTGCGTTGATAGATCACCATGTCAGTCAGTCACCTTTGAGTTTTATAATTTATGTATATAGAAGATAGAAGACAGATAAGGGGGCAAACGAGCAAACGTGTCACCGGATGGAAATCAACTACCGTCGCCCATGGACACTCGTAACATCAGAAGAGCTGCAGGTGCGTTGCCGGACAAACCGAGCACATCCAACTAAATTATGTAGATTCGCAAATCGCAATCTGCCTCATTTTTCTGATAGTACAAGCTACTGTACTAGGTAACCTAGGTAATTGTGAAATGGAGACTAGACAAAAACGCCAGACAAAACTTTCTGCGGCCACCACCGGAACGGACTAATCATTGCATTGTAGAAAAGAAAAAAAAATCTAGGAAATATTCACTTCCTAAATATAAATTCTAAACTGTTGTGAAATCAACTTTCAAGTGAAATTGTTCTTGGCTAGTACTTTCTTTATCAAGGAGAAATAGGTACAAAATCGATAATAATTGTAAAAAAAAAAATATGTTAAAGTGTGTCTGTCGTTCTGTCTGTCTGTCTGTCTGTTATCACTTCACGCTTAAACCGCTGAACGGATTTTTATCAAATTTGGTATGGAGATACTTTGAGCCTTGAGACACAAGATACTTACTATCCCGGAAAAACGTACGGTTCCCGCATCATCTAGTATCTTCCTAAGTCTAAAGACTACAAAAGGATTTGGTAAAGTGTGCAGAGCTTTTATCTAAAAGTGGTATGGGATTAATGAATAAATCCAGAAAAACATTGTAAAAGGCACCAGTGACCAGACACGTAAAAGCGCAAAATATTTCTTCAATGCGTGAACTGCATGCAAAGGCATTTAGTATACAGCCGCGAGCCTAATAAAAAGATTCTCCTTACGGTTACGCAAGAAAAAAAAAAACAAACCCGAGTAATTGTTTCAAAATAAAAAAAAAACTTGAATGGGTCGGGCCGAAAGCCCGGGAAAACGATAAAAACGACGCTCCATATTCGAGAAATGATTTCAAAAAAAGAACGCGAGTTCGCGCCACGTACAACGTCTTCTAAAAAGAGAACTATCTTACCGGAGCGTGAATGAAAAACGCCAGTAACCGTAATCTGTCGATTATTATTTTTATTTTCGTCTCAGCGTCCTCTTTTATTATTATTTGGTTTTATTATTCGTTATTTTATTCGTATGTAGGTCAGGAGCGGGTGTTTTTTGGTTTTTTGTGGCAAGGCCGTTCGAGGCGAGTTCAGTGTCAAGTCTCTTCTTTTTTGACTCGCCTGGTTACTATTGCGCGTACGTGCATTTGTATTGTTCTTGTTTTTTTATAAAATAAGGGGGCAAACGAGCAAACGGGTGACCTGATGGAAATCAACTACCGTCGCCCATGGACACTCGCAACGTTAGAAGATCTGCAGGTGCGTTGCCGGCCTTTTAAGAGGGAATACGCTCTTTTCTTGAAGGTTTGTAATAGCTTATTGCAACTAATAGGTGAAATAACGACTCCTATATATCTCTGCTAATCAATAAAAAAATATTTAAAGATATTTTTTTATTGATTAGCAGAGATAGAGCGTAGAGGTCTAGCCAGATCGCAAGAAGTATATTATTTTGAAGATTTCAGTCTTCTTTTACAGTTGGGAGTTGAGACAGAGAGTAAAAAAGTGAAAGCGGAAACGCGAAAATAAGCTCATTTCAAGGATAATATAGGAGCTTATCTAAATTTTAAATTTATTTATTGCATAATATAGGCTTATCTAAATTTTAACAAATCTCAGATAAGGCGGCTGTAGTGCTGCCAATTTAAATGTCACGTAATTAGCAAAATAAATGCAAAGGGCTAATGGAACATTAGTTTGAACAAGATTTTGAAATGGAGTACCTACAAAAACAATACTTTTCGTCTCAAATGTAACATACAAACAATAATCTTACCAGCGCGTCAGTTTTTACAAGGTTACGTAACTAATTATCTAACGGTTAAACCACGTTTAACTATGCCATATTTTGGGGCTTGGATAATTTCCGTGGTATTCCCACAGCCAGCTCACCATGGACACAGTTAAGACTAGTCTAGATTCTGCTCCAGTTCTTTAGTATCACTAATGCGAAAATAATTTTAGTCAGGGAGGCTGGGCCGTTGCCCTCAAAACGTAAGGCTGTGTGCACAATGTAGTTTATTTTTGGTTTGTGGTATAAAAATTGCAACAATGTCAATGATATTAAATCAACGTTATGAAAAGAAATGAAAAGCAATGAAAAACTCAAATATAATATTATGTAGAATGTTATTGAACAATGTAGCAATTATGTAATATTTTCTGTTCTCTATCATCATTTTACCTCTTTTTTTCATATTTTAACTAGTCTAGACTAGTCGTTTTTATGTTTGTACAGTATGTCATTAAATAAAACATTCTGGCGAGTGCAATACTCAAAACATTTGCTGGGTTAACTAATAATACTGAATGTTTATGAGCCAGCTATAATAAATAAATGAAATCTAACTACATAATAATTATCTTCGTCTATTAGCGGTAAACTTCGAAGACTCTATTTTTTGACGGCTGTTCATATAATTTTATTAATCAAAAGAAAGTATTTTTGATAGATATGAATAACTTATCAGTCAGTAAAAAAAAAAATATAAATTGTCTCACACAAGACGACACAAAAATAATAATCACTCTGTTAGTTCATTGCTTTAGCGCAAAAATCGAGATATAAGTTGAACGACGTCTCTCAATGCTAACCAGTGTGCACACGACCTAACATATAGGGTAATTAAACCCGTGCAGGCTTTTGTTGTGTGATGGCCTCTCACACACTCATCATCATGGATCCGACGACCATTACCTTGAATATCCCATCATCATCACCGTTACCTTGAATACCCCTTCATAATCATGGCGCTGATCACCATCGAAATATTTATTCATGATTATGGATCTGATTATCACCACGTCAAAATTTATTCATCATCATGGAGCTGGTCACCATTTCCTGACACACCTTTACAGCTCATCAACATGGAGGTGATGATACTCAGATAATCATCATCATGGATCTGATCAACATTTTATGACAGAGTATCATTACACTCAACTATTATAACCTTGAGTAAGTATGCCTTCATCATCATGGATGTAATCACCATCACCCTAAATATCGTTTCGTCATCATGGAGGTTATCACTACCACTTTGAGTATTCCTTCATCATAATAAAGCTGCTCATCATCTTTATTGAGAATCTCTTCACTGTCAAAGGAGACGCGACCTGATCAAATTTTCGTAAGACGGAGGCAAAGTAGACCGGCGCGACAGTTCTTCATCATCATTAACAGCATCATCATTGGGAACACTTCATAAAATGATTCACTTCACTTCAATACTAATATCATAAATGCGAAAGTGTGTCTGTCTGTTACCTCTTCACGCTCAAACAGCTGAACCGATTTTGCTGAAATTTGGCATGGAGATACTTTGAGTCCCGAGAAAGACATAGGATACTTTTTATCCTATATATTTAACGAACTTTGGCGCAACGGAGTTGCGGACGTCATCTAGTAATTTATAAAAGAGAGAAAATAAGGAGTATAATATGGACAATGGGTGAATCGACGACTAAGGGTCTACACAGACGGACTGCATTTCAATTGCAATCCAACTGCAAATTGCAGTTCAAGTGCAGTTTGAATGCAGTTGACACGACTGCAATACGACTGCAATAGAACTGCAAACCAAACGCGCAGTTGGATTGCAGTTCAGTTGCAGTTGGCGTGCAGTCGTGTGAACTGTTTGTTTTGCAGTTATATTGCAGTCGTGTCAACTGCATTAAAACTGCACTTGAACTGCAATTTGCGGTTGGATTGCAGTTGAAATGCGGTCCGTCTGTGTAGACCCTTATATAATTAATATGTATTCCCCTTCCCATACTTGTAGGTACTATTTAATTAGTACTAATAATAATTAGTAACTTAACTAAGTTATAGGAACTTAAAGTTAAAGTAGACTAATGTTATGTATTTTTCCGTAGATATATTGAAATGATTAGAACTATTTTATTAATTTACAAATTGAACTTTTGCTCCTAAAAACTTTTTCAAAAGTTTCATCAAGCTAAGTTTGAAATCGAAGTCGAACACTGTAAAAAGTTACCCTAGAATAATTTCCGTTGCAATTCAAAATAAGTGGCTATAATATGGGAAGTGGGAACTGATTATTATTAAAGAAGAATATTTTTGTATATCTATTGGATAGTTGTTTAATGTTTACTCTTAAGTCCTAAACTCAAACCAACTTAAACTGTGTAATTTTTGAGCGTTTTTTGCGTTGAAACGGCGGAACCGATTTTCATGAAACTTTTCACGTTATTAGAGAGAAAATTATGGATTAGTATGGGACTACTGTTCATAGATGCAAAATGTATAATTCCGTCGGGAACTCTGCGTAAACGAAGTCGCGGACAACATCGAGTATACAATAAACAATATAGAATTAACATCGTGGTCCGCGAGCCCTTTAAAATTAACCGGTTCCCGTCTTCCATCCCTTTCACACCCACGTGTATAGCCATCTTCCCTCTCGCCCTACCCTTCGGACATTTTTTCATCTCACTCTCACCAATACCACTTTCCCTTTTCAAAGGACGAAGACACGATTCCATCTCCCTCTCTCCCGCGTATGACGCATATGTCCATCCCTCTCGCAAGGAGTCAGGATTTAACCTTGAGATTCTGATGCTGAGTCTGGCTGGGCTATTTTTACTTTTTACTAAGAACGATGACTAAATAAGTTAAGCCGATGCTTTCCTCTATATATCGGTTACTGAGATACTGTTTATAATATCATGATAGGGACAAAAAAGAAACAGGTGGTGGTTTTGATTTCTTGTTGTACTTACATTTTTTAAAAGCGGTTAATTTGTTTATTCTTCATACTTTTACAACTTCTGGAGTAGGCTTTTGTTAAGAAGACTATTGCAAATTTAAATAAAACATAATTAATTATATTATTAGTATTTTTGTTTTTGTAATGTATGGGAACATAAAAATTAAAAAAAAAACAACAAAAAATGTCTGCTCCATAACTTTTCTTGTTTCGAAAAAATTAAAAACTCTGACAGGATAAAAGATTTATTACATACCGAGGATGTCAGACGTCAGTTCTCTGTATTTTTTCTAACGAACCTCCATTCTTATTAGCTTACGGCTGGGCTGATTGGGATGAAATCATTTTTAAATGCATATTTTTAATAATGTTCGATATAAGTATAATAATTTTATCATAAGTTAGAAACTCAACAACATTTACGAAATTATGAAATTTCATTCACTAAAATCACATTTGTAGTTTAGGACTTATATTATAAGGCTTATATTTAGGGCTTGAACAAACATACATACACATTACACATACAACTGCAAAAAAATTGTTGACTTTGTATTGTAGAATAAATAAGTTTTCTTTATTTTTCTTGTGACAAATTTTATCCAATCATTTTCTGTCTTCACGTGTCCTATCTAAAGGATTTTTTCAATAACTCTTTGCTTGGTGTTCAGTTTTGCAAGTTGTAAGGAGCGTCGATAATTTGAACAGCAAACATATCTTTTTATTTACAGTTCAAATTACAAAAAAAATTTGAAAATTGCAATAGCTAACTTATAGTAGAGATATTGTAGGTTGCAGAGTGTCTACACCGTCCTTATTTCAGAATGGCGTGATTGCAGTCCAACCAAATTGAGTGGTTGTTGGAATGCCTGTTTTATTAGAGTGTATGGTATATTCCAAGTATAATATGTCAAGATAATATACTTTATAATTTTTCATGCGAGGCGTTATGCAGGTCAATAATTCTAAAATTGAAAAGATTTTTGATTTTCATTACTTTTTTTACCTCCCGGATTTCTGATAAACTGAGTTAGCAACTCCACGCAGGAACCATGCATTTCCCACCGATATGAAGAAGCTACTAAGCCCTTCCTCGTAGGCCGTAGCATTACTGTATTATACGGCACGAAAAAAAATTGATTCATGTATAGAAATTTTGCTGGTCACGAGACTTTTTTACTATGTAAAAGCAAAATTTTTCCTCGTGCTCTACTTTTATCTTTGCTTGAACAATGATCAAAATCGGTCCAACCGCTCTCACGTGATGACCAAGGGAAATAGGGATTGGTTTAAGCGTCACTTAAATCTAGCGAAAACTAGAGATGGTGCAGCGGATAAGGCGGTAGGGATCATTAACCCAGTTGTATGGGATTTAAGTAGGCGTGCGGCGCACTCCCCGGCGATTCGCGGGAACGGGTCAGCCCGGCTCAAGGTCAACTACTAGGAACGGGAGTGGTGTGGAGAGGATCTGCTTTTTTTTGGTGAGAAGATGTGTGGCAAATATGTTGTTTAAAAGGGTTTTAGTGGTTGGATACCGCTGTCGATTCTGGCGACACAGGAGATTCAGTGATGTGAATGTGTAGTGGCCAATGCCCGTGTCTAATAAGATATAATTTTTGTAGTGGAGATATATTATTTTAATATGAATCTGTAAACTGATTGACCGTTATATCAGTACACAAGCCAAATCCTTAGCATTATTCTGCATGGCGCGCGCCATCAGATTGTACGAAAGCCGCAGACTCGATCACACAAAAAGTGTGACGTGTGCGATCGCCCTGAAATGTGGTTACTTTCTTGAAATATCAGCCTCCGTGTGTTCTTTTGGCTATAGGCATTCGCTAAGTTTTACAGTATTCTGTCTTTATAGGACCTAATAGTACCCCCTAGGTCCTAGTGGAAATCGCGGAAGAAGAACTTCCATCTAACATCTTGTCAGGTATTTTAAAGGGTTGTGACTTTTGACTACAGTTTTTGGTGAAGCAATCATGCTGGATAACGTGTCATTTAAGAAAATCGTGTACAACATTATGCTTATGCACACAGCGCAATATTAAATCATTTCTTTTGCCAGAGACCACAACAATAATTTTTGATGTCCTTGTAAAACATAATCATAAATTTTGGAATTCAGGAACTCAATTCGCACTGGCATTTCAGGTTATGTATTATATCAATCCAATCATTAATCAAGGCCTTATTTAAGTAACTTTCAATAAATACTAGTTGAAAAATAAAAGAGTAAACTACTCCAATCTCTGTGCTCAAGTCAACATTTACCAATACGTATTTGCGTCCACGCACACAAGCGCCCTCTGTGTGTGCTCACAAGAATGCATCGCTGTTGACACAACTTCGATATTTCTTTATTTATTGCTATAAAAACATCTCCGAAAACCATTGAAAACTGCACCCTAAGAGTATCCCATAAAACTCAATATCCAACAACGTCGAAACATCTTACATCCTTTTACTAATTGTCCAAAAATAAAACTAAAAAAAGTTATGATCCATATTCATGCGCTCATAAGGTGGTTTTTTGGTTGGGTTTTATTGGGACTTATAGCGTTTTTCTCGGGAAGTGTATGCGTATATTTAAATAAGGATTTATGCGTTGTGTCTGGCGTTTTGGCGAGATTCGCGGATAAAGAGTATTATGGGATTAAAAACGCGAGATCCGAACATAGATTTGGACCCACAATGGCGCGGGCGTTAGGTCCACGATACCTCACGATATTTCGGTTATAAATATTGGGGAGATAACAGCACTATAGCTTTGGGCTTGTATAGGCTATAGCTAAAGCAGCTTGAAAGCAAAAGTTAGACTAAACTCTACAAGCGCTCTAAAGTACAGTCTATGGACAACATATTATTTATGGTACTTATGTGCCGGAGCTCTACATCTCTGAATCACGACCTAAGAATACTTTTTTAGTGATCTTAAATTGGTTGATTAAGAAAAGAGAGGAAGGCCTAGTTATAGTCTTTACTCCTAACCGATAAATTTTGACGGAAATGTTGCCGTCAAAATTGTAATATCATAATAATATGGGCATCTCTAATTAAAAATAAAATGCGAAACTTAAGTCACTTAACTCTTTACAAACAAGCAACAAAACTACTAGATACTGAAACAAGTAGCAACAAATAAACTATACGAAATCGAAAGTAAAAACATAATCTATGGTCAAAATCCAAAAAACTTTCATTAAAACCTTTCCCACCAAAAACTAAACCTGTTTCGATAGCCAACAAAAAACATTATATTAATTTGGGATCCCCACAAAAAACGAAGATAGCCAGTCGTGAAAAAAAACTAATGGGCGTAAAAGGAAAAAGGATTGATCGAAAAAAAAAAACATCGAAGAAAGGGTTCGTGCGATACAGGGTGTTCCTTAAAGCAACACAAAAACTAAATTATTGTTCGTGCTATCGTTACATCATATCAGTAAATTTAAAATGGTTTAAATTTTGTCACTTATTATTGATTTTTTAAATCTCACTTATATGAAAAATATGTAAGTAAAATAAAATAAAATTATTTATAAGTATGTAATTACAAACAAGCAAACTTTTGAGTTATAAAATAATTTGGGATAAAAACAATTTTTGAACAATACTAATTAAAATAAATCAATAAATAAGTAATTCATAGTGGTCAGCTATGAATTACTTATTTATTGATTTATTTTACATATTTTAATCACAAACTTAACAATAACATAAAACGAAGATAAAGCCCTAAAGATTGCAAATCGCACTGGCCAAAGTGCTGTACCGGGTGTGAGTGTGTTGTCTAAAAATAGTATGAAAGACATTCCGCGACTTTAACTTGCAGGATTTCATATTGAGTTATTCAGAACTTTACAATCAGTTCACTTAATTATAAAATTGAAATTAATGTACGATTTTATTTGATTATCTTTTATCTTATCTATTGTCTTCTTTTATTGTTATTTGTATATTACATCAAACTGCAATTTAATATTTTAATTTTGATTCAGTAATAGCATTTTTAACTAAGTACTAAGTTAAAAAAAAGGGCCACTCAATAAAAATAAAAATAAATCCTATATCACCCGCGTTTAAACATAATACCTTACTTGTTCAAATCAAACCAATAGTTTAGCCGCTACGAGGACAGATAAAGTATACATGCATATTACATTACCAAGATCACCTTTTATTTTGGTATCGCCATAGTAGGCTTTAGGCTACAAAGCCTTTTTTTTAAAGAATGATGTGGATTTAAAAATGTATCCCCCTGTACATCACACTTGACATCGGCGTTAGGTGGCGGTCACAAATTCCTCCCCATTCATTACGACTGCCATAATATATTCTGCCGGACAGAAGAATGGTCTAAGAAAGTGAACATAATTGGGAGATTTCACTGATTCTGAGTTTGGGTCAATATTGGCTACCGTATGTTGAAGCTAATTTGACTTGATCTTTAAACTCTCGTGGTCCTAATATGGGCCTGTTACCAGCTGTATTCCCTTTGATTAGTGCGAGTGCAGGTGATTAGTGATTAAGAGAAATTAAAGGACTTGCACTAATCAGTCGCTGTCCACACTTAGGTACTTTCACCTGATTACTTATCACCTGCACTTATCACTAATCAAAGTGAATATAGGGCATAAAGCAAGGGTTTAGTGCAGATTGTCTTATCAAGAAGAGGATGTTTCGAACTCCTAAAAATAAATCCAGTAAGTATAATAATATGATATGTAAGTTACAACTTACAGTATAAAGTTTATATACTCGATGTTCTGAAACTGAAACTCAACTTCGAATTGAATATAGAAAAGTACATTATAAAATTTAATATAACAATTATTAAATGTGTTGCATTCCTACTCTCTTATTCTTAAAAATCGGCCAAGTGCGTGTTGGACTCGGTTCTTGAGTTACAGCCTGGAAACAGATAGACAGACAGACAGACGGACATACATCGAAGTGGTAGTAATAGGGCCCCGTTTTTACCCTTTGGGTATGGAACCCTAAAAAATAAATTTAAATTAATTGATTTCCTGTCTTGGTCTATTTAGGCTTGGTATTAGTAGAAATACTAACAGATAATATTATAATAGACTTCCTTTATAGATAGCTGTCATTTTGTCTGCTCATCCCTGGAATGAAACCCTTTCTATGGTGGCGATGCTAATAGCGCTGTTTCGACTTGCATCGATAAACATTTTTGATCAATAGGGACAATGAATAACTAATCAAGGTTTTTAGGGGCTAATCAATTATCCAAATCTTCCTAGATAAAGATCATCAAATAACTATGATCATAGTGTCCGAGGGTGGCGAAGATTGCCGATCATACCCGAGCATACCCGAGCTTAGCCGAGAGGAGCCGAACTTAGCGCCCGCGGCTAACAGGTGTTCTATCCATCTTGTGATGACCGGACGCTACTGCTCGATGTGTCTTGATACTTGCCACATTATTTTCAAAGTTAGTTTGAGTTAAAGTTTAATTTTATAATATGTCAGTAGGATTTAGGCTACGAAACAAATGAATATAACTACAGTTCAGAAAGCTTAAGATTTCAATTGAGAAAAAATATATTTTTCTTTTATTTTTTTCTGTTTAATGCATTATTTTTAAATACGTGATAGCACGCGCATCGATTCCAAAAAACGTGATAACTGATAACACGCGCATAGACTGCTGAAAACAATGAGTATTTTTCTTTTTGTTTTCGGCGTAGTCGGATAACATGGTAGTCGTTAGTTTAAAATGTAATTATTGCAAAGATGGCCTAACATAAGGTCTACAACTCTATACTCTACGTAGAGCTCCATACTAATATTGTAAATTTGAAAGTGTGTCTATCTGTCTATTACCAAACCGCTAAACCAATTTCGCTGGGTATGGAGATACTTTGAGTCCCCGAAAAAGGACATAAAATACTTTTTATTCCAGAAAAATGTACGGTTCCGGCGCTATAAACGAATTTTAGCGCAACGGAGTTGCGAGCGTCATGTAGTAAACCATATATTATTCTACGGTTAAAATTGCGGGTACTAGTGATTTACATCGTCCATTTTCAAAGATAATCTATACTTACTATAAAACAAAGTCACTTGTTTCCCTCATGTCCATTTGTTCCCTTTAATATTTAAAACTACGCAACGGATTTTGATGATTCTCTTAGTGTTCGATAGCTCATTTATCGAGGAAGGTTATAGGCTATATTTTATCACGCTAAGATTAATAGAAGCGAAGAAATAGAGGAAAATGTGGAAAAAACGGGAAAAATTATTTGAAAGGGCTAACTTGAACGCGTTAATCTCAGGAACTACTCCGATTTGAAAAATTCTTTCAGTGTTAGATAGCCCATTTATTGAGGAAGGCTATGGACTATATTTTATCACGCTAAGACTAATACGATAATGTGGAAAAAACGAGGGAAATTATTTGAAAGGGTTTATCTCGCGAACTAATGGAGCAATTTTTATGTTATTTGGCACAGATAAGAAGTAGACCACATGAAGGATCGTGATAGGCTATCGATTTTAATCATTTTTCAGTGGCTATATATTTTATACCTGTGCGACGCCGGGGCGGGTCGCTAGTAATGATAAAAATAATTATATGAAATGTATCATAAATCTCATGTAACAAGTATCAAGATGGTTCACCGTAGCGGCTATTACACCTGGCCGGGGGATGAGGAATGTCAGAGGTCTGTATCTGAGAGCCTGATTACATTATACAACGTGTATTATTATACTTCCCTTAAAAATATAATACAATTATTATTGTACATTTTATTGTATAAAATACAAAATTTTGAGAAGCTGTCAAGTATTAAGACTATCTAACCTAAAGGGGAGTAAAATGTCAGATATTCGCATATTAGAGATATTATATGATTATTTTACTACATGTATATATAAGTTAACCCAGATATAAATCCCAAGGAAACATGATTTTATACATTTTGCGACGATAAAAGTAGTTTAGCCATAATAGATTGTCCTTATCAAACTTTGTTTAAATTAGTGCGGTAGTTTCGGTATTCATAATTAAATATCGTGATAATGTAGGTTATTGAAATATAAACACTGTTTCTTTCGGTTTAATAAAATCAGCCAAGTGCGAGTCGGACTCGCGCACGATTTATTCCGTAGGTAGTAGGTACCATTATACAGCGGAAACAGACAAAATCTTGTGTTTTGTGTATGGGAGCCCCCCTTTTATATTAATTATAATTTGTTTTTAGTATTTTTTGTTACAATGGCAACAGAAAGAGGTACACTCTGAAATAATCCGTGAAAATTTCAGACGTCTAGCTATCGCGGTTCTTGAGATACAGCCTGGAGACGGACAGACATCGAAGTCTCAGTAATAGGGTCCCGCTTTACCCTTTGGGTATGAAACACTAATTATAACTTGATTTTATATAATACTAGCTGTCCCGGCAAACGTTTCTTTGACCATATTATTATATAAAGTATATCGCCCGTATTATTTTATTGAATAAGTGACTACATATTAAGTACGTCACCATGGCAACGTCCATCGCTATCCCGTGACCCGCGTCGCATAAACAATGGTCGCTCTTTATAGACAAATAATTTGCAATAAAATAAAATTGCGACTATAATTATTAAAGATCTAAAAAAACATTAAAATCGGTTAAGTAGTTTAGGAATCCATCGCTGACAAACATCGTGACAGGAGATTTATATATATTAGATAATATCTTGTTTATATATAATATACTACGAATAATAAAACCTAGTTTTTATTATTCATAGATATTATATAAAAAATTACAACTTGTTTACATACATAAAACAACGTAATCCTTTACAGGAAATGTACCTCCTTGTACCAACTTGTGTTGGTCGTGTTTTTTGCATCTGAAGGAAGTGAAATGTCGACATTGATTGTATTAATTTTAATATTTAATAATGTATTTTCCTTTTTATTTCACTAAATATTACAATCCCCTGGAAAAAAATGTAAACAACCATAATATTATGTATTTAGATGGATAAGGGCGAAGCCAAACGACCGTAATTTGTGAGAGAATGTGACTAGTGAGTTGCAGAATTTCTGCCGGGCAGAATTCTGCTGCATTCAGTTTCATACAAAAGTCCTGTTTGATTCACACGTGCGTAATTTTGTGAGTCGTGATTTGTATGAAAAAAATTCTTCCCGGCAGAAATTCTGCGGCTCACGACTCACAAATTACGCTCGTTTGGCTTAACCCTGATAGTCAGTTTTTCAGTAAAATCAGCTAGGTACAGTCACGCTTCAAAGTAGAGAATACAGGGTGTAACAAAACTTACTACTAATACTTTAGGGGGTGTATATTTGCTCTTATAAATTAAAGGTAGACGTCAAAAGTAACTGTTTTAGTGCTGCTTTAATAGTCAATTCGATACAAAATACACAATATACACTCCCTAAAGTATTATCACTTTGTTCTTTTACACCATGCGAGAATGCCGTATGCGCTTGGGCACATACAGGCATTTAAAATCTTGTCCCAGGCACTACAGTATTTGAAGAGTGGTTACTTCGTTTTGAAAATGCTGTATAAATCATCCACAATGGATGCAAAGGCCTAGTTTTGTGTAATTGTGAAAGTGTCAGTCTGTGCAGTGTGAAATAAATTGCTTTTTGGCACCTTTTTGACACTCTCACAGGCCGTGGTGATCAAGTTAATTATTCTAGTCAATCAACTAGATGACCCATTGGAGCCAAAAAAAGTTTTCGTCGTCCGCTCCCATTTTACACAAGAGATCGTCGTTTCACTCCAGCGCCATCTTACAGACAAAAAAGCTTGTTAGATAAAACCCATAGATAATCTGAGGCGAATGCGCCCGCGATGATCGGGCAATAAAAAAAATAAAACCCGCGCACCGCTCGGCCGTGACGTCACGCTGTTTCCGCCATATTGTCTTCTCGTAACGGATTTATTAATAAGATCTTGCAAAAAAAACGTACTGTTAACAAAATGGCGCCCACCAGTCTCGGAGTGAAAATGATAGCGCAAAAAATTGAAGCCAAGATTACAGAGGCGCTAGCGACCGTAGGTGCCGAGTGCTAACGCTACTTAATTTTTGACTAAGTGTCGCTAGAGTAGTTCTGATAAGAAACTAATAAGATCATATTGTGTACACTCTGGAATCACCCAAAAAACGTGTACTTAGTAACAACGTGCTACGTAAAGTATCTAACAGATTCTAGCTGTCTAGGGACTAGAACCTTATCATGAATTTTCTCATGTTTGCACAAAATAACATTCCAATAATAAGACTGTAATCTTATTAATTTTTGGGCCGCGATGTTACTTGCAAAAAATACGGCTAGAACGATTGTGTTGAAATTGAAAAAAAAAACACAGTCCTTAGCAAAACAACGTTTGCCGGATCAGCTGGTGCTAAACGCTAGCGCCAAAAATGTAATCTATCGTAATTTCCGAAAATTCTGACATGAAAAAGCTTGGGTAACACGAAAATAGTAATTCCTAAGATCTAAGACTATAAATACGAGTACAAAAAAATATAGAAACATTTGATGGAGCATAGTTTATCTTACAACTGGGAAAACACGCTGAAAAAATATTGTGAGCCAAGGAAAAATATTCCTAAATGAAAAAATAGCAACCGTCCTTTCCCCGCTAGGGCTGGCAACATGTTTTTATTCAAAGAAATAACATACACATAAAATAAATTTCAAAAAATCCTTATATACAATTTTCAATTTACATTACTGAACCGTTAATTTATTTAAATCGAATTAAATATTTACGGCAAGTACCAGTAATTGAAAAGTCTGGCTATTCAATTCGTAATATCGTAACATTAATATCTTAACTCGCCCTTATCACGGGGAGTGCTCTGAGGAATTGTTCGGAATCATACCACCTGCAACTTTTCGCCATCGTCCCACGCGAAAAACATACTATCCTCATCACCTTGATGAGTGGCAGTCTTCCACAGTGCGTTTTTCGCGTAACTTTCTGCCGCGCACTGTAAAACTCTGGAACGAACTGTCACCAGCAGTATTTCCGGCCTATACGACCTACAAACCTTCAAGAAAAGAGCGTATTCGTTCTTAAAAGGCCAGTAACGTACCTGCAGCTCTTCTGATGTTGCGAGTGTCCATGGGCGACGGTAGTTGCTTACCATCAGGTGAACCGTTTGCTCGTTTGCCCCCTTATTTAATAAAAAAAAATCACGCCATTGGCTTTTTACTCCATAATACTAAAGAAAATTTAAAAAATATCCCATAATATGCATTAATAGAGAATTAATAAAAAGACTAATTAGCTACGAATAATGAAACCTAAGGAAACGTAACTCCCATACTAATACAGTTTTAAATTTGGTTCTACTCGAACTGTCATGTAACGTCAGCCTTTATGCCGCTCAAGGTCACCTAAATATTGAAAATGTATGAAAAGTGAACCCAAGGTACACATTTTTGACAAGTATTTTGGAGCATGTTTTTTGACGGAGTTACTCTTCCTTAGTTTTTATTATTCGTAGCTAATTAGATAAAAAAATACCTACGGTAGAGAATCTTCCTGCTCTATTTAATGATTTCTGTAATATTTTTGCATTTGAATACAATTTCTCTATTTTAAAGAAATAGAAACAACAGATTAATTAATGTTTATTAACAGTTTTGTCAGCCCTACACCGAAGTCTCTGTCTAAACATTGGTCTGTAGACGACACTGCTACAAAATGAGAGTTAGCAGTTTACCTGTCGGCTGTCCCTTACAACGTAAATGAATTAGATAGAGACATAACATTTTTATCCGAAAAGAACGAAATTATTTTAACAGACCGCTGAAATTTATTTTAACAATGTGTGCCCACTGCCCGACGTAAAATATTGTATCTCTTAGTGTACGTCTAATATGTTTAATATTTTATTTCATTATGTTTTGATGTGTAAACCAGAGCCTAAGCTCTCCTCTTGAACTTCTTTTTATTATTTCCTTTGCTTTATATTTTTCTTTTTATTATTTCCTTATCCATACTTAATATTATAATTGCGAAAGTGTGTCTATTTGTTACATCATTCACGCCCAAACCGCTGAACCGATTTTGCTGAAATTTGGTATGCAGATACTTTGAATCCCGGGCAAGGACATAGAATACTTTTTAACCCGGAAGAATGTACGGTTCCCGCGCCATAAATAAATTTTAGCGCAACGGAGTTGTGGGCGTCGGCTAGTTTTATTTATAGTTAGACTGAAAAATCACCTGCTATGCTTAGATAGACCTATTAATAGCTCATAAAATTTATATTATTATAGTTAACCTACTACCCGCTTTGATGGCGTGAGAAACTAGCATTATATTATAAGTTGAAAGAGCTTACCTACATCCTTCGTTTGCGACAGTCACATAGCGATGTCTCAAACAACAAACAACCATAACTACCACCGACTGCGAAGACTACATGCATGCACTATCGACTAGACATTAAATTAACGAATGTTCTTGACTATGAGCCCTAACCTCGTCTCCACTTGGAATCAAGAGGCATAGATTGGAAAAGAAAAAGATGATTTTAACCAATTCCAGCTATGAAGAATAGAGGAATATTTCAGACAATATAACAGTCAATCAGAACAAGAGTCATCAGAAATCCAACGACGGAATCTGTCTCGAAACTTGCGACAATACGAATAGTTTCTACAATGTCCAAAAAGTCTTTCGCTACATCCATATTTCTAAAAAGGCCTCTATGGCTCTTGATTTCCCCAAAAAAGGCTGGGGTACTGAGGCATTGTCATTTGACGGTCGCAGAGTGCTTAATTAAAAATTGACAAAAGTTACTCCACTAACAATAACGCGGGAACGGAAAAACAATGCCGTATGTGGACGCCAAAGATTGGAAATGTTAGATATGTCCTCATTGCGCAAAACCCGTAATAATGTAGGGTGAAAAATCGTTGAAATAGTATACCAATTAGCAAACTATATTAACTACATTATAAGGAATTACACATTATTTTCTATAACAATGATAGGCTATTATGATAAAAAACACATCCAATAAATTAAAATCGTACACATGCACGTAGTAACTATTAATACAACCTGTGAAAAGGCGTTAGATCATGATAGATGTAGACAACTGTAGACGACTTCGCAACAATTGCGAAGTCATCTACAGGCAAATATAACAATTAAGAGTTATTTTAAACCCTCTCTAAGTTGGCCTCCGTAGTGTAGCGGACCAACTAGCGCCACAATCCTATTACACTACCAAGTTTTCCCAGTACGGCAGTGTAATGTGATAGCACGATACAAAATTTTTGTGATTAGCTATACAATTGCTAAATATAGCCGGCTTCGGCCTGACTAAGCATACCACCTTACTCAGTCGAAAGTTCTTCTATTGCTGCTACCCATATCCTACATTTGTGCATGCCGCATCTTGCCATACAGATCTTTGGCAACCACCAAAAACACGAGCGAGCATACAAAATGGTCTTATTGCTCGATATTTTCAATAACAAGCTACTTCAGTTCGGGCTAGCCTAAATCATGCCCCTACCACTGCATACGCCTTTGTTATTTTTCTCTTAGCGGGCCCAATATTTTTGGAGGGCCTAAAATAATACCGAGGGTGATTTTTAACAGTGTTTTTGTTCTTAGCGACGTTGTTATTACAAAAAGATACGTATTTTAATTGTGGTGTGTTTTTAACCAATTACGAGTGTGTTTTAGTGAAAAAAAATAATGAAAAGTAGAAAAATATGGACTTCACTAGGCAGAAAATGCATGTATCATAGTTAAAAAAAAATCGGTTGTCTGTAAAGTCGGTTTACTGACGATAGTTGAACGTGACAACGTCATAGCCTTAACCCCCCAGTTCCGAAAAAATTAAAAATATTTATAATGAGTAAAATAAACTATTCGCAATACAAAACGCTACATAAATTCGTGAAATCCAGTAAAATCTTCGAACAAAGCACAAGTCAAACCTTGACACGTAGGAAATAGAGCACAATTTTGAATAGCCGAAATAATATTAATAGCTCACAGATTGTTTATTTATTTTTTCAGAGTGTGATTTCAGAGATTCAGAGTGTGGTCAATGTATCAAAGGTCATAACTAACCAAACTTCTTCATACAAAAGTATTCTCTAAGTCATCGAAATACGTAATATAATCGAAACAAAGAGCGCGGCCCAGGTGAGCCTTACTGAGAGCTGTCAGCGAGGTAACGCCGCATGAACTGTCATGTTTTTCGGGCGCGCACCCCATATCGAATTATAAGACGTTATCACGTCAAAATATAATTTTCCTATAAAAATTAGTAGTAATAATAATGAATAGATACTATTCTCGACTTAAGATTTTAGCACACTTAACAATATTTTTAAGTATTCTGAAGCCGATCATATTATTTATTAATACAATACACTGGATAAAATAATCTGGATCTACACAATATGGATCTTCATAAATTAATGTCAAATCAACGACATTAACATAAGAACACCACTCTTCATAAGGCCGTGTTTCCAACTGCAAGACAACTGTCGCGAGAAGTGTCTGACAGTCTGTCTGACAGCAGCTTGCAGGTGTAAACCCCGTAGCAAGTGCTGTCGCGACAATTTGTCAAGCGGTTTGTGCGAGTAGTTGCGACCGCGACAGCATGACATGTCTGGGAGGACTCGCGAGTCGCGATAGATTTCGCTGTGGGTCACCGCAGATATACGGTCTAGTTTCGTATGGCATTTATCCGCGAGCTTCTCGCACCACATTTATTGCAGCAATAAATTGCAGGAATAAGTATGAAATGTAAAGATTATTGCAAGAAACTCACGCAAGACTTCCGCGAGTTTGCTTATGGCGGAAACACGGCCTAAGAAAAGTCTGGATCATTGTTTGAATAATTCAGAAATGACGCATTAATGTTACACAAACAGTAGAATAGGGTACTGCTCTAAATCGTCATATTTAGTTATTGAACCAACACCAATCCGAATCTACGGCTATTATTCGAATACAAAAATCGATTAAGCACAGACAAGTGTCACTCGAACTCCGTAATCGATCCACGCGCCGGATTCTCTCGGACACGCACGTTCGATTCGTTATCGATTTTTTCTCGATTTCGTTTTGTATCGGCGCCCGTATCGGGGCGTTTTTTTGCGGCGAGTACGACCGAATCGGACTTTTAATTGTCCGACGACAGTTATGTGTGAAAATGTTCATCATCATCATTTGCCACTGCTGCAGGCTTAGCGTGGCCACTAGTCCACTACAGATTGAGTTTACGCTAGACAAAGTGTCACGATTTTATTACTACTCAAATTTTCTTGAATTTTAATTAGAACCATCACTAAAATGGTATCGATTTGGCACTTCTTAATTACATACTGCCGCACGCAGATTATCTGTTAAAATCTTCATTTTATTACAATGTAGTTAATACTCGTATCTGACTGCCGCAGTCTGAGTTTTTCAACGGTAGACAAGGTAACAGAAGGAACTTTTAGCAATAAAATCTACTTTGTCTCCAAAATCTGTGTTTTGTCCTTTCATATTTAGAATTGTGATTATGCTAAGCCTATGTAGATTCCAATGAAGGGATCAGCTTCATTATATTACTGTGTATATTAACTTTATGATTACTGTTCATGTTGATTTTGATCTAAATGTAAACAATGCAGGTACAAAAAATATTTACCCATGTACACTAATAATAATGAAAAAAATGTATTATTTTCGATGAAAGGAAATGCAGGATTCCTTTGGGAGCGTACAGCGCCATTATTTCATCATCGTGGCTCAATCGTGACCACATTTGATTCCATCAGCCACTGATTGAAAGCACTTAACACTTCTAAATGATAGCGTGACGTGAGTACACACTGTCTCAGTACTTCTCAACCTGGGGCACTATGCCCTGGGGCCGCAGAGAGATGGAGCCGAGCCGTACAGAGAAGGGACGTAGCATTTAGGAATCTATTTTCTTAAAGAAAAAGACATGGGTTAAAATTTCCCTGGGCTTCTCAAGTTGCACTTTATATTTTTACAGCGAAGTAAAAAATGGTACAGAGAATGCAAGCTTAAGCATTACAATGATGAATTAATTTTAATAATAACATTGGAGAACAAATAAAACTTATTGAAAATGTAATAAACAATATTAATTCACGTAAGTATATTTCGTATTCTAACATTTATTAGAAAACTTGAAGTCATTGGTCCGAGGGGCCGCATACAAAAAGGTTGAGAAGTTCTGATCTAATGGAAGTGAGGAAGCTTTTTGTAGCAAGCATAACATACTAGGAAAATTTGATAGAAAGTAAGTCATTGCACGATTGAACATCGATAAAGTATGTTTACCAATCTTCTAAACTTGGTCCAGTTACTCGTATGTAGGTACCACGGTAACTCAACAAACTGTAAAAATTACATAGAAAATGCATTTAGTCGTACATGTCACTACGTCTGCTACAAATTACATTAAAATCAGTGGAATATTTACAGAGAAAAAGCTCTGCTTACTAGTAAAACTACTACTCACTATGAAGGATACTACTGCTATAATAGTACTTAGAAGGCAACATTTTTGTGACATTTGTTGACTAAGTATTTGACTAGTTCTTCTTAGGTCTACTTGTACTATCAGAGAATTGTTTTCTAGAGATTAATTCCTAGGCAGATAGCAGACCTAAGTAATTTGGTCGCGTTAATTCAAACCCATCAGACCGATCACAGCTGTCACTGAATTGATATAAGCCGACCAAACGACGTAGGTCCGTCAACTACCTAGGAATCAATTTCCTAGTAACCTGTAATTTGGTCGCGTTGACTTAACGCCACGAAATCAATTAGGTCCTCCATCTGCCTAGGAATCAACTTCTACCAGTACCATCGAGGAAACTGATTCCTAGGCAGTTGACAGACCAACGTCATCTGGTCGGACCATTCAAATGTTCATTGTGATCTGTCGGCTGGGTTTGACGTAACGCGACTAAACTACGTATATCCACAATCTGCCTAGAATCAACTTCTCTGATATTACATAGTTAATGTAGTAGCTCTACTTAATTTTCAGGTGCTCATTTCATACACTTTAACTCCATTCATACTCGCTGTTGTCAAAACAATACACCAGAATATTTATAAGTAGTAGGGCAATAAAACTTGTTAGAAAAAACTGCAAATCACTGCACGATGTACTTTCACACTGAACTAGTATTTCTTATTGCATCGCCATGATTGAGGTGAAAATCGTTTTTGTTTTGTTTGGGTGTTAAGTATCAGGAACCACGTAAGATTGTTGTAATTAGGATGTTAATCCTTCGATCGGAGATTCTTGGAAATGCTATTGTATTCTATTGTTGTCGCGGTCACCGGTATCCTTATGGGTCTTGACGGGTTCATTTGTCTTGAGACCGATAAGTTAGTAAATAACAGCCACAAAACCAGTACTAGGTAACAAACGGCTGATTTCGGTAACTTTTTTACTAGATATATCCCCTTCGTTTTGTCATAATTCATTAATAGCGCTGGAACCGTCAATTTCATTTCTTTTTCGGAACTCAAAGTATCTCCAAATCAAACTAGATCACAAGTGGTTTAGGTATTTTAGGATAAAGATGTAGTAAATACATAAAAATAGATTCATATTTATAATATAAGTATGGATTGTCTTCACTTTAAAAATAGTTACAATTAGCCCTATTTTTTACAGGAAAACCACCCTTAAAGATATACGGCTGGATTGAAAAACGCAGCGTTTTGCCGCCGCCAGTATGAAGGTAAAGCAGATCACTTTCTACGCGCTGGTGCCAGTGGTATCTTGCATCTATAACTGTACACTAATTATTATATTCTGTAATGGAATAGATTCGCCAAATATAGGCTCTTACGGAGGTAGAGTTGGCAAACCAGTGCATTGATTGAAATGGCCATGGTGGAGAATGCGTGAGTTCTTTTGCAAAAATTTTATAGTTAATCCTGAAAGGTCACAAAAAAGCATCATCATAGTATTCTGAAGTAGTGACTACTTTTATTGATATTTGTTCGAAAAGAGAACATAGAGTAACAGGTAAAATAAAAACGATAGCTAACGAATACCCTTCATTGCCTTTTAAAATTCTCACCGTGTGTTTATGTTTCTTTCTATGTAGTGCAGTAGCACGTATGCATGAAATTCTGCCTTATTTTTTGACAAAACTTAGATTTGAGATTCAACCAAAATAAGAATAACATGTAGCTTCCTAACTATAAAGCAACTAACATATTCCTAAGACACACTATCATGAATTAGGCATATGGTAGACCTATGTAATTTGTTGGTTGGAGTTGGTTGGATAATGTCAAGCCCCAGATAATCACGACTAACATTGACTTAACGTAATGCGACCAAATTACGCATGGTCCCGAACTGTTTTCGGATCCTCGGAAAACTATATCCCAAGCCAAAGGTACCGTACTATGGCTGGTATTTAAAATAGTTCGTACTTAAGGGCCTTCCTTACGGAGATTATAAACTCATAATTTGAAAGCTACAAAGTTATAATAAAAATACAGCAATAATCTTTAGTATATCAACATTCCTTCCCACTACCCCATACTCATGATATCAGCTTCCAAAGTAAAACCAATTACTTTTATTTGAAACACACGCCAATAGATCGACAATATCATAAACTACATATTATTCCATGTTTTAATACTTTTTAGATCAATTTTGAACTAAGATAAGTAAAAAAATAGGGTTTTGGTGCGATCTCGGCAACGCGGCAAATGTATGGTCAAGGTCGTTTGCTCGGAGAACGGCCTTAAGATGCGGCCCGGTCTGAAGACGCGGTTCGGCTCTGTGATTGGTCCAAATTTTGACAGCCAACCAATCACAGAGCCTGAACCGTGTCTTGAGACCGAGATGCATCTCGAGTACTGACTATTTATACCAGCCTATGGGTAACAAAACGTTAAGTCAGGGGTGATACAATTACTTTTGCGGTCGGTACTCGAACGAGATGAGCATGACGGGCAGAACCGCGGACCTGACATTTCTTCATTAAAAATCTATTATCGGAAGCATTCTCCACCTATGTAAGCCAATAAGAAATTAAAACATACCACCAGATGAAAACCGACCTTAAATTAAGCGATGAGAACTCAAAATTGACTGACAACATCCTCAACTTGCAATTTAAGGAGCCCAATGCGAATTTGAACTCTAAAATTATACAAGTAAATTTGGTTTTTCGATACAGATTGATAATCAAGAAGTGGACCTTCGAAAGGGATTCGGAAGTCAGTTACAAAAAGTTAGGAAAAGTTAATGGTACACAGTTTGCATGCTCTTATCTTTTTTCCTGATGATCTTGATGAATCATGCTCTTGGATCGAAAGGGCAAAAGTAGTTAAGGCATAACGGAACTAGATAATATTCTGCTCGATATTTAGGGAAAATTTTCTGGCCAAGAAATGAAACTATTGAGTGAATATAATTATAAACAAATATATTTAACTTATACTCCGAAAATTAAATTAAATTGGATTACCAACACTAGCTGTCCCGACTCCCGGTGAACTTCGTGTTACTTAAAAACCTTCCCTGGACTTTAAGGATTATTTTAAGACTAAAATTAGCAGAATCGGTCCTTCCGTTATCGAGATATAACTCGATAACGGCTGGACCGTTATAGCGTTATTAACACAATTGGAAATCCATTTTTAATATATATGTAGATTATAAATATTAAATACCTATATCCTGACAAACAGCAAAATAATATTTTTTATACTTCGAACCTCAAATGGAATGGAATTTTGACCAATAATGCATTTGACGTTGGTTTGGACATGAAAACACCACTTTTCCTAATAATAATCTGCATCCAAACCATATGAAATCTGTATCTTAAAGATTATTTAGCTAACGGCCTGTTTCACCGCTTCCTGATAAGGTGCCCGATAGGGTTATTTGACAGATTTTCCATACTCCATCTGTCAAATTAAGTGGTGGATAGCCTAATCAGGAAGCGGTGAAACAGGCCCTAAATCTACCAACAGTCTTATGGCGCATTTTCATTAGTCGTTAACTCGTACGGTATACAGCATACGGGGAGTCTGTAACAACTAATGGCGCATTTTCATTGGCCGTGGGCCGTGGCATGCGTTTCAGAAATCACCCGCACCCCGCATCGCATGCGGGCCCTATCGACCAGTGAAAATGTGTCATTATTGAGACAAGCTTAACACTAGAATCTCCGCCAACAAAATCGCAATAAAACAGTTTTAGCTTACTCAGTATTTCACACCACAACTTATCACTTATTCAGCGTTACGTAAAACTTATACACAATATATTTTCGGTTAAGCGATGCATCATCTTATTTTCATTGAAAAGAATTCTCGAGCGTTAGGTATAACTATAAATCGTGTTTGTTTGGCACTCGGCAGTGGTTGCATGCCAACTCCTGCCGGATCCATGGTGTAAAGCTAAACAATAATAAGCTTAAACAGAGTTATGCTGTTGAAGTTTGGACCGAGTGACCGACGCAGCGAAAATTTTAACTGGTTGGGGTTGGTTCCACGAATTTCCTCTATGAATGAGTGTTCGTGGCGACCAAGGTGCCTGTTCCTGGTCTGTAGTAGAGCAGGACAGTCGAGGAGAAGGTGAATAGGTGTTTCATCCTCCTCACAGAATCTGCAAGTCGTTATGCTACAAATACCCATTCTGTTTAGGTGTTTGTTGAGCTTGCAGTGCCCAGTTAGGCTTCTGGTAAGGATTCTTAATTGGTTTCTTCCCAAGGTGAGCACTAATTGAGTATATGAATTGAGTACTAGTGAGATTATGAGTATGATGATAAATGATAATATGAGAGAAAAAAGAATGAGAGTTGTATTATCTTTATTTCATTACAATTAAATATTTTACTTAATGATATTCGTCTCAGAGTGCAGCAGAGAAAGAGGTGTGAGTATTAAATATACGTTTACTAAAAAAAAGTATCTAAATCGGTAGGTATATTGTTATTGATAACTATTATCCAGAACCATTCTCTTTAGTTCTCTGATTCAAAAGTACTCTAAACATAGTAATAATTAAGATGTTATTAAAGTGTTTAGAAGCAATCCAATTAAAGTTACAACATTGAACATTAATCTCTATTATATAGAGCAATGGATGATAGAGCAATTATACATAGTGTATTCAAATTATTTTTTACGAGCTTTACAACTGGACATCGTATGATTATGCAATACATAAAATAAACTTTCTTGAAACACTGTCCATACTTAATATTCTAAATGCTAAAGTGTGTCTGTCTGTCTGTCTGTCTGTCTGTCTGTCTGTCTGTTACCTCTTCACGCCCAAACCGCTGAACCGATTTTGGCTGAAATTTAGAAATAGGATACTTTTATCCCGGAAAAATGTAGGGTTACCGTGCGAACAACGAATTTAGGCGCAACGGAGCCGAAATAGCCAAATATATACAACCGAACATAGAACTTTCTCCTTTTCGGAAGTCGGTTAAAATCAGCAAAATCCGTTAAAAGAATATTAGTTATGTCAAAAGATGTATGTGAATTATTTTCAACTTACTTAAAATACAATAATTCAAGACGTGAGTGAAAGAATAAGGTAAGTAACATGAAAAAACTTCCCGTTTTTTGCTTAAATGGAGGCTTTAGGGCCGGAAAAATTATTTGAAATAGAAAAACTGTGGATTATATGTGTAGCCAGATATATAAGCTAGGTAATAAAGTAGATAAGTTACAAGTCTTATTAAAATAATTAGGGAAAAAATCAGTTATTGTCCGTATGTTACGAAATGTTACTTGTTCGATTCTTCCACTCACGTCTTCAATTATGACGTAATGAAAAGTTGTCAAGGTCTTTGAACTACACTACAGACAAATTCTTAACTCATGTTTAAAAGTTCAGAATGACCCTTATCAATCATAAATGCATTTCTGACTTATGATTAAATTCTTGTGTCCTTTATCCGTACATTTTTAAATAAGGCGGTATATTTGCTAAAAGATATATGTATTGGGATTTTACAAACTATTCAGCATTATCATTAATTATTATTATTATCTATAGGTACATATGTTTCTTTTAAACCTACAACAAAAATGTTGCGTGCTAGTTTTAGTACAAAACACTTTTTTGCTAAAACGAAGTCTTTAATACCTCAATAAAAAGATATCACTACAAGCTACAACAGATTTATTAAAATTTCCCGCTTAAAAGCATTCCTAGATAAAAATCCTGGTCTATGATTGGTCGATACATTTCTGCTGCTTCATGATTGGTCGACTCCGGCGCAGAATTGAACCTAATATGTATGGCTATTAGCGTGTGCTATTATGTCTGTCCATCTAAATTTAGCTCACACGAGTGTACTTACACTTGTTTATCGTTATGCACTACGACAATATACGGTATGCTAATGACTTTATAACCGCCGGCATCTTAAACTACTGATAAAGTTGGATTTGTGGCTGGATTCTTAGGTTTTTAGATAGGACTCCAGGAGTTTATATTTTCATTAGCCAATCGAAAGTGCTAGAGAAAAGAATATACGCTTTTGTCAAAAACCTTACCTTACCTGTCATAAGTATTTATTTGACAAAAGTATACCAGAGCCAAAAAATTAATATATCAAAATCGTTGACCTAAAGTATTTCCTAGAATTAATTACCAAAATTGGTAGATTTGTATCTGTATTTTGATTGTAACCATTTTTTTTACATGAATTTTCTAATTAGAAATAAAGAATTTGTATTTGTACTAAGTACTTTATTAATTAATTAAAATACATAATATTATCCATAAGCTATACCTATATCTTCTCCTTGTCTGTTAGAAAAGGCGCTTGATGAACAAGGATGAATAATTGTATAGCGTATCCATTGTATAACTATTTTTACCCGACTTCAAAAAAAAGGAGGTTATCAATTCGACGCGTATGTATGTAATATTTCCAGAACTGCCCAATTTTCGTATATGTCAGTCTATATCAGCGTCTGAAAAAATGTGCCTTTCAAAAGTGTATGCATATGTATGTATGTATATATGTTTTATGTTTGTGTTTGCATATCTCTGGAACTACTATCAGTAATTCTTCTTTTGTTGTACTATGTATTGTTCAACTTAGGAAATAGTGCAAGTTTCATCAAAATCGATTCAGTAGTTTTGAAGATATGAAGTTTTAATTCTCAATTACGTACAATTTTGAAGTCGGTTTTATCTTTTTAAAATACAGTTATTTATTGGGAAGGTGTCCGTTTAGATTAAATCTTTGTGCGCTACATACAAGAATTTTTCGCATCGCAGCGGGTGGCTGCAGGAAAATCTTCTGTATATTTGTATATCTGTGTATATTTGAATCGGAACTGAAAAGTCCTAACGCACGGATATAAATTCATCACGCATCTTGGCGGTCTTCCAGAGATGGCTGCCAGAAAAAGTTAAGTGCAACTTAATGCGTACTAGCGCATAAATGAAAAGAGTTTTAGTAATTGTTTATTACCGTTTTGTTAACGTTAATTATGATCAATCACAGACTATTAAATTATAGCAGCTCGTCTAAGAAACACACCCCGTGCGAGTTTCTTACGCCGATTCTTCCCAGAGTTCCCAAACCGGTGGTAGGCCTCAAGTAGACGTTATAAAAGTGTAAATTTTTAACCAATTTAGAAATAAAAGATTTTCATTTAATTTCATTTCACACATACTTACAAGAATAATTGTATGTTCTTCTACCCGTCTTTCGATACTCTCAGATCAAAAATGCAGCAACTTTCAATTGGTAATTTACATATTTTATTTACTATTTTCATTTCAAAGCTTAGGTTACAAACATAGACATAAAGCTACAAGAAAAATATCGTAAACATTTTTTGTTAATAGACGCTTATACTTTAATAATTCTGAAGTTAAAAGTGCACAGTACAGGCGGCTGAAACCTACCAATTTAAATGTCACTTTTTACCTTTCAGTATTACTGCTAGTTACTTATTTACTATACAGTAGCAGTAATTCTGTCACGTTACTATAATTTTTTGTTTACAGTTAGATCAAAATGTATCTGAACAAAATACAGTAGCTACGTTGTACATTAACATGGTTAGGTCATCTGTACAGTACATAAATCTTTCATTGGACCCTGGCCAGTAACACTTAGCGCCTAGCTTTGTACTACGATTTATAGAATAAGAGAAACTAACACACTAGAACATTTGACCAACACTAAAATGGAGAAGATTTTATGACCGGAAATATTAATGATCTAAATTATAATATTATAAATTGCAAAAGTGTGTGCTATCTGTCTGTCTGTTACCTCTTCACACCCAATCCACTGAACTGATTATAATGAAATTTGGTGTGGAGATACTTCAGTTATCACGCGATAAACGAATTTTGACGAAATGGAGTTGCCGGCGTGATCTAGTTTTTAGGGTTCCGTACCCAAAGGGTAAAAACGGCCTATTACCTATTACTAGGACTTCGTTGTCTGTCCGTCTGTCTGTCTGTCACCAGGCTGTAACTCGAGAACGGTAATAGCTAGAGAGTTGAAATTTTCACAGAATATGTAGCCGCTATAACAACAAATACTAAAAACAAAATAAAATAAATATTTAAGGGGGGCTCCCATAAAATAAACGTGATTTTTTGGCCTTTTTTGCTCTCTAACAATAATGGCAACAGGTAGGTGCTTAAATATTTCACAAAATCTATAGTTTTAATATTTAATAATAATATTAAAATAAAATCAAAAATTAACTGGGGCTCCCATACAAAAAACACAATTTTTGGCCTAATCCGACTCCGACTTGGCCTTTTTTTTATTTATATTTCTGGTCAAGGCTCCATTTATGCAAAAAAACGAACATTTTTAAAAATGTTAGGCACTTCACCCACTAACGTCTTCTTATAAAGAGAAGGCGTCATATTTTGACCCTGATTGGCAGACTGCCTAAAAATAGAAAACCAAAATGTTCTATGATAAAATCCTTTAAAACCATTTCATGAAAACTGAACAAGTGACTACCTTATAGACAATAACATCAGAAGCCTCTCAGTTTAAGATCCACGATGACGTATGTCTAAATGTAGCACTGGCGGAGTGCCAAGTGCGTTGACACACACCGACAGACAGTTTATTTTATATATAGATGCACTAGCCGCTAAATGCACGTTTCGTTTGCTTAGGAAGGAAAGTTCTGATTCATTTTGATTTAGATGTAAACTATAAACAACGATCAGTCAAATAAGAACTCAAAATTCGAACTCAACGAGTTTTTAAAACTATTATTATAATCCTGTAAGTCAAATTACCTAATTTTTTTGGCTCTTGTACAGAGTAATTGATTCATAGATAGATAGCGGACCTACTTAAATTGATCGGGTTATATAAACCTCAGCTGACATATTTAGGCTTTACATAGCAGTAGTATAAAGTCGGTCCGCATCCTATGAATCATTTTGCTCTGATAGATAGGTGTTCTATAAACTGCAAACCGATTTATTTTTATCTGAATGTAATCAACCCATAAGCAAGTATATTTCCACCAGTATAAATATCACTTATTCACTAATTTAGATAAAATATAGTGACTTGTCTGACGCATTTATTAAAATTTTCGAGAATCTAAACTGCGTTCATTATTATACGCAACTGATAACTGATAAGGAACTATAATAAGTTCTAACCATCCTATAACTGAATTCAACTTTATTGTAATATATTTTTATTCACGTTTATATCAAAATGGACCGAGAACTCATGTAACAAATATCTTGCAATAAAAACGAATAACGGATATCTTCTTCACAGATACGTATACCTCGTTAAAAACGCGCAAACATTTTTTCTAACAGCAACAAGTCCAAACGAAAATCTAATGCCAGTTGCCAATTAACAAAGAGGGGCTAGCCGAAACAGCGTCAAAGTTGAAGCACCCCTGCCCCCCGCAACCCTGTTCCCCGCACCCCTGCTTTTCCAGGGGTGCACCCCTCGTATGCACTACCGCGACCCCTATGCGCTCCACGCACCCCCACTGCAGTTTTTTTACGGGGGCCACCACCCCGTTGTTTGGTGACGGTTGCACCTCTATAGTGAGGATGGTGTGTATTGGTGTGGAATGTGTGTTACGTAAGTATTTTATGGTTAACTATAATGACACAAAATGCTACTTGAAGTATGTGAAACTTAATAAGTTGAGGTTCATGTTCCTTAAGAAACCCTTATTTCTTATTTATAATAAAAAATATATTTTCTGTATTGCATGAAATTCGACGTCTTACAACCAAAGTACTTTGGACAAGGCTGCCACTTTACCATGCTGACATTCAAATTATACAAGTCTAAATACTTGAACTACATCTTTTTAGTATTTTTCAGCGTCTTCAAGTTTAAAAGCTAGTCAAGGGGAACTTCGTCAGTATAATACCTTGATTCAATGCGTCAAGAGAGGATTTTAAAGCTAATACTTACTTATTAAATATAAGTAAGTATTAGATTACTGTCGCACTTAGAGACCTTTAATGATGATTAAACTTCAATTTATTGAAGAGTTTGACAGATAATGTATGGGACTTAGGTATGTCAAAATCATTTAATTACATTTAAGTAATTAACATTCGGCCCTGACTTTGGCAGTTAATAAAGCAATAACTATTACATCGGTATCATTAAACTACAATAATTATCATAATCATAGCCACAGCCTCTCGTATCTTCGAGCCAATCCACCCTATCCCCAGTACACTCGCGTCCATTTTGACGTGGTGATTTTTTTGGCGGCCGTGCTGGGTGGTGGGGGGGTGGGGGGGATGTTTCGTTTATTTCGGCGTTCGATCAGCCCCCATCGATCCGCGCCGTGTCATACGATAAGTGCATATTTTAATTAATCATCATCACCACCATCAAATTAAAGGCAACGCACCTGCAGCTCTTCTGATGTTGCGAGTGTCCATGGGCGACGGTAGTTGCTTTCCATCAGGTGACCCGTTTGCTCGTTTGCCCCCTCATTTTATAAAAATATGGGGACAAACGAGAAAAAAAACAAATGTAGCAAGTACCATCGAAAGAATTGATTTAAGTTGACGGATCTACGTCTTTTGGTCGCATTATGTGAATTCAAAAATAGTCGTCATCTGACGGCTGGGTTTGACGTATTATTTGTATGTTTGACGTAACGCGACTAAATTACGTAGGTCAGGCATGTGCCTGTGAATCAACTTCTCTGATAGTACAAAAAAGTGATAATTAAGTTATGTCCAAACGGCGAACCGACGGCACAAAATTTTGCAAATAATGTTAAAATATGTTTTAAAAAGTTAGTATTGTTGTTTTGATTAAACTTATTATTACAAGTATTCATGTAGATAAATAACAATTATTATAATATCTTATCTTATATATAAAATTCTCGTGTCACATTGTTAGTCCACGAACTCCTCCGAAACGGCTTTACTGTTTTTTACCAAATTTTATATGCATATTCAGTAGGTCTGAGAATCGGCTACTGGGTACTTTATATATTGATAAGTGCATTTGTTGAATAAATAATAGTAAATTATTACAACCTGAGACTGACGGCGACCATTGTTTGTGCGACGAGATAGCGATCGACGTTGCCATGGCGACATACTTATTTAGTCACTTTGCAATAAAATACTTAATATGGGCGAAATACTTTATATTATGGCAAAGAAACGTTTGCTGGGACAGCTAGTTATCTATATGAAAAATCAAAACTATCAAAAGTTTATATTATGACCAACTGAAATCAGATCAAAAGTTTATGTGACCAAGTGAAATAATTTATATTAAATACTGATTATAATAATAATTATAATAACTTTGATTATAATTAAACAAATAAAAAAATATTATTCTAAAATTGATGGTAATTTTCGTAGAGGGCTCTACGCGCGTGCTACGGCGTAGCTAGACTTAGCTTTAATAATTGTTAAATTATTCGAATATTTTTAAAATCAAATAAAAAATCCTCTATAGTAGAACAATTAATTATTTATTGTGGCATAGGTTGTTATATTATAATATACGTATATCATAAAGCCTTGCTTAAGCAATGTACGTAATTTTTAAGGTACGTGCTAATAATTGTAAAACGAGTAGTCATTTTGAAAATATTTATAGAACATATACTATATAGAATTTTTAATTCGTGCTTAAAATGTATTTTTTAAGAGTAAAGTTACAAACAATTTGACATACAAAACTTAAAAGAATACGAGCACAAATTGTGTTTTACAGCAAAAAAATACTTCGAAAAAAGAATTCATCTATTCAAAAGTTCTTTACTTGTGAGGTAAAAAAATACAATTTGTAAAGCACTGAAATGTAGGTCGCGAGCGCGCGCTAGGGTGTCCTAAGAGTCTTAAAAATTCTTAAGATTTGGAATTCTGCATACGTTTAAATATGAAAACACTGTTTTGTACTAACACTACAAATAATTTTGGGTATTTTAAATATATTTTGTTATGTATGTTAACGTTTTTAACTATGTTATATCTTTAAACGAGCAATTCTTGTATATAAATAATTGGAATCTCTGAATCGGCTCCAATGATTTTCATTAAATTTCATTATTATATAGGGGGTTTCAAGGGCGATAAATCGATCTAGCTAGGAATTATTTTTAGAAAATTTAATTTCATTCGTGATTTATCGAATACCGAGCAAATCTAGGTCAATAGCTAGTGTTATATTAAAATAGCAACTATTCATTAAACTGTTTTAATACCAAAATAGCAAAAGAGGTCTATAAAATTACTACTTTTTCTATTTTGTTTCCAATTTTGTTTTTCACTCATTCGTTAGACGATAAAACTAAAAATCCATCCCAAACAGGCTACGGCCTCCCATGAACGAGCATTAGCTACTACTTAAAAAGTTTTAACTCAACTTTTATTTTATTGTATTAACTATATTAATTAATTTGACGACCTCTGTGGCTCAGTGGTGAGCGCGTTGGTAGCTCAAGCCGCGGGGTCGCGGGTTCGAATCCCGCCGACGGAACAAAAAGTTTTCAATGTTCCCGGGTCTGGATGTGTATTAAATATGTGTATGATATAACAAAAATCTTAAATATATGTATAGTATAAAAGTATTAAATATATTTCCGTTGTCTGGTACTTGTAACACAAGTCTTTCAGGTACTTAGCACGGGGCCAGACTGACGTGGTGTGAAGCGTCCATATTTATTATTATTATAATCTATTTAATACAATAAATTAACAGTTGAGTTACTAGATCGTGCCCGCAACTCCGTTGCGCCAAAATTCGTTTATCGAGAACAATAATATATTTTTCCAAAATAACAAAGTATCCGATGTCCTTTCCATACCAAATTTCAGCAAAATCGATTCAGCTTAAACGTGAAGTGGCTTAAGCGTGAAAAGGTAACAGACAGACACACAGATAGACACACTTTCGTATTTTAATATTAGTACGGATTGTGTGGTAAGTAACATATGAATTTTATTATAATTGTAAATATACATAATATATTATACTACACAGTACACACCACAACTCAGTTGTGGTGTGTGGTTTTTGTCGCCAGAGAACCGTGCATTTTCTAAAGGATAAAAACTATCCTATGTTCTTCCAAAGTAAGTACTTATCTTCGTATCGAATATCAGCAAAATCAGTTTGGTGGTTCGAGCGTAAAGGTGTAACAGATATACAAGCAGACAGATAGACAGACATACTTTAAATTTTATAATATAAAGTATGGATTCATTTTAATGAAAACGTCTAAACAATTTCTATAGCCTTCTTAGATGATCACAGGCCTATAGACATAGAGGGTATAGTTGTGATAAACCCAAAATGATATAAAATAAGGCACAGCATGCATGATCTGCAAATGAGTAATTAATGAATGCGCAGGCTCGGCCGGCCCCATGCCCGTACTCTGGGGGGTGAATTTTTTGTAGCTATAGCTCGCTGAACCATTACACACGGTACTGACTTCCTAGGATGTGTCTCGTGATTTTGACTCATATTTCAAATGCAATAGTTTGTCTGTCTATCTGTACGAAAGAAACGGAACGGAACAGGAGACATGTTTTATTCTGGAAGATGTATGTTTCTCGCGCGATAACAATATAATATTATAATTATGATTCTAACAAGTGCACTTTTTAAATTAATACGCAAAGGAAGGGCTACCCCTTCCTTTGAGTATTAATTTAAATAGTTGAAGTTGAAGTTTTTAGTTAAATGCAGTTTTATTTAAGTAATCCTCTTTCTCCAAGAATATTAACAGTTGTACTGGAAATCTATCATTATATCCATCACTGACTTTCCAACTTTTCACACCAAACAGAAATTATATCTGCTGAGAAAAAGATTTTTAATAACGCCTAGTAAATTGTCAAAATAGTACAGAAATCTCCGTGTAGAATATCGCCGGATCTATCCCTCGATGGCACTCCACTTTTTCGCGGGGATTTTCAGGTTTTTTCTCCTTCCCCACCCCCGCGGCAGCGTGCTCGGAATTTGATTAATGCAATGTTCACGATAATTATTCCTGTTACTATTTTTTGACATAAAGTTTTTTTAAAACGTATGATGCCGAAAATGGAGAGCTGAATTTCATGGTCTTAAATATTTAAATTGATATAATATTCAATAAATATATGCTATAGATAAATATTATATTACTAGATATTGTATGTAACTCCGTTGCGCATAAATACGTTTATCGCGCGGGAACCGTACATTTTTCCTCAACCAAAACTATAATTTGTGCCTTTCCGCCTCTCAAAGTACTCGTATGGGCGTTTGCACACTGCACGATAACGACACGACACGATACCACAGAATAGAGGGTCACCGCACATATTACACAATTTCAAGTTGGCCGACTATCGTACAAACTGACTATCGTACTAATTCTAATATTCTGTCACTTAATATTGAATGCACCCAAAATATTCTCCTTTCTTTTCGCCTTCGTTTTATTAGTGCCACAATAAAAGCGTGCTTTTTACGCATTTTGACACGCACGTCGCTAGGCTAGCAACACCGTTACCAAATAAATCTAAAAGTCTGCGGCTAGCAGCGTACACGATGAATTTGTCCAATTAAATTGTGACACTACGCAATTTAGTTTGTACGATAGTCGGCCAACTTGAAATTGTATTATATGTGCGGTAGCCCTTATCTATTCTGTGGATCGTGTCGTGTCGTTACAGTCGCAGTGTGAAAACACCCTATCTCGTTCTATGACTTCGTTTACGCTGAAACGACTATACTGAGGTATGCCAGTTTAGTCGTTTCAGCGTAAAGAGCTAACAAAAAGACACACATTCCCATTTGTAATATTAGTACTTATCGAGTAGCGCTCAATCTTTTATTTCCAAGTAATTTCTATAGTGCGAGTGTAAGAGCAGTGGGATGTTCTACCAAATTCGGTTGAACCGTTTAAGCTTGAATAAGTTACAAAAAGACAGACAGTTAAGAGGTAACAGATAGACAGACAGACACACATTCGAATTTATAATATTAGTAGTCATCGGGAAACGCTCAATCTTTTATTTCCAAGTAATTTCTATAGTGCGAGTGTAAGAACAGTGGGATGTAATAGACCATCCATCACTTCGCGCATCAATCTTATGCAGCCCCAGTGCTGCGAGCTGTGAGCCTGGTACTCGGTACTTTCAATTTGTAACGATTGATGCTTTGTTTAATGAGGTTTTTAATTATGCTGACTGTACGAATCTAGGGTTTGATACTGTTTTTGATGAACTGAATGTGACAAACATTTTCATTCGTTTCATTCATTCATTCATAAACGAATTTTAATGCAACGGAGTATAGTAATTGCTTTAGTCGTCAAGTTTGTAATAGATTTGCCAAAGAAGTTGCAATGACAACGAAACCCGGTCAAAAAAATAATTTGAAATATTGATTCTCCACTTCTATGTTGGCTAGGCAATTCAAAACGTACAACTGATTGGCCATCAGCGTCGATTATAGAGACAGCTTCGTAATCGTGGTGGCAATCATGGTTATTTATCAAGGAAGCCTTTAGACTAAAATGCTCATAATAGTATTTTATTTTAAAAATATTAAACCAGCTTCAGAACTGTAGTCTGTACGTAATTAAGATTTAAAATACCCTATATCAAAAATTATTGAACCGATTTTCATGAAACTTGAGTATTCCCTAAGTTAAACAATTATACCTAGTACAACAAATAAGAATCACTTTAATCGGGCTCGTAGTTCCCGAGATATGCGAACACAATATAAAAAGATACATACTTTTGAAAGACACATTTGTTCAGACGCTGATATATAAGTAGGTATACGAAAGCTGGGCAGTTCTGGAAAAATATTACATACCGTATACGAGTCGAATTAATAACCTCCTTTTTTGAAGTCGGTTACAATCGGTTACAATACGACCTGTCTAAAGGTCCAGGTTCGGTTTTAAATTGTACAAAAGCTCGATTAGATTCGATCCTCGCGGGTTGTTCAGTCGCGGGCAACCGGTCAGACCGCTTTGTCCACCCTCGTCCTGACAGAGGACCACAATGAAATACCAAACTTAGCAATCACCATATAGAGTTGATTTCAGGTATTCATCAATCTTCAACGTCCTGGCAGAAGAATACGATGCAAATTGAACCGTAACTTTTATAAAATACAGTTAAGTTTCAGTATTCATCCACCCTTAAGGTCCTGGCGGAGTATGATAATGTGAAAAAGACTCTAAAACCATACAAGGAAGGTTTATTTCGGTTTGTATCAGTCTCAAGTCATGACCTACGAGATATTGGGATGTAAATGATTTGAATATTCGTTAACCTGTCCGGTGGTTGGTTTTGTAGTGAGCAAACGTCGTTGGTAATGATACTCGGCGATGAACTCTTATAAAATAGCCTTATGGCCTGTTTCACCGCTTCCTGATAAGGTGCCCGATAGGGTTATTTGACAGATTTTCCATACTCCATCTGTCAAATTAAGTGGTGGATAGCCTTATCAGGAACCGGTGAAACAGGCCCTTAACCTCTTAAACGACTAGATGACGCCTTCGTTTATCGCGCGGGAACCGTACATTATCCGGAATAAAAAGTACCCTATGTCCTTTCCCGGCACTCAAAGTACTACAGCAAAATTGCTTCAGTGGTTTCGGCGTGAAGAGTTTACAGACAGACAGACACACTTTCGCATAATAATAACACGACCTTTTATTTTCACCCCTTGGGGTTGGAATTTATCAAAATCCTTTCTTAGCGGATGCCTGCGTCATAACATCTACCTGCATGCCAAATTTCAGCTCGATCCGTCCAGTGGTTTGCTGTGCGTTGATAGATCACCATGTCAGTCAGTCACTTTTGAGTTTTATATATATACTAGCGACCCGCCCCGGCGTCGCACGGGTATAAAATATATAGCCACTGAAAAAATGATTAAAATCGATAGCCTACAATCCTTCACGTGGTCTACTTCTTATCTGTGCCAAATAACAAAAAATTGTTCCAGTAGTTCGCGAGATAAGCTCTTGCAAATAATTTCCTCCGTTTTTTTCCACATTCTTCTATTAGTCTTAGCGTGATAAAATCGACGGGTCCCAAGAACAAAATCTTATGGAAAAATAAGACGAAATGTATTTTATTGCGTTTTTGGATTCTACATACTAAAAACTATATGGCACTATATTTTTTTTATTTTATATCCTTTTACTTATTGGAATAATCAATCGAACACTGTCTTATTAGAAATATATACCCACGAACAAACATGTAGGCGCTTGTTCTTTGCAACTAGCACCGCGCGCACAGCGACGCAACGTCATTCGCATGTTTGTTCTCGTCAAAGTCCAATATTTTAGCGAGCTCCCGAAAAAAAACAAAATTTTAGTTTAAATTCATGATTTAAGTTTATAATTATACAATTTTAGTGTGTAGTATAATAATGTCGGGCATATAAAAAAAAGAATACTCAATTTAGCTCTGCATGTAAATAAAAATAGCGGCAGTCTTCGTATAGAAGTTGTAATAAAGACGACGACACCTCCAGAAAAGGTGAGTAATAGTTGAGTTTTATACATAATGCACTTTAACATTGCTTAAAGTTGTTATATTTTAAAGTTAGAAATAGTTAAACAAAATTACATGAAAAAACATTACTTTTTGACGTTTGTGCATATACGATATTGTTCTATAAAAATATAAATACGTCCACCAGTAACTTATAAATAATTCATGTAAAACCTATTTAACTGTTATATTCATAGACTATACAATTAGACTCTTATTAGACACATTTATTTTCTAGCTTATTATTTTAACATAAGTCTCTGTTCGGTAAAAATCAATTTCAAGTCATTTATCGCTTGAGCAGATACGATTTTGTTCTACAAATTATTAATAAAAAAAATAAGTACCTTCTTATTTGCTTTCTGTTTGAAACTGGATGCCAACGCTACATCAACATCAGCTCTCCTGTGCCACCTAGAGCCGAGAATATTGACGTCGATATGGCTTCTACCATATCGACGTCGATATTCTCGGCTCTGGGTCATTATTTTCATCAAAATAATGACCCAGAGCCGAGAAACTTCTGCTTGGCATGTTTGAAAATGATAGTTTGAGAGAAAAATCAGATCCTCATATCCATAACCCAGATATCCTATCATGATACTTGCGATCAATTTTTTTATTTTTATTTATTTATTTATTTAGCTCAGGCATCTTGGCCCATATTATAAATACCTTAAGACTAAAATACATACAATGGGGATTGTCCATTTTTTTTTTTAATTTTGCTCATTACAAAAACATTTCGAGGAATAAGGTCAGTGATCGTTTTTCTGTATATAAACGAAAAAAATACCCATTAGTTACTTATATTTTTAAACAAATATGTTTAACCTAAGTTTGACCTTCAATGGCGTTAAATTAGCAATAAATTCGATCAACATTACGTTTCGAACTTTTGGTAAGTTTATCGTATCAGCTTTTACATAATGATAACTTGCATTAGACGAACAAGCCATTAAAATAAGATTGAAAGGAAAAAAAAACATACTACAGAGGTCAATTGGGCGCCGATGATGACGTCAGAGCGAAACTTTAAAAATTTATTGAGAAAAAACTAGCCAATGGATTTCAAAATTATTTAATTTATATTCTTAAAATACCCTATTTTAACGAAAAAAAATATAAAAAGTACATGTGATTTTTTTTGGACAATGCCCATTATACTAAAAACTAACACTAAGCACTAAGCACGTATTGTCTGCGACGTGGGGCGCGACGTGTTCGGAAGTCGTCCTCGGAACCTCCTGTAGACGACTCCAATCGGCCAGAACTCCTCCTTCTCGAAGGTCGGTAGATGGTGCGTCGGGACTCTCACCACAAAGGAGCTAAAATTCACTTTGTGGCGGGACTCCAAGCGCTCGACCCTCAAGACGAAGTGCGTTTTGCTCCTGATGTAGTCCACGACCTGCTCGACTGTCGTGGACCAGTGCAGCCTGGACACGTACAGCGGCGTCGCGGGAGTCTCACACCGTAACAGCTTACATTACTTCACCGCCTATGTATTTGCCACCAGCACCGCCTACAGATTAAATATTTACTCCATTGAACATTGAGGTAACCTCCAGCTTTAATAACTCACCAGCAATATATTATATATTGAAGAGTTTGAAGAACCTGCGATTTCTACAACACCATCATCATTATATTGTGGGATATATGCGTAGTGGCCGCAAAGGAAGATGTTCCGACCGAGCGAGGTGGTATGCCCGGTCAGGCCGAAGCCCACTGACGTCATTTCAGCCGTTGTATATATCTTGCCGTTCTCCGAAACTTCGATAGCGCGATGTAGGATTGTTAGGCGAATTGTGGGTACCGCCACATCATTATATGGTATTAGGCCCACCACACACTCCCACCACTGCAACTCCTGTGTCGCCAGGATCAACAGTGGTAACCAACCACGAAAACTCTTTGGAATGATCTCAGGGATGACCGAGTTACAAGCCAAATTTGTCTTGGGACCCGCAACGAAATTAATCAGAAGAAAGTTAGGAGTAGGAGATTAGGCCCACCACACATTCACATATATGGTATTATAGCTACACTTATGCCTTCCTCAGTTAATGTATACAAAAAATGTAAAAAAGGATCACCTTTTTATGCCGATCGTATTGGTTGGATTGATTCAGTCCAATCCTTAAATAATAGCACATCAAACTTAACGCCTGAAACTGCCCCGAAGTAAAAGTCAAAGAAACGTTTGGTACGTAGACAAGACTGGTCGAACGCCAAACGGAAAACCCTGAAAAATCTTGGAAGGAGTTACGTTTCAAAAAGAGGTAGATTGGTTAGTGACAAAATAATGGGAAAACCGTGTATGTAGTTGTTAAGTACAAGTGTGAAGACGAAATGACAGAAGAACAAAGACTTGAATGTTTTAATCGATTTTGGAAGCTAGGAAATAGAGACTGCAGTACCTGTATTAGAAAAGCATTTTCTAATACAGGTAGTATTAGAAAATGCTTTTTCGTCACTATTGAAGCTAACAAAAATAAAGATTTAATAAGTATATGCGATTCTGGCGTCATAAATTCAAGCAATGTAATGCCAAATATCTGGAAGATAATTCGAATAAAAACCGATTAGATTTTTTACTTCTTTAACTACCAGCAGGCGTAGCATGGTCACCATAGAAACGGTTTCTTTCTAAGGAAGAATAGACAAAGTGACAGTTAGACAATGGAAATCCGCCATTTTGTCGATAAAATCTGTCAGTATGTCGATTCTTTTCCATGTCTAGTTTTGTTATGCCCTGCAGGTGAGAATAAGAGTATACAATTTATTTTTGTTAAAGATTTCGTTTACTGTTTTTTTAAAGAATTACTTTTTTTTTTGAGGGAACTAACCAAAATAAATACAGCTTATTATTACTTACACGTTTTTATAATAATTACAACTGAAATTTTAGAACTTATGTAACATACACGTTGACATTGGTGTTAATTCATAAACAAAGTTAAAAACTATTTTTTTATTATTATTTTTGAGTTAAAAATGTTCTGCATTTATTTATTTAATTAAAGTTTTGATAATTACATTGTTATTTTCACTATCAATTCGAACATTAGTGCTTAATTATCTTTTAAGACATGAGACCGAAACATCAATTCCGTAAAACAAAGTCTTAAATACAGATATATATATACTAGATTGTTCCAAAGAACAACGTCGTATATTAAGATATGTACTAGATCGTTCCGGAAAACAAAAACCTTATTGTATTATAAGAATTCATTTTATTCGAAAATAACAATTTAAATCTATAAAAAAGTATGAAAAGAAAGGAATTAAGCTGTTCAATAGCTTTTGCTAATTTATTTCTCAAAAAATTTATATTTGCTTCAACAATTTATAATTATATTTACACATAACTTGAAAACCTTATACTGTAAATCGATATTTTCTCATATACGATTTTGTTCTTGGGACCTGTCGAAATATAGCCTATAAGGCCTTCCTCAATAAATGGGCTATCTAACACTGAAAGAATTTTTCAAATCGGACCAGTAGTTCCTGAGATTAGCGCGTTCAAGTTAGCCCTTTCAAATAATTTTCCCCGTTTTTTCCACATTTTCCTCTATTTCTTCGCTCCTATTAGTCTTAGCGTGATAAAATATAGCCTATAGCCTTCCTCGATAAATGGGCTATCTAAAACTGAAAGAATCAAAAAAAATTCGTTGCGTAGGTTTAAAGATTGAAGGGAACAAAGGGACATGAGGGAAAAAAGCGACTTTGTTTTATAATAAGTATAGATATAGATAGATTAGTATGGATAGAAATACTGTGAGTGATGTCAAAAGGACGTAGTCTTTGTAGTGAAAAATGTACGATTCCTGCGTGATAAACTAATTTGTTACTTCACGGGTGTTTTCTATACTGTACTCGGCGAAACATGGCGGTAGCGGTCATTGACACCCTGTCAAAAACTTGTTATTTTCTATACAAAGCCGCGATTGACAACATCTGACACTTCATTGTCAATCGGGGTTTAAATATATATAAAAATAAAAAAATAAAAAAACTAGATGACGCCCGCAACTTCGTTGCGTCAATATTCGTTTATCGCGCGGGAACTGTACATTTTTTCGGGATAAAAAGTATCCTTTGTCCTTTCCCGGGACTAAAAGTATCTTCATGCCAAATTTCAGCGAAATCGGTTCAGCGGTTTGTGCGTGAAGAGGTAACAGACAGACAGATAGACAGATAGACAGACAGATAGACAGATAGACAGACAGACTGACAAACTTTCGCATTTATAATATTATATATATAGGGATGACAAGTTTTTGACAGGGAGTCAATGACCGCTACCGCCATGTTTCGCCGAGTACAGTATAGTGTAAAATAATTTCGTAGAATTTTTGGATAAAATTGAATTATCCTGCATCCAAGTTTTATTCCATAGAAATCAAGCATGTTATCAGCTGGTCTTAAGTTTAATTTAACCTGTAGTTACTCTGTTCCAACTGTACAGGCGAACCTAATGATGTATGGCAAGCGTTATGGTCCTTAGTTTAGTATCAATATCAATATCGGTAAACAGGAATGCAGACCACAACCACCTGACGTCAGTATTGTACTAGCACATTCCAGCAACTACGTGCTCTCATCGATCTATGTAAAGTAATTCAACTGGTAATCCAGCATAATATTATTATGCACTTCATCTGAGCGTGTTAGTAAAAAAATTATACACAGCCGAACATAGCTAATATAACCTCCTCCTTTTTGGAAGTCGATAAAAAATTCACATATTATTTTCAGATCGCACCGCGACGCGGGAAATCTGTCAAATTCATACAGAAATGTAAAATGAATCTACGCGTCGCAGCTTTCAGTCTGAATTGGCCCATCGTGAACAAGAAGGACGTCGCCGCCGAGGATGGCCAGTAAAAAGGGCTGGCCTGCGGTGGCTTTAGAACTAGACAGACGGAAGACCTTAGGGGAGGCATTTGCCCAGCAGTGTGCGTAAATCTTAATATATATTTCTTGTGTGCGTGTGTATGTGACTGAACTCCTCCTAAACGACTGGACCAATTTTGATGAAATTTTTTGTGTGTGTTCAAGGGGATCTGGGAATGGTTTAGATTCACAATTTTGTCCGCTGGACAATGTTTTTTTTAATTAATTTTTAATTTATTAGTAGTTGTTGATTTTGGAATGTCTTACATTGGATCCGACAGTCGGCTGCCATCGCAGTGTCAAATTTTAAATAATATTCGAATTTGGATTTTAATTTTAGTCTGTCCGACAGTTAGCGCTCCGACCAAATTTTAAAAAAATACTTTATATACTTAATATGGCAAAGAAACGTTTGCCGGGACAGCTAGTGCTCTTATAAATCGTGAACATGTGGGTTTCCTGAAGGTTTCTCAACGAACTGCCGTATATCAGGTGATACCTCCGCTCGTCATAAATCAGTATTATGAATGCAGTTTATGCAAGGAGCGGGTCTGGTACAACATTCACCGGGCCTTGGTAATGAACTGCGAAGGTCAAGGATACGCCTTCCGCGTGTTTTAGTCAGCTTCAAATTATATTTAATAATGATAATAATTAATTAATCGTTAAAAAAACATTTAAAATATTTAGTAAGTATTTAAATTGTATAATACCTATGGACGCTTCACACCACGTCAGTCTGGCGACTGGCCCTGTGCTAAGTACCTGAAGGACTTGTGTTACAGGTACACAAGTATTATTTATAATTAATAATGATAGTTAATCGCTTTAAAAATCATTAAAATAGCATTATCCTTTTAATTGCCATTGTATTACATGATATCATTTTTTAAACCGACAATTCAAACATAGGTATACGGTATACCGTACCGTATATTATGGTAAGATAATGTTAAATACTAAAGTTAACCAAGAGAAAGCTCGTGTACAACTAAGAAGCCAGACAAAGCTAGTTAGTGGTAAAATAATTATTTACTAGGTCCATATACTAATATTTTAAATGCAAATGTGTGTCTGTCTGTTACCTCCTCATGCCGAAAACGATTCAACTTACACAGAAACGTGTTTTTTTATTAAATTATTACCTATAATTTAATAAAAAAATCACTTCTTTTTTCAACAATTTTAACAAATTATTGCATTGTCATTGGCTCTTAATTCAAAGTTTCGAATTAATGAAACTACCTACTAGAGATAGGTAAAAATCGTTCTCAAATATTCCGTTACATACAGCCCAAGCTAATAAAAGCGTGCTAAAAATAGAATAGGTTTTCCCGATGCTAAAGTTTCATTGAAATACAAAATACACTTCTGATATTACAGACATGGAAATATTCAAAATAAATCAGTAGGTACAGGTTATTATAGAACAGGCTGCCATTCACGATGCGACTAAAAGTCGTACAGCCTTTTTTATATAGAAGATTCAAGAAGTATAATTGCAAAGGACTGATTTAGTCCTTCGATCGTGGAAAAACGAGACACAATAGGCCACTTGGGCCTTACGGGAGTTGAAGCGTTAGAAGAGAAGTAGAGTTAGGTCTCCGATTTCAGTTATGCAGCAAACTTAATACAGAGGCCTTAGGCAAGTTCTAAAGTAGTTAGTCATCAGATAAATATCAAAATTGACCATTAGCTTTGTCCACACTTTGCCTTTTTCTGTTCGCGGGCATGCGTTATAGCGCAGTCAACAGCGAACGTGAGACGTGCCCGCGACGCATGTCCTCTGACCGTATCCAAAACTTCAAAAATGGTAATGTTGGCGTTGCGTTCTTTGGTGCATTCAATTATTGAATGCGCCTAAACGAAAGTTGAATGAAAGAAGATAACGAAAATTTAATACGAAAGCGCCTAGTGTGCACATAGCTAATAGCGTCCTTACTACTTGTAAATTCGGCCTATGTATGCGGACATTACTTACTTCAACAATTCAATATCTTCTAACATTGAATAGTGTGGTGTGAATAGTGTTACTTGCGGCGACCGGTCCCAGACGTTGAGGCAGGTCGGGACAAGGTTACTATGACATATCACTCACGTCATCATCATCACACTTTCAATACTGTTTGAAAATTGTAACATCGAAGAAATTGATTCACAGACAGTTGACAGACCTACGTCATTTGGTTGGATATTTGGCTGGGTTACGCGACCAAATAACGTTGGTCGGTCAACTGCCTAGGAATCAATTTCTGTGATAGTACAAAAAGAAATTGATTCTTATGCAAATGACTGATCTATGTTATTTCCTGGAGTTATTTTTCGGCTGCTAGGTTTGACATAACACGTTACACGACTATCACGTACGTTTACTTATGGATCAATGTTTCTGATAGTTAGCAGCCAATTTTTTAGGAGAAATCTAAGTAATTTGATGAAAATCTTGAAACAAACAACATGCACATGATCACACAACACAACATTTACAAACAGACTAAAGAACAAGGACACAAAACAAATAATCTAGCATTATATTGTGTGATGCCAAAAATGGACCACAGCTCAGCATTAGCAGCGAGTTGCTACACTGATTTTCTGCTGGGACCAAGGTATGACGTCTCAATAATACAGTACTTAATGGCAATACAATCACAAAACAAGGAGCATACTAAAGTACATCATCAATACGGTGTGAGCCGTTTAGGATCAGACGAGCGAGGGGTATGCGACGCGGCGTGAAGGGGAGGGGGGCGGTGAGTCGCGAGATTTCCATAAATTAGCGAGCGTCGGTGACGTGACATTGCACTACTTCCGTACACCGCGGGACACGAAAATTGGGCACTTAGATATTTATACTTGACTAGATGACGCCCGTAACTCCGTTTATCGCGCAGGAACCGTACATTTTTCCAGGGAAAAAAGTATCCTTAGATGTCCTTTGCCGGGAATCAAAACGTAGGTATCTCCATTCCAAACTTCAGCAAAATCGGTTCAGAGGCTTGGGCGTAGTAACAGACAGACAGTCAGACAGACAAACAGACACACTTTCACATTTATAAAATTAGTATGGATTGTACAGTGTACTATTCGTGGTGGAAATTCATGTTCAACATTGTTGAAAACACACTTTTGCCATAAGAGCCCGTACTCTCTTTTCTACTGCTCTCTTCACACTCACGCCCGTCTTTCATATGCCAGGTGAAATAGGACGATCGCCAAGTTAGCGGGCAGGTATTCTGTTTTTTAAAGGGTTTTTTATATAAAAGTGGTAAAAAGTAATTCCATCATTGTATAGACGACTTTCTCAACAGTACATTGTATTTTTTTCATACCGTTAAGACGTCAATATAATCCATAAAAAGGTGATATTCTAAACCTTTTACAGCAAAAATCACAAAACTGTCGCGGGTTTGAGTTGGATTATTTAAAGATACTTAAAAAAAAATCTAGCTGCAACATTAGATTATAATTGAAATGATCTTACATGTTGTGCATTAAAACATATAGAAATACTGAATTTTAACTGTTAAAACACATCTGTTAAATGAGCGAAATCGGCAAAATTTCGTATACGGACTCTTAAAGAAACACACTTTTAACTTATCAAGCCCCATATGAGCACCGGTGATCGCGACAACAATAGAATAACAATAGATTTCTAAGAATCCGCGATCGAAGGATTTAGGTTCTGTTTCCACTAGATCGAAATAAAATAAAATAGCACAAAAAAGTGTGTTTCATTAATGTTGAGCTTTTGAAAAAGATGTTACCTATTTGGTTATCGTAAGTATGGAATTCACATAGGAAGGGGCATTTCCTCGGGAAAATTTCCCTTTCCCGAGACTACAATGTAACTTCATACAAAATGTACATAGAGATAATTTATAATACTGGGGCCTAAACTGCGAGTAATAAAATATTGATATTATTAAAAAGATATTGTTATTATATTTCTTTGAGTCAACATTTAGTGCAACTTCTTATATATAAAATTCTCGTGTCACAATGTTAGTCCATGAACTCCTCCGAAACGGCTTTACTGATTTTTACCAAATTTTATATGCATATTCAGTAGGTCTGAGAATCGGCTACTGGGTACTTTATATATTGATAAGTGCATTTTTTGCATAAATCATAGTAAATTATTACAACCTGAGACTGACGGCGACCATTGTTTGTGCGACGAGATAGCAATCAACGTTGCCATGGCGACATACTTATTTATTCACTTCAATAAAATAATAAGGGCGAAATACCTACTTTATAATATTGTTACGTGCTAGGGTTCGTAGATTCGGAGAGAAAGACCTGGTGATTCTTATGAAGACTTTATTCACTGACACTAGCTCACTCAAATCACTGAGTCCAAACAATAAGCACTAAGTCCCAACACTAAGCACTAGATCCAAATCACTAAGCACTATCACTGTCCTAGGTCGTAGCCGAGTCTTGGTTCACTATCACAATCACTCCTGTCTGTTGCCTGTGTTCCCTTGATCAGTTTCGCTGGTTTGACGCTAGATGGCACTACGTGTCCGTATCCGTAACAATATTATGGCAAAGAAACGTTTTCCGGGACAGCTAGTAACAAATAAAATGAAACAAGGACAATGACTGGGTGCGAAGTCAAACGGCGTTAAAATACGAGTGATTGCGGGCGAGGCGCTTGAGCCAGTTCATTTGTTAAGGCTCAATCTGGAACTAACTCAGAAGGGCTCAAAACAACTACAGTTGTAACATCTACAAGGTGTAATAAAACTAAGTGACAACACATTAGGGTGTGTATGTGCCTCTTTTGATAAATCTATACTTATAAAATTACATGTCCTGACTGACTGACTGATTCATCATCGCTTAGCAAAAACTGTTAAAGTTACAGCCACGAAATTTGGTGAGTAGGGTTGTTTTATTAAGTAGATACCCACTAAGGAAGGAATTTTGAAAATTTTACCCCGCAGGGGGTGAAATAGGGGTTGAAAGTCTGAATGAAAGTCCGTCATTTCTTAAGTTAGGAACATGAAACTTTATCTTTGGGTTACTGATTAAAAATGAATGGATAAGTATTTAAGCGTTTTTGGAAATTCTTCTCCCAAGGGGGTGAAATTGGGGTTGAAAGTTTCAATGGAAGTCCGTTATTTCTTGAGTTAGAAGCATGAAATTTTATGTTTGGGCTGCTGATTAAAAAAGATTGGATGCGTGTTTAAGCGTTTTTGAAAATTCTACCCCCAAGAGGGTGAAATAGGGGTTGAAAGTTTAACTGAAAGTCTATATGTAATACTATGTTAACGCGGACGAAGTCGCGGGAAACAGCTAGTAAATAATAAAAGAAGATGAATTTTATTATTACCTATTGTATGGGTAAATTCGTACGTAAACATTGTATTTATTTAATCACAATATCTACATCTGAGTTCAAAGACATGCGACAATCTATAAAACCCTGAAAACATGCCAAAAATATGTGTCACCAATTTTCTTACAAGACAATGCAAGTGCAATCCGTCACTAACTTTTCCCATGCACCCAACGAAGACGAATGATGTAAGTTGGCGAGAGCTTACAAAAACTGCATCTCTGCTATGTCGACGGAAAAATACCCTCGCCCTCAAGCCAAAACCACCTTTAACACCTACGAAACTAACGCCACAATCGCGTCACACAAAATATTTGAAATTCAAACTTTTTTACAAAGTTTTTTTTTCAGATGTGGCATGTGTTTTCTAAAATACTTTAAGTTATCGACAAGGATTTTCGGGAAGTTTTCTTTTTAAAGTCTACGCTACCTGCAGTCAGTTTCAGTTTGAATCTGTTTGGGAGTTTTCCTGAAAGTTATACACACATCCCACTTGAAAAGTTTCTTCAATTAGGGTGAAGAAATATTACATACCCAAGTATAACAATAAGTGACGTTAGAACAAGGAAAATATTATTACCCCCCGATGGTTGCTCGCCTTGTCGCGGCGGTGGGGCTCTAGTAACCGCGGCTTGGACAACCGCGGTGAAGCAAAGAGGCAACCAGGGCCGGCCGGTGTCGCCGCCTGGCCCGAGGAGGGCGCTCCCAGCGGACTGGAGAAGTCCGCTGCGGATGCGCACCGAGGTGGGGCCGCAGAGAAAGAGGCAAGTAGGTATTACGGTGCGCCGCTTGCCCTATCCTCTGCGGCCGAGGTGTGGTCGGTGGCAGAGCCACAGACCTGATCTGCCACATGGCCTCCAAGTAGCAGACTCGGGGGGCGTCTGCTACAGTCCTGGTGGGGGCCGAGGAGGAGGGCGCACGTGTTGTGCGCCCATCGTGGAGTCTTCGGGCCGCTGGAGGGGTCGCAGATGTGTGTATCGTTCCTGTGGCCCCGTCAAAAGGCGGCGTGGCGGAAGATGGGGGGGGTTTTAGTTAGTTTAAAAAAAAAAAAAAAAAAAAAAGGAAAATATTATTAGTGCTTGTGAGTGATTTAATACAATTTTACATATTATTCTTCATTTTGATCCAAAGAAAAGTAATTTCAAAGTTTTTTTCCAAATAATTTATGTTTAATTAAAAATCTTAATTAAATTAAAAATAAGTAATCACTAATCATGTATCTTTCTGTATGCGGCACTGAACTAAAGCACAGTTAAAGGCTCAATTAAACAGCTCAAACAATCATCATTCATCATCATCAAACATTGTATATTGACGAGCAACAAGCAACATGGTTTATCGCCAAATCAACATCACTTTGACCGGCCCGTGTTGATTTTGTACATTACACCTGATGATAGGGTTCCCTGAATCATGATCATTTGGATGTGCAATAGTTTTTCATATATCATCATATACTTTAAATGTAGTAATATACATTTTAAAGTATATGATTTATAATCTCTCCGTTGTCCAAAAATTTATTTATCGCCCCGCAACTGTATGTTTTCCTGGGATAAAAAATATCCTGTGTCGTTTCCGAAGACTCAAAGTTTTTGCATACCAAATTTTAGCAAAATCGGTTCAGCGGTTTGGGCGTGAAGAGGTAACAGACAGACAGAAAGACAGACAGACACACTTTCGGATTTATAATGTTAGCATTGTAAGCACAGAAATAAGATCTAGTGTAAGTATAGGTTTGCTCGAACTGAGTGGAGATCCTTTTCGGCATTATGCAATGCACTGCCTAATGCTGCCATTTTTTTGTAGATTTATTTTGTATGCTTTTACTTATTGTTGTTCTCTCCGATGTTGTTTGTGTATTTTAGTTAATCAGTTTTTTTTTCTTTTGGTTTATTGATTGGTTGTTGTTTAGTGTGTGCTGTGCATTGTTTTAATGTCTGAATAAAGCATTTTATTATTATTATTATTATACGGGCATCACCTAGTATAAAATACTCGAAATACGTTTACCACTACCAACATATTGTAGTCAGCATTTTCTTAGCGTCTGCTTACACGGTAAAACGGGACTCAATGTGTGCTAAAGTTCTTCCCCTTTTTGAAAGAGGTGGAAAGTACTCTACCACTTTCAAAAAGAGGTAAAATTTCAGTACCATATGGTTCCGTACCTTAAAATATTTTTTAAGTACGGAACCCTTACCAAATTTATTCTAGAACATTGAGCTAAAATGTAACATTGTTACATTCTGCTACAATTAAGGAACAAAAGTCTAACCAGCTCTCAATCCAAGTATCAGTATTCGAACCTACGAGCGTATTCGTCAAATTGGAAAATAGTTTTAAAAAATAAAACAATGCATTACTCCCGAAATACGGCGTCCAATTTTTTTGGCCAATTGATTGCACAAATAAAGCAAATGAATCCGGATTGAATTTGCTATGAACTACCAATTCCCCGCCATATTGTGCCGCCATTTTGTTTCCCATATTGTGAATTATCAATTACCGCGTCTATTGTAATTTCATTGTTTGTTTTTGTTATGATGAATGTTTGTTTTCAGTCTGTCGTTTATTAGTATTTAATTTCCTAGTCAGTAGTTCTACTTGGTAGGAAAATTGGTATTGTATGAGAATTTAGCCTGAAGGAAATACTTAATATTATTTGAAATTTATACGACAGAAAAGAGTCGCTAGGTGCTTGCTTTAGGTATTATTTTGACAGTCTGTTTGGTTACCTCTTCGCACTAAAACCGCTGAACAGATTACGATATTATTTAATGTGTACATATTTTGAGTCTCAGGAGAGTACGTAGAATATTACAGTTCATACGTTCACGCGCGATAAGACTAAAGATGTACAGAAAGGCAGTTGAGGAGACATTCAAACACACTTTCACATTAATTTCAACATTAATATGGAAATACCGATGCATGACAAACAATATAATATTATATTTACTGTAAATGTATTTTTATTTATTTATATCTCATGACACATAATAACGTTATATTATAACTGAATGGAAGTAAAATAGATAGTAAAATAGAGGGGAAAACCGGAGCTGCTCTGACGTGGTGGAGTAACGGCCGGGAAACCAGACACTCCACTTTCCACCTAGAACCGCACAATACAGTCTTCCAATCTGAGATCTATGCGCTTTTTAGAGCGATCCAATTGGCAAGGACATCTAAGGAAAGCTTAATTAACATCCAAAATCAAAAATTAATTAACTCCAAATCTTCACTAAACATGCTGAGAAATCCTTTGGTGACTCACCCACTTGCGATCGAAATGAAGAAAGACCTAAAAGCCATAACAGAGGTAGGCAGAAAAGTGCGGCTATTCTGGCTAAAAGCGCACGTGGGTACCCCAGGAAACGAAAGAGCGGATGAACTGGCAAAAAATGCTGCACTTACCATAGACACGGCCTCAGATTACAACAGAGTGCCAATGTCTTATATACGGAGAAAAATAAGGGAGGGAACAACAGTTAAGTGGCAGGAAAGATACCAAACCTCCTCAACCGGATCGGTCACAAAAGTTTTTTTTCCCTACTGTTAAAAAAGCGTGGGAAATACTAAGGCACGTTACAATAACGCCTACACACGTGCAAGCTATGACCGGTCATGGAGGATTCGCATCATACTTGTATCGTTTCCACCTTAAAGACAGCCCCTCCTACATTTGTGACCCCGCAAAGGACGAGACAACCTGCTCATTGAATGCCCAAGGTTTGGTAGTTACAGATCTGACTTAGAAATACAGAGAAGATATAGGGATGAGAAAGAGAGAGATAAAAATGAAATTAAGAAATCTCAAAACTCAATGGCCAAATTAAAAGCGTTTGTCGGCTCCATCAAAAAAGTAATTCATCGTGAAAAAAATGACATGATCGAGAATAAAAACACCCTTTCTCGGATCAAGGCTTCATCACAAACAAATCTTCATCTTCAGCAATGGAGGCTTTTTTGAGGGAACCATCTACACAAAAACCAGCAAATAAAAACAAAAGATATAGGGCCGATTTCAGGCAAGTGCTCCCGCCAAAACTCAGACTTGCCCAGAGCCCCGAAGATCATATAATAAATGCCTTCCTCGAGTTCCAAGCGATAATAAGAGCAAATAAGACCATAAAGCTCTTGACTTGCAATAAGATCATGCAGGCCTATCAGCGAAAAAAATCTAATGCTGTTAGAAGTGAGACTCGAGGATGCAAAAGCTGCCATATACGACAATGTCACCTCCACAATAATTGCCGGGGCGATGACAGGGCAGGATATGGCGGCATTAAGCGCCGACTGCGGGTTCGTGGTTCTGGACGAAGATGAGACAAAACGCACGGGAACACACAAATTTATAACAACATCTGAGGATCCAATAGTGGTAATAGCGGGATGCACCAGAATAATGCTGGAAGACAGGATACTAGAAATGGCAGAAGTCCTATCTGGAGACCCCGAATCCAGCATGGACTGGGACATATTCGCGAAACCAATCAATTACTCGTGGGTCAATGGAGTTCCTGGATGTGGGAAGACAACTTGGATCATTAATAACTTCAATGAGGAAACGGACATTATAATAACAACGACGATCGAAGCAGCCGAGGATCTAAGGCAAAGGCTATCGCTACGAACTGGCAACAAAGTTAAAGATAAAGTTCGTACCATGGCCCCTTTGCTGGTAAATGGGACAAAAGGAGCCTACAAAAGGTTGATAGTTGACGAGGCCCTCATGAACCATTTCGGCTCAATCGTCATGGTGGATCAGTTAACAGACGCCAACGATGTCATCCTCATTGGAGATATTAACCAACTTCCGTTTATAGAGCGTGAAAACCTCTTTAAACTTAATTACACTCGTCCAAACCTGGTAACCAGCATCACCCAGGAGTTGTCTTGCACACACAGGAGCCCTATGGATGTGGCATACGCCCTAAGCATGGTCTATAATAACATCTATTCATCGAATCAAATTGTGCGGTCTCTAAAGCTAATGAAGTACACAGGAGCGAGAATACCTAAAACCGATCTAAATACCCTGTATCTTGTCCACACACAGGAGAAAGCAGCCCTCACTAATACAGGCTATGGATCGGGAACGGACTCTCGCGTCCTCACAATCCATGAAGCTCAGGGATTAACGAGTCCTTCGGTGATCATCATACAGACCAAGTCCCGAAAGCTGGCAATCCATGACAGCGTTCCTCATGCAGTTGTAGCTATATCCCGGTACACTAACACCTGTGTCTATTATACTGACACTGACGGAGACGCTGTGGCAAGCTTCATAAAAAGAACCACGGAGGTGTCAACCGAACACATCAAAGATTACAACATAAAAATGGCTATAAAAGACAGGAACGATAAAGTCCTAAGCCACATAGCGGGTCGTGACCTGTGATCCCCAGAGATCGGCAAAAATAAAATACCAATTAATAAAACGTAAACCTTATAACACTAACTTAGCCCTAAATAGATTGTTAAATCCAAGTGTGGACCCCAGACTCCACTGGCTGGCATCTGGTAGATTCGGCACAGAACGATATCTTTTTAACATCCTAGAAACTCCACCCAGCTTGAGTGACCCCTCTCCACCAAGCCAATGTCACAACATCTAAAGGCAAAGGGTGGAGGAGCATAATATCTAAGGAAATCGGAAAATTTCGGATCTACTGGCCGCCACATTGGGACCACACCGTTCAAAACATTAACATTATAATTATGTAATTTATAAAACAATAAATATATATTTATTTATTATATAAAAAAAGTCCATGGCGTTATAGACTACAATTAATTAAAATTACTTAATAATATTATTTCAATTATCCTTGGTACGAAAAATCTATAGAATAAATAAATAAATAAAAAAAGGCTATGGGCGAACAGCCCATAGACGGCCCCAATTTTTATAATTAAAAAAAAACGTTATATTATATATCACTAAAAAGTTCACTTAAAAGTCAACGCCCTATGCGAACCCGGACCTACGATACTAGACTTTACCTAAATTGATAATAATTTGAAGCAAATAAATACAAAAGTCGCGAGGACGCTGCAAGGTCGCCGTAGTTAGCATATTGTGTAAACAAGAACGACAGGTAATATACATGAGGACTTGAGAGTGCGTTTAAACTTTCTAACCCTACAACCAAAATTTTAGCCTTCATCTTTATTCGAAGAAGGGGTATTTCATTTGAATTTAAAAAGAGGTTTTTTGTGCTAAAACTTTGTGGTGATGGGGCATTCATTGCTTCACCAGACCAGGGCCAAGCTTTCCTTCTTCTCTTTCACCTTTCTTCACATTTCGAGTAAGATTACATGATTCGAAATAATTATGGAATTTCGCACATACATTTTGCTTTAGATATGCAACTTAGCTGGGTACTCTGAGTTTCTTGTATTTTATTTCTAAGAAACCAATTCAAAATTCGTTTGTACAACATACTTACTCCTTACTCCTTAGACATCAAAAAAAAACTAAACAGACCAATAAAATCACGTCAATCTTGCTTAATTCCCAGAAACAGTCCACATAAATATAATTTCACACAGAAGGAGGTCCAACTGATATATTATATAGATTACTCATACAATATCGGAGTCGTGGACTCATATGAAGCCTTCGGGGAACGCAGATTGATGCATCAGGAGAATGTGGTGTGGTGCCACTGATAGAGGATTTTTATCTGTCTTGGCTGGTTTTCATACATATATATGAAAATATTTAATGGAATCAGGCGTTACTTTGCGGAAATCCATAGCTTAAAATTTAATTTATTATTATTTTAGCAATATTCCGCGAAATACACTTCCACCTTTTAAGTAAATGAAGGTTGAACACCACTACACACTCGACGCGCGTTTCGCTCCAACACCGGAGCATCCTCAGGATGTGGACTCTACGTCAAGTCAACTTGACGGACGTTGTTCGTAGAGTCCACAAGTCAAGTCAACTTGACGGACGTTGTTCGTAGAGTCCACATCCTGAGGATGCTCCGGTGTTGGAGCGAAACGCGCGTCGAGTGTGTAGTGGTGTTCAACCTTCATTTACTTAATGTGTATTTCGCGGAATATTGCTAAAATAATAATAAATTAAATTTTAACATATATATGATTTCTCCGCTCTATACTCTACAGTCTACATTATCTTCTTGGCTGATTGTCATATATTTTGACGAAATTATTATTTTTATTCATTTCACATACTTATTTGCAAAAAATAATATAATTTAATTCAGGAAAATATGATGTGGTCCCACTGTTGGAGGTTTCAATCGTCATCCTTTTTGATGTTTTTTCTAATCTTTTGATAAAATTATTATTTTCTCAGTAAAATGATTAATTATTAGTAAATCTATTAATAAGGACAATATGACTGAAACTATTCTTAAAAGCTTTATTTCTTGCTTAAAGTAACTCAACTTTATTTTAGAGTGTAAAGGAATTGCAGTTTATATAAGTACTAGTTGTTGCCCACGACTTTGTCCGCGTTAACATATTATAAAAACAAAAATTGATAGTTTTCCCCTATACAAGTACCGTCTTCATCATAGTAGCTTTCTTAACTTCTTATCTTTAATTTTAGTTCAATCAGTCGAAAATCTAAGAAGAATTGTACAAACTTTCATTCCCTATTTTATGCCCTTGGGAGTAGAATTTATCAAAATCCTTTTATTCCTACATCATAACACCTACTTTCATGCCAAATTTCAGCCAGATCCGTCCAGTGGTTTGGGCTGTGCGGTGATAAATGAATATGCGAGTCAGTCAGTCCTTTGAGTTATATATTATGTATATTTAGATGTATCATGTAAAACTCAACTTTCTATGCTGAACTTTACAGAGATGAATTTCCTAAAGCTACACCAAAAATACCAGTTGAAAACTTTTCTATATTTTGTGTAAAATTATTGTAATTGTTAAAAGAAGGAGTTCTAAATTCTAATGTATGCACATTTCTAGTCATTATACTACTATAACTCGATATTTTATTGATAGGGCATACAACTATCAGGCAAAGTAAGGCATGACATTATAACTTATAAGGCAAAACGCTACATCTTAGCCGACTACCCCGTTGTATCTACCGCCGCACATTCAGCCAGTCTCTCCGCGCCGCTGAAGGAGATGGATTACGCTATTAAACGCTTGTAACTACAACATTATATTTACCCTGTTTCCTATTCCATGACTTTCCTAGTAGTTTTAAGTAAAATAATCGGTATATTTAGTGCCTGATGTGTCGTCGGATAGGCTATCCACAACTTATCAGAGTGATACTCCTAATAATCGGCACTAATCTGTTTCATCACTTCCTGATAAGTGTCAGATAGGCTATCCACAACTTATCAGACAGATACTCCTAATAATCGGCACTAACCTGTTTCACCACTTCCTGATAAGTGTCGGAAAGCTGTCCACAACTTATCAGAGAGATACTCCATACTCTATTTGTCAAGTTGAGTTGGGGATAGCCTCCAGTACACATCAGGAAGTGGTGAAACAACCCCTTACACTTCTATAAATGTATTACTGTGTAAAGCTTATGATATTATATTGTACCATCAAAGAAATTGATGCATAGGCAGTTGGTAGACCTACCTTATTTAGTCGGGTTTTATCAAGCCAATACTAGTTGTAATCTGTCGGCTAAAAAAAAAAAAAAAAAAAAAAAAAAAAAAAAAAAAAAAAAAAAAAAAAAAAAAAAAAAAAAAAACTGCCTATGAAGCAATTTCTCTGACTGTACATATAAGCAAAATGCAAATAAAATTATCCTTTCTGTGTCTGACTCATGAAATCACGAGTCATAACTCATTTAAAAATAAAATCGATATTGGTGAAATTGATGAAAAAGTCCACGAACCTCTGTAGGTTCGAGGTGTATTTTTTTTTATATAATAAATTCACCCCCCTAACTTTATTGGGGTTTGTTATTATTCTTTAATTTATTTCTTTTTTCTTTTCTTTATATTTCTTTTCTTTTTATTTGTTTTATTCTTTTTTAATGATTTCTTACATAGCTAACCCTACCTACAATGGATTACGTCTTGTCCTTTTCACCGTTTCATGTACTATCAGAAAATTGATTCATAGGCAGATGATGTGCCTACGTAATTTGGTCGGATAATGTAAAGCCCCGCTGACAGAATACGACTAATATTGACTTTAGATAAACCAACTAAATGATGTAGTTCCACCATGTTTAATAATAATAAATAATCTATACATATAATAAATCTGTAGAAATGACAATTCTGTATATTAAAGATATTCCAAAAATAATAAGCGGGGGGTGTCACAACATCGCTATAGAAGCCAAAAAATTAGTTAGTTTTTTTGTCTGTCTGTCTGTCTGTCTGTATGTTTGTTCCAGCATCACACGAAAACTATTGATCCGATTTGAATGCGGTTTTCGCAGATATATTTGTCTTCTTCCAACTTAACATCTGGTGTATAAAAATTTTCCCCCCACCCCTCTTAGGGGATAAAAGAAGGGGTAAGATTTTGTATCAACTGATGAAGTAGAAATACTTTAAATTGCAAAACAACGTTTGCCGGAACAGCTAGTAATATCTATGGACGCTTCACACCACGTCAGTCTGGCCCCGTGCTAAGTACCTAAAGGACTTGTGTTATAGGTACCAGACAACGGAAATATATTTAATACTTTTTTATAATTTACATATTGTATTTAAGATTTTTATTATAATATCATACACAATATTTAATACACATCCAGACCCGGGAACATTGAAAACTTTTTGTTCCGTCGGCGGGATTCGAACCCGCGACCCCCTGCTTGAACTACCACTGAGCCACAGAGGTCGTCAGATGTTCTTAATTCCTCTGATACTACAGTGTGACCACTACGTTCAAATCAAATCAAATTTATTTATTTGCTAAGAATATGGTACAGTAGATGTTTATGTTATTACGTCATATCTCTAGTCATTAAACGTTTTGAAAAATTACAGTTGCTGAAGGATATATAGCGTGTTGTTTTTACTATAGAGACTGAAGAAAGGGCAGAAGAATACATGTAGAATCGTATTTTATTGCACTGAAGTAAACAAACATAAATGCACTTTATTATGATTCAGACTTTTCAAACTACAATAACATTAAGCATTGATAGACAAGGATAAACTATTCAAACGTTTACATTAAAAAGGGACGGCAGATTTCCGTCAGCACCTCTCGGAATGTCTGGCTAATGCATGCGTCTGACTTGTGATGAAGACAGATGAGCCAAGAACTCAGATAAAGGATAATTAATTTTTAAATCACTACATTCGTAAAGTCTGGAATTTAAATCTTTAGTTGCAGAAATAAGCATCAAATGCTTCGCAAAAGGCATGAATTTCTTTGCTAAAAACTAACCATGGAAGTATTAAAAGTAAGTTAACATATAAGCATAAATTAAATTAAATTAAATTAAAAAAATCGGTTGTCTGTAAAGTCGGTTTACTGACGATAGTTGAACGTGACAACGTATGACGTTGTCACGTTCAACTATCCTTAACCCCTTAAGGGCGTTCCTTCCGGAGATACCGTAATTTACCGTATTTCAAACCCTATAAACTCATAATTTGAAAGCTACAAAGTTATAATAAAAATACAGCAATAATCATCAGTATATCGACATTCCTTTCCCCGTTTAAAATTTTCTATTTTTGTTTATTATACTCATGATATCTGCTTCCAAAGTAAAACCAATTTATTAAAACTCAAGCATACATTCAGCATCTCCTCAGGATTTACAAATTACTTTTATTTGAAACACACAACAATATCATAAACTACATATTCAAATTTTTTTAGGTCAATTTTGAACTAAGATAAGTAAAAAAAAATAGGGTTTTGGTGCGCTCTCGGCAACGCGGCAAATGTATGGCCAAGGTCGTTTGCTCGGGGGACGGCCTTAACCCTCGCTTCCGAATCTCAATAAATAGAAACAAACTTTTTCGACTGTAACCTAAAGTTATTTCAATGTATTTCTTTCAAATGATTATCTAAAAATATTTATAATGAGTAAAATAAACTATTCGCAATACAAAACGCTACATACATTCGTGAAATTCAGTAAAATCTTCGAACAAAGCACAAGTCATACCTTGACACGTACTCGTAGGAAATAGAACACAATTTTAAATAGCCGAAATAATACTAATAGCTCACAGATTGTTTATTTATTTTTCATTCAGAGTGTGGTCAATGTATCAAAGGTCATAACTAACCAAACTTCTTCATACAAAAGTATTCTCTAAGTCATCGAAATACGTAATATAATCGAAACAAAGAGCGCGGCCCAGGTGGGCCTTACGGTTGTTGAAAGACTTGTAAGTGTAAATGGAACGCCTCAGAGCTGCTGTCAGCGAGGTAACGCCGCATGAACTGTCATGTTTTTCGGGCGCGCACCCCATATCGAATTATAAGATCACGTCAAAATTACAATTCGACACGAAAGTAAAAGACGAAAAAATATAATAAAAAAACTTCATAACACGTATAGCAAAACACTCATTAGCGTTGTCGAAAAGTTTAAAAAAAAAAAACTGAGGAAAACATTCGAATTTCAAACTTTCGCTTTATTTATTTAGTCGGCGCGACCGGTCGTCCTTGCCCACTCTCAGTTTCTACGGGCGATAGACGCGTCAAACTTTACTGCCTCTATTCGTAGAACTAGTAAAGCTACTAATTAGGATATAAAAATGTACAATATAGATGGTAGTACTTTATGGTTGTACCAAATAAATCTTTTTAATGGTCACAACTTACAACCTACGTTACAATATACCTTTTATTTAAACAACGATTATATTTTAATTAACGATACGATTTCGTAAAATTTTCTGAAGGAATTAATGTAAGTACTCAGTTAAGTATGGATTAAGTAAGTTAAGCTTACAGGATAGAGAGTAATCTCAGGAACTACTTATGAAATTGATTGATTCTTATGAAATTTTTCACAGATATATATAGAGAATGCCAGGGGAAAGGAAAGATGCAACGAGTATATAAATATTAGCAGGAAAGTTAGCAGTTCCTGATTGTTTTTCGGAAAGTCTACTTTACAATAATACCAGGCTTTGCCCGCAACTATTAAGGTAACAGACAGACAAACAGACATACTTTATATAAAAGATCTTAGAAACAAAGTCCGTATCTGCTAGAACGGGGAATCCCAGCAATTTGTATGACCACAAGCGCGGAACATGTAAGTCACGCCTTACACTGAAATTAGGCTGTAACTGTATTGTTGTATGGAGGACAAACGAGCGGACCTATCACCTTATGGTAAGAGATTCTATCTTCTTTTATAGCTATAAAAGTAAAAAGGTGTAATATGTGTATCTACTTACACTTCCGGATACAAGGCTATTAAATTCTCACTTTAAGACCATGTAGCCTCATCTCCGTCAAAGAATTAAGTTTATGTCATATTCACCATTAAAATATTAAAGTGATCATTAAATCTCTTTAAGCGCGGCTGTAACAGAGTTAATCCTTCGATCGTGGATTCTTGGAAATATATTGTTGTCGCGGTCACTGGTATCATTATGGGGCTTGATGGGTTAAGAGTTAAGACGGGTAATAGTAATTTATAGGATATGCTGATTGTATGGTAGTTTGTGGGCCAATGGCTAATGGCTGTTGAAGCTAATAGCCGAGTGGCAATACGGTGGCCAGCTTCATTGGAAGACCCTTCGACCATGTAAAGGTGTTAATAAAGCCTATTTATAATAGACAGCTGTCGTAGAGGTACTTGGAAATATATTGTGGTGCTACTTGGTAAAAAAAAGTTGGTAAAAAGTCAGCAAGTATAATATGTAAAATACTACAATGTAGCTATTTAACCTGCCATTACTACCATCTCATCATCTACCATCGTTCGGCCACTGCATCGTTGTGGCGCTATTTAGTACACCAATACTACAGTCTGGTTACCGAACCTGCTACCATCCATCCACTGTACCACACGCTAACTTTGTCACTAAAATAAATACAAATAAAATGTCAAAAATCTAAAGTAAATGTCAAAAATCTAAAGTAAATGTAGACATCTAAAGTAGCCATAAAACTAGCGAATGCAATTTGTCTAAGCACTTTGGTTATCGAACCAGCTACCGTCGTTGTCCATCCACTGTGCTAATGGAGTGACGTCGGTAATTGTCGGTGGAGCAACGCGCTTTTGGCTGACGACGTAATTACATATTACCTTCACTTGTGCTAGCAGATTGTGGATACGACAACATTTAATTGGGAAAAATATAATCAGACGAACATATTCAATATATCCTCCTTTTTATAAGTACTAGATGACGCCCGTAACCATACATTTTTTATAAAACTGTATAGTACTACTGTATATATGTATATATAAAGGGCACCAGTAGTTAACTGCCACACTTAACTGTAATCAAATGAAGATTTTGACATAAGCTCCTTAGAAAATGTATCTGAATGCAAACGTTAATTTTTAAGACGTGGTACGGAACTTTACAAAGTAGCAACGCACCTGCAACTCTTCTGATGTTGTGAGTGTCCATATGGTAGTCGCGTTCCATCAGGTGACCCGTTTGCTCGTTTTACCCTAATTTTATAAAAAAAGAGGATGGTCCAAAATTCGTGGTTTTACTCCAGATTTTCAACACTCCGTGCCTCAAACTTGGCAAATTCCTGACGAGAGCGCATTTCCTATGGAAACATAAAGTAAAAAGCAACTTTTTGAAGGTTGCTACTCCAATAGTGAACATACAAGGGATATAATATTATACAAATTACACAAACTAAACTATAAGCATGTTATAGCTTACACCCTGTAAATAAAAGGTAGAGCCGAAGTGTTTTCCTCAAAAAAATTGTTATTAGTAGATACTACCTACACTAGCCAAGACGGTCGTATCCACACTATGCTAACATAGTGCGACGACCACGTCTTGATAGTGTTTACATATGTGGAGTACGTCTGTGGCTGCACACCCACAGGGGAAACTGTAACACAATTGAAGTCAAAGCAAAATGTCTATTTTTAAGCCTTAATTATATGACGTAAGAGTGTTGAACTTTTATCACATACTTGAAACCTTAATATTTAAGACTGTTAAAACTTATTATAAATCTTATGTAGTGATTTAAGGATGCTTAAGCAAATGTTTGCTAATGCTATATCTAGAAATAATGTAGAGTAGATACGGCTTCTCTAAGCTTACAAACCTGTAGAGGGGCAATTATTATTATTTAATTGCCTATGATCGACTGTAATACTTATGTATACTTACTGTAAATGCAATCACAGAAATGAATTATATGTTGTTTTTATAGATAAGCGAAGAAAATGAAAATAAAAAATCTTTACTGTTTACTGCTTTACTGTTTGGTTTACAGGTCCCCTTTTACATTAAAAACCTGTGTTAGGAGACCTCACTGTTTCCAATATCAAATAAAAGATAGTCATGAATCTGAAATAAAGTCTTAATAACAGTGTCATTATGTTTATTTTTTAAACAATGCTACTCCATGCACCCACTTTCCCGTCCGGGTGTGCGGCTACCAGTTATTGACCTCTTTAATTTTTTTCCTATTTCGGTCGGCTAATAACACACTCACAGATTAATACACAGACGTAATGCGTGTCATTATGTAGAGTGAGGAGAGAGTCGCGTGTTCGGACAGGAAAACTAGATGATCTTCTATTGCTAGATTGAGATAGCGTTATACGTACTAATATTTAAATCCGAAAGTGTATTTATCTGTCTGACATACATCACCTCTGAGAGGTAACAATATACTCGTATTCACTTCCAAATCACTGAACCGTTTTAATTTGATATGGAATGGGGTATGGGGATATTCTGAGTCCCGGGGAAGAACATAGGAAGTATCCTTTTTTAACATGGGGAAATGCTTTACACATCCCCGGCATTGGGGATATCAGCCGGGGTATGTGGGACTCCTGCGTAGTCTACCCACTAAAACCCCATGGTGTTCCACTCATCGCTTAAGGCAGAGTTGCGGGTACGATAGACTACCGCAAATAGGAAGTATCCTACGAGTAGATAATAGATTTTATTTTTGTTTTTATAAACGAATTTTGGCGCTGCGGAGTTTCAGGCGTCACTTGGTTGTAAGTATATGTGTGTTGTAAATGAATATAATAATTTAATGTAGCATTATAGTTTTCGAGTGACATTGTGGAATCTCAAACTTATAACCACGGAAGATCAAGCGCCACGACTCTGCAGCCGTCGAAACCTGAGTGGTATTTGTATATTGCAGTTTGGTGTGGAGGATATCACCAGGTCTAAAAATAGCTATCATATTAAAGCTTAGGGTTTCATGAGGCGAAAAACGAGTTGGCGAAATTTAATCCTTGGAAAAACAAGCACATGATTTTGGTTTTCCAAACACAAAATATTAAGGCACTTTGCCATGTCTTATCTTAAACTGCCCCGATCTTATCGTTTACGTTTGTAGAGGTACAATAAAGAAAACCACTCTCTTTTCAATTTTCACTCTCTTGGCTCTGAATACTAGATAAAATATGATGATGATGATGGTAGGCACATTAAGGCTGTGGTTTTGTGAGATGGTACGCCGAATGTGAGCGGCCGAGAGAATTGAGGAAGTCCACCAAGGCCACGAGTAAAACTGGACAATAATATTTATTGCTAAATATATTAAAATGCATTTCCCGGTGTTACTTATTGTTAAAGTCAACTACCCACTCGTTGATACTTAATTAACACTTAACCTTATTAGGTTAGCCCTTCATAGATATAATATTTTTAAAAATATTTAAGGAAAACTTCGGAACTTTCGGAACACACTTTTTGAACACAAATACAAATCTTATATCTTTAAACAAGCAATTCTTATATATATATATATATATATATATATATATATATAATATATATAATTGGAATCTCGGAATCGGCTCTAACGATTTTCATGAAATTTAGTATATAGGGGGTTTCGGGGGCGATAAATCGATCTAGCTAGGAATCATTTTCAGAAAATGTCATTTTATTCATGTTTTATCGAATACCGAGCGAAGCTCGGTCAAATCGCTAGTAAAATATTAAGTAAGGTTAGGTTATGTTGGACAGACTAATCAGAATTAAGTAAGACTAACTTATTAGCCCACCCACGTACCTATGTCATAGTCTATCAAATAGTTTTTCCGACGTATAAGACCAATACAGCAACTTACAACATGTTCTATCTTATTCTTCGTTTATTATTAAGAGCGTTAATATTTTAAGATATCATACTGTGTTGGTCTAAAGAATTTACGAGTGTTATCAAGTAAAATATAAATAATTAAGTAAATACTTTAATAAAACAAAATTATTGCATTAAGTTCTTATAAAGTACAATGTTATAAGATGTATTGAATAAGTAGATAGCTAAAGAGCACCTTACATTTTATTAATATTTAAATTACATTATGCATTACTCTACAGTCTACATCACTCGTGAAAGAACAAGTAGAAGATTTTAATATGTAATACATTTTAAATAAAACAATGTACAGTAAGTATTGGTGAGTATAATTTAATACACTCAACAGTTTTATCAAATGACTTTAGTTGTATATTATTATATATTTTTTTCAAAAATATTATCTTACTGAAAAATAGAATAAGTCAACACATGGTGAGTTTACTTCCCGCGTCGTAAAATTGAAGCAATCGATGAACAACGAAACCTTTCGCGAATATTATTTATTACTGGATAGTCCTTGAAAGGATTCGAAGCCACTACCTCGATCGTCACGTATACAGCCTGAAATTCTACCAATATGGATTATACACTTCCTCGTTTTTTGCTTTCAATCTGATACATTTTTTATACGGACATCGGGCAAAGTATGGCTGAATTTCCGGCATCGTTTTTAATCAAATTTAACTACGTTCCGGAGCAAATAATAAAAAATCTCCGATGAAAATGCATATTGAAATGCGGACGCAATTCCGAAATTCTATATTCAAAAAGAGCATTGGGGCGACGTATGCGCAAAAAAACCTACTTCCATATTCCACATCAGATTTTCGAGGCGGCGCAGGACCAATACCATTCGTATCTATCATTCATTAGCACAGCTAGAATCCAATACGACATTTTTTACAATCCCCAGGCACAAAGAGCGGGTGTCCCCCCCGCGCACACATGCACACGCCGGTGTGCGCCGCGAAAAACTTGAAAAAAATCCGCCTGACCTGCGCACACACGGTAAAAACCGCGAAAAAAATCACTGACACAAAGAAAGTCTACCGAAAACTTACGTACGAACTTCGCAGCGCACACATCCGCACCGCACGCACCCAGACGAACGCCACAAGGAGGCCGCGCCTGTGTGCGTGAGTGCAGCGTGTGCACGCGGGCTAAACTTAGCGCTCTCGTGTGCACTCACAGTTGCAAGAGTCCAAAACTTCGGAGGGCCTCGCTGGAGCGCAACTTGCATGCTGCCCTTCGCTCCAAATTAAGCTTTAAGACGTGGATTACAGCGCCAGTATTCCCATAATTAATTAGGAAGTTGCGTCCTTCTGGAGCCGGGTGCGAGGATGCGCAGCGCGGGTAGTTTTCGTATGGAAGTTGTGGCGCGAGATGCAGCGCGAGACGGAAATATATCGGCGTCCCGCTCGCACCACCCGCCGCCCGGGGGCAGCGGGCGGGGGAGGGGTCGTGTCGCGTTGATGAACATTTTTCTGATTTTTTTTCTTATTTTTGCGCGAATCGTTTTTAAAGGGTTTCGTCATAATTGCGAAGCTCCCGATTATGTCGACGACTGATAAGCCCGTGCATTTGCAGCTCGCTTTACTAATTACTACGTGCCCCCAGCCCCCTAATTAGTCGGCATTAATTTTGTAATCCGTTAATTACTAAAATTACCTTAATAAAATGTGGACTCCTAAACGGGTTCTCTCAGTCAATTGGCATTTCAAGGCTTTTTATTGAAATAATGACTTAATTAGATGCAATACAAGAGAGGAAGTCGTATGACAACAAACGTTAGAGTTTGCGTACGCAATACGCATGTCTCGAGACGCCTTGGCGGGAAACTTATTTTCCCGCGTTTTCTCGTAGGCGCCATCACTCGCATGATACGCACAAACTTTTACTTTCCGTAGCGATAACAAATTCATTACGAAGCCACTAAAACCATAATTAATGGGACATTTTTTTTAAATAAAATCCCAAAAATTCATAATACATATTTCTTCAACGTTTTTTGGTATAATTGTAAAAACATAAAAAAATCACAAATATATACCGCTTTAGTCAAGAATATCAATAATAAACGATTAACATAATTAATCGGACAAAGTACATTACAAAATCACGTATTGGCAACCTTTTTTGCAACTTGTCCAAAAACTCTACCCAAATTGGGAAAACTTAAAAAAATCCCCGAAAACTGCAAATAGGGTAGCCCATACATCGCAATAATAAACGTAAAGTTTTTCCGAAACACCATAAAGGCGATCGGTTTATCCACAGCATCCCGGGGCAAAAAAACGAGTCGGTTCGGCAGTCTCGCACTGAGAGCGGCGCGCGCCGCCCGCATACCTCTTTATATTATTTTGTACCTTACGTGTTTGGTTTCGCGTAGACCTGGACGGCCGCACACGGTCATGTGCAAAATTGTGATTTCGGACTAAAAACAAAGTAACGTGGTATTTTCGTCAAACAAAATTTCGTTTACTCGGCAAAGCAACCGTTCAAACTAGATTTATTTTGAGTTTTTTGAAGATTTTTTTTTGGGATTTTTTTTTTCGATTACACAAACTACAGAAACTAATGCAGCAAATTCCGTTGATGTATTTAATTTTTTTTACAATGAAACTGTAACCAATACGACAGAGGGATAGAGGGAAGAAGAGAAGATGGCACTCGCGTCTTCTGTGAGCTTGTACTACTCCATCGTCCAGCGAGCTGCGAGGCACTATCTAGAAGACTATTGTCACACAGGTAAGACAAGAAAGAAAATTTTTTTCAGGCGCATTTTCAGGAATTTAAATTTCAGCCTGAAATTTTTTAACTCATACATAAGTCATAAAATTGTATTAAAAAAATAATTTAACTTGTTTCAAAAAATATTACAAGCATTGTATTAAAAATTTACTTCTATAAAAGAGAAGGAAGACTTTTCTTCAAAAAGAATTTTCATTATGTCAGAGAATTTTTAAAATATATGATTTTTAAATTACAACAGCTAGTTTGAAAGGTCGCAAAACTTTTGAACTTTTGAATAATATGTAAATTTTTAATTTAAATTGCATTTTAATGTAAGTATAGTGCCAATATTTTAAAATACTTATATTGCACTAATTTAAAAAAATAGAGTCAGCTTATAAATAAATAATTAACATCATTTTAATGATAATCACATCTACATCACGTCATGATATGATATAAAAACGGAAATTGTGTGTTTGGATGAAACCTTATTTTACTGAAAAACTACTGAACGATTAAAATTCAGTACGGTTGTTAAGTCTCTACATAATATCCTTTTGATCCTCAAAGCTATATCCTTAAAATCTAGTGACTAGTCATCGCCCGCAACTTCACAGCAGTCTCTATTACACGGGAATCGTACATTTTAACCATTTTTAACCGACTTCCAAAAAGTCGGTACTGTACCCAAAATTTTCATACTTATATTCTGACATTGACTGATTAACTCACGATTAAATTAGCTGGTACCGACTTCAAAATAATGAAGACTATAGTATGTACAGAAATAGTTGAGATTTACTTTTTTTTACTGACAAATTCTGAAAGAGGCACTATTAAAGAGTAAGAATTATTTAATACTTTTTAGTTCATATTATTACTTATTGTTTTTACCTTGGAACTCGGTTTTATAAAAGACTAGCGACCCGCCCCGGTGTCGCACGGGTATAAAATATATAGCCACTAAAAAAATTATGCCTATAGCCTTCCTCAATAAATGGGCTATCTAACACTGAAATAATTTTTCAAATCGGACCAGTAGTTCCTGAGATTAGCGCATTCAAGTTTCCATATTTCCCTCTATTTCTTCGCTCCTATTAGTCTTAGCGTGATAAAATACAGCCTATAACCATCCTCGATAAATGGGTTATCTAACACTGAAATAATCATCAAAATCCGTTGCGTTTAGATTAAAGGGAACAAAGGGACATGAGGGAAAAAAGCGACTTTGTTTTATAATAAGTATAGAAGGAGGTTCTATGTGCCCAATATCATTTACAGTGGTTCAGCACAGTAACATTCTGAGTTCTGACAGACGGACACTTTGTCGGGTCTTGGTTATTGCGAAAAAATGTACATTTCCCGCGGGATTGCCTCTACTAGTGCTATTTTGTGGTGCATTGAAATGTGCATCTAGTTCTATGTCTTGTGATATGAAAATACTATGTCTAGACTGTAGATTATTATTATTACTACATATTATCAAGGTGTATTAATCCTTCGATCGGGAATCTTGGAAATGCTATTGTATTCTATTGTTGTTGCGGTCACCGGTGTCCTTACGGGGCTTGATGGGTTAAAGGTAGGTTCCGTAGAGTTTAGAACTCGAAATTTTTACAAATAAAAATTTTAATTGATCATTCATCATAGCATTTTAAAATTTAGAAACTACAAACAGAATTACTATGATTTAGCTTTGATTTGTGTTAATCTAACTCATAAAAGACTAATAATTTTTCAATTAATCAACGTATGTAAAATATTAATAGAAACTAATTGATAAACTAATAATTAACAAGCTTCCGTCACTTCATAAGGTTAATAATAAATTTTGATGTGACAAAACGCATATTATTATATGAGTATAACTTTTAAAAATCAACTTGAAAATATACAATTTCCTAACTTTTCTAAAATCTTGAAGTTAATGAGACATATTTTATACAAAATTTAACACTAATTTATTCGCGGCGATGTCCATCGTCAAGTTAATATTAAATTATAATCGATGCTCAAAATATCGATACTACATACCGAGTTATTCGGAATCAGGGCTTGTACCATGAAACTGTTTTGAGACTCAAATAATCGGACGAGAATGCCGCGTCCTGCTCTAACAAACGTGAAATGACATTTGTTAGAGCAGGACGCGGCATTCTCTTCCGATTGTTTGAGTCTCAAAACAGTTTCGTAGTAGGCCTACAGGATCGACTAAACCCTTTCTCGATCATAAGGACCTGCAGACACTACAAACCTGTTTTCTCACTACGAGAGAAAAAAAAGACCGCGACGCGACGCCGCGGTCGTCTCTAAGGACCGCGGACACGAGTCCTATAGTCCTAAGTCTTAACGGGTAAGACGTTGGTTCAAATACTACTTTATCTACTAGTTTTATTATATACTAGTCGACGCCCACGACTTCGTTGCGTCAAAAATTCGGTTATCGCGCGGGAACCGTACATTTTCCGGGATAAAAAGTATCATAGGATACTTTAAAGAATTTCCTTTCCAGGGATTCAAAGCTACTCCAAAGTATAGCAAAATCGGTATTAGCGGTTTGGGCGTGAAGAGGTTACAGACAGACAGACTCTTTCGCATTTATAATAATTAATAACTAATAAGTATGGATATAAGACGTAAACTACCACAGTTGCAATCCGCCGCTTCATGCGGCTTATACAAAGTATGTGTTGAGTTTAATTTCTTTTAGTTGTTTATCTTTATTTAAGTTTATATTTCAAGAATCGGTATAAACATCTGTAACTATTGATGTCGATATTAACCTTGTTTATAAAATTTGCTACCTAACTACTTATAAAACAGTAAAAGTAAACGTAGCAGAAAATGGGCAATACTCGTAAAAATGAAAACCATGCTTCAAACTGGGATATCTTAAAAAATTGGAAAATTGGGTGGGTTACGTATAGGTTACCTACCTAAAATAATATAAAGTAAAGAGACGTTTTATTTATAACAGACAGACATAATATTATAGAAACAGTTTCACGTTAAATATTAATATGGAAGTTAACAATTATAATGATGATGATGTTTAAATCATTAATCTGTTCTTAATCACAAATAAAGTATAATGCAGCCACAAAAAGTAACTCTTACAATATAATACACTTGATTGCACATTAATTACCTGCGTTTGGGCGGGTACAGTCGCGCACGACGCGCTTCCAAAAGATTATATTTTTATTTTTCACGATAAAAATATCTTCTTCCGTTTGCGTTACAATTAAAAATATAATGATGTTTAAATAAATGCCGGTAATGTTATCAAAGAAATGAAATAAATATTTTTCAACTTAATCCCGCCAAAAGATAAATATTTTAGATTAAAGGGAGATGGAAACGAAAATAGTGTTTATTTACTTTTTTCTTCATTATAAATATGACGAGAACTTAATCAAACTACATTATGTAAGATTTTCAGAATATGAAGTTACAAAACATCAAAATTTCCTGTTTCCTAAAGGTCATTTGCATATAATTGCCTCGCTGAGTTGGGTTCATGTTCATCGACAGCTTCACGTCATCACCAATCCATAATATTTCGGCCCTTTTTTGCTCTCAAGTTCACTGCCCACGCGGACCCCAAAAACAGAACTGTCGCTAATATCGAACAAAAATGATGTGGGTTGATTAAATATTTGTTAAACAGTTAATTTTACTATTACCATTGTAATATGAATAAAGACAAATGAATGTGACAACTTTTTAAAGAAATTTACTGTCTTCATCATGGTCTTATGATGTTTTAATTAAACTAACTTATTGCAAACTCTAAAAATCAGTTGATAACTCAATAAAATAAGGTACTAATAAACATCAAAAATTGTTTGTACGTTACAAACAATTACATTATTTATTGAAACACTAATTAAATAACGTTAATAAATACAATATAAACTTTAATATACCTAGTTTTATATTATCTAAATTTTAATATATAAAATTCTCGAGTCACAGTGTTTGTGCGCGAACTCCTCCAAAACCGCTCAACCGATTTTAAAGAATTTTGTATGTACGAGGAAATTGTTTCCTAGGCAGTTGGAAGACCAACGTCATTTGGTCGGATCACGTCAATTCAATATTAATTGTGATCTGTCAGTTGCGTTTGACGTAACGCGACCAAACTACGTAGGTCCCTCATCTGCCTAGGAATCAACTTCTCTGATAGTACATTCGTTAGGCCTGAGAATAGGTTTTTATATACTTTTTATATTGATACTAGAAATAATATGGCAAAACAACGTTGCCGGGTCAGCTAGTTTATAATATAAATGAATAGAACGCGTTGTGCCGGCGGGTGTACCGGGCGGACTTGTCTCGGGGCGTATGTAAATGCGGTGCATCTCGCAAAGTTCAAGGCCGCGGCAACTTAGTCTGCAACTTCACCACTTTTGTTCCAATTCGGTCTGTATTCGATCGAGTTTGGATGATTATTCGATTTTGTTGGGGTCAAAAGTGGCTTATTTGAGTATTTGGTTGACTTAAAAAAAATTAAATGACTTGTGGTCATGACTCATGACTGTACCTATCTACTATCTTGAACATACTGAAATCATTAATTTTATGAAGGCTTTATGAGAGTGAACACTCACAGAAGAAAATTCTAAAAAATAGAAATAATTTAAAAAATGAAATAATAATTATGTGTACACTGCAACGCTGTTATTGGGTATTTTGATTTAAGGGGTACCAGGGTTTTAAAAAGCTTTTAAATTTGACACCAATTTTGTTGACACCGCGCGCTATAAACTGAAGTCCACACGGACGAAGCCGCGGGCAACAGCTAGTATTTAATAAGTTGGAGTTCCGTCAAAGAACGATGCGTCAAGTTGGCCGGTATATCCAATAAAAACCACTTGCCTATGACTGCCTATGAAATGAAACCTTATATCATAAGCTTCAATTTTTATTATGGACAGAACACGGTAAACAACCGGAGAAAAAAGATATCACACCTGATATCATAGGACTGCCTATGGACTTAAACCACTTCAGTACGAAAACTATTCTCAAAAAATGTCTTAGCTGACATCATAGACCGTACTCATAGACTCGTAGACCGTCAACAACAAGGGAGGGATGCTTTAGTTCATCATTATTGTACGACTGTACGTGTTTGATAGGGCGGCGCACAATCGGTGCGTGTGACCATATTATTTCAATAATATAGTGTTTAGACGTTGGTCGCCACGATGTATTTATTCACCCGGTACTATATTTGGAAGACATATCATTTTTGACGATGAATGTGTAAATGTCGCAGTCATCTGGTTCAATCTGCGATTCGATTGAATGACTAGCGCATTCATTGAATGACACCATTCAATTGAATGATTCGGCCGAACGTCGATTGAACGATCGTCCCTCAACGTTCAACTAGTTAGCGATTTGTAGCATAGCGCTTTGAAGATAGCGGACATGAAATCAGTTAGGTAATTGAACGCATTTCATTTTCTTCCTACTGCGGCGCTACTAGTCACTAAAACAAATATGGCGACAAACAGCTCGCACAGCTGATAGCATTGTGTTGATATTTTATCGATTACATTTACATTAAAGTGCTTTATTTGTAATAACTAATATAATAATATGAAAGCGTGGATTTAATTATAACTACCCCGTCAACGGCTACTTGAAAAAAATATATAGCATCTCATTTACGACTTCGCTATATGACTTTTAGTCAAGACGTTACACCTTACATTCAACGTCTTGACGAGTTGTCCTTTAGTCATTAAATGAATGCGCTAGTCATTCGATCGAATCGCAGATTAAACCAGATGACTGCGATTCTATGTACAGACACCTAGCGATATTTTGTCTCGCTTTGCCACGATCGATGGGTTAAAACTTAAAAAATAAAAGTATGTATTTTGGTAGTATCACCCTAAGGTTAATTACCCAAGTGATAAGCTGACTAAAATACAGCATAGAATATTTTTTTTCGATTGTAGATTTGATTTTTACAAAAAAAAAGTAGGAGCCAAAAATATAACTTTCAATGTTCCAGACTGTACATTTCCGGTCCATTCATAACATAAACTTTCATTTCAGTAACTTTAGGTTATAAGCAATAGGCTAACAGACATTAGAACTTTATTGGCTATGCCGGCCAGGGTCCATACAAAAATGCCCATCATTCTTTCTGTAGTTATCCAACTACAGAACTTTACGAATGGTAAGTCCAGTGGTCACTTAACAGTTATCCAGTAATGGTTGCGGTAAGCGGTGATCAGTGGTAGTTAGTGGTATTTGGTGGTGGCGATTAGTACGTTCCGCTTCACGCTACCGCGATCGGTCACACTTAACTAATTGGTTCAGTTTAGAGGCGTGACAATATTTTAGAGTTTAGGCAATAAGATGAATAAAAAAGATGATATAGGCAACTTTTGATCATGGGAAATATTTTTTAAGTCTTCTTTCCGTACTCTTTATAATAATTAAAACAAATAATTATAAATAGCTCATTTTCGCATTTAAAATCACTTTAGTCAAGTTTCCTTTATAACAAATAGAATGCCGAGATCGGTACCTAATCGTTGATGTGCACAATTGCAAATTGCTTTTTATCAAAGTCGGCTTAGTTGTTGTTTTTAGTGCTTATTTAGTTAAATATTTTTTATTATTTGCCATTTGTTCGGGGATAAGCATTAAGCTAAAAATAAAGCTTACCCAGAAAAATATTTACTTTTACTTCCTATATATTTTTAATAAATATTTCCATTAAGTATAAAATATTTAAAAATTAAAATAAAATATTGCGGCGCAACGCAAGATTTTTTAATTATGGCCCGACTTCCAAAATAATAAATACACATAGAGTTTTTCAATTCGTGTGTTTGTATATGTTTATTTAATACATTCTATGTCTTTAATTAATTAATGGAAAAAAAACATCAAAAATTTGTACGTAATGAACAATAATGTAGATTGTACTGTAATGTATTGTCACGTGGTACAGCCTCACGCGCTACGCGACTTGTAGTTTACAAACACACGATTAGCGTTTCCACAGATTATAGCTACTACGCGAATACTTAATACTGTATTGTAACTTTTTACAGAGCCACTAAACAGAACTAAGTTCTGTCTACTCTGGTTCTGTCTACTCTGGTTCTGTCTACTCTGGTTCTGTCTACTCTGGTTCTGCCTACTCTGCTGCGAATAAGGAGAGGACAGATTTGCTGCGCTACGCGCTACGACGTAGCAAAGCAGGAAAGTTTATACAGTTCTATGCTTATTTCTAAAAAATCTTAACTTTGAGGAACACCACACTGCGCTCCAAAACAGATATCAAGGATGTAGATGTCAAGGCTGCCAAGCTGAAGTGTGATTGGGCGGGTCACGTTGGCCGTATGCATTCCGACCGCTGGGCAAGGATCTCAACAGAGTGGGCACCTGACGCCGCCGCCAAGGCCGGCCTAGAAAAAGATGGCGCGATGAGCTGGAGGCATACAGCCAGGCTGGCCAGCGGTGGCGCAGGAGAGAGACAGATGGAAGTCTTTGGGTGAGGCCTTTGCCCAGCAGTGGGACAGTTTAGGTTTGAAATAATAATAATAATTGATCATTGAAAAATAATTTTAAAATTAATAATATGGTCGGTTTTTGGCAGTTTTACTAAAGTAATCACTGAATACACTTGTTTACTTTAAATTGCGTTAGTAGAAAGAATTAAGACGGAGACGACAAGTAAAATAAAATTCAAATTAAAAAGTAAAAAATTGAGACCATGGATAAACGTAAAAATGAGCTTTCAGTCTTTCACATACTTTCAGGATTCAAAATTAACACAAATATATAATGTTCGTGTCATAAAATTGCTAAAAATCGTGTTAAATTCGTTTAGAAGTTTATAGAAGTTTTCACAAACTGTTCGAGTTGTGTTAGTAAACACTTCGTTGATAACAGTTTAAATTTAAGGCGCACTTACGCCATTCTGGGTTATTGCTAATCGTGTGCCGCATCACGCCTTTTCTTTCACAAAGAAAAAGATATAAAATAACATCCTACTTAACCAACGATTAACTAGTAAAGTTAATCATTTTGGCAAATTGAATTTCGGTAATGGAAAGCGTCAGTACTATATTTTTTTATCTAATTTTGCAATTCAAATTATCGAATGTAATGATTTAATGAATGTAATGACAATGACAAGAAACTAATGTAATAACTAAACTTAGACTCGTCTCCTTGAAATCCGTGAGGTCCGGAGTAGATGTAGAACTTTTTTATGATAGCTTACACACTAAATCTGGGTTACACTAAACCTGATTCCTCTCCGTTCTCCGTGAATCTCTAGTGCGGATCCAGATTCTAACCGGATTCGAATCAGGGCCCAGGTCCTGTTTACAATAAGCGATTTGAATCGGATTCGGAAACTTCATCCCGCGACAACAAATATTCCCGAGATGGGCAATGACCAATGACCGCACGGTAAACTTTCCGAATCTGAATCGAATGGAAATCGTGAATCGGGCTGCTGATTCGGTTCGGACCTAGTGCGAAAACGCTCTAAGGATCAATTCAGACCACAACGCGACGCGTAGATGCCAGATTTGCCAGACTTCAATCAATTGCGTGGACGTCGTGCAAATCTGCCAATTCAATACACATTTAGAAATGCAGATACGCGTCGCGTTGCGGTCTGAATTGATCCTTATATAAAACCCCATATCTTTTCGCAGTCGAAACTATCGAACGCAACTTGACTAAGAACCCGTAAGTCAAAACAAAAGGGAAGCCTCAACAAACAAGCTAGTAGGGTAAGTCGGCACCTGCGTCCCCCGACCGTGACCTTGGCCGCCCTTCGCCCTATCCGGGTCAATACGCACTACTGCGTGCTCCGGATACGCACGTTTTGATGTGACTTTTATGATTTGCGAAATTTTGATTATAATTTTTGTGGCAAAAATATTAAAATGGTATTGATGATTCAGTCATTTTATAGTAGTACTAGACGTTCCGCGCGGCTTCGCCCGCGTAAATTAGATATTTCAGAGACATAATATTAGTAAACAATTTTTTGTGGACAAATAGACCTCGTGAAGGATCTAGTAGACGTGATAGGCTTTTGCCTATGATCCTTAACGAGGTCTATTTCTTATCTGACCCAAATAACAGACAAAATGCTCTAGTAGTTCGTGAGATAAACCCTTTCAATTAATTTTCCCCGTTTTTTCCACATTTTCCTCTATTTCTCAGCTCCTATTAGTCTTAGCGTGGTAAAACATAGCCTATAGCCTTCCTCGATAACTGGGCTATCTAACACTGAAAGATTTTTTTCAAATCGGACCAGTATTTCCTGAGAGAAGCGCGTTGAAATAAGCCCTTTCAAATAATTTCCCCCCGTTTTTTCCACATTTCTTCGCTCCTATTAGTCTTAGCGTGATAAAATATAGCCTATAGCCTTCCTCGATAAATGGACTATCTAACACCGAAAGAATTTTTTAAATCGAACCAGTAGTTCCTGAGATTAGCGCGTTCAAACAAACAAACAAACAAACAAACTCTTCCCAATTATAATATTAAGTATAGAAGTATGTGACAACAGAAACTGGTGAACTGATTTTAATGATATTAAACTGAGCACTAATTATAATATTGAAGATTAGGTATGTATATAGGTAACAATACAGGCTTTAATTTATTTAGGAAAGATCTATAGGGGGAGCCATAGATGAGGTATAGTCTGTCAAAAAAGTGAATAAATTCAAAAGTGGCAACATCGTAGTGTCATCCCTTTTTTTAAATTTGATTTGAAAGGGATGACACTACGATGTTGCCACTTTTTAATTTCTTCACTTTTTTGACAGAGTAGTTAGATTTAAATTTTTCTCTTTTATACTCGTCGAATATGATTAAAAGTTCTATAAGTACTAGAAAGAACTGCTATGGTATATATAGGTCTACCAGAATCTGATGGCAATTTTTGACGGCAAATTTTCAAAAATATCCTTGATCATTGGATAAATTTTTATATTTGCACGTTTCACACACAAAATAAGCCGCTAAAGGAATGAAAAAGGATGAAAATGTTTTATTCCTATTACCCCGGTATTGCTAGAGACAATTTATTTTCTCACTTTTTGCCATCAGATTCTGGTACACCTATAATAATAAAATATAATATCGATCTTAACTTTTAACTAAGGTTTAAGTTTTTACATGGCACAATATCATCAACTAGATCAAATTATCTATATCCTGCCTATCAATGAACTAATTTGAATTTGAACAAAAGTATTTCAAAGGGTCGTCTCATTCGATTATACCCCAATCATGCGCTTCTAGAAGCGTGACCAGAACAGATGATCCCGCACAAAGCATAGACAATATAGACACCCCATACAACCATAGACAACCCTCATAGATATAGTCTATGGACGCCCCATCACAATATGTTGACACTACAAATTAGAACCCCAAAGGTTACTAGGGTTTTATTTGTGTACTCTGATGGCATTATTAAGGTAGGTGGCATATATTATACTAGGTAACAACCGCAACTCCGTTACACCATAATTCGTTTATCGCGCGGGAACCGTTCATTTTTCAGGGATGAAAAGTATCCTATGTCCTTTTCCGAGACTCGATGTATCTTTATACCAAGTTTCAGCAAAATCGGTTCAGCGGTTTGGGCGTGAAGAGGTAACACACTTTCGCATTAATTAATCTACAGTATAGATTTAAAATATTTATGGCCTGTTTCACCGCTTCCTGATAAGGTACCCGATAGGGTTATTTGACAGATTTTCCATACTTCATCTGTCAAATTAAGTGGTGGATAGCCTTATCAGGAAGCGGTGAAACAGGCCCTTAGGGCCTGTTTTACCACTCCCTGATAAATGCAGAATAGGCTATCCACCACTTAACTTGATAGATGAAGTATAGAGAATCTATCAAAAAAGTGGTGATTAGCCTATTCGGCACTTTATCAGAAAGTGATGAAACAGTTTAGTTGGTAGTTGGAATTGTAATTTTTTTTACCAACAAATACTCTCTTATGTCCATACGATAGTCCATACCCGTCTCTCAAAGTATGTCCATATAAAATTTATTCCAAATCAGTTTAGCGATTAAGGAGTAAAGATGTAACAGACAGATAGACATACACACTTTCGCATTTATAATATTATTAAGGATTCCTTCGATTTTCTTTTTCACAAATGTTTACATTTTGATAACAATGGGCATTGTCCAAAAAAAATCACATGTACTTTTTATTATTTTTTTCGTTAAAATTATTTAATTTATATTTTAAGAATATAAATTAAATAATTTTGAAATTGATTGGCTAGTTTTTTCTCAATAAATTTTTAAAGTTTCGCTCTGACGTCATCATCGGCGGCCAATAATTGACCTCTGCAGTATGTTTGAACCTTTCAATCTTATTTATAATGGCTGGTTCGTCAAATGCAAGTTCTCATTGTGTGAAAGCTGACACGAGAAGCTTACCAAAAGTTCGAAACGTAATGTTAGTGGAATTTATTGCATATTAACGCCAATGAAGGTCAAACTAAGGTTAAACATATTTGTTCAAAAATATAAGTAACTAATGGGTATTTATTTCGTTTATATACAGAAAAACGATCACTGACCTTATTCCTCGAAAAGTTTTTGTAATGATCAAAATTAAAAAAAATGGACAATCCCCATTTGGTGTGTACCTATTATCATGAATATTATAAACTGTACCAAAGTATACATTACCCGGCATACAAAGTTTACATGTGAGTTGCGACGCTCCAAACTTTCAGATTTGATATCGCCAGTTTACTGTAAACTGTTTGTTTTATACACCCAATAAATGTTTAATATTCTGTACTTTTTATAGTTTTTCGTATGTTGATTTGATTAATCGGTAAGCTAGATTGGAGTAATGAAAAGTTTTAGAGACTCAACGTTCTCTCTAAGGGTCTACACAGACAGACCGCATTTCAACTGCAATCCAACCGCAAATTGCAGTTCAAGTGCAGTTTGAATGCAGTTGACACGACTGCAATACGACTGCAATAACACACAGCAAACCAAACAGTTCACACGACTGTACGCCGACTGCAACTGAACTGCAATACGACTGCGCGTTTAGTTTGCAGTTCTATTGCAGTCATGTCAACTGCATTCAAACTGCACTTTGCGGTTGGATTGCAGTTGAAATGCGGTCCGTCTGTGTAGACCCTAAAACTTTCTTTTACTTATTTCTGTAACTAAAGTTATGTCATAGTTTTTTGTGGTTTTCCAAAATTTTGCATTGCAATTCTTGTGCATTAAATTAAAGAGAATATAAAAATCAAATAAAGCTTAGAATACTTTTGGTCACATAGTTTCAAACAAAAAAAAAACGTTAAAATCAGCATCTCCGTCCGGAAGCTACGAAGTTTGCATTCTCTAGAAGTCCCACAAAAATACTGCCTAAAAACATTATTAGGTATCTAATATAAAGTGACTGTAAAAAGAACCAAAAAAATAATAGTTTAAAAAAAACTTAATAAAGACACTCTTTTTTCTAAAATTTTAACAAATTATTGTATTGTCATTGGCACTACGAGGCTCTACGTATGCAAAGTTTTGAATTAATTTGACTACTGGAGATAGGTAAAATCTGCTCAAAGATCTCACCACCGGCCACCGCACAGTTTTTATAATCGATCATTGATTGATAAGGTATTTAAATTAAACTAGATGACCGTGTGAACTTAGTATCACTTCCTTCCTATTATATTATTTTATCACTGTGCAAACTTTTTTAGGACTTAATATCGTCTATAAACAATCGGCCAAGTGCGAGACGGACTCGCGCGCGAAGGTTCCGTACCATTATAGAGCAAAATCAGGCCAAAAATTATGTTTTATGTATGGGAGCCCCCCTTAAATATTAATTTTATTTTGTTTTACATATTTGTTGTCATAGCGGCAACAGATAATATACATAATCTGCGAAAATTTCAACTCTCTAGCTATTACCGTTCTTGAGTTACAGTCTGGAGACAGACAGACAGACAGACGGACAGACGGACAGACAACGAAGTCTTAGTAATTAGGGTGCCGTTTTTACCCTTTGGTACGGAACCCTAAAAAAGGACTTCCATAAATATTTCAAGACTAAAATTAGCCAAATCGGTCCAGCCGTTCCCGCGTTTTAGTGAGACTCGAGAGTCGAGACTAACAAATCACATTAATAATGATGGAAAGCTCACCAAGCCGTGATGTCACCACACACCAGACACCAGCGTCTGGCATTGACCGTGCATTACGCCATTACTTGACACCAATGAGACAGACAGACAGACGGGTTCAATGTATGCACTCATCATCATCACTGCCCATAAAGTATCATGTTAATAACATAAATCATAATCCATATATATTAATCCTTGAAGCCCCATATGTGCACCGGTGATCGCGGCAACAATAGAATACAATAGCATTTCCAAGAATCCCCGATCGAAGGATTAATATTATAAATGCGAATGTATATCTGTCTGTTACCTCTTGACGCTTAAACCGCTTTACCGATTTTGATGAAATTTGGCATGCAGAATGCAGATACTTGTAGTCCCAGAATTTATTCTACAATTATTACGCCATCATAATTATTGACACCCGAAACGAGGGAACGCATTAACATCAGGAAAGCATGCATGCTTTGTATGTATATTTTCTCGAAAAAATATAAAACATTAATTCTTCCCTAATATGTACCATCGAGGAAATTGATTTCTATGCAGTTGATATACCAACGTTATTTGGTCGAATATGTCAATTCAATGTTAATTGTGATCTGTCGGCTGGGTTTGACGTAACGCAACCAAACTACTTAGGTCCCCGATTTGCATAGGAATCAACTTCTCTGATAGCACGTACTACATCTGTTCCAAATCCTACAACAATTGGTCTAATAGTTTAGTGTAGATGCTGCGACTTCGTTCGCGTAAAAATAAAATATATTGTTAAGATATTTAAAAAAACTAGCTGATGCCCGCAACTCCGTTGCGCCAAAACTAGTTTCTCGCGCAGACAGTATATTTTTTGGAACAAAAAGTATCCTATGTCCTTTCCCGGGACTCAAAGTATCTCCATGCCAAATTTCAGCAAAATCGGTTTAGCGGTTTGGGCGTGAAGAGGTAACAGACAGACAGACTTTCCCATTTATAATATTAGTATGTATGTATGTATGAATTTATATTCTCCGGCAATAAAATTACACTTCTGCAGTAAAAAGGAGATAGTAGGTATTTTTCTTTTACCTCACGATAACTTAAGGTCAGTCTATTTTTACATCCCTACAGCAAAAAATAAATCTAGACACGCGGTAGAGTGTCAAGTTTATAGTAAGCAATATAAAGATAAAAACTGATTTTATAATGTTACCTGTAAGACTATAATTTAGTAATATCTTTAGTTTTGTTTCATTTTCTTATTACGTATTTACGAGATTATTACGAGACGATAAACTATTATTATTATTAATTGTACCAAATCCATTCCCCTAATATTACAAATCAGAAAGTGTATATACTTGTCTTTTACCTGACGTCTAAACTGCTAAGCCGAGTTTTATGAAATTTAGAGATGCATAGGGTTCAAATATGGATATAGCACATTGGCTACGTCCATATTGGAACCCAGTTGTTTACCGACTTTTCCAGAACTGTCCAATTTTCGTATATGTCTGAATAAATGTGCCAAATTTCAAAAGTGTATATGTATGTTTTTATGTTTGAGTTCGCATATCTCTGAAAGTACTATTCCTATTTCAGTAATTATTTTTTTGTTTTACTAGGTATTGTTTAACTTAGGAATAGTGCAAGTTTCATCAAAATCGGCTCAGTAGTTTTAGAGATAAGGAGTTTTAATTCTCAATTACGTAAACACTATGAACAGAACAGAAAATAGAAACAGAAGATATTAAGTGTGTAGACATAAGATAGTATAAATTATTGTATTCGGAACATAAATCCCTCGAATGAAAATCAGGGACACAAGCATTAAAAAAAAAAAAAAAATTACGTACAATTTTGAATTCGGTTTTATCTTTTGAAAATACAGTTATTTATCCCGGAAAATGTTCGTACGCGATAAAGTTTCAATGCAACGAGGTTGCAGACATTAACCGTGCTAATGAAGACATCTACGCAGTTTCAACTTCAACGTCTTTTCTTTTCCAGTGTGCCAGACGAAGACAAGCCTTGTTTATCCATACTAATAAATGCGAAAGTGTGTTTGTCTGTCTGTCTTTCTATTACCTCTTCACGCCCAAACCACTGTACAGATTTTGCTGCGGTGTGGAGGTACTTTTAGTCTCGGTAAAGGGCATATCACATAGTAAGTATACATTTTATTCCGAAAAAATGTGCGGTTCCCGCGCGATAAAGAATTTTGGCGCAACGGAGTCGCGGGCGTAATCCAGTAGTGTATTTTTTTTTGTAAGGAGGTTATTTTATTATGTCGACATTTCAATTACGAAAAAGCTTGTAACGCGACATACAAATTATAACGATCAATCGAGCGTCTTGTTTATCGTAATTTATTTTAATAAATGCCTCTTTCATGGCCCAAGTTCAGTGGCGGGTGCGTAATTAGGAGCGGAAGTGCGCGTGACGTCACGTCCGGAGTCAATTGAGCCACTTGTTACTATTAGCCAGGTCATGGTTCTTACATATAGTTGCTGTTTTGATCATCCGTTCTCATTGACCGGAAACTAACCGTTGTTTTATTGCGCTGATTTGTTGGTTTTATTTAACCCTACATATTATTTTAAATATTGTTTGAGCTTTCAACTTCATTGGATACTTAATTGTTGAAATAGGAGCGAAGAATGTAGGTAAGAAGTTGTTATTAGTAATTTCTAAGTTAATTTCAAAATATTGTTGACTAAAGTTCACCTCAATTATCAAGGAAAATTTTACTAATTTGAATTTGTAGCTGCAGTTTCCAGAACTAAAGATAGCTTTAAACTTTGATCACTTTAATTGCGAGAGTGTCAAAATAAAGATACTCTCTTTTTTTCGTTTAAGCGTTATTTAGAGGGACACATAAAGATGCAAACAATTAATACCAATTAAAACTGTAAGCCTATTTCTATCGTCATTCATTTAATTTCAAACCCCAAGATCAAACAGTATTTAAAGTCAAAGTGAATACACCTCGACTGAGGCAATCGTTAGGCCCCGCATACACTATTCAACTCACTAATTACCGCCATATTTACTTTTATTCATCAAATCTCTTTCAAAAGACTCGACCGTATCCTTTAATCCCTCGAGCGAACTATCTCTCGTTAGGAGTAATGATTATTAATAAAAAACATATCTTCATTAAGCCAAAAGTCGAGACAAAGAGGGCCATTACGCTCCGGATTAGCTCTATTGACACTACGTTACCAATTAAAAAGGGAGGGGTGTGCTTTTTCGTGTCGGTTTTTTCAGCAGACAGTTTTTCAGGCCGCGGGCGTCCTCCCCCCCTCCGTCGAGCGCGGGAAAATCAATAACGCAGCACTTTTTTCCGCGCGTAAACCGTGCAGCTGTGTGCGTCACACATACTGCTGCACTGACAGGCTTTTTTCTTTTGCCATTAAAATTTGTTTCGCTAACGCTGTATGCACCTGGGGGATATAGTGATGTATTGTTTGAAAAAAAAGTTGCATTTCATAGTGATGTATTTTATGCTTTATGTTCGTTGTGATTTTGTTGTGCGGTAGCACTCGGTTTTACATAAATCAGTTCTTTTTCGTAATATTTTATACTACTTGTTTATAAATCTTCAAAATTAAGGTCGATCTCGACTCCTTTCGGGGCTTTTGTGACGGTACAAAAGTAGTCGGCCTTTGTTTCGCTAGAAGTAAGTAACAATACTTTCATTACACTAAAAGGCCAAAAGACTTTAATCACGAGCTGCATTTCGAGTCGGTCGTAATAAAAAAATGCAATAACTTTTTAATGGATTGTAAGAGACCAGATTTTCGCCGGACGCGGCTCTAGAAAAAAAGATTAAGTGAGACTCGACCTTGGTCGCGCTTCCGCGGAACCATAAAACAAAGGACAACGTATTTGCATATCTCTAATTCTCAATACGACCGCGCATCACTAATTGCGAACGCAGACTAACGTAAAAAGCATCACATTTAAAAAAGGTTTGCACATTTTTATTCGGAGCGGGCCGCGACAGGAGTGGTTCCGTCTCCCTCGCGCCACATTGTTGGCGTACATCTCGTCATCGGTCCATCTTTGTCTGGCGTTCTTTTTTTGAATGTGCAAAAATATAAAAACGCCGAATCGGGCGGGGTGGCCCCCGCGGCGCGGTAGTGTGTGTTCTTTTAGGACTATGCCCGATCATGAGTCAATACGATATAGGTATTGTGCAGTAAACAGGAAGATATTCGCTACAATAAATTTGAATGATATAATACTGGCCGCGAAGCTTAACGACTCATAAAACGCCCATTACAGGTAGATTATGCGTACTTCACTTTAGTGCGCCAATCGTTGAAACATGGAATTGCTATTAATGAAAATAAAATTAACTAACGTAAAACAATAAAAGAAACAATCTATTTAAAGAGTAATAATAATATAGAAATAAACGTTATAGTAACTAATGTGAAACAATAAAATAAGCATATGTTTAAAAAGTTATAATACATATAGAAATAAACTTTTATAGTACACGCTAAGCGACGAGAAAAAAGTAAAGCAAAGACCAATCTCTAACTGTACAAATCTGAGACCTAATTTTGTGGAAAAGACCACAAGAAATCGTCTGACTTCTTTCTTTTTTTGAGATGAACCGAGATAAATTAGTCGATAATCTTTACAAAAAGATGAGCTTTCACTTAGATAGCACCTTTCACTGTTACTGGTCGGGTAATCATGTGGCAAAATGGTAGTTAAATTGTCTATATTACGTAAATGTACTGTAATTATTAACACATTAATTATTGTTTATTACATGGTAGTACAACTTATACTTTTGAAGAAATTATTGTGCTTAGCTTTCCTTGTCTAAGAAATGCGAGGCAATTTATCAAAATAACAAATAACTTTTTAAACAAATAAAGATATTAATTTCAATGCTAAAATATGAAACACACAAATTTTTACGTAAGCTACTAAAATCACTGCTTAAATTGCATAATACTAACAAAATCTGCACACGTAACTCGGCGCGAATACCATTACCTTTTCATCCACCAAATAAAAAAAAACTGTCAATGTCAAACCACATTTGATTTTAGAACAACACCGACAGAAGATAAAATCCGCAATCATTATCCGTTGTCATTGGGTGGATAAGAAAAAAAAGAAAAAGCCTCAGCCGACCTCCGTATCGTTTTGTTGCGATCGTGCTCGGGCCTCCTTCTTACCTCCTAACATACTTTCTTCTATTTTTTATCCCTCCATACTTAACTTTCTCGACTTTGAACACCGTTTCAGCGGTTTATGCACTGAAAAGTGTATTTATTTAATAGTACGATCTATGAAATATTAAAGATTTATATTTCATAAATACGTAGTAACTCTATTTAAATAATAGTCATTTTTAATATCATGAGAGCGTTTGATTGTTTTTATTCACAACAATCGTACTTTTATAACGTTCAATGGAGATAAAAGAGGACTAAATATTTTCAGACGCTTAAAAGCATAGACAATTAGAGTTCCATTAATTATATTTCTGAATATGTGTTCCATTCATTCGGACTGGAAAAACGGCGTTTCATTAAAATGCTGTATAAAAAAGGAGATTCTTTTGAGCATTATAATTACGCCTTCGTTAAATTCTATACTTTGCTGAGTAAAGCAGAAGGCGCTTTGAAAGGACGGTTTTAAAATTGAATGCGGAGCTTAAAAATACGTTTCTTAATTGACTTTCCTAGCGTAGTGTAATACCTCGTGAAAAGAAATTAAAAAATATATGTGTACTAATAATGTTTTCGCCTTTTAGCCGGCCGGTCGGTTTTGTTTCGTCAAAATTCTAAATTCAAAAGCCGCGCATGAAATGCTGGCATAATACGAAAATTAAAAACATACCATTCAAATTTGGAACGAGACAATCATGCAGATAAATCGTTATTTGGTAGTAAATGACACATGAGGGACTGACCCCAAGCCAGGCGGCCAGCGTAACTTGAGCCGCGGTGTAAAAGCGGGGCCCTCGCGTTCGCCTGCATTTCCAAGGGCCGCGGGGGGCGGGGGAGGTCAGGATGTTTATGTATAATGCACATTTTTGCACGGAGCTTGCACAGGCCCGGCCTGAGCCGGAGCTCGCGCTGCACACACAGACATTGAACACACACAACGTGGGGGCGTCATGGAATTTATACGGATAAATATTAATGAGTATTATGTGAACATCGACGTTACATAACATACACGGCAGACATACGCTTATGTAAATTTTTTTTATAGTAGTAGGTAAATTTATACAAGTCCACTCCTCGATCTTATCAAAAAACTTACAGTGTTCTAGAGCCTACAACATTACCTGTAATACCTATTACGTAACTACATACAACCTAGAGGGCAAAAGACATCTTTACGCAATAAAAAAATGTACACAAACTATTATAAAACAGAAGACAGGAGTCAAAACTAGTTTTATTGTAATTTGGTAGCACTGTCGTAGAGCGTCGTAGAGGCGCTACGTGGCGTAGCACGTAGCTCGTAGACCGGTTACGATAATTGTAACGTAATTATTCTTGTAATTATTACACAATGTAATGTGATTATTATAATTACTACATCTTGTAATGTAATTAATAATTATCAAGTGTAGATGTAATAATTTGTCTTAGGAAACTGCTCTTTAATAATAGCATGAAGCTTAACTCGTCGTAAGAGCCAGACTCAGAGAACCATAATAATTACTTACTTAACTTTAATTTGATGATGACATTGAGATAAGCTCCATATTTTTTCTGATAAACTGTTCATAAAATTAAAGTTAATTAATCATTAAACGTCTTTACGTACGGCCGTAAAAGTTAACTTTGGAACTGCACTTTAATGATAAGTAAACTTCAACACACACCTTTATAAAATAGTTTTTACTCGTAGTAGGTAAAAATGAATCTCTATTCAACTGTTTTTACGTAACCGAGGTAGTTCATGTCAACTTACTAAAATCTTTTTATTTCATTGTTTATTGTTCATTGTTTACTTTTTAAAGAAATAAAAACTGGAAATGCCACGGTAGTAATGTACTTAACGTATCTGAACATGGAAATGTGCTGTCCTTGAGTTAGTACAATAAACTAGGACGATTATGTAATATTCTAGCTTTTACGTATAGTATTCCATAGAAACACAGTATTTTCTCAGGTTAAAAAGTAGGTTATATTATGTTAAACTAGATACCAAACTATGATACCAAAAGTTTCCTAAAGTTAGTTTGAGCGTGAAGAAGCAACAAACATACCACAAATTTTCGCCTTTTTAATATTAGTGTGATGTTAATATGTTACGTGTTAAAATAAACGACCTTTTTATAGTAAAAATAAACGATGTTTTATATCAACATCAATATTATATACCGGCACATGTGCACTTCATCCACAAAGAGTTTAAATTAAAAATGAAGCTACGTAATGAACCAATTTAAATTTACACTTTAAAAATTCAGGCATACACGCTCGTACATATGTCATACTGCAGTTCCATATAATGGCGAGTATCGACAGGGGGTGCTCGAAAAAATACCCCCAAAACCCCCTGGACAGACGGGTGGCTCCAGTGGGGGCTGTGTTTTTATTTTTCGCGATTGGCGGATTGCAGCGAGAGTAATGATCGATGGAATTAACGTGCGCGCTGCCCATCGACAATTCCGATTTAAAAAATTGGAATTTTTAAATTTCGAATTTAATTGCGCGCTGTGACATTCCGCGTTCGAATTGGTAATTGGAATTACACGATAATTCCAAATTCGAAAATGTTTAATCAAACGTAAGGACTACTTGCACTGAAAATGAAGTGTCCGTTTTTAAATTTTAAACTTTAACCTCTTAAACCTAATTAAGAGTGTAACACTCAACCACAGTTTTTACACTACCATTAGAAACATTTATTATGATACTTAACGTACCGTAACTTCTTGGTGGAAATTCATGTTTCACAGTAATAAATAATAATAACATACATTAAATTACAAATACATACACCAAATCTTTCTCCACACTAGTTGATTACTCGAACATATTTCTAGGTTGCGAAAGTAACCTAGAAATAAGTAATTCGGGAGGCTGATGAAGCAGCCGTCCCGATAAGGAGAAGGCGAGGAGGCAGAAGACGCGCTCAACACGAGCGTCAACTCCCGCCATAACAGGGCCCGGGTGACGGACTGGGGAATCCGTCGCCCATTCCACGAGCTCTCCCGGTAGAAGAGCGTCCGAAGCCCCGGATCGCTCTCCCGGAGTAAGCGGCAGAAGCCGTGTGAATGGTTTTCTGCTGGCAGAGCAGATGCCGCTGTCTGGGCTGCTGCAGCAATCGCCTCTGGCGGGTCCAGTGGCCCAGCGACACGCGGAGAGGTGGCCGTTGGGTTTTGGTGGGTAACCAAGGGTGCTCTGCCGAAGCACCCGAGGAGTCCCACATATCCAGGCGGACCCCCCTGTCCGCCAGGAATGCATCAAGCATTTCCCAACGTTAAAAAAAAAAAAAAAAAAAGGTTGCGAAAGTAAACTACTTAGCATAAACCACAATAAATAATACTTAGATATTTTTGTCAATACAAGAATTAGACAAAGCTTTATGTACAGAGTTTGTCCGCAACTTCTTTGCTTAAACCAAATTAATTCATCATAATCTAAATATATAATATAACTCAAAGGTAACTGACTGTCTGACACAGTGATCTATCAATGCACAGCCCAAACCACTGGACGGATCGGGCTGTTTGGCATGTTATGACGTGGGCGTCCGCTAAGAAAGGTTTTTGATAAATTCCTCCCCTAACGGAATAAAATAGGGGATGAAAAATTATACACAATAATACTTCTTAATGCAAGCGAAGCCGCGGGCAAAAGCTAGTTGGTTATATAATTGGGATGATAATAATTAACAAATAACAAATTACCTTTGAAAACTTCAAAGTTATATTATTTTAATATCTGCACTATATTTATACAGTATTCATATTTCATACTATACAGGGTGTTATTATATCCCGATATAAAAATTACATTCCGATGTTAAAGCTTTTTTATCAGCCAGCCCTATCCAATATGCAAAAACCAATTTCCCTGCGTTCAACGTTTGTTTATATACAAAATATTTTATGTACTACTATTCCATCGTATACGCAAAGTACATAAAACATTGGTGAAATATTTTGCGTTCGTTGTACGAGCATTTTTAGTTTTTGACGTGACAACGTCTTAAATTAGGTTGCGGCTGGGAGTCACTTATGAAAAAGTGTAACGCTCGGTAACGTTACGATGAGTCACCGAACGAGAGAGAGGCCCGCCGAATGCCTTGCGTCTCTCTCCTACACGTTGTCACGTAAAATCTTCGCCCGTAAAACCGACTTTACAGGCAACCATTTTTACTATAAAAAATATGTTTGCACACCAACATAGTTAATTAGTTACAGTAGATTAGTAGGACTATTCAGTAGTCTATTCACGCTATTCAGATGTCCTATTTCAGTCTTGGTTTTACTAGATAATGGTATATTATATCAGAAATTATATGGTTATTGTTACGCCATGACAAGTTAAATTATGTCTTAAAAGTCTTAAAACAGAAGTAACAATAAACAAAAGATGGCGCGTAAACAAAAAACTTGATGATTTTCTATAAAGAATCTCTCATCCGTTTCACTTGGAAAACATCCATACTAATATTATAAATGCGAAAGTGTGTGTGTCTGTCTGTCCGTCCGTCTGTCTGTCTGTCTGTCTGTTATCTCTTCACGCCCAAACCGCTGAACTGATTTTGCTGAAATTTGGTATGGAGATACTTTGAGTCCCGAGAAAGGACATAGAATAGTTTTTATCCCGAAAAAATGTACGGTTCCCGCGCGATAAACGAATTTTGGCGCAACGGAGTTACGGACGTCATCTAGTAATAAATAATTATATTGTGTACTTTTAACGATATAAAAAATCTGAATATTTAAATAAAAATATTCAACTAAAAAAAACATCATACACGCCCAAAAGAGGAAATGAAATATTCTCGTATCTTTTGGGCGTAATTTTGTTGCACACCCTGTACATCCGATACCCCACAAATTAAACACCCTGTTTGTACATGGCGGCCGAAATTCCGCGAATATTTTACTTTTTTTAATCTGGCAAAAGCATCCATGTTTGAATTTACGTTGCGAATGTTTGGGAAAATTGCAACACAAGTACTTAATAAAGCCAACTTTCAGTATCAGCCATACATAATTTAATGTATTAGACCAGGGGTTCCCAAACTGTGCGCCGCATTGCCCCGGTGCGCCGTGGAAAGGGAAGAGGGGCGCCGTGGGTCGATCCTCCATCATTATCCAAAACCACAAATATTATAAACCCATATTATAATATTTGTGGTTTTGGATATTGATGGAGATGGATTTTATTATAATACTTTAGGGCCCATACACGCCCTAAAGTATTATAATAAAAAATAGACAAAGCAGGCAGATGATTAAATATCTGTTTATTATTATTAACCTGCTTAACCTTAAACTATGATAATCTTTAAAGGGGTTTATTTATGTATATTTTTCTAATAGCTACCTAGCTACTTTACCAAAGTAGGGCGCCGTGAAAAAATATCGAGACGTGTAACTGCACCGCAGGCTGAAAAAGATTGGGAACCCCCGTATTAGACACATCATGTTTAGGCAAACAGCGTGGTCACTGAAATGGCCCCACGTTAGGGGTTGTTGAGGGCCATTTTATCATTTGAGAATATTGACGTATATGACTCTACTTTTTCTTGTTTTTTTTTCGAAAGGGTCCAAGCTACTGGTCTAGTTAAGACCATGGTAGTTTAATTGTGGCTATAACTAGTCTGTGGCTAGTTGGTATGGAGATAAACGATGAGGGGGCCTGGCCCCCTAACCTAAAACTTTTCTTGTTTTACAGTAAAACATTATATTATAACACCATATTATAAGGCGATTACTGATTATGATATCATGACACCATAATATCATAATCACCTATTACCAAAGACCTTTAAACCTATGACCTATGGCAACATGCCAAATCTTAAAAGGATCTTGTGGCACTTGGAACAATTTGTCATGTATTTCATATGACACTTTATAAGTCTGCGGCAGTTCCACAAGTCACCGCGCCAAAAGATCCCTGTCGGTCTAACTTTAGACGACACCCCTAACAAAGGTATACTGTATGTATATTAATCTAAGTTAGGGTGTGCACGTGTTTCTATAGAAAGTTCACTGTGAAAGTATATAGAGGTCGCTGTAAAAGTAGCAGCGCTGAACGACTAACTTTTTGCCCCTTTGTATGGAAAAATTCGTGACACGGAGGCGTTTGTCCATACAAATCACAAAAAAAATTGCTCTTTCAGCATTGCTACTTTTACAGCGACCTGTATATAGGGGCCCATACACGCCCTAAAGTATTATCACTTGTACTGTACTCAGCGAAACATAGCGGTAGCGGTCATTGACTCCCTGTCAAAACTTGTCATTTTCTATACAAAGCCGCGATTGACAACATCTGACACTTCATTGTTAATCGCGGTTTACAGTTCGACAATGCTGTTTATGAACGTGGCGAGAAAAGGAACTAACGCTTCTATCATAAAAAAACGTCACTTTTGACAGTTCTCCTTTACCAGCAGCGCCCATTGACATCATTGACATATTCATTTCAAGCTATGTCGAACTCTATATAGAAAATGACAAGTTTTTGACAGGGAGTCAATGACTGCTACCGCCATGTATCGCCGAGTACCTACAGTACTATAGTTAATAGTTTTGCACCCTGTCTAAGTTCCAGAAAACACCTTGCTAAATTAGTTATTTTTCTAGTTTGGCGTGATTTCGCAAGATGGCGTTAATCTGAGATAGAAAGTGCGGAACACTTCACGGAAGCCGACTTCCTTTGTTTTTCCACACTTTTCCAGAAGTTTACATTAGGGTAATGATATTATAATTGTTTAGATCACTTTCTTTTATGCTGTGAGGTATATTATGTTATATTAAGAGTTCAATTATTTATTCATTTACAGCATTTGTACTATATATAAAAACGCCAGTGGTCCAGTGGTTCAGAGCTCGGCTCTTGACTCGGAGGTCGTGGGTTCGATTCCCGCGTTGGAAACATGTTATTTTCAAGTTTGGTTAAGACATGCAGGCTAATCACCTGATTGTCTGACAAGTAAGATTATCCATGCGTTGGATGGGCATGCACATGTAAAAAGTCGGTCCTGCGCCTGATCTCTCGCCAGTCGCGTCGGTTAAAATCTGACGTAGATACTGGAAAGTGTTTCATCTTTCTTGGTAATATTCATCATCATCAGTTCGCTTAATACTTCACAATCGCGAGTTTATAACGGACGAAAGTGTGTCTATCTGTTGGTCTGTATGTCATCTCTTCACAATTAAGCCACTGAACTTTACGTCGTGGTATGATAAAATTATAGTTCTTTCGGGACGTTTCTCGTGTGAAAAAAATAGACCAACGAAGTTACAGACTACCTACGTAATATGATTTGCCTTAAAAAGACCTTCAAAACATTTATGCATTTGCTGTTACTCCTTGATCACACTACCGAGTAACAGTACTCTCGGCCAACTACTCGGCATGTTTAAAAATATATGTAGGTACTCGGCCGAGAGCACCGTGCGCACCGAGCGCCACTCGCCTCGGTAGCTGTAATCAAGCTCCTAATAAAGATGTACTCGGCCTAGGGCACTCTTTCGCTACTTTACTCGGTGACTCTAAAGGTGCCACCACTCACAACTCACAAATGAGCGTAATTTGTGAGTTGTGAGTCGCAGAATTTCGGCTTGTAGAAATTCTGCTGCATTCAGTTTCCAACAAAAATCCTGTTTGATTCACACGAGCGTAATTTTGTGAGTCATGATATTTACGCGACCGAAATTCTGCGACTCACACCTCACAACTCACAAATTACTCTCGTTTGGCTTCACCATAAGGTTTTTTTTATGCATAAAGAGGGCAAACGAGCAAACGGGTCACCTGATGGAAAGCAACTTCCGTCGCCCATGGACACTCGCAGCATCAGAAGAGCTGCAGGTGCGTTGCCGGCCTTTTAAGGGGTAATAGGGGAGGGTAGGGAAGGAAATAGGGAAGGGTAGGGAAAGGAAAAGGGTAGGGGATTGGGCCTCCGGTAAACTCACTCACTCGGCGAAACACAGCGCAAGCGCTGTTTCACGCCGGTTTTCTGTGAGGACGTGGTATTCCTCCGGTCGAGCCGGCCCATTCGTGCCGAAGCATGGCTCTCCCACGTCAGGCGCATGTGCTATCTGCACGTTACGACATTAAAAACATAACAAAGACGTTATTTACCCTTCAATATTGTATTTGTTTTCGATCTTTATTCCGCGGCACACACTTCCATGGCCGTGCATAATATTTATTCCTTTTACAAAAAATCCTGTTGACACTTCATCCCCAAAGGGTGGTTCCCCCCCATGCTCTATACATAGTGATATACAGTCACATTTGGCATAATTGAAAAATGGCCGGACGTAATGGTACTCTGCAAATAGGCTGTTCGGAGTTATTTGCCTCGGAGTTTGCCAGAATAGCCCTTATATTAACCCCAAAAAGGCTATGTTAAAGGTAGGTTAATTCAGAACGCACTTCACATTATAGCCTTTAGCTGTCTATATCATTTGTATGAGTGTGTAATGTGGTACCTTTTGTCTGTAATTTTTTGTATATTTACGATCGATCGTTTCGATTTATCGTAAATGAGATCCTTTAGAACTGCCATTTTATACATGTATCTTGCATAAGCAAAGCGATGGCAAAAATTACGCGAATTTAGTTCCAAAATCGCGACAATCGAACGCAAAGTGGACACTCGAACCACAGTTAACAATATTAATGCAATTTAGTTTCTTTTATAGTTTTACGAAACATTATTATATTTTAGTAGCATGATTTTAAAGATTATGGTTAACTTAAAAACCATGCAACACCACAAGATCTCGTCTTCACACACAAAACGCTCAAAAAGATCTTGAATCTTTCTGAATCTATGTATAAAAAGATTTTATCTGCCCCCCCAACTCTCGACTCAGGTCAATTCTAAAGTGTGAAGAATTTCACTACGGAAGTGACGTCACTTTCAGCGGTCATTCACCCCGCCAGACGTCTTAGACTTTTTTCTTAAAATTTTAACACCATGCACAAGACCAGACGTCTTCGAGACTACTTGTAAAAATATTAATATTGTTCCCTTCATCTTGGAAATCTTGGGCGATCCATCATGTTTAAAATGCAGTCTGGTTTAATGGCGAAGTTATTATACTTAAAAGCTGTTGTTGCTCGTACCTAACTTAGTACGTAAGTGTTGACGGGGATAGGGAACTGTACATTTTGGTGTGATAAAAAAGTAGTCTATCTTTTCCTGTTTTGGAGCTAGTTTGATGCAAACAAATAAAACAAGTCCCATTACAACATTTAAAATATTATTATAATTATATTAATCATAAACCTTTATTTTTGCTTTCTAAAATAAGTATATTTCATTTTAAATTCTTAGTATTTTATACGTCATCAAAGTGTGTTTATTTTAAACTAGCGACCCGCCCCGGCGTCGCACGGGTAAAAAATATATAGCCACTAAAAAAATGATTAAAATCGATAGACGTGTTCGGTCTACTTCTTAACTGTGCCAAATAACATAAAGATTGCCCCAGTAGTTCGCGAGCCCTTTCAAATAATTTCCACCGTTTTTTCCACATTTTCCTCTATTTCTTCGCTCCCATTAGTCTTAGTGTGATAAAATATAGCCCATAGCCTTCCTCGATAAATGGGCTATCTGACACTGAAAGAATCATCAAAATCCGTTTCGTAGTTTTAAAGGTTAAAGGGAACAAAGGGACATGAGGGAAAAAAGCGACTTTGTTTTATAATATTGGTATGGATATCTAAACACGGTACAGTAAATCCAAACACTCGATTGACTGTTACTAGGCCTCGTTAACTTTATTTTAGAACTAAAGTATAAAGTTCTTAGCAAAGACAATAACAATTAAGCGCTGTTTGAGTAGATAATTGAAGTTTGCCGAAATCGCGTGCACGCCAGTTGATCCAGCCATCGCCATATTTATTACTTTTACTTTTTAATTTATTGTCTGTAGGACATGCAATGGCTCTACCGCTTCAAAGTTTGCCAAACTTTACCCTGCAATGCAGTTTGTAGAATTAACTGTTTAGTGTTTATGTATGTTTAGTTTTTTCCTTTTTCGGCGATTTATTTCGTGTGATATGAAAATGTACCTTGTTCTAATGTACTTTCGGTTACCTAAGAGTTAAGTGATCTTCTATCTACTTCAGTAATTCCCACTACAAAGAAAACTTTGTTTTTCTTTCTTTCAAAAGCTTTTGAACTTTTAGCCAGTAATATTAGCTAAAAGTAACTATTTATTATGACATTTTTGTGGCCAAATATATCTGCCACCACATTTTTTTAAACTTTTTCAGAGATTCTTAACTTTTGGCTCCTAGCCTACCCTCAACCAAAAATTAAAGATTAAAAAAGTGCAAGTATTGTATGACACATTCCAATCACTATAAAAACCCATGGACTAATTGGTTGAGATTACTGAAGTGCACTGAAGTCCGCTCCTTCAGCACGCCTCGTCAGCTCATGCATAATCTGTTAAAAATAGACCAGAGACAAGACTCTCTTGTCTCTGGTCTCCCGCCTTTATTTTCGTCTCAACGATGCTTTATGCATGATAACTAACACTCGTGTCTTAAGTCTTTTTTCTTTACAATGTAGGTCAAGTGTGAGAGGGAGGTTGATAATTTTATTTTATCATACGTTGTTAAACAATCTTACTGAAAACACGTGTGGCTGTCTTTTACCTTTCGCTAAAACCACTGAATCAATTCAGACGAAATTTGGATTATCGAGTAACTTAAGAGTCCTCAGAAATTATATGTAGTTTATAGGATATATACGGTTCTCGCACAGCATACTTAAAACTCCTGTTCGAAAAAAGTTGTAGATATTATCTAGTCATTAAAAAAATATAAGTACATTTTTAAAAATAGAAAGTAATTCACTAACATCTATTTATAAATTCGAATCAATTATATATTTGCGTTTCGAAGACGACTACAAATTATCCTGCCAGGATGTCGGAGCAGCTATTTTTGTACATGACAAAATCGGATGCACAAATGCATCAATATTCAATAATGTCAGAAATATTATAAAAGAATTCCAAAGTGATTCATCTATAATCTTCCACTGATTATTAAGTGGATATGTTAATCACTTAACATATCCACTTAATAATCAATATCCACTTAATGTTAGATAGGCTAAAATCTATCTTACCTAGAATAAAATATTCATACGCAGAAATTAACTTGGTACCTGCTTCCATAGTTTACTAAGAACTCTATAGTTATCTTCTCCGTGCTATACCTAACTATAATAAATATCCTACATCCAGCAAATGTCTAAGATTTAAAAACTCGCAAGAAATAGTAGAAAAAAATCTTTATACTACAAAATATTACGCCACATAAGTCAATGTTACCTTCTAAGTGGGATTTGACCACAACAAAATCGCCCCTCATATTTTGACCAAGCCTGCAGCTTACCTCTACAATTTACATGCAATGTATTTTGCCTATTGGCCCATCTATATCTATATCTATACTTATTATAAAATGAAGTCACTTTTTTTCCCTCATGTCCCTTTGTTCCCTTTAATCTTTAAAACTACGCAACGGATTTATCCCGCTAAGATTAATAGAAGCGAAGAAATAGAGGAAAATGTGGAAAAAACGGGGAACATTATTTGAAAGGGCTAACTTGAACGCGCTAATCTCAGGAACTACTGGCCCGATTTGAAAAATTCTTTCAGTGTTAGATAGCCCATTTATTGAGGCTATAGGCTATATTTTATCACGCTAAGATTAATAGGAGAATGTGAAAAAATATTTGAAAGGGTTTAATCTCGCGAACAACTGGAGCAATTTTTATGTTATTTGGCACAGATAAGAAGTAGACCACATGAAGGATCGTGATAGGCTATCGATTTTAATCATTTTTTCAGTGGCTATATATTTTATTCCCGTGCGACGCCGGGGCGGGTCACTAGTAGATCCATAAGATCGATAAACCCATGTTTACAAAATCTGTACCTTCTGCTGTTATACTTTGATGTAATATTATAATTGGACGCATTTGTGTATAATACTACAAAAATTGCGGATTGAGTTATGAATGCAGATCATGTTCTTTAGATCATTTAGAACAAGACTGACATCATAACTCATTTTTGTGGGTTAATAGTTATAAATAGTTAACATAAACGCTTAACAGTGACCAATTCTTGTAAATCATTAGCTTTGTCCACACTGTGCCTTTTTTTGTTCATCAAGGGCATGCGTTATAGGCTATAGCCTATAGCTCAGTCAACATCGCACGTAAGGCACGCCCGCGACGCTATGACACTTTTCTTTCCAGCGCGGGTGGATTTCGACGCATTCAGTTATTGAATATGCCAAACGAAAGTTGAATAAAAAGATGATGACGAAAATTGAAGATGAAACTGCCTAATGTGGACATAGCTGTTAGAAACTTGACAATCATAAATACAAAATTTTGACATTTAATAAATGGGTGATATTGATTATTTAAATGAGATCACATTAGATCATCTTAACATTATTCAAAATGTCAATTAAATAATATACGATTGTCATAGCATATTTTAAGGTCAAATAATAATAATTAGGTGCGTTAATAAGACGGAACTTTGACTAGATCTAGCACAACGAAAGGAGAGAGTTGATTTGATCTATTGGCAAAAATCTAACAATAGTCTATAAAATAAAATAAAATTGTTTTATTTCTGAGTGAATTTGGAACAAATCTTTTCAGAATGTCTACGAGTTGACCGACCACAAACATCTAAAATGAAAATATTCAAAAAAAAACTATAATAAACTAGCTGTCCCGGCAAACGTTTCTTTGCCATATTATATAAAGTATATCGCCCGTATCATTTTATTGAATTAGTGACTAAATAAGTATGTCACCATGGCAACGTCCATCGCTATCCCGTGACCTGCGTCGCATAAACAATGGTCGCTCTTTATAGACAAATAATTTGCAATAAAATAAAATTGCGACTATAATTAAAGATCTAAGCTATCCTATCTCTCAATTTGGAAAAGGCACACATTTAAAAAAAAGAAACATTAAAATCGGTTAAGTAGTTTAGGAATCCATCGCAGACAAACATCGTGACAGGAGATTTATATATAATAGCTAAAGCCGCACTCATCGCCGTACTCAGGGACATTTAATTATGATTAACCTTCAATTTAATGAAGAGTTTGATCTTGTTTGATAGATTATGTAAAGAGCTTATGTCAAAATTTTGAATTAATTACATTTAAGTAATTAATGTCTCTCTCTCTCACTCTGACCGGCAGTTAGAGACTTAATGTATGTTAAAATCTTTATTTAATTACAATCAAGTACATAATTACTAATATTCATCTCTGAGTGCGGCAGTTAAGTTTCCATATAATTAAAACATTTAATATTTCCATATTAAAAAACTTAACATTGCGCCATTTTTTTTGTTTTTGTTTTACATTGCGACGCCTTACTTTACAATATCACTCCTCTCTAAACTCCATCTCTTCATCTATAGCTTTTTCTCTGCATGCTCATGGTTATCTTCTGCTTTCAACATTATAAACAATGAAATCCTGGCTGCAATGGCAAGCCCGTCAAACGTTTGTCATTAGTCTGGCCGCCATATAGAATATTGTCTAAAAATATTCGCCGCATATAGTACGGTGAGTGATATATTTCAGTGGAAGCTGTTAGTGCGTTCCGAACGACGTGACATTAGCCACAAATACACTTACTTACTGAATTAATTCGATAGATAATTCAATATGACTGCAATGTTTTCACGCTAGAGGCAGCACCAGCATGGACAGTAAACAAAAAGTTTCTTTCGACATTTGACAACGTCAATATTCTGTTATTACTTTTTTTTTTCTTCTTTTTTGGCAACTTGACACAAAGGATGTGTATGTTGTGCCACAGACAAGGTAAAAAGGTAAGGAATATGGCGGGAAAACCATATTCCTCCTATTATAATTTTCATCAGCGTTTTCATGTATCGTCAAGTCTAAAGTCTAGTCAAAGTCTAAGTAAAAGTCAATACAGTCAAGGAGTCAAGTCGGTCGATTCAGTAAAGTGGTAGACGCTTTACTGAAACTTTCGATGGAGTTTTGGAGGGAACACAAAATAGCACGTTTCTGGATATTACATCACTTTACTACACTTGTGCATGAACACGAATATCTAATGGTTAATATTCTACCAATATTACACATTAAAAACCCAGCTAACACAATTTTAGGAAAATAATACAAAAACACAACAGCACTCTTTCACATGCCCGCCAAAACTCCTGTTATGACTTATGACGATTGACGTGTGACATGTCAGATTTTGGTCAACAAGTTGGATTATTCACTGTGTGCTGGTGGCGCTCTGATTTTGCATAATATTCCCTGTTAAAAAAGAATTTACTGAAATTTAGTATTCTGCTATATTATAATGTAGCAACTAGCAGAACACTAAATACAATGTTCCTCTAAAGAATTGCATTTTTAAATATGAAAATATAGTTCGATCAACTAACATTCAGGTTACGTCACGTTATACGTATAACGTACCTAACAGCAGCACTCAGAGACATTTAATGATGATTAAATTTCAATTTAATGAAGAGTTTGGCAGATAATATATGGGGCTTATGTCAAATCTTAATTTAATTACAGTTAAGTAGGCAGAATGTGTAGTTTTGGTTTGAGTGATCAACAACTATCGAGATATATCTTGTCTACAAATAAAAACGAATAAAAATCAAAAAACATGTTTAACCACAACGCTAGTATAGAATTAAAGTCCTACCAAAACACCTCAGAGCAGTGATGCCAACAATTCAAAAAAATTTCCTCCTAAAGTAACTTTAAAAACTCGCTAATTATTATAACCCAAATAATTTATCACTTGAGGTGCGTTCCACTAAGCGATCAAAATTCAAAACCCTAAAAATACTCCTTCTAATACACTCTATACTCTCTATTATCTTTACCCATCAAGGACACCCCGTAAGGACACCGGTGACCACGACAACACTAGAATACAATAGCATTTCCAAGAATCCCCGATCGAAGGATTAAACAGTTAATTTATTTCATAATTAGATCGATTAGAACCAATCTCAAAAGTTGTTATTAAAAAAATACGCTGCAAAAATTTTGCCCCTAAAAACCGAATGTATTTTTTCTCACTAAATTTAGCGGGAAATCGCCTAAGTTGGCAACACTGCCTCAGATACTGGGTATAAATTATAATCCATACTTCCATACTAATATTATAAATGCGAAAGTGTGTCTGTCTGTCTGTGAGGTAACAGACAGACAGACAGACAGACACACTTAACTTCACGCCTAAGCGGCTGAACCGATTGGGCTGAAATTTGGTACAGAGATACATTGAGTCCCGGGAAAGGACATAGGATACTTTTTATCCCGAAAAAATGTACGGTTCCCACGCGATAAACTAATTTTGGCGCAACGTAGTTGCGGGCATCAACTTGTAAGCAATATAACGTTTGTCGATGCATCCAGTCATAATCAATTTAGTCAGACGTGTTTCTAATCGCGGGCATAACCTACGATAACTCGTTCTGACGAAAGTCAAGGTCAGAGAATATCAGGTGAGTACAAACTCGTCCGAGTAGGTCAGATAGACACCTGATGCATTCTATTATTGTTTAGAACTTTAATATTTGTACCTTATCCATACTAATATTATGCAGGTACTGTTGTAAGTAACTAAATACTTAAATAGATGGGGAGAAAAGAGAGAAAACAAAAAAAGTAACTGCACGATAAACAAATTCGTCCTCCAAACTTTTGGCGAAACTATACTTTAGTTTATAGAAATTTAAGTAGCTAGAACTTTTTTGTTTTAGATCTTTACCTATTAATAAATGTTTTTATGATACCTAGATGCTGCCTACTGCAACTTCTTTGGTAAACTTTTAGTTCACTTACTAGATCTTCGCGAGAAAACTGTTGCCTGAAACTACCTTTGCACTTCAAAGATTCTTTATCTTATAAAATCTCTTCCGTTTTCTCTCTCGGGACTCGTAGCATATTCACTTTATTTCTTCCAAATAGGTTCAGCTTAATGCTTAGTGTTAGTTTTTATATAAAATATGTTATGTATGTTAGTCTGTAAGGTATATATTATATGGTCGTGTAAAACAAAATTGCAATAAAATAAATTAATAAAAGTGGAAAAAGTGTATAAAAAGTGTAAGTTATTACTGTGAAACATGAATTTCCACCAAGAAGTTACGGTACGTTCGATATCATATATATTATATGGGCCAAGATGCCTGATTAAAATTCTCGTGTCACAATGTTAGTCCGCGAACTCCTCCGAAAGGGCTTTACTGATTTTTACCAAATTTTATATGCATATTCAGTAGGTCTGAGAATCGGCAATGTTTGTGCGACGAGCGATCGACGTTGCCATGGCGACATACTTATTTAGTCACTTCAATAAAATAATATGGGCGAAATACTTTATATTACGGCAAAGCAACGTTTGCCGGGACAGCTAGTAAATAAATAAATTTTAACCGTGAGGAGGGAAAAGACAGACGCACATTCGCATTAATATTATTAGATATCTCAGTTTATGAACCATATAGTGACAGGTGCGGGGTGTACGTGAAAAGTGACAGATATAAGCAGTAATTAAAGCCGGGCTATTCCTGTCCCCCTCGCAAATGTTAACGGCCTCCAGCGTCCAGACTAGGGACGTACTACGGTCAGCATCCATACTAATATTATAAATGCGAAAGTATGTCTGTATGTTACTTCTTCACGCTCAAACCGCTGAACCGATTTTGCTGAAATTTGGTATGGAGATACTTTGAGTCCCGGAAAAGTTCATACGATACTTATTATCTTGGGAAAATGTGCGGTTCGCGCGCGTAAACGAACTTTGGCGCGACGGAGTTGCGGGCGTCAAATGAACGCGACAAAATATAAAGCTTTGACAATTTTATTTCACGCAAAGTCCCAGGCAAAGTGTGAAATATACAGTGTGTAACAAAATTAAGAGATAATATTTTAAATTATGTAAGAGATTTCACTGTGAAAGTAGCATTACTGAAAGATCATTTTTTTTTCACTTTTGTATAGAGAAACTCGTGACGCTTGCGCGCTTGCTAAACAAAAGTATTATCAATTAGTTTTGTTACATCCTGTAGAATGTTTATTAAACTAATGACAATATTATTGTTATATTTTGCCCCTTTACCATATTCCGGCACTGCTGCAGTAACCTTTTTGTGTCTTTAATACAATTTTAGAATGATCTTGCCATCCAATTTAATTGCCCTTGTCGCGGTATGAATTTGCACGCTTGAAATCAACTACACATTGCTCATGCGTTCGGAAACTGATGTGCTCGATCTAACGGCCGCACTCAGGACATTTAATAAAAATTATTTTTCTTAAGGCGCTGACAACTGCCAATGACCTTGATCTCGCATCACTCTCGCACCACTGTCGATTATCATGCCAGAGAGACAGAGATGTGAAATGTTCACTCGGTAGCGTGGATACATTTTTCGTTCGTTAGAGGAAAAAATAAATGTTATGGGAAATCTAGATGTCAGAACCGAAAATTAAATCTGGCAATCTTTGGCTTTTTGTAAAAGGTATCAAATAAACAATTTTTTAAAGCATAGATTGTATTATTACTTTAGTTAGAACTGTTTAAAGTTCCTGAAAGATGTGACTTTGGTTTTTTTTTTTTCATCCAGTAGGAGTACATTATTTTATTATTCAAATTAGACAAGCTTTTCCAAATATAATCAAAAATCACACATATTTTTTTTGTGCCAATCGAATTGGCAGCTGTCTTCGCCTTAAATTTAATGTGGTGTTTGGCAGAAAATTTATGAAGTTATCAAAGTCTTCATTAAAGTTAAGTTATCATTTTTATGATTAAATATCTATAGGCGATGCGTACGTGTTTGAGGTCTTGGGTGCGTATAGTAGATTGCCTATGATTGACGTAACATGTAGTCACGGTAACCAACTGCCCAATCATGGTGACTTTGAGTCCCGGGAAAAGTTTATAATATTATTCAGTAAATGTACAACTTAATACCTTGTTTCTTATCGCTCCTGGTTCTCTTTTCATACAAAATCATCACAAACTTAGTTTAAAACAAATATTTCCGCTGTTTGTCCCTTTACATGCTTAGATCTTCAAACTACGCAATGAATTTTCGTATGTCCTTAATAGGTACAATGTTTTAAGAGAAAGATTTATATGCATAATACACTTCGTATAACGTTTATGGCAAAACAACTATGCCGGGCCAGTTATTAATAAATCGGGTTTACCGTACATAAATATCACTATAAGACGTATTAATATAATAATTTAATCGCCTGGTCGTCCGACGGTGGTGTTGCAGAACCCGTTTTGTAATACTTGTTTTTCATTGTCTTGATCACTTTTGATCGGAGGATCTATTTAAAACTATAATAATACGAAGACGAAATACATCTTAGAAGATTTCAAACCTGCAATGATATTTAGTACATTATCTCAGCGCAAAATTTTAATTATACCAAGGCTATCGCCTTAAAAAAACTGAAAATAACTGCATCAAAATTCCACCATCGACTAGCTGCTGCCTATAACTGCGTTTTGCCAAAATGTCGCGCGGGAACCGTACATTTTTCCTTAAAGTATCATATGTAATTTTCCGGGACTCAAAGTATCTACATACCAAATTTCAGCAAAATCGGTTCATCGTTTTGGACGAGATAACAGACAGACAGACATACTTTCACATTTATTCTTATAGTATAGAATATACTCGTAGATACTCAAAATAATATGAGACACAGATTTTCTTTCAAAATGATATTATGAAGATTTGTATCGTGATGCTCAATATTTTGTAATTTACTTCTTTAACCATAAATACCCAATACGTGTTATACACAAGTTACATAAACATGCCTAAACCACTAAACGGATTGTATCAAAAACATCCACTTATCACACAAATTTTGCTACTACGTTAGTTTTCTTTCATAGTTTCTGTAGATTTTCTACAAATCGAGGAATCTACATTATAAATTGCAACTTTTTAACCGACTTCCAAAAAACGAGGAGGTTATATGTTCGGCTGTGGATTTTTTTTTTTTTTTTTTTTTTTTTTTTTTTTTTTTTTTTTTTTTTTTTTTTTTTTTTTTTTGTATGTTCAACGATTACTCCGCCGTTTGTGAACCGATTTTCGAAATTTTTGCTTTGTTGTATTTGGTTTTACTCCAATTTGGTACCAAAGTGGTGACCTGATGATGGGATCCAGGAGTAATCGAGGGAACTCCTCGAAATTTATATGGAAACATATGGTGATTTTGGTTTTATGTGAAGTGTACTAAGAATATGCTACCAAAAAGTCAAATATTGGGTCAAGGTATACCATGGTTTCGAAGATGCTGAGAGAACTCCTGACTCCTTATAGATACACGTTTGGGAGTTTCGGCGTTGTTTTAAGAACAGAAAGCATATGCTACTATGCAACTCATATTCATCATCATAATCATCATCATCATCATCATCATCATCATCGTCTTCATCAGTACCAATGTCTCATGGCACAGAATAGATAATAGTACAAGGCATAGGTGTGGATATACTAATAATAATAATAATTTTATACTGTATAACAACACTTTGTTTAAATATATACGGCGGTCAGCGCCGCGGAGGCGACGGTATCGCGGCGCCGCCGCGCGGCGAGTGGCGGAAGATCGAATATACTTTACTACTTTATATACAGATCGAATACTTTACTAACTACTTTATAAAATTTTAATAGACAAAATATAGAATTAAAATAAAGTTATTTTAAAAAGAGCATTTAATTAAACAAAACAAAGTCAATAAGTGTCTTTTTAATTAGTTATACTTATTAATCGATAGATGGCGCACTAAGTATCGATTTGAATGGATTTGAAATTGAATTCTTGATGACAAGAACAGCTGTCAATAATTATGATAATATTAAATTATATTACTAGCTGTCCCGGCAAACGTTGTTTTGCCAAATAAATAATTTTTGGTATGAAAAATAGATGTTGGCCGATTCTCAGACCAATATCCTCACAATATGCTCACATAATTTCATGAGAATCGGTCAAGCCGTTTCTGAGGAGTATGGCAACGAAAACTGTTACACGAGAATTTTATATATTAGATGAGTAGCTACGCTACATCCTATGCAAGTTTATACAGTTTTTTATCTGATAGATCCTTCGATCGTGGTAAAACGAGACACAATAGCCTTTCTATTGTTATCGCAATCGCCGGTGACCGCTTGGGGTTTGAAGTATTAAAATTGTTAAATTACTTAGCACAATATGTTCACTTCACTGATAATATATTATTTTGTGAGTGTGAACTGTGACTCTTAACAAATTGTAATAAGATACGTAAAATATACGCGAAGGTTTACCTACCAGTGTAACTAAAAAGAGTGAAATTATTATTATTTTTAACAAAAAATTAAAACCGACTTCCAAGGTAAAAACAATATTAACATTAATATGAACTAAAAAGTATTAAATAATTTTTGCTATCTAATAGTGCCTTTTTCCGAATTCGACTAAACCTCAACTATTTCTGTACTCAATCTTCATAATTTTGAAGTTGGTGCCAGTTCCAAAAGTTTCAAATATTCTGTCAGAGGACTGAAGATTCAGCTATCTGGTACCGACTTCAAAATAATGAAGATTGAGTACAGAAATAGTTGAGGTTTAGTCGAATTCGGAAAAAGGCACTATTAGATAGCAAAAATTATTTAATACTTTTTAGTTCATATTAATGTTAATATTGTTTTTACCTTGGAAGTCGGTTTTAATTTTTTGTTAAAAATAATAATACACATTCGTATTAAAATTCCATGGCTGGCTTTTGTCTGCATGTTTGTCATATACGTATCCATGATACGAAAGTAAACTATTCTAAACTAAGGCCATGATGAATGGCTCCATAGCACGAATCCTTAAATTCTAAACAGCCAACAACTTAGAATCTGTTTACTCATAGACATCGCGTTAAAGACAAAACAAAGATCTTAATAGGGATACGCTAAGGTTGGAGCAGAGAGCGCCAATAAGTAATAGCATAAATACAGTAGGTAAACAATCTGACCAAAATCTGACATGCACACAATATTATGTCAGAATATTGACAGAAACGTTGTCAAACGTCGAACAAAACTTTTTGTTTCCTGTCTATGCGGGTGCTGGACTCTATCGTCAAAACAACATAAGTATTAACAGCACTACAAAGAATTAATAAACTCGATCGAAGTTATTATTTTTCTTAATATTAGTTACAGCTACCAATTACCATAACTTACTTTTAATAACGCGATAACAATAGATAAGCTATTGTGTCTGGTTTTTCCACGACCGAGGTATTAAATTTTGAACGTTTTCCTCAAAATATACTGCTTACTTAATTTCCAGCAGCTTTTAAGCACTTAGGATTTTCCAGACTTCTTAAATTCCTCAAAAATACCCCAAACACGTGATAAAAGTTTTGACCGCGGCCATACGACCACTATATCTTGGCACCTGACCGCGAGCGGTCATATGACCCGTTTGCGTGCTCTACAAATCCTGACATTTAAGTTCAATAACAAAATGACTCATGAGTCACGGACTTCTAGGAAGGACAAAGTATTTGCATCAAAACCAGATTGTTGAGGGACCAATTAAAAGGATTTTAATAGTCACTTGTCAATATAACTGGCGGCTTAGAGTTCGGACTCTAGTCCATAAATATAAAGCCTTGCTAATAAAAGATTTGCATAACGATTCACCACTTCCTGATAAGTGCCTGATAGGCTATCCACAACTTAACATGACAGAGTATAGAGCATCTGTCAAATAAGTCGTGGATAGCCTATCCGACACTTATCAGGAAGTGGTCAAACAGGCCTTAAGTCTGTCATATCGAAAAAATTACATGACAGACTAACTCAGCTGATCTTTAATAGTTACACGCTGCTTTAAATATACTTTGTTAGTGAGATAGAAGAAATAATTGCCTATATTATTCAAATATGTCAGCATTATAATAGTAGTTTTACGTGTGTGGCTCAGAAACACTGCCCTTTTTCGGGATAAAAAGTATTCTGTGTCATCTTTATCCTGAACCATGCCAAATAATATTACAATCCTTTGATTAGTTTGTGTGAAGACTGAAGAAGTAACAAACATACTCACAAACCTTTATAATATTAGTGTGATTTTCCGGCATATCCTGAATTCCTTTTACGTATTTAACGAAGATTTAATTATTGACAAACGATTTCCTCTCGCACTTCCGTCGATCACAGTGCGGCCATTTTTATCATGTTTAATTGGTTTCCCGTGGCACAAATCACAATGGTGACCAGACACTCACATGTAATAGAATATATTACTGCAATGTTTTCAAACTAGAGGCAGCACTAGCAAAGATAGTAAACAAAAGTTTCGTTCGACGTTTGACAACGTTTCTGTCAATATTTTGATATGAGCTGTGCAACATGTCGAATTTTGGTTGGATTACAGGCAGCGGCGAGGCGAGCACTTTCAGTGTCATATGATTTCAAACTTTATCTTCATTATTGTAATACATAGTATCGCTTGAGAAGTCTGCGGCCTCCCGTAGCCGCTCGTGGACGCTGGCGGCGGCAATTTGTCAATCGATACTATGTATTACAATAATGAAGATAAAGTTTAAAATCCTATGACACTGAAAGTGCTCGCCTCGCCGCTGCCATTCCGGTGTGTCGCGGCCCTTAGTGTTCTAATTCAATCTGAACAAAAACACCACATTCGTAATAATAAGGTACTTACTCGTATGCAGATTTTTCACTACAAAATTATAAAATACATTTTCACCGAAAATCATAGTTTTCGGTGAAAAATCGTAGTAGATCATAGTACTCGTAGATGTTAGTTCGTATGATGTCTTTTTGACTGTTAAATTTTTTACCGATTAAAAAAAAATGAATTCTTTGTATATCCATACTTCATACTAATATTATAAATGCGAAAGTGTGTCTGTCTGTCTGTTACCTCTTCACGCCTAAACCGCTGAACCGATTTTGCTGAAATTTGGTATGGGGATACTTTGAATCCTGAAAATCCCGGGAAAGGATACTTTTTATCCCGAAAAAATGTACGGTTTCCGCGCGATAAACGAATTTTGGCGCAACGGAGTTGCGGGCGTCAACTAGTTATAATCGGTAGCATTATACCCGCAGCTTATTTACATTTAGATCAAAATGAAACAGTATAATTGGTTTTCCGTGTCGCAACTCGGACCACTATGTTACATGGGCTGTATTAAATTTTTACAGCCCCATCCTTTACCCGTACACGATTAATTGCGAAAACCATTTACTAGATTTATTATTATTCCGAATGGCTTTAAAATTTAGCCTTTTTCGGCATTTTGTGCCGTAAATTGATGCTATATGTACTTTAGCAACTGGACAGAGCAGAGAAACTTACGTAGTAACTATTTCGTAATCAGTGGTTAAAGTGTAAAGTAAAGCAATAAAAACAATTATTATAAGTTTGTTTTAAGTGTTTTCGGTCTTTTGCTTGAATTATGAAGTCTTATTTTTAAATACTTACTAATATGCTAAGTACTCACATACGGTTCTGCGCGATAATTTTACTCGAAATCGAGCAAAAACCACCGTGTGGACCGCAAAACTTACAGCTCGAAGGCTCGCATCGAGCCGTCTTGACAAATTTTTTGACACTAGTTTTTATAATTTGTAGCTAATTTCCTTCGAATGGAGTAAAACTATCGAGCAATGCTGAATGTGTGGACGAAAGCCCGAGCCGTGGTTTTTACTCTACGTGATTGCTCGATCGAGCAAAACCTATGTGTAAGTACACATAGGGAGTTTTACACAACGGTCGGCGCAGAGGGCGCATTAGCACATACACTAAATAATATGTTGCACACGTCATACCGGAATATTGATAAAAACATTGTCAAACGTTGATGAAAACTTTTTGTTTACTGACTATGTAGTGCTGGCCTCTAACGTGAAAACATTGTATATATTACCGATTATAATTATTTCACTTTTTTATCAATAAAATGCGAATACAACACTAAAGTGTATAGAGTCCTAGGTTTCAAAACTTACTAACCTACTCTAGGAAATTACTCTAGGTCAGTTCTCGGCAAGACATAAAAAACAAAACCTAAAACTTCTTCGTTTTTGTTCTGTGTTCCTTTGTTTTGGTTTTCTCTCCCACGTTCAGTCTCTGGGCTCTACCCGTAGATATACAATATACTTGTTATAAAAGATCCTTCTATGTTTTGCAATTCATATTATGTACTTCTAATATTATCTTCTAATATATACATTTCTCGTGTCACAATGTTAGATAGCGTACTCCTCCGAAACGGCTTTACTGATTTTAACCAAATTTTATATGCATATTCATTGGGTCTGAGAATCGGCTACTGGTACTTTTTATATTGATAAGTGCATTTGTTGAATAAATAATAGTAAATTATTACAACTGGAGACTGACGGCGACCATTGTTTACATGCTACGGAATAGCGATGGACGTTGCCATGGTGACATACTTATTTAGTCACTTCAATAAAATAATAATTATGGGCGAAATCTATGGCGAAATATTTTATATGGCAAAACAACGTTTGCTGGGATAACTAGTATGTATAATGTATATATTTGTCTTTCTGTCTGTTACTCTTAGACACTAAATCGATCGTGATGACTGATGAGTATGGACATAGATGAAGTCCCGTGAAAGGACATACCGTAGGACAGTTTTTATCGCGGCAAATTGTTAGTATGCGATAAACGAATTCTTGCCTGAACAAAGATACAGATTTTTAGACGGACTCACTGTTTCACATTAAGAGCCTGTTCCACCACTTTCTGATGAAGTGCCGAATAGGCTATTCAATCTTTTTTGACAGATTCTCCGTACTTCATCTGTCAAGTTAAGTGGTGGATAGCCTATTCGGCATTTATCAGGAAGTGGTGAAACATTAAATAATTTAATCCTTAACTTTTAATACAAAATGTTGTGCTTTATATTTCATCCCGTAATTTCCTCTACTCGTTATCATTCGCGATGTGGCGTAACGAGTTAACAAATTATAGCCTTGATTAATTTTTTACTGTGTGTTTACACTTTACAGTCTCAATGCTGCAAGTGCATTGCCCCGCACCAAAATAAATTGTCGCGACGCGGTGCGTACAACCGGTGCTAGGGATGTGCCTCGGAATTCGAAGACGCATGATTTTTAAATTTGGAACAGGTTTATTTTTTAACGGCCAGCACAGAGGGTATACACTAAACGGTCTGTCATCCTTCGCTGTCATGTCTATTTCTGATGGTGGGTTTGATTTGTAAGTTTATATATTTTTTAATCTTTTTTCTGTATTGAATTTGAATATTCTCTGTTTTTTTTTAATAATTATATCTCTATCTAAATTAGTCTAAATTAGTATTTCGCTTGAAGAAATTTTAATTAATGATTTATTAAAAGTAGAACAAAATGTTAATGAACGTTTTCAGTTACTTTTGTTTGAAAGTCACAATTTGCGCGCCATCTTGAGTTTAACAGACAAAAAGAATGCATGGGAGGTTCTGAATGACAAACGTTAACGTTTTTACACAAATCAGTTGTTAACATCGTTAATACAGATTCAATCTGCATTTTATTAGCTTTAAGAATGTCGAACGAGACGCGATGGCGCTCCCGCCAAAACGGACTGACATTCTGTCACTGTCAGACATCACGTGATCTCTTGCTGCTCTTTTACTCTTAATTTATATTCGGATATAAATAAACAAGCAGTGTATAAAGTGTCGTGTACTACCTACGTAACACTTTTTCTCGCAGGTGTCTTCATTAAGAAGACATCAATGCATTCAACGTTAGCCAGCGTAAAAAGTAAAATGTTGCTCTTTTATTTGTTGAGATTTTTTAACCGACTTCCAAAAAACGAGGAGGTTATATGTTCGGCTGTGGATATTTTTTTTTTTTTTTTTTTTTTTTTTTATTATTTTTGTATGTTCAACGATTACTCCGCCGTTTGTGAACCGATTTTCGAAATTTTTGTTTTGTTGTATTAGGTTTCACTCCAATTTGGTCCCATTTTCACAAAGGTGGTGACCTGATGATGGGATCCATGAGTAATCGAGGGAACTCCTCGAAATTTATATGGAAACATATGGTGATTTTGGTTTTATGTGAAGTGTACTAAGAATACGCTACCAAAAAGTCAAATATTGGGTCAAGGTATACCATGGTTTCGATGATGCTGAGAGAACTCCTGATTCCTTATAGATACACGTTTGGGAGTTTCGGCGTTGTTTTAAGAACAGAAAGCATAAACTACTATGCAATTCATATTCATCATCATAATCATCATCATAATCATCATCATCATCATCGTCATCATCATCATTACCACGTCGTGTTAAGGCCACGAATGTCTCATGGCACAGAATAGATAATAGTACAAGGCATAGGTATGGATATACTAATAATAATAATGATGTACTGTATAACAATTAACAACACCTGTTTGTTTTTAATACACGGCGGTCGGCGTCGGTCGCCGCCCAGCGCCGCCACGCGAAGACAGAATATCGAATACTTTACTAACTACTTTATAATATACAGATCGAATACTTTACTACTTTATAAAATTTTAATAGACAAATAGAATTAAAATAAAGTTATTTTAAAAAGAGCATTTAAACAAAACAAAGTCATTAAGTGTCTTTTTAATTAGTTATACTTATTAATCGATAGATGGTGCACTAAGTACCTATCGATTTGAATTCTTGATAACAAGAACAGCTGTCAATAATTATGATAATATTAAATATTATGCTACGCTACATCCTATGCAAGTTTGTACAATTTTTTATCTGATAGATCCTTCGATCGTGGAAAAACGAGACACAATAGCCTTTCTATTGTTATCGCAATCGCCGGTGACCGCTTCGGGCTTGAAATTTTAAAATTGTTAAATTACTTAGCACAATATGTTCACTTCACTGATAATATTATATTATTTTGTGAGTGTGAGTTGTGACTCTTAACAAATTGTAATAAGATACGTAAAATATACGCGAAGATTTATCTACTAGTGTAACTAAAAAGAGTGAAATTATTATTATTTTTAACAAAAAATTAAAACCGACTTCCAAGGTAAAAACAATAATAACATTAATGTGAACTAAAAAGTATTAAATAATTAATTTTACTATCTAATAGTGCCTTTTTCCGAATTCGGCTAAACCTCAACTATTTCTGTACTCAATCTTCATAATTTTGAAGTCGGTGCCAGTTCCAAAAATTTTAAATATACTGTCAGAGGACTGAAGATTCAGCTATCTGGTACCGACTTCAAAATAATGAAGATTGAGTACAGAAATAGTTGAGGTTTAGCCGAATTCGGAAAAAGGCACTATTAGATAGTAAAATTAATTATTTAATACTTTTTAGTTCACATTAATGTTATTATTGTTTTTACCTTGGAAGTCGGTTTTAATTTTTTGTTATAAATTAACACGTCTTAAGATTTATTTTATGTTTATGTGGTTTTAAAGGGCGTATGATTTTGAGTTGTGCAGTCGGAACATTGGATGATAGACTTTACCTTTACGGACATAAATCATGTTTTTGAGCAATAGAATGTAGAATCGGACTTTAATTACTACAAAGGTTGACCCAGTACATCTAGAATAGTTTGATTGTAGTATAGATGACATGTCAGTAATTTAGTCTAGACTCTAGAAGCAATCCCACTTCTGATCTTAAGGGACGCATAATTATACTCTATATTTTTTTACTCCTAAATATAGAACTAGGCGTATCATAGATTATAGAAATAAACTCGTGCATATGATCAACCAAAATGTGACCATAATTTCTAGGCTAAACCACAAACTGTCTGTCCGTTTGTAACAAAAACTGTATGAGTCAGCTTTCATTGTAGAGCAGACAACGGCGCGCGGTGTGGCGCGGAACTGTGAATCACCAACACGCGAAGCGTTTTATTATAACATACAGACCGTTCAAAGCTATATACATATTATACTAAGTGGTAATACTTTAGGGTGTGTAAGTTTTCCTTGTAGAGAGTTCGCTGTGAAAGTAGCAGCGCTGAAAGACCAAATTTGTTTTTCACTTTTGTATGGGGAAACTTATGACGCTGGGGCGCTTACCCATACAAAAGTGAAAAAAAATGTTGGTCTTTCAGCGCTGCTACTTTCACAGTCTACAAGGAATACATACACATCCTAATGTATTATCAATTAGTTTTGTTACATGTACCTGGACAATACTAAGTGATAACTTTCGGGTTTGTATGTGTCTCCTACTTAGGGTCTTCTCACAATGGCGATTAGCGAGCGATTTGAAAGCGACGCGATTGCGCAGCGTCGTCGCGGCGTGGCGTGGACGCCATTTTGTACACTCGTCTAGGGAATTCCTTAGACGAGTGGACTCGTCAAATGTCGGCACTACATATAGGCGAACGCGTTGGCCAACGCGTTGGCCAACGTGTCGGCCCAATGTGTAGAACGGGCGACTCGCGCGTTGGCGGTAGGTATTTAGACGTTGGCCGACGCGTTTTGTCGGCACTACATATAGGCGAACGCGTTGGTCGACGCGTTGGCCAATGCGTTGGCTAACGCGTTCGCCTATTTGTAGTGCCGACTTAAGGAATGGCGTCCACACCACGCCGCGATGCCGTTGCGCTATCGCGGCGTGCACGTCGCGCATTCGTGGCGTGCGTGATTCGCAGGGTAAGGCCCTTAGGGTTTACCGTGAAAGTAAGAACGCTGTAACGCTGAACAGCTGAAAGTAAGTCAATGCTGAACGAAGTTACTTTCAACTTCTGTTTCTATGAAAAAAATCCCCAGAGTCCTGAATTTGCCCAAACAATAATTTTAAAAAATCGGTTGTGTGTAAAGTCGGTTTACTGACGATAGTTGAACGTGACAACGTCACAGCCTTAACCCCTCAGTTCCGGGAAAAATCTATGCAAAAAGTTGGCAGGTCAATGTGCAAAAAAAAAATGGCGCCCGGCCTACCCTCTTTGTAAAATTAATGTAATATCCTTACATACAATCCATATTTTATGTTTGTGTGACCTACATTATAATATATGTTAAATCTTCTATCTATCAAGCCATCATAATATAGTATTTAGTCCGATGTGATATTAGTTTCTCAATTATAAACTTTCGAAACTATAATTAGTGACTTGTTCAGAAGAAATAAACGAATAAATTACTCATTATAAATAAAATATTTATAATGAGTAAAATAAACTATTCGCAATACAAAACGCTACATACAATTGTGAAATCCAGTAAAATCTTCGAAGTTCGAACAAAGCACACGTCATACCTTGACACTTAGGAAACAGAGCACAATTTTGAATAGCCGAAATAATAATAATAGCTCATAGATTGTTTATTTATTTTTCATTCAAAGTGTGGTCAATGTATCAAATGTCATAACTAACCAAACTTCTTCATACAAAATTATTCTCTGAGTCATCGAAATACGTAATATAATCGAAACAATGAGCACCACATATTGAACTGTCATGTTTTTCGGGCGCGCAGCCCATATCGAATTATAAGTTCGATATTCGTTCGTTATCACGTCAAAAAAGCGCTGATACGTTCACAGTGAACTCTATATCTCGTGCTGTCGTTGACATCAATGATCAACTCATCGTTGGTTCTTTCAGAAGCAATGGGATAGAGGTGTCAAAGTCTTACAGGGAACACGACCTCTTTGAGGTCTATGAAATCCACAAATAGCAAGTAATGTAACAAAAGTTAAAAATATATACACAGACGTGCCTCCTCCTTTAACCTCCATCTTCTTTTAAGTCGGTTAAATAAATACTGTATAATATGTTCTGCCTATCAGTACTCAGTGCTTATTCGACTACTCGTAACACAAATCTCCTCAACCACAGACAAAAATCTATAATTTTGAAACCAAAACAACCACATCACGTCGATTATGTTATTACAAATCCTATTTGGATAAACAATTTGTTTTGAAAAAGCCGCATTAAAAATACCTTCATGTAAAAAATGTAACAGACCAAGTACGAAGGTATAGTTAGCAAAAAACTTATCGTTATATTCTTTTCTTGTACGGTCGCTATTTTACAGATTTTTTCTTGATTGAAGACATTAGTGGATTTATTTTTCCCTTGTGATTTGAACAAACCTTGTAATTTACCCACTTCATCAGATGATAGGTAGCTAGATAGCAAATATATAGGCTATACATAGATTCCACTTTTTTTTCTATTTTCCCGGTCTTTTTGAAAACCGGGAAAATAGAAAATTTTTTCCTAAAAAATTAATGCCAAAAAAAGATTTTCAAAGTTACTCACTTCATCCACAATATGCCTTCAATTATTATTTTCTCTATGTTTCTGAGGGAATTTCTATCGCAAATCAAAATGTTTTTAAAATGTTATTATTGAAAAGAATTCGCGCTTATTCACGTGGCAATCATTGTCTATTAATTGGCTGTTTCAACGTATCAGATAGAGACAATTACAAGCATGGATTAATTGATGAGTTTTATTTATAAGGAAAGTAAAGCGAACATAACAAGGGAAGGCTAATAAGAACCCATGTCTACTCATAATCACTCACAAGTCACAACTCAGGATACTCGTAGCATGTTATATAAATTAGTTAAGTTAGGCATGAAGTTTAAGGCATAAATTATTATGTATGTCCATACCAGGGTGATATGCTTGCAAAGCGAACAAACCCTCTTTAATAAATAAAGAATAAAAGAAACTCTACTCTCAAAACTGCCAACTTTTCTCTCTCACTAATCCTTCGATCATGGAAAATCGAGACACAATAGCCTTTCTATTGTTATCGCAGTCGCATACGACCGCTTGGGGCTCGAAGGATTAATCTAACCGAACTCACGAAATTGCTAACATAACTTTAATTTAACTAAGAGTTACACATAAAATGGAGTTTATTTCAAAATCTTCATTCAATGAAAGCTAAGTTATCCTAAGATCCATTTGCTTAATAATTAGATTTTTTGCTGTCTGTACACCTGCACGCAGACAGGGGCGGCGCGGGCGCAGGTCAAACCTGATCTCGCTAACCATAGATATTTCATCTCGGAAACTTCAAAAGTGGCCCTTATGTTATTGGTACTAAAGTCCTGTCCGGTCAAAGGCAATATAATCGTGTACTATAAAGCCTACTGACTCACATCGTACTTTTATCCTTATTCGCCCGTGAACGAGAAATTCCAATAGGTATGAATCTGTTGCACAACATTTAATTAATAAATGGGTCATTCCAATTATTATTAAAGATTCTTAAATCTTAATCGTTAGAAATGTCTTTATTGACAACGAGAAGTTCGCTGCTTCGCCCGCTAGGCCAGTCATTAAAGCCAAAACCCGAAAGAAATTAGTAACTTGATAAAATTTTAAGGGGTTGTTAAAGAAGGTAAAAATAACTTACCGTGTGGTTTTGCAGCGTTCTGGGGTGTACGGAAAGGGTTGAAAAGGGATGAAAAAGGTTTTTTGTTAATAACATTGCGTAAAAAAATAGTAACACGCTGCAAATTTGAAATTAGGGTGTTCTTACCGTTTTGTAAAGTGTATTAAATTTGCAGCGTTTTGCAATACACGGAACATTGTTTATTATTAAAAAACAATAAAATTTGTTAATAACAGGGGTAGGAAAATTAGTAACACGCTGCAAATTTGGAATTAGGTTGTTCTTACCGTTTTCTAACGTGTATTAAATTTGCAGCATTTTGCAACATACGAAACATTGTTTATTATTAAAAAACAATGAAATTTGTTATTAACAAGGGTGAAAAATGTAGTAACACGCTGCAAATTTATAATTAAGTTGTTTTTACCGTTTTCTAACGTATATTAAATTTACAGCAATTTAGTAATAAACAATGTTCCGTATGTCGCAAAACGCTGCAAAATTAATACACTTTACAAAACGGTAAGGACAACTTAATTCTAAATTTACACCGAGTTACTAATTTTTTTTACCCCTGTTATTAACAAATTTTATTGTTTTTTTTTAAATAAACAATGTTCCGTATGTTGCAAAACGCTGCAAATTTAATACACGTTAGAAAACGGTATTAAATTTGCAGCGTTTTGAAAGAAAAACCTAATTCCAAATTTGCAGCGTGTTACAAATTTTTTTACCCCTGTTATTAACCAATTTTATTGTTTTTTAATAATAAACAATGTTCCGTATGTTGCAAAACGCTGCAAATTTAATACACGTTACAAAACGGTAAGAACAACCTAATTCCAAATTTGCAGCGTGTTACTAATTTTTTACGCAATGTTATTAACAAAAAACCTTTTTCACCCCTTTTCAACCCTTTCCGTACACCCCAGAACGCTGCAAAATCACACGGTAAGTTATTTTACCTTCTTTAACAACCCCCTAAAATTTTATCAAGTTACTAATTTCTTTCGGGTTTTGGCTTTAATGACTGGCCTACGCGTTTTTCGATGTAATTTATGTCTTTCATCGTCACGTCTTCTACTCAATAAAGATTGGCCCATTTTTGGGTCTTCGAAGAGTATTCGATGAAAACATACAAACTGACCCTCTTTATAATTAGTATAATCTTATATATACACACCGGCAAAATTAGCGGAACATAATAATTTTTTTTTTTTTTGAAAATTAATCGCTGTTTTTTATATATTTATTTATAAATTTAATAATTGATGATTAAAAAATAAAACTTATATAAATTTAGGGCACAAAAACGTGTAAAATTAAAAAAATCTGCAAAAATCCAAAATTAAGAAAAATCTTTGAAATTTCAGTAGTAAGTTTTTAAGTTAAATTCTTCATTTTTAATTAAGAAATGCCATGTTAACAGCGTGTAATGCCTTCTATGGATCTGAAGAGAGTCTGGATACGCCATTACATGCTTGCATTTTGATTGTCAATCATTTCCTGTGGGATATTCTTCTACTCCTCCAGTAGCGCCAACTCGAGCTCCTGAACACATTTTGGAGCTGGAGTTTTAATTCGTACCGTTCACCCATTGATGTGCCACACGTTCTCAATCGGATCCACATCCGTAGACCGTGCTGACCTCTCCACCTGGGCTACGCTAGCATCATTTAGGTCATAATGCCCGATTTTTTTACTCTATGGACGCGCAAAAAATTGAAGTTACTACCTAAAACTGTGTGCAGTTCAACTGTGTCAGAACACAACATGCAGTTCTATGATGTCTGTGCTATTGCCCTATACTGTCAAAGTACCATCATTAACAATCATCAGCTCTGTGCGGGCTCCAAATCATATGCAACCCCAAACCATTACGAAGCCTGCATGATATACCACTGTTTCCGTTAAGTTTGATGGTCTATAGCGTTCCTTACGATTTATCCACATTCTTTATCGCCTGTCAATAAAATTTACACAGAATTTGCTCCCATCACTGTACAGCACACGATTTCACTCACTTGTCAAATTTTGATGTTCACGCGCAAATCTTAGCCTGGCTCTTTGGTACCCTGTCTCAAGTTTTGGTTCCCTTGCTGGCACTTTTGAGTTTAATTTAACTTCTTTGAGTCTTCTTCTTACTGTAAAATCACTTACAGGTACATCTCGGACCTGTTCCTATAGGTTTCATCTCTGCAAAGCAGTTTAAGGTCGATTTCTTAAGGCTTGTACCCTTACAAAACGGTTATCCTGAACCTTTGCCACCCGATATATGCCTTGTTCTCGTCTCCGAACGTAAGATCCAGTCTCTCTGTAGCGTTGAAATTTACGATGGACCACGAAAGCCGACACACCTAAGGCCTGACTGACCGAACGGTAGGTGTGACCTTTCTCTATCGTGGTTACAGCTCTAGCTGTCGTAGATGCTGGAAAATCCACTAATTTTGTATCTAAGCAATGTGTTCTTCCAAAAACCAAACAATCAAATGAGCTGGCATGCCTTGCACCCCGCTAAAAACGCCATTCTTATCAGAAACACTTACAACGTCAATCATCGAAAAACACTTAGTAGGGCATAATTGCAATAAAAATCTGTCAACTTGCCAGTTTTGTTCAATATTTTATTTCTTAAATGAGCTTAGAAACTATAAAAAAGGATTTCACACAGCCCGACCCACTTGAATTCAAGTTGTGGCCCTTTTTACTTATGTTCCGCTAATTTTGCCGGTGTGTGTATAAAGCCGGCTGTACACTCTCGCCGAGACACAGCGAGGCGGCCCGAGTGCGAGAGTGTAAATGGGTGCGCTCGCCTCGTCTCGCCTGTCTCGGACCCTCTTGGTCCGTTGTCGGTATTTTGCGCCCAAGACAAAGGGTCTCGCGAGGAAAATGAGCGCACTACTGTACTCTCTCGCGTCTTTCAGTACTAGTTTCGCCGTTGGACAGTGTAGAACAGAAAAATAACAATAATAAACGACATTATCAGCCATTATCTGTGAGAAATAAAATTAAATATGATTATAAACCTTTGGATTACAATGATATCTTTCGATGCATGGTGAATGGTGAATGGTCGTTTTCGTCCATCTTGTCTGAGTTCTTAACTGCGATTGAACTAAGCGAGAATGTACATGATCCCACTCGGGCAAGGGGCTCTCGCACGAGACTCTCGCCCGAGAGCTCTCGGCGAGAGTGTACAGCGGGCATTAAATTCTCGTGTCACAATGTTAGTCCACGAGCTCCTCCGAAACGACTTTACTGATTTTTAACACATTTTATATGCATATTCAGTAGGTCTTATTCCATTCTAATACCAAAAACTAATACCACTGGTATTTGTTTCAACTCATATTTTTTTTCTATTCCGAACCGATACCATTGTTTAAACTAATACCAAAACAAGTTCAAAGATATAAGGTACAGTCAGTAAAAATGCTTTGTATGTAAATATAAGACCTTTAATTGAAAAAAAAACAGATAACTCCAAAAAAATCAAATTTTGTTAGCAAACGTCTTGTTCAATGATAAAATATCACTTAAATAATCAACTTTAATATAATTTTAGTTCCTCTCTATACCTGTATAATATTTTTTTTGCAAAAACATCAAACAGGAAGAATTTACTTACAATCTAAAAATTACAAAATATCTCAAAAAATTAACTCTTAATTTATATTGAAATTTATCTGACATAGTTATTATTAGACAGGTACGTAATTATTCACGTCTACCTATCTCATAACAACTATGTCAGGTAAATTTTTAACAAAAATAAATCACTTTTTATCTAACAATTGTAAAATATCACAGAAAATCAACTTTTTGTATAATCTAATCAGTCATTCATCACTTACATAGCAATGAATCAGCAATTTTTTTTGCAATGAATTCTAACCTTACCTAACAATTGTAAAATTTCACAGAAAATCAACTTTTTGTTTAATCAAATCAGTCATTCTTCAACAATTGTAAAATATCACAGAAAATCAACTTTTTGTATAATCTAATCAGTCATTCATCACTTACATAGCAATGAATCAGCAATTTTTTTTGCAATGAATTCTAACCTTACCTAACAATTGTAAAATTTCACAGAAAATCAACTTTTTGTTTAATCAAATCAGTCATTCTTCACCTATATAGCAATGAATCAGCAATTTTTTTTTGCAAAAACGTCATATATGAATAATTCACTTATAATCTAAGAATTATAAAATATCACAGAAAATCAACTATTAGTAAAATCAGCTAAATGACGTGTAAATAATTTCTTATATTTCAACAATTAGTAGCTAAACCCTTAATTTTTCTAAGCAGTGACCTACGGAGATTTTGTTTTTGAGGAGTTGGTCAGTTACGTATGTGATCCACGAATTTTTCATAATAGTTGTCTGTGCACATCGTTTTGCGGGGGGTGCGTTTGATTTATATTGAGTAATAACCACTGTTTGTAAATCTGCGTCCTCTTTCAGCACGTTCAGAAGCTGATATAAATTAGCATTCTTTGGCACAGCCGAGTTTAATTTCTTATGCCAAGATTCTACGGCATTTGTGGTTCGATGGCGTTCACCATGAACGCACCAAATGTCTACAAAACTCTCGTTCTCTAGCCATTGTGACACCATGTAGTCATTAAATGTTTGAATGGCGTCAGTATCAGGACAGTCTTCCATTATGTAGCACCATCCTTCTGATATGAATTTACGAGGAAGTAAAGGCAGTAAAGCTGAAAGTCTTACATGTCTTTGGGTGATAGCATCTTTTGTCAGATCCAACTGTTTTGCTTTTTTCCATACATTTTTGGAATAATGAAAGTAGCATCCTTTAATCACAACTGACGGAAAAACAATTGTAATGGCGTTCATTGCGGCTAGTTCAAAATCTGTTAAAAATTTTATGGGTTCCCACCCAGGAATGTTTTGTTTCAAAATTTCAAATAATTTTTTGTATGTTTCTTCTGTTTTTTTGTTAAGTAAAACATAAATAAGAGGAACTATACGAGTGTGATCTTCGTCACTTCCCAGATCTCCGTGGATAGTATATAACTGCACAAAAGGCTCAGGGGTGCAATCGAATGTTCCGTCGCTTTCAAAAAATTTAATGCTCGGAATTTTCTCTAGTTGATTTGGACTGACCAAGATTATTATTCGGGTATTGGAAGACTCATCTTTATAATCGTAAAACAAAAAATCTCTAAATTGTAATGGAACTTCTACTTCATCAATTGATTTACATTTAATTTTTTTTACACCAGCTGCGTTGTTTCTTGCATAATACAATTTTGATTTGATGTTTGCAAACGATGGGATATTTCTCACCAAATCTGATTCAGTAGCGCAGAATTGTGATTTGAATTTGTTATATATGTTTGGTATTGGGGCGAAATCAGACTTCATCACTTTATCTCTTAAATCATCCAGCTTTTTTGCCATTACATTTTTGAATTCATCGGGCTCGCAGCTATGATTTTTCTCATTGGAAATATTGCCATCCTGTGAGGACAACAAAATAGCTTTAGCAAAATAGTTTTCGGATAAAAATACATATTGAAAGATGGAACACTAACTGTCTTATTCATAATATAACGCTTACCGAAGGTATAAACCTTCATTAGTTAAAACATGTTTTAAAGGTGGATGCTCCAGGGTGGCCCGCAAAATTCAAATTATCGTAAGTTTTTTGCAATTTGCAGCTCAGTATGGGATAGTATGGTAAATAGAAACTAAATTCGCGGTACTGGCATGTATGTATTTATATCATTATATTAGTTAAATTTATCAATGTAACCCACTAAGTTAAAATTTATATTAAACGTAAAGTTATTATTAAAATGGCACATTTTCTCTTACATGCCAGTACCGCGAATTTAGTTTCTATTAATAAAATATCCGATACTCAGCTGCAAATTGCAAAAAACGTACGGAAATTTGAATTTCGCGGGCTACCCTGGAGCATTCACCTTAAGCCTACCGAACGTTCGATAAAAATTCTTATTCATAATCGTTTCTTAGAGCTCCCATAACTAAACGCCACTATCGTACACAATGTTGCCATTTTGTAGAAAAATATGCGATTTTAGTCGATTTTAACGTTGTTTGCCTCTGGTCACAGAAAATTTGTCTATGCATTTTTAAACACTGTCATAAAAAACGTACACCAAGGTAAAGGAGGGAATAGTTTGAACTACCTAGTCTTTTGAACAATTTGTTGAATTTGTTATCATGCAATCTGGGAAAAAGCGGCAAAGGCCGTTGCCGTTAATACTTGTAATTCTGGTGAAGTACCACACCACCGACTAAATTAATTATAAAAGCAGCCGTTTCTTTGGAAAAACTGTACACCATACACAATTTAAACTCTATGTAAGAAGTTGGTAACATACCTTTATCTGTAAAGATCCACTGCACTCTTTAACATTCACACATCTCCAATGGGTCCATCCATTTTTATTTTCCCTTTTTTTTGTGTACTGGTAACCAGCTCTCATTAAAACCAAGCCACCATTTCTTGTTATGAAAGTCAAGCTTCCTGTTTTTCCCGAAGATGTTGAGGGCTGATTATCAGCTTCCTCAGACATATCTAAAAAAAATTATATATTGTATGTAACTTTTACATTTGCTTGGATTATGATAAAAAAATCAAATAATAGGTATTTTAAATAACACTAATTTTAATAAAGAGAAGTAAATTATACAAAAGAACAAATTAATATACTCACTTAATAAATAAAAATCACTGTCACTCTGATACCAATACGCCACCGCCACCGCACGGAAATGTACTGAGGAATTTATGTAGATAAAATTTCTCTCCGAGTCAAAGCACAACATTCCAGTCACACTTGACTCTGATTGGTTGTTTCGAATTTTGGAACAATAGAGCAAACTCACCCTTTCTCGCAGGTAAAAAAAATAGCAAGATGATTCACTAAAACTACTCTTACCTATGCTAACCTTTGTAAAAATATTGGAGTGAAGTGAATTTGGAAAGTTTTAAGCATTATATTACGATTACATAAAAATATTGAAAAACAAATTTACTTTGATTAGGTTTGACTGCGCTGACTGTACCAAATTCAAGTTGTTGGTATTCGTTCGTACATTAAATTAAATTATTTAAAAAGTGGTATCGGTTCGGAATAGAAAAAAAATATGAGTTGAAACAAATACCAGTGGTATTAGTTTTTGGTATTAGAATGGAATAAATCTGAGAATCGGCTACTGGGTACTTTATGTATTGATAAGTGCATTTGTTGAATAAATAATAATAAATTATTACAACCTGAGACTGAAGGCGACCATTGTTTGTACGACGGATAGCGATCGACGTTGCCATGGCGACATACTTATTTAGTCACTTCAATAAAATACTTAATATGGGCGAAATACTTTATATTATGGCAAAGATACGTTTGCCGTTACAATATACATAGATGTAGAGCAAACAACTTAAATTATTAACCAAAATAGTTTAGCATATTAATCAAGAGTATCATAAATAATTATTTACTAATGATTCAAAATGATGAAAAGCCACCAAACCTAATCCGCACTCAAACCATAATTAACCACACACAATCTGTCGTTAAGAATCGTTTAAATAATCATCTCAGATGAAAAGGGGTGCCACATTCCCATGCCATTATAATTCAAAAAGGGTTAAGACAAAAAACGTAATTCAGTATGACAACCCCATATGTGGAGTCATCCGGCCGATTCGACGACGTCATTAAAGAAGCTTCCTTCGTATAATTTAACATTTAAAACATATGTTGCTCTCCGATAAATCTTTCCCGGTGTTGCCAAGTCTTTGTGGGAAAGTTGCGGGAATTTGGGGAAAATTTGATTGATGATTTGATGATATTTTATACATTTTTAGGGTTCCGTACTTCAAATGGAAAAAACGGAACCCTTATAGGATCACTTTGTTGTCCGTCTGTCCGTCCGTCCGTCTGTCAAGACCCTTTTTCTCAGGAACGCGTGGAGGTATGAAGCTGAAATTTATATCAATTACTCAGGTCTACTGTCCCTTGAAGCTGTGAAAAAATCAAACTTCTAAGCCAACGCAATCAAAAGATACAGCCGTTTATGCCGCAAATTTTCGACACTTGCAAGGGAATCAAAACCTACAGGGTGCTTCCCGTGAACTCAGAATCTTGAAATTTGGTACGAAGCAACGTCTTATAGCATAGATAAAGGAAAAATTACGAAAACCATAAATTTTTAGTTACATCACATAATATATTTTTTTTTATAATTTTAAACTTACTACCCATTTCCTCATAAACGCGTAGAGGTATTAAATTGAAATTCATACCAAATACTCAGGTCTATAATACCTTTAAGCTGTAACAAAATCAAACTTCTATGTCAACGCAATCAAAAGAAACAGCAATTTAAGCTGCATATTTTGAAACTCGCAAGTACTCGCAAGGGAATCAAAACCTAAAGGGTACTTCCAGTCGACCTAGAATCTTGAAATTTGGCATGAAGCAACGTTTTATAGCACACATAAAGGAAAAATTCCGAAAACCTTAAATTTTTAGTTACATTACAAAATATATATTTTTTAATAAATATAAACTTATTACTTTTTTCCTCATGAACGCGTAGAGCTATCAAGTTGAAATTCATATCAAACGAACTTTGTAAACCTTGCAGGTTTGTACGGAACCCTCGGTGCGCGAGTCCGACTCGCACTTGGCCGGTTTTTTATAACCCTCACGAATAAAACAGTTGACACACAATTAACATTATTCTATTATTATATTGAAACACTACTTAACACTATTTTGTTAATGAATGTTTTAGGATTAAGGCTTTATAATGACCTTTGAAAAGTTTTCTTGGATTCTGTTTAAAGTACTCGCCAAATTTTTAAGTTCTTTTTATCAAATCGAACCGAACCATACTAATATTATAAATGCGAAAGTGTGTCTGTTTTTCTGTCTGTCTGTTACCTCTTCACGCCCAGACCGCTAAGCCGATTTTGCTGAAATTTGGTATGGAGATACTTCGAGTCTCGGGAAAGGACATAAAATACATTTTATCCCAGAAAAATTTACGATTCCTGCGAAATAAACGATTTTTTCCGCAACGCAATCTAGTAATGAATAAAGTAACAAACGAACTTACGCAACTTTACAATAATTACTTATTGTTATTATGTCTCCGTTTGTACTTTGTAGACAATAAGGAATGCCGGAAGTAGACTAATATAGACTATACTGTAATGACTAGACAGATCAATTATACTTGTTTGATTACTGTAATTATAAATTATTAGCTATTGCTGTGCGATAGACTGGATTGGACATTTGCATAGAATTAATTGTGGTTCAGTAGTTTGGTTGAAAGACGGTTTATAAAAGCAGATGGGTGAAAAATAACCCGTGTTTGAGATAAACCTCTTGTTCTGTCTTTTTAATCTAAAAAAGAAAGAAACACGTCTTAATTGTGGATTTATTTAACAATTAAAAATCTACTGTCTGCGATTCCCACGATCGAGGTATTAATTACAAATAAGGCGACATTCATGTTGATTTAAATGCCGATAAATAATATTATATGTAAGGAAATAGGTGAAAATTCTTAGTAAGTATATTATGTGTTTAATTGTTGAAGATAATATATAAAAATAGACAATAGAAATATACTTAATAGCAGTACCTATGCAGGGTGTAACAAAACTAAATGATAATATAATACTTTAAGCCCTTAGGGTGTGTATGAGTCCCTTGTAAAGAGTTCACTGTAAAAGTAGAAGCGTTGAAAGAGTAACTTTTTTAAACATTTATAATATGGGAAAATTCATGACACTGGGACGCTAGTCCATAAAAATGACAAAAAATTGCTCTTTCAGGGCTGCTATTTTCATAGTGAACTCTAAACACAAACAAACCCTAAAGTATTATCACTTTGTTTTGTTACACCTCGTATACTGAATATCATTTTGATGTCTGTACGTTACTACGAAAGTTCTAATTGGCTTCTTAAAAAGATAACCATCGTTTATACTTTAGATTATACGAATCGATTGTTGTGGTTCGAATTTTTAAAAGATTTTATCAAACCTGTATTATCTGACACCTTCTGGACTACTTTTGGCCGAGATCTTTCACTCGATCTGACTAGACAATGATTTAACAAGTACTGCAGCGAAAATTAACACAACTTACATCAATAGCTTTTAAATAGACATTAAAATCGATAAAGATATCGAAACATAAAATGTTCAACGCAAGAAACACCAGTATTACTAAGATTGAAATATGAAATAAACATAAAATTTTACTGCGGCCCTAAAACAATTCACAATCACCCGTAGTGTGAATTTAAAAACATGAACAATATCGATACTTGCTCACGAAACGGCTCCGAGCTCCCATTATCTACGTTTTACGTGAATTTACATAATATTTCAGATTTAAACGAGTAGCGTCAAAACGATAATAGCCGTATGCATCCGCCATTTGCAATACGCTTTGGGCGGGAAAAGAAAATGGCCGCTAATATTTTACATATCGTCATTAAAGTGAAACGCTATCATTAGAACGCGGTTTGTTTTCTAATTTTGATTCGCTTCTGGTAATTTGTTGTTCGATGTTATTGATAGCTTTGATTCGTTTATATTTTGCGAAAATTGTTATGCAATTGAATTTTAACGTTTTTAGTAAAATTATTACTTACTTGTTCGACAAAAGATAATTATAACGTGTCTCGTGCTTTCTACTGTCTGACGCATAATTATTATAAGCATTGGGTATTGTGGATCAAACTGTATGTTTATTTGCAGTTTTGGCAATTTTTAAAATCTTTTTCAACCAATGTGAGCCGTGTCATGTCGCCCAAAATTATCAGACATACACAAAGGAATATCGTGCACAGAGTGCCAGACGCCCTCCTGATTCGTAAACACAAATAAAACATTTCCAGTTGTATATCACGGCAAGTCATATTTAAAACGGTGCTCGGTAGCCATCAAAAACGTCGCACCCCGAGACGGAATGTGACATTTTATTAAATTCTTATTTGGCAGCCGGCGGTGCATCGAGACACGCGACTGCCGCACGCAAACATAACCGGCTTCCAAATAAAGGATTATCCCATTTTAACGTGCACACTTCTTTAAATATTCACAAAATCAACCAATTTTAATAAATCCTTTATCTCGTAAGTTTTTTTTAACGTCTTGTCATTTATTCATTCTTGATTTGTAACTAGTCATGTCTTTTCCTTCATTACAGACACGACCGCCCCGTACGTCCTCTACAAGGATGGAGTGGAGCGCGCTCCGCCGGGCACGCAGTGGGGCGGCGCGGTGCTGGACGGCGGCTACCAGAGCATGCAGCACCAGAGCCCCGGCGGACCGTCCCCGCAGCCCGAGCCGCAGCTGGCCTCACCGGCGCCCTCGCCCTACCCGCCCGCGCCGCCGCCCCCCGACCCCGCGGCGGACGAGGCCGCGCAACTCGCGCAGCAGCATGCCCAGCAGCAGGCGCAACAGCAGGCGCAGCAACAGACCTCCCCCGAGCACATGCAAGTCGAGCAGCAGATGAACCAGCAGCAGCCGCCTTCTCAGGACCATCTAGATCGCACCCCGTGCTTCGTGCCCCAGCCGGAGCTGCAGCAGCAGTACACCCCGTACTTCAAGGACACCAGACCCGCGAGTCACATGCTCGGAACGGGCGGCTTTCCGCTCCACTATCTTAAACAGAACGGCGGAGTTCTATCACTCGAGGGCCCGCTAGACCAGTACGCCACGCCCGATTTGCGCCACCTACCGGATATCGTGCAAGCGGAGCCCCCGAAACCCCGAAAACACAATCCCAACTCCGAGCTCCGCCTGTTCAAGTGCCTGACGTGCGGCAAAGACTTCAAACAGAAGTCGACGCTACTGCAGCACGAGCGCATCCACACCGACTCGCGGCCGTACGGGTGCCCGGAGTGCGGCAAGCGGTTCCGCCAGCAGTCCCACCTGACGCAGCACCTTCGCATCCACGCCAACGAGAAACCGTACGCGTGCGTGTACTGCCCGCGCTCCTTCCGCCAGCGGGCCATCCTCAACCAGCACCTGCGCATCCATTCCGGTGAGAAGCCATATACGTGCGGCGAGTGCGGCAAACATTTCCGCCAGAAGGCCATCCTGAACCAGCACGTCCGCACACACCAAGGCGAGCGCTATTCACACATATATGCCCCGGCCAGCTCCCCGCACGCGCCGCCCGCACTGACCCGAAGCGATCGCGTCAATGCCGGCGCCGCCTGCGATCCCCGCCAACCTTCACCCGTTCGATTCGGTCTCGCATCCATTGGCCTTCCTATCAGTCAAATTCTCGGTCCCCTCGTCGCCCGCCTAGCGGAGCGCGCTCGCGAGACGCGGAACCGATCGCCGGACGCTCCTGTAACCGTCCCCAGTTCGATTAACCCACTCGTCGATTACCCCATTTCGGACGAACCGGCCCCTGTAACTGACCAATGTGTGTAATTTTTCCAGACGTTTCCCCGCATCTTATCTTCAAGAACGGGACGACGCCGACGTTGTGGCCTCAAGATGTACCGTTCCCGCCGGACGAAAACAAGGAGGAGATACAGTCGACCTTCGGGGACGCGGACGGCCAGAACGGGGAGCAGCGCGGGTCATGTTTTTCGCCGGGCGATACGGCTCAGTATCCGGCATACTTTAAAGACACGAAGGGTCTGAATCACACAGTTTTCGGCTCCGGATTATCCCTTCAATATCTGAAGGGCGGAAAACTTCCGGACGTCCTCGGCGGGCGCGCGATGCCGTTGTACGTGCGGTGTCCCATTTGCCAGAAGGAGTTCAAGCAGAAGTCCACTCTCCTGCAGCACGGCTGCATTCACATCGAGTCGAGGCCCTACCCGTGCCCGGAGTGCGGCAAACGCTTCCGGCAGCAGTCGCATCTCACGCAACACCTGCGTATTCACACCAACGAGAAGCCCTACGGGTGCGTATACTGCCCGCGATTCTTCCGCCAGCGGACGATCCTCAACCAGCACCTCCGCATTCACACCGGGGAGAAGCCGTACAAGTGCACGCAGTGCGGAAAAGATTTCAGGCAGAAGGCCATCCTGGACCAGCACACGCGGACGCACCAGGGCGACCGGCCGTTCTGCTGCCCGATGCCGAACTGCCGGAGGCGCTTCGCGACGGAGCCAGAGGTGAAGAAGCACATCGACAACCACATGAACCCGCACGCGGCCAAGACCCGGCGCGCCGACGCTAAGACGCCGCGCCCGCTGCCGCCCGCGTCCGCCGTGGTCAAGCCCGAGCTGTACTTCCCGCAGTGCTACGCGCCGCCCTTCCAGCAGTTCGGCGGCGGGCCGGAGTTCAAGCCGGCGGTGGGGGCGGGCGGCGCCTGCCTGCCCGCGCAGTGACCCGCGCCGCCGCGGTGGCCGCCCGCGCCGCCGCCGCCGCTCGCGCCGCCCACCCCGCACGACCTGTACGTCGACCGCCTCTACAACTAGAGCCGCCAGTATACGACTCACCGAGCTCATCGTGAGTACCGAGCCGGATCGCTGTAAACACGCTTCGATCTGTAAATAGCGATTTATACTCTCCCGAATCTGTCGCGGACCTCCCGAGTACTGTTACCGTTCTGAAACGAGTATAGATAGCGTTTTTGCCCCGTAATGTTAAGTTACCACGTAAGGATTAGGTTTGTCGGTGACCACGGTCCGCGCGCGATGTGCGCCGACGTCCAGCGGAAGGAACCAGAGATTAGATTGTAAACGACTCCACGTCGACGTAAAGGCGTGAGCGTAATCTATTACCACGATTTTATATTTCGCGATGAATGCTTTCGGTACGGGGATGTGCCTAATTGTAATAAATATACATATTTTTTAGATGTTAAGTTTACTTTATTTACGAGTGCTAAGATACGGCGAAATCGTATAGGGGTATGATGCTCAAGACGTGTATAAAATATAGGTAAATTAATGAAATTTTCGGGCCAATTATCTGAATCTTCTAGATGAGATATTTAAAATTCTAAATTGGATAAATGAGGGGAAATAATGCAAACCAAAAACCTAGGTTACCTTTTGCCATCATATTTTAGTACTTACGATTCTGTCGGTCGCGTTTTCCGGGAGTTTACCGTAACACTGTAGGTGCCAAATATATTTAATGTCCGGACATAGCGTGTCTAGTTTACGTTGTTACCAGTCGACAAGCGAAACAGTTGAATTGCATTTAAGGAAAGGCTCAGACTGAGTAGGACTGTGATAGGTAGGTTAGGCGTATACTTCGCTCACTTAGCGTTAAATTTTAAATGACGAAACGTGATTGAGAATTTTTTTTTTTTTTGGAAAAGTGTGAATGTTGTAAAGAATTTACAAAAAAAATCTAAATTATTAAAATTAAATCTAATTATTGAAAATTTGAAAATGTTACTAGATATATTCTTTTCGATTCGGAGGATTGTTATTTCGACTGATAAATTTGATGAGTGAGATTAGTGAATTTTAGCTGGTGTGACGCCTCGTGGGGGATCTAGAGCGGTGATCAGATATGTATCCGTTTAGCTTAGACTCGAATTACCAAGCAATTCGATCATTCATCGCGAAATAAACTTAGTTTTAGGGAGAATAAATATATATGAATTTTTGTGGGTGCATCGAGATAGTCCGGGGCCCGGCGCTCGTTGTCGCGTCCGCAATCCACTAGACATAGAACTCCAGAATTATTCGATGACGTCATAATATATGTATTGATCAGAGTTGATATATGTGATATATCGGTTTGTTGTTATATTATAGGAGCGTCCTGAGTCTCCGGGACTATAAACTGCCGCGCGGGCTCCCGGACTATTCCGATGGACTTTTTTATCGTTTTATTGTCTCTGTTTGTATGTATAGACGACTTATATAGCTTATTTTATGATATTATTGTGATGGTTTCGTTTTCCTACCGCATAAGAAATGTTATGTATTTACTATTAGATGTAATAGAAGGAAAGTTTGCAGTCACAGCTGGAGCTAAATAATTTGAAGACGCGATTACTTTTACGGTTGATTTTATGAAATTATCTCGTTGGATGTGTATGAAAAATTCTGCGTAGTCAGCGTGGATGTCAACCTTCACGAGAAGATCCCGATTAAAGCCAGGTTAAATATTAAATATCTAAGTTTCAGTATGTGAAAACGGAGTGTTATCATCTCATTCGACTTTCGAGTATCCAAAGTCTTAAAATCTATAACGTAAACTTTTCTCCGTATTTTTATATAGACGACATTATTGATTGGGCTGCGGTATGATTACTCAAATACAATACTAGTTGTGCGGATGTTTTCTACGCTACCGTACGAGTAACCATTTCCGAGTGTGTCGAGCTAATCCTTGAAGTCGGAGGATGGAAGGTCGACATCCAGCTGATGAGCTACTCCGTCACATTATGTTTCTGGTTGATTTTCCTATCAAACTTTTGGAGGTTTACAAATGAAAAACACCATTTTGAAGAAGAATTTAATAGAATTTATCTTCCGTGACTAAAATTTTCCACAGCGAATGTGATCCTCCGTCAGGCCAGCCGTGCCGCGCCCGGGCACCCATATTCTACAAGATAGTATACGGCGGGGGCCTACTCCGTCGCCGGCAGGCTCGAAGCGTTCGACGAAGTCCAAAGCTACAGAGCGCCGCTCTCACATTTCGACAAACGTTCGCTCGAACGCTCGCCAATCGGAGCGCGGTCGGCGGCGGAGCTGGCCCCTCGATAATTTAATTATACCTACCACAATACAGCCTTAAACAATAATAGCTATAAGTATTTTTATACAGTTTACTGTACTTTTTGTTACTACCCCCGGGCGCGGACCGCGAGCGGCCCGGTCCACTCGTAGCGCGGTCCCCCGCTCGCGTCACTTTGACGTTCGACTACGAGGCGACCGCGCCGCCGGGGCCGCAGTAAGTTTGAATACATAATACAATACAGTGCCATAGCCGAGTACTAACCTCAGATTTATACTTATTAGATTTTTATACCGATACAAATGGATTTAATTTTTAAATATAACAAAGGTGATTAAGTATACAGAGATTAAAGATGATATTTTATACATTTATTACAAACAATATTATTAAATGTAATTGTGAAATAGATTTTAAATTTTAGTGATTACAGCTCGCTGCGTACCTACCTACTGAATACTGGAAAGTGGAAACTGGTTTTTGTAACTCAATCGGCCGGGGCTGCGGCGCCGCCGAGCGCTCGCCCCGCGCAGGGTACGTCGAGTTGACGGTTTAGCGTTTATTTACAGCGTGGTTTAATGTAAATACATATCACAGAAATAGGCAGTGTTATATATCATATTCGGATGGGTTTTGGATTCGTTTCGACACCGTCGAACCGTCGTTAGGAGCTCCGAGTTCCGTCTGTGCTCAGGTTTCGTTACAGTTTGCTCAATTCGTGTATACCCAACGTTGCTCGTGCTAGTTTTATATTTTATGTTAGTGATCTTTTGTATAATATTGTTAGAGAGCACGGTTTTGCTTTTCTTATAATCCTATTTTAAGCCTTAAAGTTACTCCCGTCGGTGTGCGTAGCCGAGCTCAGGCAGGCGAGCCGGTCGAATTATAAATTATTTTTAATTTATCGTGCCGTCCGTTTCCTTTCGAAGCTTATTTCGTGAAGTTCGTTCGCTGCACTCGCTGACATTTAGTTAGGTTCGTACCATGTTCCTAGCCTTATCGTAATATTTATTTTTATCCTTCGCCGCTACGCAGATCCGTTTAATCGTAGTTAGTCGCTGTATTTTCGTGCCTGCTATACTCGTCTAAGTTACCGGGACGTCGAATCTCCGACGTTTCGATCCCACTTCTGAATCTTTAATCTATCGTCGCAATCTTTTTATTATTAACCTTAATTCACTTATGTTAAGTCGTTAACGATTAAAAGGAGAGAATAAGATTGCATCGTGAACGTATACTTTGCATAATAATATTTATATCGTCGAGGATGTCAATTGTATATGATACAATATTTAAGCGATCTAAACCTGTGCTTGGCTCGAAGACGTTAATTTAAGGTTTATAGTTCATTTGGAGCATCAGTAGCGAATCTTCGTGTAACTAGTCGACCAGCATGAAATCTAAAGATTATCAAAATTTTTTAAAAGTTTGCGAGTAAAGTACCCCCTGTCTGGAACACTTTTTGCGAAATAGAAATGCTAGTCGGCTTGTTATGATTTTTGGAATAGAATGCATTTATTAGTGATCTCAGAGCGAATCCGTCGCTGATAAGATTTGGCAAATATAAATTGTAAGTCGATCGTATTTGTCGAAATTTCGAACATAGTTTAGGTAATAAAACGTGTTTGCTTTTCGTCGTTTATACGGGCGTTCGCGTTTCTATCGAACGTATCGGAAAATTTTTCATCCAATCACCCGAAAATTTTTAAACAAGTGGTCGATAAGAAGTTTTCTTAGTTTTGATAAGAATTTAATATCGCGTGAAATCATATTTCCATTCTGTTTTATGAAATATTAATATTTACATTATTAAACATCTATTATTGTACTCGGTACAACATACCATAGGTATACATAAGATATACGCATCGGTGCATCTTTGAAATAAATATATGAATGCCGAGGCCCGCTCTGTGCAAAAAAAAATTAAGTTTCATACGCGCGCATTTATATACAAAATATTGGTATGACCAGTTTCAAAAATGCACATATTCATTATCATAGAATATTATTATTGTATTAAAAATCTTATTTGTAATCCTGAAAGAACCAATAATAATAATTTGTAACATTATTGGCGCGAATGGATTGAAGTTGGCTACGAATTATTTTTTTTTGTCTTCCATTTTTATTCGTTTTCGTTTCGTATAGTCTGTCACGGGTAGACGATGGTGTATCTGTGGCGTCGTATTCGAATTTTGAATGTTTTTGAAACGGTTCGAGGCGCAGGAGGCGCGTGTGTGCAATATTATCGGTTCGGCGCTAGCTCGACAAATAATTGGTAGCCAACGTGTAGCCTATTAAGTTTTAATTAGGTGCGACCTGCATTTAAGAGACACTGCCGCTCGCCAACCGCTGTCACTTATTATTAATAAATTAATTTCTATCACAATAGAGACTTGTTGAAACAGTTCCACGATAAAGTAAGAGTTGTTGAATTTTTTATAAAAGATAAAAACATATTAGATATATGATCTTGTAGTCTGGATTGAGTTTTTTTTTTACAAATTTTATGCCGCGCCCGGTCGTGTCGCCCGTTAAGCTTATTTTTGCTACAATACTTATTTACCACGAATGTTTACTTATACCGAATAGTACAATAGATATACATATTATACAAGATATACAATAGATTTTTATACAACAGATGCCGTGATATATGAAGATTTTTTTTAGAAAGCGCAGTGGGCGGCGTGCCGGCGCACTTAGTTTCAGTGAGATGGGTGCTGTTATATTATTAATTGTACATATTTATTGTAATATACGACAATAGACTGGTAATTTTACACTGTTGTTAGGTTTCTACGGCGGGGTGGGGTCGCCTGTCGGCCACACGACTTTGTTTGTCTTCCATACTAGCTAATAACACCTTCGCTGCAAACGCAGAAAAAGAAAAAAATGTGACAGATTTTTTTTTCTTTTTCTGCGTTATAAGCGGAGGCGAAGGACTTTTCTGTTTGACTGTACATAATAGAGCACATAGTAGAATATAACATGAGTACAGTTAGCTTCAATAGTAACTTACGAGTCTTCTTTGTACATAGGATAGAGTAATTGTTATGCTGCTGTATGTTTACTGTTACAGCGTTTTTAGTTTCCTATGCCCGCGTCAACTATTTCATGGAAAAACCGCATTCAATATTCAAATTATTACAATTCGAATTGATACAATGACTCTACATTTTAAGGGTTTTCAAGTCTTTAACATCTCAATTTCTTTCAATGTATTTATTTTTTACTAGTTGACCTAGTGAACTTCGTATCACTTTCTTTCTACTTAATATAAACCTTCCCTGGACTTCCACGAATATTTCAAGACTAAAATTCGCCAATTCGATCCAGAATTTCTCGAGTTATAAAGAGACTAACAAAATTGAAAACTAATTTTTATTTAGATACCTACATAAAAAAAGATAAATGAAGTATTCTACATTTAAAATCTACAGATCATATTATCATTAGCAAAACAGCACAGTAGAGCACACACAGGGTTTGGGATTCCCCGAAATAGTTGACGTCACCGCATCGCCTTAAACTACCGACCAGAGACAAGCCGATTCTAATTTTGAAATAGTTCACTGCCTTATCGCAATAGTGAGTTTTCTTTATGGCTTTAATGATTATATCGAATTAGCTACAGATTGTATAAGTGTATAGATAGAGTAATGTTCACGGCCTAAGGACTAACCATAGACAAGAGTCTGTTGTCTATGGCTCCCGACCGCCGCCTCCGCCCCGCCTCCGCGTTGACTAGAGTATATTTTCTTACAGACTACACCGAAATAGACATATATGATATTGATTTTATACAATACCAGAATACAAGATCGGACTTTTTACACAGCTGATCGGGTTTACGTTACGTTCGTCAGTTTTCCGTTTCTCAAAAAGCAGTTGGTTGCGATATGGTCACATAATCTAGGCGAAAAGAAAAATTTTAACGTTGGCAAATAAGAAATTGTAAATATATTTTCTAGTTCTTCCAAAATATCAGTATTAAATACAAAATTCGACTTTGGTTAGATCAAAAGTATACGTGTGATCTAGAAATGTTTTTAAATTAGAATTTTTCGGTGTATAACTTAACATAGTTTTTCTTTATATTTTCGATTCATTTAAGGTACGTTTAATTGATATAATATTCTTGCCTAGTTTTGCATTTATGTTAGTTATATGAACGTTTATAGTTGAGCCGTCGTATTTATGTATATTATTATTGTATTAAGGGTTCTGTTTGTTTTTTTTTTTGTCATTTAATAGAAGTAAAATGTTGTAAAAAGTAAGCTCGTTGTATTTTATCAAATAAACACTTTTTAGTCCAACTGAAGCAATATTCTGAAGTTTTATTTCTCCATTTGCCTTCAGGTTTTGAATTCCAGGTAAAAACTCCGTTTCAATTCAATTCATAGTCAGCATTATGATTTATAACCCGATAAATCTAAAAGATCATGATTAATTCAAACGACAATCATAAAAAGGAGAATGAGATTCAGTATTTAACACCAACATTATTTTGGGGTTAGTTGTAAATTATTAGATTGATAAGGGCTATTTAAGATAATTGACGCCCGGTTTGAAGTGCATTTGTTAATTGTTGGTAGTTTATAATATAGTAATCAGTGTTGTTGACTTGTTTAAGGTTGGGTTGCACCAACTAACTTTAACTATAACTGTAACTTTAACTATAACTTTAACTACAATGCAAAATGTCAAATCTTTGGTTAAAGTTAAAAATGGACGCCATCAAGACGCCATATTTAACCATAACCAAAGAGCTCGACAAGGTTTAAAATGCACGTGGCGAAAAAAGGAACTAACGCTGTCATCATACAAAATCGCAATTTTTTACAGTTCTCCATTACCAGCAGCGCCCCCGCCCACGTTCATTTATAAACTTGTTGGACCAGCTGTCATCTGTCAATTTTTCCGGTCAAAGTTAAGATTAAAGTTAAAGCTAAATTTAGCCTTAACTATAACCATAACTTTAACCTTAACTTTAACTTTAACCACTCCTCTGGTGCAAACCACCCTAAGAAAATAAGTAAAAGTGACAGTAGATAGATAAATAATTTTACACTGTCCTTGCACTTATTCCACTTTATTTTAGTAGATTTATTACAAATTTATTATATACACGACCGGTTTCGAAAAAAAATCATCATCAGGTGTACTGCAGGTATTTTTTTTTTTTAATTTGTAAACAAAAAATGGGTTGTCAGCATCATAAAATTTTTCTACCATTCAATACAATTTTATACCAAATAACAATGTTTTCTACCAAAAATCGCAAATTAAAATTTTAAATGTATTAGAACCTATAAAATTAGTTAATGGAATCAGGCGTTACTTTGCGGAAATCCATAGCTTAAAATTTAGTTTGTTATTATTTTTAGCAATATTCCGCGAAATAAACTTCCACCTTTAAGTAAATGAGTGAGTGCACGCATAGGCATGCGTACAGCACCTCCCTCCTCCCACACTGCCTATGCGTACACTCGCATGCAAGAACTTGCAAACACCACCACCACACAAGCAATAATGTTGGCAAATCCGTGCAAGGCCCCTCACCACCATGCAGGTTGAAAACCTCGACGCGCGTTTCGCTCCAACACCGGAGCATCCTCAGGATGTGGACTCTACGAACAACGTCCGTCAAGTGCCGCCGCCGGCCAAAACACCGCCTTTTATATCCTATCAAGCCCCGCTACTATCCCCACTACCCCCACTACCCTCACCAGTACCCCCGAACATATTAATAAGCGGTGACGTAGTCAAGCAAGTTTGGTCATTCAACAATGCAAATCTGTTATTTTTCTTTTCTTTTATGATCTCTAATTGTTCCAACACGCTCAGCCGAAAGCCTTTATCGCATTTATGTAAAACTTTATAGGAATGGCCATCGGGCACGGTATGATTACTATCTAAAAGATGTTTAGCAAAATGTGACTTATCAGGATGACCATTCCTATAAGCCGCGATATGTTCTTTATACCGAGTCTCAAATCTGCGTCCAGTTTGACCCACATATACACTATCGCATTCAGGACAATCGATCTTATAGACACCGGACTGATATTTTTCATCAATCCGGTCTTTGTTATGACACAAATGATGTTTTAAAGTATTATTTGTCCTGAATGCGACATGCATATCGTTGTTTTTCATTATTTTGGATAAGCGTGCAGATACCTCTCCCATGTAGGTCAAACTGGACTTATATCTAACTATCTCCTTATCAATAGGACCTGCGTACAAAAACTTAACCAGTTCTTTCTTGTTTTTATTTTTCAAAATGTTACTAATAATTTTTGGACTATATCCGTTGGATATCGCAATTTGGAAAATGATATTAAGCTCCTTTTGATAATTATCTTTACTAAGAGGGATCGATAATAATCTATGAATGTAACTATGAAAGGCCGCGAGTTTGTGTTGCCAAGGATGACATGACGAAGCATGAATAGTAGTATTAGTATATGTCGGCTTGCGAAAGATTCCAAAACTGTGTTTATTATTAACTCTAGAAATAGACAAATCGAGAAAATTTAGGGTGTTATTATCTTCACATTCTAATTTGAATTTAATTTTAATATGTTTTTTATTTAGTTCTTTAACAAATACGTCCAGTTGTCTCTGTGTACCCGTCCAACAAAGAAAACAATCATCTACGTATCTAAAGTAATATAAAATACTTTTATTAACGACGATATTTCTTTGTTCAAAATCATCCATAAATATTTCGGCCATCAAAGGACTTAAAGGTGAACCCATAGCTAGACCGTCGTCTTGAACAAAGAATTCGCCGTTAAATCGAAAGTAGTTTTGTTCCATGCAGGTTTTAGTAAGAGTAAGCAATTCATTACTTTCACCAGGAGGTAAACGTTTTTCTAATGCATTCCTTAAAATACCCAATGTTTCCTTACGTGGAACATTAGTGAATAAACTATCAACATCAAGTGAAACTAATTTGCAACGAGGTGGCAAAGTCACATCTTTAATTTTGTTGACTAATTGTAGACTATTTTTTATGGCATAAGGTGGCCGAAATGAGATCTTTTCTTTTATTATGAAATTAAGTGACTTTGCCAGCTCGTACGCTGGTGCACCTATGTATGAGACAACTGGACGCATGGGAATATCAGTTTTGTGAATCTTTGGCAAGCCGTACAGTGATGGTGCGCGAGGATTCATTGGGATGAGTTTTTTCTTTGATGATTCAGTTTGAAATAAATATTGATTATTATTAATTGCTAATTTAAGTTTAGCTAAAAACTTGTTTGTTGGGTCAGAAGGAACCCTTAGAAATTGTTCACCCTGAATCACATCATTAACTCTGTCCAAATAATCGTCGCGCTCCATCACTACTACTGTGTTACCCTTATCCGCTTTAGATATTACTAAGTTATTATTATCTATTGTTTGTTTTAATGACCTCAAAGCCACTCTTTCGGGGTGAAAAGAAGAACCAGAAGGAGTACCTTTGATTTCGTTGGCTAGTAGGCCCTTAACCATGTTATCTTTCTTATTAACTACGGCAGTTATTTCCGAATCCACCGCAAGCATTTCCAAAGCATTCTGATTAATATTAGGAGTGATATTATATTTAAGACCCTTTTCCAAAAGTGTCATCTCATCCTTGGCAAATTGTACGCTGGTTAAGTTTTTGACGCGAGGGTGGAAGGAAAAAGGTTCAGACCTGGATTCTGTATGTGATTGGACAATCCTATTTTTATTTACCAAAGTCTGAAGCTTTTTCTTTTGACTTAAATATTTAGCGTGCACTTCGATTGCTGCGAAATGGCGTGCCTTTTCGTCTAAGCGATCGAATTCGATATTATGTAATTTAAAAGAGAGCTCGGTATAAAGAACTTTGAGATGTAATTTTAAATTATCCCTAACGGTAAACCAGTGACGTGTCTCTTCGTTAAGCCAGATAGTCTCGGCTTTTTTGATAGCAATATTGGAGGCTCGGCTGTGCGTGTTGGTTCTTACATTAATATAATTAGGAATAACATTTAGACGTTTGCATTGTTGATTGAACCAAACATTTTGAGCGGCTATACGATGTAATTTTGTTAACTTAATGTAGAGTCGTGCCTGATCGGTCATGCTCACCGATTTTAAATAGTTAATGGAATCAGGCGTTACTTTGCGGAAATCCATAGCTTAAAATTTAGTTTGTTATTATTTTTAGCAATATTCCGCGAAATAAACTTCCACCTTTAAGTAAATGAGTGAGTGCACGCATAGGCATGCGTACAGCACCTCCCTCCTCCCACACTGCCTATGCGTACACTCGCATGCAAGAACTTGCAAACACCACCACCACACAAGCAATAATGTTGGCAAATCCGTGCAAGGCCCCTCACCACCATGCAGGTTGAAAACCTCGACGCGCGTTTCGCTCCAACACCGGAGCATCCTCAGGATGTGGACTCTACGAACAACGTCCGTCAAGTGCCGCCGCCGGCCAAAACACCGCCTTTTATATCCTATCAAGCCCCGCTACTATCCCCACTACCCCCACTACCCTCACCAGTACCCCCGAACATATTAATAAGCGGTGACGTAGTCAAGCAAGTTTGGTCATTCAACAATGCAAATCTGTTATTTTTCTTTTCTTTTATGATCTCTAATTGTTCCAACACGCTCAGCCGAAAGCCTTTATCGCATTTATGTAAAACTTTATAGGAATGGCCATCGGGCACGGTATGATTACTATCTAAAAGATGTTTAGCAAAATGTGACTTATCAGGATGACCATTCCTATAAGCCGCGATATGTTCTTTATACCGAGTCTCAAATCTGCGTCCAGTTTGACCCACATATACACTATCGCATTCAGGACAATCGATCTTATAGACACCGGACTGATATTTTTCATCAATCCGGTCTTTGTTATGACACAAATGATGTTTTAAAGTATTATTTGTCCTGAATGCGACATGCATATCGTTGTTTTTCATTATTTTGGATAAGCGTGCAGATACCTCTCCCATGTAGGTCAAACTGGACTTATATCTAACTATCTCCTTATCAATAGGACCTGCGTACAAAAACTTAACCAGTTCTTTCTTGTTTTTATTTTTCAAAATGTTACTAATAATTTTTGGACTATATCCGTTGGATATCGCAATTTGGAAAATGATATTAAGCTCCTTTTGATAATTATCTTTACTAAGAGGGATCGATAATAATCTATGAATGTAACTATGAAAGGCCGCGAGTTTGTGTTGCCAAGGATGACATGACGAAGCATGAATAGTAGTATTAGTATATGTCGGCTTGCGAAAGATTCCAAAACTGTGTTTATTATTAACTCTAGAAATAGACAAATCGAGAAAATTTAGGGTGTTATTATCTTCACATTCTAATTTGAATTTAATTTTAATATGTTTTTTATTTAGTTCTTTAACAAATACGTCCAGTTGTCTCTGTGTACCCGTCCAACAAAGAAAACAATCATCTACGTATCTAAAGTAATATAAAATACTTTTATTAACGACGATATTTCTTTGTTCAAAATCATCCATAAATATTTCGGCCATCAAAGGACTTAAAGGTGAACCCATAGCTAGACCGTCGTCTTGAACAAAGAATTCGCCGTTAAATCGAAAGTAGTTTTGTTCCATGCAGGTTTTAGTAAGAGTAAGCAATTCATTACTTTCACCAGGAGGTAAACGTTTTTCTAATGCATTCCTTAAAATACCCAATGTTTCCTTACGTGGAACATTAGTGAATAAACTATCAACATCAAGTGAAACTAATTTGCAACGAGGTGGCAAAGTCACATCTTTAATTTTGTTGACTAATTGTAGACTATTTTTTATGGCATAAGGTGGCCGAAATGAGATCTTTTCTTTTATTATGAAATTAAGTGACTTTGCCAGCTCGTAGCAAATTAGTTTCACTTGATGTTGATAGTTTATTCACTAATGTTCCACGTAAGGAAACATTGGGTATTTTAAGGAATGCATTAGAAAAACGTTTACCTCCTGGTGAAAGTAATGAATTGCTTACTCTTACTAAAACCTGCATGGAACAAAACTACTTTCGATTTAACGGCGAATTCTTTGTTCAAGACGACGGTCTAGCTAGGGTTCACCTTTAAGTCCTTTGATGGCCGAAATATTTATGGATGATTTTGAACAAAGAAATATCGTCGTTAATAAAAGTATTTTATATTACTTTAGATACGTAGATGATTGTTTTCTTTGTTGGACGGGTACACAGAGACAACTGGACGTATTTGTTAAAGAACTAAATAAAAAACATATTAAAATTAAATTCAAATTAGAATGTGAAGATAATAACACCCTAAATTTTCTCGATTTGTCTATTTCTAGAGTTAATAATAAACACA